>JAZKJV010005444.1:0-738237 GCA_037367405.1 Ottelia alismoides
TACTCCCTATGCTTAGACCTTGCTCGTCCCTAAGCAACTAAAACGAAATCGGAAAGTGAAAAGATTTTGGCTTCCATACCAAGGTCATGAACAAAAGATGAAAATGGGGCCTTTGGATTAATAGAGTAGTGGTACTCCTATGAAAATTAGGGTTTGAAGTCAAAAGCCCTCGAGTTCTACATATCATTGTAACAGTTCCAGCTCAGAAGTCATCTTACATTAATCCTTCTCCTAAAGCATACCCCATGAACATTGAACAATTGTTTCATGTGTGTGAAAGGTTTTAGATCTTCCCATCAAGAATGTCAGACTACCATGCAAACCCCTCCCCCAATAAAATCGTTCTCGGGTAGTCAGGTATTTCCTTCTAAGGTCTATCATGTTGTGTTCCCAATCGAAAAGGGTGAGAGATTAGAAGAAGGGGAAAAGAACTGGAGGTGACCAACGTAGTCACCTCTCCTTGTCATGCCGGCCAGTTTAGACAAGTCTCCACCAAGACCTATAGGTTTTCTTGAAGCTTGGACCTTTTTGGTCAAATATTTTTCGGTAGTTAGCTTCTTTTTGGTATGGACATTTTGGTAACTCTAAGTAGATATTGTTGCACCCCTACAGATATGGAATCTTTTTTTCATGCATGTTTTTGGGGCCTTCGAAAAAATTGTGACCAGTCGTCCATCCCGTATCCGAAGCTTTATTTCAACATGTACTCCAGTCTTTAGATGTCCACGTTATGTGAAAAGAGACCCACATAGTCTTCCAACACCCCGTCTGAGTTGATCTAAGTGCATAATGTGAGAAAAGAGATTAATTCCCTATTCATAAGTTATACCCAGAATTAGGTGACCATGTTAGACACTAAGAATCAAAGTCTACACATTGTCATGTAGAACTCGAAGAATTATGTCAAAGACCTGAAGCTTCTAAAATCCTCTTTCTCGAGGAAGTTCATCTTGAAATTAGGTAGATTAAGGCCAAGTCAAGACCACTCTCGACTTCTATTCATAACTGACTTCAGAACCCGCTAACTTTCCACTTTGCATATGCTAGATCTGCAAATGAAATACAAATGTTTTGCGATGTATATGAGATGCTAATGATTTTCTTATATCTTTTTATCTTTTTTTTTGTTGAATGCAAGGATGATATGCAAGAGTAAATAATTTTTTGAATTTCTTTTACCGTTTTATTTTTTTTAATTTTTTGGACTTTTACCCATCTCGTAATTATTTCATAATATATACACGAAAATACGTGAAAGTACGATCTATAGGTAAAGTATATATGTAATATATACACGCCCCTATACTTAGTGTGTTCTATGTCCTTAAAGCATAATAAGCAACTAAAAGACTCATGCTAAGGGTAGGAGAGTGAAAAAAGTATAGAAGTTGATCGCCCCCCTATACTTAGACTCTTGTCAACCTAAGTATAGAAGGTGAACACAAAAATGGGGAGGTCAAGGTCAAGAGCAGAAATGGGTGAATATATATAGGGTGGGCATCGGTCCCCCCTATACTTAGGCTTTGGTTAGCCTAAGTATAATACTGGAGTGAGTATAAGGACCGATGGGATCTGAAGAATATACAGAGCGAGTGGGGAGTGGGGAATAGAAAATACATATGGCATAAGTCCCCCCATACTTAGGCCTTGGCCTATGAATATGAAGAAAATGTACAAGGGAACTGATGGGTGTAGGTGAAAAGGTGATCGATGATCACGGAGATTTACGATCGATATTTTTTGAGACATGTGGTGGTAGGGAATATTGATAGAAAGAAGATGAATCAGAAGATTCCCAACCATCTCCGGAGCTGTCATCAAAAGAATAATACTTAAAGGTCACGTCACTCCAACTATTTGATTCTTTCATTGTTTCCTCTTAATTCGCTCAGTTTTCGGGGTCAATCGATTCTTCCAATGAATATTCGGAGTAACGAGTATTAGTATGGTCATAATAAATTGTTCCATTGTATTGAATGGGGCCTAGGAAGTCGGTCTTAGAAGAATAATAATAGGGGGCAGGGAAAGTCCAACATGGGTCGACGTATGACTGCTTGTTATGATCAGGCTTTTGAACAGCTGAACTGATCTCATTCATAATGATCACCTTCTCTAAACTTGATGAGCGATCCTCATAAGATTCCTTTTTTGAAATGTTTAAGGTGATAGTCTTAGTCGATTTGAGAGGTATTCCGTCTGAGCTACTGACCATATCTTCCTTATCAGATGAGTCTTCATAGAGATTGTAATACACTTGTAAGGCCATCAAACATCTCGAGTTGGTGTTGGTGCCCTCAGTTGGCTTTGTGTATGTGGACTCACAGCAATGATCAATGAGATCTGAAACAGTTGTCTCTAGATGTGGTGAATTGGATGTATCTAAGTTCACTTCATTCACCTTTGTAGCCTCGACGATTGTCTATTTAGGTATCTCTCCTTCATTTGTGTCAATGATAAGTGGAGAGGTATAGGCATGTGAGGGTTCCTCTATGTCACGACTGTTGGTTTCTTGTTTGATTGTGTCAAGGTCTGGTGTGCCCTTGAGAATTCGATCTACTTGGTTCGGGTTTGGGAATATGATGTATTGAGTCTCGCAGTCAATAGTCGCTCTAGCAGAGACCAAAATGACTTTCCCAAAAAATGGAAGACTCAGATAAATCTCCTCGGTGTTTAATGTCCAGGACAATAAATTCCACTCTATGTACGATGCCTTGGAAAGTAATGATGACAGAAAAAATTCCTCTCAGTCTTTTTGTGGATGAGTTAGGAAATTGAACGATCACTCAGGATTTTCTGAGCGGTCTGAGTTCGAGTTGGTCAAACATGGACTTCAGGAGGATATTCAAGGTTGAATTGTCATCAATTAAAACAATATTAAGCTTGATATTCTCAATTCCATAGGTCACCTTGGTCAATCGTTTGACTTTGTGGGTCTTGTTTGTCTGGGTCAACACCATTGAACTGGCCATAGTAATTAGATGATATTCAATTCGAGATCTTCTCTTTCCCATTTTCTTCGGTGATAATCGACTCTTCTAAAATCTTTGATGATCGGGTACATACTGTATGGCCTTAACTAATGGAAGCTCTAAGATCAGACTTTTCCAAAATGCTTCCATATTGATGTCGTCCGAATTTTTTGAATTTTCTAATTTTTTATTTTTTTGGAATTTTCAATAAAGTCAATAAGGTGGTCAGTGGACTGGTCAAGTGTGTATAGTATTTGTGTGTGGGAATCAGGTACATCATGTGTTTCAAGTTCGCTTTGTAACCTTCCCAATTCCTCTTGGTTGGTTATCGTGTCTTTTACTATTTGGATGACATTATCAAATTGTTCTGTTAAAATGTCGATACTTCTATTGATTCGAACTTTGCCATCCACTATCGTCTCATGACTCGGGAATGAGTGACTATGCGCGGTATGTCGTGACGTTGCAATTTTCTCTTGAATCGACTAGTAGTCAGTCTCTGTGATCAAGGTCAGGTCATGAGTCATATTTCCTTAACTTTGGGTGTCATCTATGTGGTCAAACGAATAGTGATCATACTTAGGTTATGAATCATACCAAGTAGAGCATGGTTCAAACAATGAATTAACATATGTAACCGAGAATTGTATTCCTCTATTAAAGTCATTTACAATTGTATTATTCCTAGAATTCATCGATCCATTGTGTCTACATAATACATGTACGGTTCTGAGAGCGGTTTCAACCGAGGGTGGGTGATTAGATGAAAAGAATGATGCCTGGGGAGGAACTACCTCAAAGAGAGGGTTCCTCTTAAAAGAAAGCGGAAACGAAGATTGGAAATTTGTCATGTGAGTGTGACACATGGAGTCTGGGTATGAATGCCAATATTCTGACATTTTTGATGAGAATGGTAAAAATTGATTCATGAAACCATGATCTGTAAGTGCAAATGCATTGTCACACAATTCAATATGTAAATGCAAACCCAAAATTCACCAGCTCAATTCTATGAAGGATGTAAAGGTTCAGCCAAATTTTCTTGTTTGTTTTAGTTGGTGATCAATCCAAATTTTGAAAGAGTTAACGAGTTGTTAGGTGCCTATATTTCCCTAAGGACTTGCCCATGTATTACAACTAGTTGTACCCATTTGCAACTAGTATGTGAGTAAGTACGGACTGTATAAATACGGCTACCCATTACTTGAGGACAGAGCCATACATGGTGTCCTATAAACCTCCCACTCCGCTAAGGAAAATCGGACCACTTACCAGCTACCCATAGATCCTCACTGAGAAGATACTAATTATTTTTGGAGAACGAGTAGTCTATATGAAAATCCTGGCTTGGCTCCATCTTAGTGTTCATATCTCTCTCACTTGTAAGTAAAATCAAACAATGAGGGGTTTATTCTCCCAAAATAATTTTAGTTTTTATGCATATTTTTTGTTCAAATTGTATTAGCAGTCCCGATTTTAAGCATGATTTTCACTGAATTTAATCCACCACACAAAGCATGCCTAACAAACAGTCCCAATTTCCATTTATCTTAAGTTATACAACAAAGGGGAAGGGAGTCAAAAAAAGCTGATGCAATGATAAAATCAATGATTCGTGCTCAGTTCAGAAGACTTACAGTGACCCTCGCATTCTACATGCAGGATGCAATACATAATGGAAAATTTTTTAAGTGAATTGAATTGGACTAAGTTAAAACGATATAAGGTATGTATGATTAAAGTGGATGTGTGGTCCTAAATTACAAAGGGCACATACAAGTTTTAAATTACATTACCATGTGACTATCCTAATTTCGCCGCTTAATTCGGCCACCGTCCTCATCGGAGAGTGAAACATGTCCGACACACCACATAAAAGTCAAGTCCATTTACACATGCGAGGACCTTATCGAGAACCCCTAGAAATGGGCAATTTAATTAAATAGGAACAATTTCTCTCAAAATTAAATTCTTAGTGTATCCGGTTGCTTCGAGTTGCATCAGCTTCCAAGAAAGCAGCTCCAAATCCACTGAGTACCTCACATGAAAAATTATATATCAAATAATAGATAAATGTTCGTAGAAAAATAAACAAAAATAACTAAATAAATATGTTGAGATGAAAAAATGTAGAATTAAATACAAGAAAAATCGGGGGTTAGACTACCCAGGGGTGGAAAACTTAAAATCTTGATTTTCTAAAAACATTCTAAGCCGTGACGCCCTGGTAACAACACCATTTGAAGAATCGTGAAATGTCCTAAGTTTATTTGGTGAATTAAATTTAGTGTTCATTGTAGTAGGGTAAATTCAGATTAATCAAAAACTGCAAATTTAATCACTTTCCAATTAAAGTGAGTGGTTAATTTTTTTACTTGGTCAAGAACAAGGTCGAACTCAGAGTGGCCAATGTCTGCTTAGGTTGATTTTTAGTCGATCTGTAGATTAGGCTTTCAAAGAAGTTTTTTTATATTTTTAGGCAAAAAATAGATTAAATGCTATAATGCAAAGTTCAAGGTTAAATTACAAATTTCGATCAAATGTACTCCAAACCCAATCAAACTTGGCTAGAATGTTTATGAATGTAATACCAAGCTACTGTATGTTCTTTGGAATTTTTGATGGAAAATGAATTTTAGAATTAATGAATGCAAACAGTGAGATATTCCATAATTAATTATAATAAATATTAAATCTACTTATTCTCAAAAATAAAATTATCTAAGATATATCACTAAGTTATTTATCCCAAAAAACTACATTCTAAAGTTTATGAATTTAATACCTATTAAAAATTAATTAATGAAAAACAAAATGATTTTTTATAGGGAAAAATATACATGCAAATGCAATTCTTTTTTGGCACAATATAATTAATAATTAATTCTATGATCTGTGAATTTTTAGACATTTTTGGAATGATGATTAATTAATCATGAATTTCTAAGCACACATTGTGCAAAATACTCAAAATTTCACAAGAATGTTAATTATTAATTACCCACAGATAATAAAAATATTGAGAATGCCAAAATGTACAAAATTAATTGAGAAACAAAATGCTATTTTAGAATAATAAAAATTATGCAATCAATACTGTCAAAATGAATAGAGAGCACAAGGTTCTGTTTGCAATAAAAATAGAAAAAATGGAGAGAGAAAGTGACCTAAATATGATTACCTACACCTCTAAGGGAGTATATGCAAAATTTCCTACAAGGCATGTGCTTAGCACTTGCCCTCTAGGTTGCGGGTAGCTTAGAATGTCTGTGGATTCTTGGGGCCTTTCTTGCATATTTTTCCAACACTTGAGCCTTTATGTCTATGGAGGAATTGGGGAGGGGCAGTTGTGATTCATGTGTGGTACTGGAGCTTCAGATCAATGCACGAGAGGGTTGTGTGGCGATTATCAAAGGAGCAATGGCGACGGAGCCTCTCCAAGTGACTCACGCCCCGAGATGGTGTGACCCAGCAGCTAGTGGCTGATGAGTGGGTCAAATGTGGTTGTCACATAATCTAAGGTAGTGAAGGGTTGACGACACGAGGTGAGATGATGGGGAGAGTTAGAAGTGCAGCAGTTATGGCAACGGTGTCATGACGCAGACCAGACTGTTGTTAAGAAAGGTGTCGGTGTAGAAAACCGCAAAGAGAGATCTACGTGTATCAAACAAAGATCGATAAAATAGGAGAGAGAGAGAAAATGAATTGAATAAACGAGCTTCTCTCCTATTTTACCTTACATTATTTATTTTACCAGGTAAGTGTGCTTGGGTCGAACTCAAGGAGGTAGAATATTAAAACCTTGGTTTTTGATACAAGAAAGAATATTTCAGAAAAATCCTCTTTCTTGTTTATTTTACAAAGAAATTAAAAAAATCAGCTCAAAACTAAATCAAGGCTGCGAAAAGCAAAACGACACAATGAAACGATGAAAAATCTGAAAAAAATACTAGAAAAGTATCTTGGGTAGTTATGAGGCTTCCCTAAAAAATCGTGAGAAAATAAGAAAAAATCGAGGTCCAAACAGCCCCTACAAGCCAGGGGTATAACTGTAGAAGAAAGTTAAATGTTTTATTACAAAATAGTCCCTGGAAAGGACTAAGCTGTGAAGAAAACTAAAGTTATAACATCTAGGTCCCCATGCGGGGACCTATATGTAATATCTGGAAACTTCTAGAGCTGAAGGCAAAATATAGAAGTCCGTTGAGTTTCATGTGCAAATTTTTCACTGTTTCAGAATGAACGGTCTTGATTAGAAGTTGGGGTATGATATGAACCATATGTGATGGACACGTGTCGAGCACTTGTATCTTCCGGTGTTCTTGCTATTCTTCAAGTCTTCCGCATGGCTGACAATGAAGCTCCCTTCTCTACTTTATCTCGAGCATTCAACAGTGATCTGGGGCCTCCGGCAAGGCTAGAGGGGTGACTCCTTCACCCCTAGTGCTCGCCTGCGGTGAGCTCCTCCGTAGGTGGTCGGCGGCGACGATTGACTTGTTAGCAATGTGAGCCCCGGGCGAACCATTTCTACAATAAATGTTATTGTAATGAATAAATTATCAATAAAAGTTATTGATTATTTTTCACTCCCTTTCTGAGATTAATGAATGAATGCACTATAGGGTCCCTCTGTACAATAAGGGTTATGTACCATGGACAACTTAATGATCATACAGCTGTTGATTCATTGGATGGATCATAGAGGCTGATGCTTGGATGAATATCTAAGGAGTTAGATAGATGACTCATCAAGCATCATCAAATGATCATTAAGTGATGATCTCCAGTCTGAGTAGGAGATGGCAATCCTATCTCATATGACTGATATCTTACTGACCTCTTGATGCAGGTCCTCTGCATGGGAATAGTGATTCAGAGGTGTCAGGTTACTTAGGTCAATGGGTTGACTTGACGAGATCGAGATAACCAAAGACCTACGTTGAATACTGTCACAACATAGGCATGCATCCTCTGACTAGAGACAGATGTATTGCTATATGTTTGAGTATGTACATTTGGCAGACCAATAGGTTGATGACCTAATCAAGGTCTATATACCGGCGAGCTGGTGTGCATGTAAGGACATATGAGTAATGCGATCTCTCAAAGGGATCATATAGGTTCACTTGTGAACCGGGAGACATGATCTCACTCATGAGGTATTGGGACTGAACAAATTCCATGCATGGTCGTCGTGCTTTGGAAGCATGACATGAATTTGAAGGTAAGATATATGCTTTGTGAAAGCATATGATCTATACCAAGTCCTAGTGACCAAGATTGAGAAACTTAATGATCTAACCATGAAGATGACAGTGTAAAAGTGATCTTTAATCTTCAGGATGATCATAGGTCTTCCAGTATGTAGGATGTACAAGTATTGGGAATACCTGAAGGGTGATTTAATCATATACGATTGTATAACCATGACGCTTCCATTCCGAGGGAGTGATGAAACAGGTTTGGATTTTAGTGACTCCTCTCATTAGAGAAGTGACCTAATCTTAGTCCGCGAACTGGACATTGATCTGAATAAGATTCAGATGCAATGAGAAGATTTAGTCTACGGTCTTGATTAGATCAAGCATCAGTGGGAGGTCCATAGGATCTGGATTTGAGATATGATCTCAATATCCAAGTCACTATACGTGGAACAATACAATCGCCCTGTCCTTATCTCCAAGTATCTGAGGAGAAATAGCATTGTTCTTAAATGGTTTGAGAACAATTCCATAAGATCTAAGCAAAGAGAAATTGGTAATTAAATGTGATTTAATTATCGTGATGTATGAGAAGTTATCCAATATGATTAAATGTGATCTAATTATTTTGGATAAGAATAATGTGGATAGAAATATCCAATTATTCATAATATATTATAAATGTGGTTTATAATGTATTA
Organism: Ottelia alismoides; assembly: GCA_037367405.1. NCBI lineage: Eukaryota > Viridiplantae > Streptophyta > Magnoliopsida > Alismatales > Hydrocharitaceae > Ottelia > Ottelia alismoides. The sequence goes on from JAZKJV010005444.1 coordinate 8,872, forward strand.
GAGAGAGTTAATTCTGATTTATATGTGTTGATTAATTATTATGTGTATTGGATACACATTGTGTAGTTAATTAACAATATGAATTATATGTTGTTTTGGGTTGTGAATATGATTCACAATTTTTCCATGGCAAGAATGCAATATTCTCAAAGATAATTGTGAATTATTTTTGAAGAATAAAACCCAATAAATTTGTTGCAATAAAATAAGAGAGATTACAAGGAGATGTGCAATCTCATGGATTACCATGAGATTGCAATCCCCATGCAATCCCCATGGGCGGCACACCATTCCAATATGGAATGTGTGGCGGCCCACTTGGAAGGCACATGGAGATGAAATCTCCATGTGTCTTCTCTCCTTAATTGTTGGGTTGATTTGGGAATGAATTATATTTGGTTTTGTCAAATATATTTTAACCTAAATTTGTTGTTTTTGTCAACAACAATCTTAGCCATTGGATAAACATAAATCAATCTCATCCATTGATTTTATGTGTCCCATGGATTGAGATCCATGGATCCCAAAACCCTATAAATAGAGAGGCATACTTGGCTCTCTCTTTACACATGCTATTGTAGCACAAACTCTCTCTCTCTCTTTCTCATACTCAACAGCCCTCTCTCTCCCTCTCTTCTTGGTGGCCGTCCACCTTGGTGGAGAGAATTGTCGACGCCCGCGCCATCGTGTTGCCGCTTCGACTCTCTGCGGTTCTTTGTCTTCTTGGAGTGCTTCACTCACGAAGGAGACGTTTGATCTCGTGCGACGAGATCAGGAGCAACCGTGCTTGGATCAACTTGGATTGCGAGGACACCGCGACTCATCTCCGCGCTCGCAAGCCGTTACTCCGACGATCGGACTTGAGACAGGAGGTCTCTTTTCGTAGAGACTTGATCAACCACGCTTCAAGAGGTATTGAATTATACTTTCTGTGGTTATAGATGAAATGATTTGAGAATGGTTCTCGGATCATGTGGTTTCATCGGATTAAAATTTTTTAAATTTCGTTGCACCGAACAACTAGTATGACTAGTCGTTCTTCGTCGTATCCGATACGACGATCACGCTTCCGTGATGCGCTTAAGGATTTCTCCATATCCTTCAAGTGGTATCAGAGCCTTAGGTCGATGGTTTCGAATATGATTCGAAAAACCAAGGACGACTTGGGTTCGTTTAGGTCGCAGAAGTTTTCATCGCATTTGATTTCGCAGATCTGTTTAGTAAATAAATTCGGCACTGTTTAAATTGTTTAAACACGAATTTAATACTTGTATTTTGTTCCCCATTAAATAAGGAAACCATAGGAACTGAGTTTGCGTAAATCGGATTTCGTATGCTCTAATTATGGTTGTTTTAATGGACATGTATGCACTGTTGCGGTAACAGTAGATTTTAACATGATTAAAGAGTTAATTACTGTTATCATCTGCCTCGAAATGCGTGCAAATCCACTTAGGTTCTGTTCTAAATCAAGTTAGCAATCTATGAAAATTGAGTTTTCTTAATTTGGATTTAAATTGATTGAGATATGTTAATTTTAGTGAGTAGGGGTCCTTACTGAAATTACATTCCTAATCTAGACCAAGTGATTGTCAATTAGTGAAATTAATTGTTAATTTCGTGAAATAATCTTGAAAAATATTTGTGAAATATTGAAACATGATTATTTGCCTAATTGACTTGGACCCAACCAATTAATTGATTAAGATGTGATCTAAATCATAATTGGAAAACACAATCTTTCAAACTTGATGCTTGAATAGGATTTGGGAATTTGTCTAGCAAATTTCCTTATAATCAAAAATGTTTTGATTATTACTATATGGTACAATTTCGGTTGAAGAACCGATGATCACCGCAAGTACAAATTAATCAATTTGGCATTATCCTTTCCCGAGGCGGATATGGTGCCTAGTCGGAGAGCATTGGGGTTGCGGGTTGCAACGTATGTGGTCTGTCCCACACTCGTCGGTACTGGCCATGACAACGGGTAGGGCCGGGATAATGTCCGAGGGATTAAGATGTATTTTCTAATTATTAAAATTTTAATTAATACGTATTTTGAGATATTACCATATATGTATTCAAGTAAAATAATCAAGTTTGATTGATTGAATTGGATTGATAATTAATTTAATATGATTAAATTGATTATGTCCAATTGAGATACTCTAATATGATTAGAGTTATTAATTCCCTTGGAAGAATTAATTATGTGAATGTGATTCATAATAATTAATTAAAATTTGAATATGAGATGGAGGATCACATAAGTGACATCCATGGTCTCCCGTCAAGGCGAAGAGTTCCGTCGCCAGACATCGTATGAAGGAGACGCCTGTACGAAGTGACAGCTCCTGCATACGATCCGTTTGGATCGGGCTCGTCGCTTCTCGAAAGAGTAAGGACGTATGCGTAGTGACCCCAATATCGGGTCCTCATATTATTGGGGCGATATTGGATTGCGCATAGCGAGTTGTATTCCTGTTGACGGTTGGTTCAATTAATAACGGGTCAACATCGCCTTAGGGGTGGTGGGCCCGGGTATTAAAGACCGAATTGGGAAATGCAAGTTGGACTTGCAATGCGGAATGTGTTCCCGCTTCTCTTTATTGGAGTCATAGGTTCTCATATTATTGGGATATCATAAAGATAAGGAGGAGATCCCAGTTCTTGCTTGAGATATATTGGTAAGTATATCTCTTACTTTGAAAGTGAATAAGGGAATAAACTTTCAAGGTTGACATTGCAAGAACAATTTGATTTAAAATGCCTTAATCAAATATTATAAATTTGAATATATATTTTTATATTCTAATATAGTGCATTCTTAATTTCAGAAAATAAAGTCTTTGAACCCACTTAGTAGGCTTCTAGAGGTCAACCAATTGACCGGCCCAAATTACTCGGATTGGATCCGTAATTTGGAGCTTGTTCTCTCTGCTGAGCGCATAAGTTATGTGCTCTTCGAGGACAAGCATGAGAACCCTAAGTCCAAGGAAGAAAAAGCATTTAATGACAAGTATGATGAAGATCATGTCTTGGTTAGATGCTATATCCTAGGTCCTCTCTCCAATGTTCTACAGAAGCAACATGTGGAGATGAGTACCTGCCAGGAAATCATGCAGAATCTGACGGATATGTTTGGTGACATTAACCGCACTCAGCGGTACAATGTTATGAAAGACCTCATTCGCTGCAAGATGCAGGAAGGGACTTCAGTCCGTGAACATGTACTCAAAATGTTTGGGTACTTGTCGGAGCTGGAGACTCTTGGGGCAACGATGGATGCAGATATGCAAGCTGACTTCATTCTGCTGTCATTGCCCGAATCTTTCAATAACTTTGTGGTGTCATTCCACATGAATAAATTGGAATTGACAAGTGCTGCTCTCCTTGCTGCATTAAAGTCCGCTGAGGACGTGATGAAGAAGGATGGTCCCAGTGGCAGTGCAATGGTTGCACAGGTCAAAGGGAAGCGCGATCCGAAGCATGGTTCTCGGAAGGGCCCGGCCCAGAAGAGAAAGAAGAAGGGACAAAGTGTTGCCTCTTCTTCCAATGCATCCACTCTCATGGCGTCGAAGAAAACCGACGTCTGTCACCACTGCAAGAAGTCGGGGCACTGGAAGCGTAACTACCCAGATTACCTGAAGTCCTCAGACAAAGGTAAAGCCCCAGCAGGTATGAAATCTACTTTCATCATTGAAACTAGCTTTCTCGTCGGACGAGAAGGAAGTTGGGTTGTAGATTCTGGTGCTTCTGTTCATGTACGTAATTTGTTGCATTTGTTTCAGGAAACTAGAAGTCTTGAAGAAGGGGAGATAGTCATCCAGATGGGATCTGATGCAAGTGTTGCAGCAGTCGCCGTCGGGACATGTCGACTATCATTATCAAGTGGAAGAGTCCTAGTACTTAAAGAGTGTCTTTATGTACCTGAAGTTAGAAGGAATCTGATATCTGTATCTAAGATAGTTAAAAGTGGATATTCGTTCCTGTTCTGTAATAAATTAGTCATAAATCATTATGATAAATATATTGCAGAAGGTGTTTTAACTTCTGGAGGACTCTATGAATTGTGCATTAATGAGAATGTCATGAATGTTACAACCACTAATAAAAACCCTAGGAGATCCAGAGAGAATAAAAATCATTCAAATATGATTTGGCATCAAGGGCTTGGTCATTTGTCTGTTGATAGGATCAACAGATTGATAAAGGATGGACCTTTAGATTTCCTACAGGTTCAATCTTTGCCTACCTGCGAACATTGTATTCGAGGTAAAATGACTAGGATGCCTTTCCATAACAAGGTTACAAGATGCGAAGGTATTATTGACCTAATACATACCGATGTATGTGGTCCCTTCAATACCGCGACTCGAAATGGATACCTATATTATTTGACGTTTATCGATGACCATTCGCGATACGGGTTTATCTTCCTATTACGTCATAAGTCTGAAACCTTTGAAAAGTTCAAAGAATTCAAGGCTTTGGTTGACAACCAAATCGATAGGAAGATTAAACGGATTCGATCTGATCGAGGTGGCGAGTACCTATCAGATGAATTCAAGGAATACCTTAAGGAGAATGGAATTGTTTCAAATCTCACTCCTCCTGGAACTCCCCAACTTAATGGTGTTGCTGAAAGACGCAACAAGACCATCATGGACATGGTCCATTCAATGATGAGCAAAGCACATTTACCTCTTAGTTTATGAGGATATGCAGTAGAGACTGCAATATATATCCTGAATAAGATTCCTAGCAAATCTGTACCTAAGACTCCTCGTGAGCTATGGTATGGAACCAAACCTAGTGTCAATCACTTAAGGGTTTGGGGTTGCTTGGTCCATGCGAAGAACGTGGACGCAAGTAAGCTGGAATCTCGCACTCGTGAGTGTTACTTCATTGGGTATGTTAAAGATGGTATTGGATACCAGCTTTATGACCCTGAGACCCAAAAGGTTTTTGTGTCTAGAGATGTGAAGTTTCTGTAGGATGATTTCCTTAAAGGTCAAGATAAAAGTGAAGTAGAGGAACTCATTGAATCCCAAGAGGATTCTGAGCTCCTCAGACCAGAAACTGAAGAAGTAAATAAAGATGAAACACCCGTACCTCTTCGAAGGAGTTCGAGGGTGGTTGCACCACCTGAAAGGTATGGATTCCATGTTTCAGGTGAAACTGACATTGATCCTACTTCATTTGATGAAGCACTCGCGGATCAAGACATGGATAGATGGATGCTAGCAATGAAGTCAGAAATTGACTCCATGCATAAGAATGGTGTATGAACCCTAGAGGATCCACCTAAAGGGGTAAAACCCATTGGGTGTAAATGGATCTTCAAGAGAAAGAGGGGACCTGATGGGAAAGTAGAGACTTTCAAGGCATGGCTCGTAGCCAAGGGCTACACACCGAGAGAAGGCATCGATTATGATGAGACATTCTCTCCTGTGGCTATGCTTAAATCCATCCGGACATTGCTAGCTATAGCTGCATATCTTGACTACGACATCTGACAAATGGACGTCAAGACGGCTTTCCCCAATGGATACCTCGAGGAGGATATCTACATGGAGCAGCCCCAGGGCTTCATGACATAGGATGGTAAAGTATGCAAGCTGAAGAAATCCATCTATGGGCTCAAGCAAGCTTCTCGTAGCTGGAACATCAGATTCGACGAAACCATAAAGAGTTATGATTTTGTGCAGAATCCTGATTGTGTATACAAGAAGACTAGTGGGAGCGCCATTGTGTTCATCGTGCTTTATGTAGATGACATCCTTATCATTGGGAATAATACAGGGATGATGACCAGTGTAAAGATTTGGCTGTCCCATACCTTTGAGATGAAAGATCTTGGAGAAGCCTCTTATATCTTAGGCCTGAAGCTGTTCAGAAATCGAGAAAAGAGGATTTTGGGATTGTCACAACATGGATACATTAAGAAGATTCTTGAACGATTCTGTATGGATAGTTCTAAGAAAGGATTCCTACCCTTAAGACATGGTATCCACCTGTCTAAAGGAATGGCTCCTCAAACTGTTGAGGAAAAGAAGGCCATGGCTGGATGTCCTTATGCATCAGCCATAGGAAGCTTAATGTATGCCATGATGTGTACTAGGCCAGATATCTGCCATGCAGTGTGAGTGGTAAGTCGTTACCAATCCTGCTATGGAGAACAACACTGGAATGCAGTAAAGAACATATTCAAATATCTAAGACGGACGCAAGATTACATCTTGGTCTATGGAGATGGTGATCTCCAAGTCTTGGGATATACAGATTCTGACTTCCAATCGGATGTAGATGATCGAAAGTCGACATCGGGGTTCACGTTCTTGTTGAATGGTGGTTTTGTGAGCTGGAGAAGCAAGAAGCAGGACACTACTACAGATTCAACAACAGAAGCCGAATACATTGCCGCATCGGATGCTGCAAAGGAGGCGGTGTGGTTGCGCAAGTTCGAGCCGGAGCTTGGCGTAGTTTCCTCTGATACTCCCATCCCGTTACTCTGCGATAACACGGGAGCCATTGCCCAGGAAAAGGAACCCAGATGGCATCAAAAGAGGAAGCACGTGGAAAGGAAATACCACATCATTCGGGAGATACAAAAGCGTGGTGACATCATCATCGCCAAGGTGGCCTCTGCCGACAACGTTGCTGATCCTCTTACCAAACCTCTGACACAGAAGGTTTTCGACCAGCATGTAATGAGTATGGGTTTAAAGATTGTACCTGAATGGTTCTGAGGGCTAGTGGGAGATTGTTAGCAATGTGAGCCCCGGGCGAACCATTTCTACAATAAATGTTATTGTAATGAATAAATTATCAATAAAAGTTATTGATTATTTCTCACTCCCTTTCTGAGATTAATGAATGAATGCATTATAGGTTCCCTCTGTACAATAAGGGTAATGTACCATGGCCAACTTAATGATCATACAGCTGTTGATTCATTGGATGGATCATAGAGGCTGATGCTTGGATGAATATCTAAGGAGTTAGATAGAGGACTCATCAAGCATCATCAAATGATCATTAAGTGATGATCTCCAGTCTGAGTAGGAGATGGCAATCCTATCTCATATGACTGATATCTGACTGACCTCTTGATGCAGGTCCTCTGCATGGGAATAGTGATTCAGAGGTGTCAGGTTACTTAGGTCAATGGGTTGACTTGACGAGATCGAGATAACCAAAGACCTACGTTGAATACTGTCACAACATAGGCATGCATCCTCTGACTAGAGACAGATGTATTGCTATATGTCTGAGTATGTACATTTGGCAGACCAATAGGTTGATGACCTAATCAAGGTCTATATACCGGTGAGCTGGTGGGCATGTAAGGACATATGAGTAATGCGATCTCTCAAACGGATCATACAGGTTCACTTGTGAACCAGGAGACATGAGCTCACTCATGGGGTATTGGGACTGAACAAATTCCATGCATGGTCGTCGTGCTTTGGAAGCATGACATGAATTTGAAGGTAAGATATTTGCTTTGTGAAAGCATATGATCTATACCAAGTCTCAGTGACCAAGATTGAGAAACTTAATGATCTAACCCTGAAGATGACAGTGTAAAAGTGATCTTTAATCTTCAGGATGATCATAGGTCTTCCAGTATGTAGGATGTACAGGTATTGGGAATACCTGAAGGGTGATTTGATCATATACGATTGTATAACCATGACGCTTCCATTCCGAGGGAGTGATGAAACAGGTTTGGATTTTAGTGACTCCTCTCATTAGAGAAGTGACCTAATCTTAGTCCATGAACTGGACATTGATCTGAATATGAAGTAGATGCAATGAGAAGATTAAGTCTACGGTCTTGATTTGATAAAGCATCAGTGGGAGGTCCATAGGATCTGGATTTGAGATATGATCTCAACACCCAAGTCACTCTACGTGGAACAATACAATCGTCCTGTCCTTATCTCCAAGTATCTGAGGAGAAATAGCATCGTTCTTAAATGGTTTGAGAACAATTCCATAAGATCTAAGCAAAGAGAAATTGGTGATTAAATGTGATTTAATTATCATGATGTATGAGAAGTTATCCAATATGATTAAATGTGATCTAATTATTTTAGATAAGAATAATGTGGATAGAAATATCCAATTATTCATAATATATTATAAATGTGATTTATAATGTATTAGAGAGAGTTAATTATGATTTATATGTGTTGATTAATTATTATGTGTATTTGATACACATTGTGTAATTAATTAACAATATGAATTATATGTTGTTTTTGGTTGTGAATATGATTCACAATTTTTCCATGGCAAGAATGCAATATTCTCAAAGATAATTGTGAATTATTTTTGAAGAATAAAACCCAATAAATTTGTTGCAAATAAATAAGAGAGATTGCAAGGAGATGTGCAATCTCATGGATTACCATGAGATTGCAATCCCCATGCAATCCCCATGGGCGGCACACCATTCCAATATGGAATGTGTGGCCGCCCACTTGGAAGGCACATGGAGATGAAATCTCCATGTGTCTTCTCTCCTTATTTGTTGGGTTGATTTAGGAATGAATTGTATTTGGTTTTGTCAAATATATTTTAACCTAAATTTGTTGTTTTTGTCAACAACAATCTTAGCCATTGGATAAACATAAATCAATCTCATTCATTGATTTTATGTGTCCATGGATTGAGATCCATGGATCCCAAAACCCTATAAATAGAGAGGCATACTTGGCTCTCTCTTTACACATGCTATTGTAGCACAAACTCTCTCTCTCTCTCTTTCTCATACTCAACAGCCCTCTCTCTCCCTCTCTTCTTGGTGGCCGTCCACCTTGGTGGAGAGAATCGTCGACGCCCGCGCCATCGTGCTGCCGCTTCGACTCTCTGCGGTTCTTTGTCTTCTTGGAGTGCTTCACTCACGAAGGAGATGTTTGATCTCGTGCGATGAGATCAGGAGCAACCGCGCTTAGATCAACTTGAATTGCGAGGACACCGCGACTCATCTCCGCGCTCGCAAGCCGTTACTCCGACGATCGGACTTGAGACAGGAGGTCTCTTTTCGTAGAGACTTGATCAACCACGCTTCAAGAGGTATTGCATTATACTTGTTGTGGTTATAGATGAAACGATTTGAGAATGGTTCTCGGATCATGTGGTTTCATCGGATTAAAATTTTTTAAATTCCGCTGCACCGAACTACTAGTATGACTAGTCATTCTTCGTCGTATCCGATACGACGATCACGCTTCCGTGATGCGCTTGAGGATTTCTCCATATCCTTCATGACTGACGATGAAGATGGAGGTTCTGGTGTCTTGGAACTGATGTTGCACCTTCTTTGATTGGGAATTGCGTTGAGTTTGGAAGCTCCAGATGTTTAGGTTTCGCTCTAGATGAAAGATAGAATTGCAAAGGAAATCTAGGTGCTTGATTTGTGCGAGAATCGTCCAACAATTATAAGATTTGCATATTCAAATATGAGGTTTCTAGTGTTTATGAAGAAGATTGTGAAAAGAGAAAATAATGAGACGCAAATTTGTTTGATGTCAAAACAAATTTGAGATGTGATTAAAGATGACGTTTAAGTATGGCGATCAATGGGTCTAATCACGTGATTAACAACACTAATCAAGACATAAACCTCGAGAAAGAAAACTTAAAAAATGGAGGAATGTACCTGTGAACTACAAGGTGTAAGACCTCTATTGTCGATGGCTCGACGGGCGGTACTCTGGAGCTGGACATGGCGCAAGAGCAGTGATACAAGGTGGATCCGCCATGGAATGTCTCCTCTGACGTTCCCCCTTCCACGCGGGGCTGCTCCTAGGAGTTATCAGCACCTTGTTTGGCAGGAATGAGGCTTGGATGGGAAGAGGGTGGGCTACCGGAACTGGGGGTTCAGGGTTAATTAGGAGAGTTAGTTGGTTGTCGCCAACTTTAGGGGGTTTTATAGGTGAAATGGAAGGAGGTTTGGGTAAATCTAAGGGTAGGCATGTAGGATGGTTGTTAAGAGAAGAGGGCGGAGGGTTTTGATTGATGAAAGAGGTTATGAGTGGCACGGAATAAATTGGTGAAATTGGGTATTGGAATAGAACGTTAACTGAAGGTTCATGAGGAAGAAGAACCAGGTGCTCACACATGTCAGCACCTGGTTGGCCAGATGTGAAATTCAGTCTAAATTAAGTAATAAATAGTAAATGATGTTAATGTTATTTTAAAAAGGTATAAAAACAAAAATTCTATATAATTATATTATCTAAAATATTTTATAATTAGTTTTTATAAATAATACAGATTGTACAAAATATAAATATTATATCAATAAATAGGTATAAATAATACTTAATAAATAGGTTTTGGATTTTTAATTCAATAAATAAATAAGTATATATATATTATATTTTCTTAATTATTAAAGTAATAAATAAAGTCTTTGTGAATTTTTGTAGATTTTAATAAATTAGTTTAGACATATTAATAAATGCGGGTATAAGTCATATAGTTCAATTTCATCTATAAATTAGGGTTTTGTATTTTATTAAAATAATAAATAAGCTCCAAAAAACCTGAAATAAATCATGGTGAAAATACAAGATTACAAAAATAATTAAAAATTGTAAAATTAATAAAACTATAAATAGTGTTTTCTAAATAAAATAAATAGCCCAGAAACCCTATTGTCATTAGGTCCCAAAACCGACTTTTTGCAAACGGACTCTGATTTTAATGAAATCACCTCCATTAATTAGAGAATATTATTTTATGAACATCAATGGTGAGTAGAGTGAAATTGGAGTTCGTATGAGCAAGTCATGATGTTCAGAAGTTGAGAATTCGACAATTTAAAAGGATTTCTTAGCATATAGACAAGATAATATTTTTAAATTATTTTTATATTTTTATAAATATTTTTGGAAATAATTAGGAAAAGAGTTCGATGAAAAATATGCACATATGAATTAATTAAAAATCAATGAAGATTTGATATTTAAATAATGAAGAATGTGTGGAGAGTATCTTTAATTATTTTTTTATGATTTTCTTTCCTTATCTCCCCCTACATGTTTGTTTGTAGACCAATCCATGCTGACTTGCTCTTGGGGATTAGGTTATATAAATATATCTTGCAGATATATTTATATTTTATAAGTCATATTGTACATATATACATATTTACAATCTGCCTTCTTTTCTTTTCTTTATTTTTATTCTTTCATTAATTTACATGCTTTTAATGCATAAAAGTGCATTTTTATTTACGATTGGGGTTTTGATAAAAGATGGGAATTAATGGATATTTACATGTATTTGTTAAGCGTTTTAAGACAAAATGCGACAGAACTGTTCATGAATCATGGATTCATAAACCCCCTAAACTTAAACTTTGCTAGTCCATTAGCAAACACTTATTTGAAAAATAATGGAAAAATAAAGAATGTTAGAATGAATTTGTTTTCCTAAATCAATTCATGAGAACAGAAAAAGGATAGAGCTTGGTCGGGCCTGAAACAAGATTTTTGTCAAAGACTTAACTAGGATTAGGATTTTAATCTCAATAGTCCTCAAGTTCCACAAATCCTTATTTAGTTTCTCCTCAACTGCCAGCTCAGATCCACTTATCCATATCACTAACTCTATTAGCCTTGAATTCAATTTGTATTGTGTGTAAATTGTTTTAGCTCTTCCTGCTTAAAGAAGCGAAGAAAGCGTCCACCCTAGCTATATACTTCCTTTTGTTATTCATCAAGCTACTTTTTCCTCGAGATGAAGGTATTCCCTTCTGAGGTCAGTTCATGCTATGTCCACATTCTAATATAGAGAGAAAGTAGAAGAATTAGAAAAGAATTGGAGTGCGACCAGTGTAGATGCATCTACTTGTGAATCCCAGCTAGTGTAGCTAACTCTCCACTAAGATGTGCAGGCATTTTTGGTGGAAGCATGGACCATTGTGGTCATATTTGTATTTGGTGGCTTCTTCTTTGATTTGGCTTTGTAATTTGCTTGCACTGCATTCGTCTTTTTGTGCCTCGACGGATATAGCATCTTTTGTTCCGACCCTTTTTTGAGTTCTTAGAAAAATTGTGTCAGCAGATCCTTCCCTCATCTGGAGCGACTATCACAACCCCAATCTCTCCCGTCTTTAGATGTCAATGCTGCAAAGATAAGGATAGAAACATACTACCTAGATGGATTACCCTTCGCATCCCCATGTAAGTCAAGCTAAGTACAAAGTGCATGTGTTCAAAATTGGTCCATAGACGAAGAGTTATACGGATTACACCAAGTGTTCTACTTAGCAAAATATGAGTTGATTTCCCAAATATGGTCTTATGGAACCTAAAGATTTAAGTCAACGACCATAAGAGTCTAAATTCCAGTTCCTAACTAGGCTCCTTACAATGAAAGTTAAAGGCCCTACTCAAGCTCCATCCTTTAGACTATTCCCAATCTTTAGTTCTAGAAATCAAACTTATTTTGAAAAATGCGAATGCAAATGCAACAATGTTTTTGTGAAGTACATGTTCTGAATTTTACTCATTTTTATGGATTTTAAAGCTTTTGTAATTTTTATGAACTTTAAGACTTTGTATTTTTATCGATTTTCTGAATTTTATAAAAGTATATGTACAAGAACTTTACAAGATAAATTACGCTTATTTTATTTGGATTAAATAACTAATGTATTTTACAAAATTTTATTTACAAAAAATTTTACAAGGATTAAAATGATTTTTACACATATTTTAATAGATAGGGTTTCAAATAAGTAGTATACATATTTTAAATACATATTTTAAATAAATATTTTAAACATATTTTACTTATTTACAAGGATTTTATACAAAAATACATAAATAGATGGATTTTAAATTATCCCTCACCCACTTTTATGGATTTTATAGGTATAGAAAATACATAAAAGTACGAGTTATGGACAAAAGTATGTATACAATATATACGCTCCCCCTATACTTAGCTCGTGTTATGTCCTCATAGCGTCAAAAGAGAAAAAGAAGGACATAAGTTGTGCTAAGTAAAAGTGGGTGAAAAAGAATAAACAATGTCAAGTCAATCACCCTCCTATACTTACGATCTGGTCATCGTAAGTATAATGGAAGAGAAAAAATGAGATGACCAAGGGAAAGGAATATTCAACGCAGACACAAGATAAATATAGAAAATGGGATCAAAGAAATCACTCGGTCCCCCTAGATATAGAAAAGAATGTGGCCAAAAATTAGGTACCAGTGATTTGTGGAAAGGAAAGGATATACAAGAGAAAAATAAAAAGAACAAAATCGAAAATGCTAATCAACAATAAATCAGTACCCCCTATACTTAGGATATGGTATCCTAATCATAAAAGACGAGAAAAAAATGGGGACGATTGTGGTCTACAAAGAATGTACAAGTGGTGTGTACTCCAAAAATCGAATGGCTCAAAAGTCTCTACACAGGATGAGATGAAGTGGAAGAGTAATCATGAGTCCTATACAAAGTAGATCACTTCAACACGGGCCAGATGATCAGTAGTCTCCACGAAGTGCTTCAGCATTTGCCCATTCACCACGAATGGTTTTGCTCCAGGTGACACATCTGATATAGCTATACTTCCATTATCGTGCATTGTTCTGACTATGTATGGTCCTTCCCACTATCTTTTTAATTTGCTAGGAAAAATTCTCAATCGTGCATTGAACATCCATACTTTCTGCCAAGGAACAAAGATCTTGAGTCGAATATGTCTATCGTGCCATTTCTTCACTTTGTCCTTATAAATGAGGGTATTCTCCTATGCCTGATTTTGAATCTCTGCTAGCTCATTCAGATCCATATTCCTCTTGGCTCCTGCTTTCTGCATATCTAGTGAAATCTCTCTAATAGCCCATTCAGATTTGTGCATGATCTCTACGGGCAAATGGCATAGCTTTTCGTAAACAAGTCTGAAGGGTGAAGTACCTAAGGGAGTCTTATATGTAGTACGATAAGCCCAAAGAACCTGGTTTAGAAGTTGTGACCAGTTCTTCATATCCAGTCATACTACATTATGAAGAATGGATTTCACCTCCCTATTTGAAACTTCAGCCATGTCGTTCGTCTGTGGGTGGTAAGGAGAAGCTATTCTGTGATCAATGCCATAGTTCTTCACTCGCTTTTCTTCCTCCTTATTAATGAAATGGCTACCCCGTCTGAAATAAGAATACGGGGAATATCGAACCGTGGAATAATATGTTCCCTTAGGAACTTGCACATTGTTCTCTTATCAACGGCTCATGCGGGTATAGCCTCCACCCATCTACTAATATAATCCACAGCGAGAAGAATATACTCAAAGCCACTGCTGGAAGGGAACGGTCCCATAAAATCTATGCCCCATGCGTCAAAGATCTCACAAATAATCGCATAGGCATCGCATCTCTAGCATTGATTGTCCCTACTACTCTCTGACAATCCGGACAACTCTTCACGAATGTACAAGCATGTCTAATAAGAGTCGGCCACCAAAATCCACTCTTAAGTACCTTCTACGTTTTCCTCTTCCTTGAATGATGTCCCCCTGCCTCTAAGGAATGGCACAAAGTGAGGAAACTATTGTATTCCTCCTGAGGAATACATTGCAAGTAAACACAATCCCATCCCGCATAAAAAATAATGGGATCCTCCCAATGGTAGTATCGTGCCTTGGAAACTAGTCTGTTGACTCGGTCCTTCAGCCAACCCTGTGGACTTTTCTGTGTTACCAGAAAGTTCACTATATCTACATACCATGGAAGCTCGGTAACTGCAAAGATACTCTCGTCTGGAAATCTCTCTGCAATCTATGGCGTTACTCATCTGAAGGCTGCTCTATCTGTAATCGGGAGAGGTGATCAGCTACCACATTCTTTACCTCAGGTTTGTCTCTAATATCCAAATCAAACTCCTGAAGTAAGAGAATCCATATAAGAAGGTGTGCCTTGGCATCCTTATTCTCCATCAAAAATCTGATAGCTGAAAATTATGTGTAAAGTGTGATCTTGGAGCCAAGAAGATAAGATCTGAATTTATCCAATACAAATACCACTACCAACATCTCCTTTTCTGTCACTGTGTAGTTGCGATAAGCATCATCTAACGTCTGGCTGGCATAGTGGATAATGATAGGAAGTCCATTCCTCCTTTGTCCTAATACAACCCCGATCGCAAAATCTGAAGCATCTGTCATGATCTCAAAGGGAAGAGATCAATCAAGCAGCTTTAGGACATGAGCACTGATAATCATCTCTTTCAATGTGAGGAAGGAATGAAGATATTTGTCATCTAACAGAAACTTGATGTCTTTGCCTAATAATTCAGTTAATGGTCGGGCAATCTTGGAAAAATCCTGAATGAATCGTCTGTAAAAGCCAACATGCCCAAAAAAAGACCATAAATGCTTGACGTTTGATGGTGGCTCGAGACGCTTGATGACATCCACCTTGGCAGTGTCAACCTTCATGCCTCACTTGGAGATGACATGCCCCAACACAATCCCATGTATAACCATAAAATGGCTTTTTTTCCAAGACAAAATGAGATCTACCTCACAACATTTTTGTGGTCTAGGTGCACTAAACAATTGTCAAAGGACTCACCATAGATCAAAAAATCATCCATAAAGACCTATAGAAAATCACTAACCATGTCTGCAAAATTAGCAAGCATACACCTCTAGAAAGTAGCAGGGGCATTGTACAATCCAAAGGGCACTCGTCTAAAAGCATACGTGCCAAAAGGACATGTGAAGGAGGTCTTCTCCTGATCTTTATGAGCAATAGTGACCTGGTTGTATCCGGAGTAACCGCCAAGGAAACAGAAGTACTCCTTTCATGCCAACCTTTCTATAACCTTGTCTATAAAGGGCAAAGGAAAGTGATCCTTATTCATTACGGTATTCAACTTCCTGTAATCAACGCACACCCGCCACGACGTGGTTACTATCTTTGGATCTCCTCTCCACTCTCATTCTTAATTATTTGAATTCTTGACTTCTTCGGGACAACATGTAATGGGCTAACCCCTTCAGAGTTGGAGATGGGATAGATAAACCCTGCGTCGCACCATTTCGTGATCTCTTTCTTGACAACATCTCTTAAAACTGGATTCAGCCTGCGTTGAAATTCTCTAGAAGGTTTGTTGTCATGATCGAGATATATATGATGAGAACACAAAGTAGGATTTATCCCATGGAGATTGAATATAGTCCACCCAATATCCTTGTGGTTTCTTTCAATAATCTCCATCAGACGAGATTCTTGCTCTTTGGTCAAGTATGAGCTGATAATGATCAGAAACTGTTGATGTGGACCCACAAGGAAAGCATATTTCATGTTTGGTGGCAATGTCTTCAGCTTTGGTAAGGTATAATCTGGATCTGTTGTAACTCTGATGGACATGTGAGCCCACGGTGAGCCATTATGCAATAAATGTTATTGCAAATATCATTCCCTGATCTGATATGAAGAATAAAAAATTTGCATAATAGGTCCCTCTGTACAATTAGGGTTATTTACCATGGCCATCTTGATGATCATACAATTGTTGATTCAATAATTGAATCATAGAGGCTGGTGCTTGGATTGATATCTAAAGTGTTAGATTGAGGACTCATCAAGCACCGTCAAATGATTGTTAAGATGTGATCTCCAGCCTGAGTAGGAGATGGCAATCCTTTCTCACATAGGCTGATATCTGACCGACCTCGTGATGCAGGTCCTCTACATAGGAATAGAGAATCGGAGGTGTCAGATTAGTTAGGTCAATGGGTTGACTTAACGAGATCAAGATAACCTAAGTCCTATGTTGAATGTTGTCACAACATAGGCACGCATCCTCTGACTGGAGACAGATGTGTTACTATATGTCTGAGTGTGTACATTTGGCAGACCAATAGGTTGATGACCTAACCAAGGTCTATACACCGGCGAGCTGGTGTGCATATAAGGATATATGATGTTGGAAATAAACATGAACTCTGAGATAGAACTATCATAAAGAGTTATGATGTAAATATTTCAGATAGTAATCTAACATCTAGCGGACTCCACGAAATTAGAAAATTAATGAGTGGTTCATTAAGATTTCTAATACTGAAAATCAAACCTTATAAGATCAATAGGAGGATGAAGATCATTTGACAATGATCTGACATCACGTCTTGGACATATGTCTATTGATATGATCATTAGACTAGTAAGATATGAAACTTTAGAATGTCTAAAATTTCAAATCTTACATACTTGTGAATATTGTATTCAAAGTAAAATGTCCAATATACCATTGTCTGGGAATGGCGTTAGATGTTGAGGTATTCAAGATCTCATACATATTGATGTATGTAGATCATCTATATCATAGTAAACATTATGGATATGTGATATCTATTGATGATTATGTAGGATATGAGATTTCTTCTCTTCACCTGAGGAACCTTTGAAATGTTCAAAGATTTCATAATTTTGGTTTAGAACCAAAGTCTGAAGGAAGATTAAATGAATTTGATCTAACCAAGGTATCAAGTACCTATTAGATGAATTCAAAGAATACCTTATGAAGATATGAATATCATTTCTATCTCAATCCTCCTAACACACCTAAACTCAATGGAGTTGTAGGGAGATACAATTGGATCATGTGTGACATGATTTAATCAATGATGAATTTTAGCATAATTACCTCTTAGTTTCCAGGTATATATGTAGTATAGACTACACTATATATCCTTAATAAGATTCCATGCAAATAAGCTGGAATTAAGCACTAGAGAGTGCTACTTCATTAGGAAAATAAAGGATGGTATTGGATGCCTGATAACGTCTAACACTACCCTTGTTAATTCGAGCAAATTAATGTTCAAATTAATTGATGATGTTCGTTGCAGTCGGATAATGAGAGCAGATCAAAAATCACTTTTAATTAAAGCAAGTTAATCTCGAGCGGCAAATTTTTTTACTTGGTGGAAGTTCAAGGTCAAACTCAGGAAGGCAGTTGTCTCCTTAGGTAGAATCGAAGCAAATTTCCAATGTTTGATTTTCAGAGGGAATATTTTTGGTCTTTTTCGATTTTTTTATGCAAGACTCATGTAAAATCAGGCCAACTTACAAGTTAAATCAGAAATATAGTCAAATTAATTCCAAAAATTATGAAACTTGGCCAGATTATGAAATGGATGCAATTAAGATACCCTAAATTTTTTAGAATTTTCGGATGCACGAATAATAAAAAATGAAGACTTTAGTGAAAATAACTAAACCAATTTTAATAATTACCAAACAATGATATTTCTCAGAAACAAAATTAATCCAAATAGATATAATTAAGATCTATCCAAATCAACTTGAATTTTGTTAAAACACTTACGGTTGATTAATTAAAAATCGATTAAGGTTTTCACTAAATGATTTTTCTAAGACAAACTATACGTGCAAATGGTGTGATTTTTGGATATGTTGTAGCATAGACTTATATCTAGCAATGATGATTTTTCAAAGATTTTTCGATAAGAAGATAATGAGAAATCAATTAATCAATCAAAATAGGTAAAATATTGCAATTTTTCACCAAATTAAATTCCGTAAATATTCTGCAAATAAGGAAAATACAAATAAATGCTAAAATGGTAGAACAAGAGTTATGCTACACAATGCATTTTTTGGAATTAAAAATGGATGACAGAATGATAATAAAATAAACATGCAAATGCAAGGGTATGAGTGCAATACAGAAAAAGAAATATGAGCTCAAATGAAGAACAGGGACTTACATGCAATTATCTAAAACTTGAAATTTCTTTGAGAACTTGAGAAGAGGTGCAAGTGTCCCCTTTGCAAATGCCCACTTTTGTCCTTATTATCTGATATGAGCTCCTCTGGAGATGAAACAGGGGAAGCTTGGAGCTTCACCATAGACGGACGGTGCACGGCTTGCTTGACGGCGAGAAGGCGGCCGATGGAGCTCGGCGAGGAAGTCGGTGGAAGGCGGTGGCGCACTGGAGCAAGGGACGCACGTAGACGTGCGCGCGCGCGGAGGCTGGCCGCGTTGTGGAGGGTTGCGCCGCGAGTTTGGTGACGGAGGTGTGGCCCACCTGGGCGGCCGGCGGCGTTGGAGGGGGAGTGGCGATCAGGCTGATGGCGGCTGCAGCCGCGCGTTGCCGCTCCTGGAGGAGCGGTACCCACTGGAGGAGATGCTTGGTTGCTCGCTCGGTTGGGTTGAAGGATGCACTACCGGCGTCCTTGGCGGCGAGGGGGACGGCCGACACACAGCCAAGGGTCGTCGGGGCGAAGGAGGCGTCGACGGGGCGGTTGGTGGCGATGGTGTGTGTGCTTGTGGGGTGGTGAGCGGAGGAAGAAGAAAGAGGGGGCTTTCACCACCTCCTATGTTTCTCATGTATTTGTTTAAATGGGCGTAAATAAATGATTAATCGGTTGATGAAAGTTCACCGAAAAATTTAAGAAAAATCACCGTTGCGTTTGCAACGTGTGATTTATCCATTGAAGTGCGACCGGTTTTGCAAATCGATGGATGGAATAATGATGGATTGATTAGAGAGAGTGTGGGTATAGAAGAAAGAGGAAGAAAAACAGAGCAAGAAGAAGGAATATTACATGTACAGATGAACGAGTGCCTGTGAAAGAGGAGCATCGAGCCCCTTGGATCTTCGCTCTAGACCTCGGCGAAGGTCGAGCTCGGCAGCTTGAAATGGCTGCGACAAAGGACCGAGTGTCCCTTGGATCTCGCCTAGCAAAAGGATCCTGTCTTCGCTCGACACTGTGGCTCTCACTTGCTGTCACCAACAAGAGGGCGGAGCTCAAGGATTTTGTGCTCAAGAAGGCGGATGGGGAAGAGTGTGGGAGATGGAGAGGTTATAAAGAGGAGGAGGAGGCAGTTGGAGAGGAGATGGAGAAGGTGGAGGAGATGGGGTGGGATGGGAGGTGTCGAAGATGCTTCTCCCTTAGGTTAAGGGAGAGTGGGGGAGGAATGGGTAGAGAAGAGGGAGATGACACCACCTGTTGCGTTAGGATACGGACATGTGGTACTTATTTAATTAGTAGCCAAAAACCAAGGGATTGACACGTGTCGGCTTCCGGAGCCACCACGTGTCGCTCTCAGAAAAATCAAAGTTAAATGGAAAAAAGACATAATAAAAGGGATTAAATCAAAAAATGGTCAATACGAATATTGCTCGTCTCGACGAGATATACAACTTTCATGAAGGGCCGAAAATCAAACGAGATCATCTGTACAAAAATGTATTTTTGGGCGGTACCTTATAGATATAAAATACCGCATTTTATCTTTTGTAATTTTCTTATCATTTTTCAATAAGAAAAAAATCAAAATAAAACTAGAAAAAATATGATAAGAATATTTACAACTTAATCTAATTATTTTGGATTTTTAATAATTAAGAAAATGAAATGTAAAATACAGGGGTAAAACGGTCAATATGTACAACAAACAAATGGGGCCCAAAATCCAAATTTTGCATACGAGCTCCGATTTTAATGAAATTGGTCTTGTTTCGAAGGTCTCTGAATGTATATTACTTTAATAGTGAGTAGACCTTAATCGGACTGTATGAGAGAGATATGTGCATTTTAAGGTTCCTAGTTTCAAACTTGGATTGGGGTTTTATTGGTCCATTTTGCAAGTTAGTATTTTTTGGATATTTTTCTTTAATTAGAGTTAGTAATATATACACAATAGAGTTGGTTTTATTAGATTCGGAGTTAGTATAAAATATATACAAATAGGGTATTTTTAGCTAATATACATGTTAATATTTACAAGTGAATTGGCTTCTTATTTTATGCGAATATGAATGCTAACATGCAGATATTATGCTTGCATGCATGAATGCTAATTATGCAATATAAGTGGAAATATGCCTCTAATTACTCGGGAACAAAGCTCTATTTTCAACTTTTAGAGTGATGAATCACATATTCATCAATGCCTACTTTATGACCTTGAGATTCTTAAAAGATCTCATCTCTGGGAATGTGATTCTTGGAGGATTGAGACTCTTGAGAATCAAGATGGAAATGAAGTGAAGGAACTCATTTAATCTTGAGAATATAATGAGGCTCTTGAAATCGGAAATTAAAAAGGACAATTAAAGATGAAACACTAATACCTCTTCAAATGAGTTTGAGGATGTATTCCATGTGTCGATTAAGTCTGACAATGATCGGACTTCATGTGATGAAGCTCCTGAGGATCATGACATGGAAAGATGGATATTAACAATAAAGTCTAAAGTAGACTTCATATACAAGTGTTGTATATGGACCCTCGAGGAAGCACCTATATGGGTAAGACCCATTAAAGATGTAAATGGATCTTCAAGAGAAGAGGAAACCTGATGAGAAGGTAGAAACCTTCAAAGCTCGGTTCATAGCCATAAGATACACATCGGAAGACAAGACATTGCTTGCAATGAGACTTACTCTTCGGTAACCATGCTTAAAATCATCAGAATATTTCTAACTTTAGCTACACAATTTGGCTTTGACATCTTTGAGATGGAAGTCAAGATTGTATTCCTCTAAGAATACCTCTCTGAGGATATTCACATGAAATAGCCCCAGGGCTTCATAGTTGAGGAAAGCGAGGTGTGCAAGCTAAAGAAACTCCATCTATAGACTCAAATAAGCTTCTTGTAGTTGGAACATCAGATTTGATGAAATCATAAGTGTTATGATTTCAGATAGAATCTTGATGTACCATGTGAAGCTTAGTGGGAGTGCCATTGTGTTCATCATGCTAAATGTAGATAATATCCTAATCATTTGAAATGATATAAGGATGATAATAAGTGTTTCATAAACTGGCTATTCCATACCTTGAGATATGATCTCAAGAATACCTCTTGGATTTTAGTTCTGAAGTTGTTCAGAAGTAAAGAAAAGAGGGTATTGGGACTGTCACATTTGTAGTACACTTTGGACATATTCCATTCTTGGAAATCCCAAGAAAGGCTTCCTTCCCTTGAGATTTGGTACTGACCTATCTAAAGGGATAGCACCTCAAAGAGTTGAGGGAGTGAATGCTAGAACTTCTTGCACTTGTGCATCAGTTATGAGAAGCTAAGTATATGCTAGATGTGTACAAAAGCCAGATATCTGCCATGCAGTGGGAGTAGTAAACTGTTACTAATCCTACTATGGAAAGAGAAACACTTGATTGCAGTAATAACAAAATCTTCAAAGATGACAAGGCTTTAGAGATAATGATCTCTAAGTCTTATCTTCAAGAAATTAAGACTTTTAGATGGAGAACTAAAAGGTCTTAACTACGAATACCTTAGGAGATAGAGATCTCCAGGAATAAGGGTATTCTGATAAGGATTATGGAAATACTGGTTATAATAGTTATTGAGCAATAGTGTCGAGGACACTGTGACTGCTTTGACTGGATTGAGTATTGGTTGCATTAGATGCAACATTCGCATTGGATGCGAGCACTGTTACTGGGGATATGCAAGCGCTGTAAAAGGACTTGTCGTAGTCTTGCGGAAACAGAGTGACTGATCATATTACCTAGCTATTTCTAAATAGCATATGATTGTCACATGAGTGTGGGTTTAAATGATTAGCCCATTAATGGCTCTTTGAGCTAGTGGGAGATTGTTGGACATGTGAGCCCATGGCGAGCCATTATGCAATAAATGTTATTGCAAATATCATTCCCTGATCTGAAATGAAGAATAAATAATTTGCATAATAGGTACCTCTGTACAATTAGGGTTATGTACCACGGCCATCTTGATGATCATACAACTGTTGATTCAATAATTGAATCATAGAGGCTAGTGCATGGATGAATATATAAAGGGTTAGATTGAGGACTCATCAAGCACCGTCAAATGATTGTTAAGATGTGATCTCCAGCCTGAGTAGGAGATGGCAATCCTTTCTCACATAGGCTGATATCTGACCGGCCTCTTGATGTAGGTCCTCTGCATAGGAATAGAGATTCGGAGGTGTCAGATTAGTTAGGTCAGTGGGTTGACTTAACGAGATCGAGATAACCTAAGTCCTATGTTGAATGCTGTCATAGCATAGGCACGCATACTCTGACCGGAGACAGATGTGTTACTATATGTCTGAGTGTGTACATTTGGTAGACCAATAGGTTGATGACCTAACCAAGGTCTATACACCGACGAGCTGGCGTGCATATAAGGACATATGAGTAATATGATCTCTCAAAGGGATCATACAGGTTCACTACTGAACCGGAAGACATGAGCTCACTCATGAGATATTGGGAGGAATCAAATTCCGTTCACGGTCGTCTCGCTTTGGAAGCTTGACTGAATTTGTAGGTTTGATGTATACTTTTGGAAAGTATATGATCAAGACCTAAGTATGATATATGCTTTTGGAAAGTATATGATCGATACCAAATCCCATTGATCAAATGAGAAACTTATTGATAAAACCCTGAAGAAGATAGCATAAAATTGATCTTGATCTTCGGGTTGATCATAGGTCTTCCAGTTTGCAGGATATACAGGTATTGGGAATACCTGAGGGTGATGTGATCATAAACGATTGTATATCCATGACGCTTCCATTCCGAGGGAGTGATGAAACAGGTCTGGATTTTAGTGACTCTTTTCAGTAGAGAAGCAATCTGATCTTAGTCGAAGTGTTGGACATTGGTCTGAATGAGATTCAGATACAATGAGAAGATTAGATTTGCGGTCTTGATTTAATCAAGCATCTATGGGAGGTTCATAAGATCTGGATTTGAGATGAAATCTCAACATCCAAGTCACTATACGTGGAATAATACAATCGCCCTGTCCTTATCTCCAAGTATCTGCGGAGAAAGCACATTATTCTTGAAGGTGTTCAAGAATAATTCATTTGATGAATTCTGTATCCAAGCATCGAGAAAATGGATAATTAAATATGATTTAATTATCATGAATAATATGAATTTTATTCATATTATAAAAAGAGATATCTAAGACAGTTAAATGTGATTTAATTATCAAAGATATGAATAACGTGAATGTGATTCATGTTATTTGGGCACATGAGAAAAGAGATCCAAGATGATTAAATGTGATTTAATTATCATGGATATGAATAATGTGGATAGCACTATCCATATTAATCATATATATTATAAATATGATTTATAATATATTAGAGAGAGAAAAATATGTAAATAGCATTTGTTAGTTATTAATGTGAATTGGATTCACATTACGTAATTAATTGGAAATGTAATTTACGAATTAGTTTGGGTAGTGAATTTGATTCACATATTTTTCAATGGCATGATTGAAATATTCACAAATTAATTTGGAATTAATCTTTTGGATAATTATGTGATAATAGTTATTACAAATTATTAAGAGATAATATGATATAATAAAAAGGAGATAATAAGCCACCATAGATGAGGTGGCGTCACCCATGAAAAAGTCATGGGTGACGCCCCATTTTTAGGAGGCTACATTATCTTCATTTTATTATCTTGATTAATCTCTTAACTAATTTATTTATGTTAAATTAAAATGTGTTGATAATGTTGCAGCATATATTAAATTTAATTATAAATAAATGTTTTTGGTTTTAACCAACAGCAATGATAGCCATTGATTATAACATAGACCAAGCATGGCCGTTGGATCAATGTGTCCCATGGATTGAGATCCATTGGATCTCAAACTAGCATAAAAGGAGGGCTAGCCTAGCCTTCCAAAGTACATCATCAAGAGTTATAGAAGTCTACAACTCTCTTTGTCTCTCTCATATTCTCGCCCTCTTTCTTTCTCTCCTCCAAAAGATGGTCGTCCATCTTGTGTTGAGAAAGGAGAGACTCTCGATTTTGCCTTCGACGACTCGAGGATCTCCTTCTTCTTTGGAGTTGCTTACTCTAAAGGAAGATGACAGATTTCGTTTGATGAAATCTGGGGATCCATTGCTTGGATCTTCATCAAGGATTGCGGGAGGAAAGTGACTCATCATCGCGCCCGCAAGTGCGTTCTTCGTGGATCGAACTTAAGACAGGAGGATCTCTTTTTTGGGATCTCACGATCGCAACCACGCTTCAAGAGGTATTCCTTATACTTGTGGTTCGATGAAACGATCCGAGAAGTGTTCTCATGATCATGTGGTTTCATCTTTAGTTTTAAAAAATTTTAATTTCTGTCGCATCTAGCGACTAGTATGACTAGTTGCTCCGATTGCATACGATGCGATCGACACGCTTCCGTGATGCGCTTGAGGATTCTCAATATCCTTCAACCTCATCTGTATGTGTAATGGGTTTTGTATCGGTGATAGATGTGTCTGCAATATAGTTATCCACCATATAAATAGGCTTCAGAGTCGGAGTACAGAAGATGTCTAAAACATCATCCGACTCGCTATTGTTCTCATCCTCAGAATGACTAGAAGTATATAGCTCAGCTAAATGAAACTCAATTTCTATATCATCTGAAGTGGAGGAATCGTGTAAACTCTTTGAATCTAAAATATCTGCAATAAAATCCTTAGGTATCTGCTCCCTCTGCTCATCATCATCCATACTAAAATATAAAGTACCATCAGCAAAACTGCCAACTGTAGTCTCGAACCCATCCTATGCAAGGAAATCCTGGGTCTCTACTCGATACCTCTCAAGGTCGTCAAGGTGAACCTCATCCATGCAATCACGGGTGGTCAAATAACTCTAGATATTTGAACTGGTTGTAGATACGACACTAGATGTATGTGATTCTCTCACCATCTCTATATGTACCTTTTCACCCTCAGCGTGAAAAGATACTTTCCTTGTATCATAATCGAAGAGAGCCTTCACGATTTCTAAGAAAGGCCTCCCAAGAATGATCGGGGTAAGATGTAACTGTGTAGGGCAATCCATGTCCAGGACAGTAAAGTCCATTGGGAACTGTAGGTCCTGCACGGTCACGATAACGTTCCTCAATATTCCCCTAGGTCTCATTACAGATCTATCATCAAACTGAAGGATTGCGCGAAATTTGTAAAGAGGGCCTAACTCGAGCTTGTCGAGTAAACAAGATAGTATCAAATTGATCGAGGAACTGTTATCTAATAGAGTGCGATAGAATGTTGCATGGTCAATCTTGCATCTGACATAATGTGCTCCTGAATCCTTCTTCTTCTTAGGCAAATTGTATTGTATAGAGAAGGATGTGGCCTTGGTCAAAACATGATTCTATGTACGTGATCTCTTTTTTCTATGTGTGGTACATCTATTCTTCAACTGATTCTTGAGCGAGGAAAGTGATCCAAGGCATCATGAAGTGGTATCTTCAAAAGATGTGATCTTTCAATCATTGCTCGGTCTCTGGAGTAACAACATTCTTTTTGGTGCTTTTCTTTCCTTTTCCAGACAAGGTATCGGGAAAAGGAACAATATCAGGAATGACAAAATCAAACTTTTTATTTGTATCAGAACTGGAATCAGCATGTACATCGAGAGTTTCATAATTATGTACAAAACTCTCTAAAACAGGGGAAGAAAAATCTGCATTGGGAGTATCTGCATGGTCTAGCATGATATCATCATCTGACTCGCATGTGTCCTTGTTAATTGTCTCTGCATTGCTCCCCTATCTCTGATCATCAAACTGGTCATCATGGTAATTCTCATCATCGTGGTGGTTCTCCTCCTCGGCATAGGAATGTGTTTGATCATGGATTGGCTCTCGCTCCTCATCATGTGCCCTCTCCTCTACTCTATCAGGTGCTCGTGGTGATCTACCGCTCCTGAGACGAATGAAGTTAGATAAAAAATCAAGAAAAGAGATCGTACCTGTAGTGATGTTTACCTGGTCTGAATGCCTCCTCTTGTTGTTCGTGTTCATCTGAGGCTGGGCTGGAAGAGTGGTCTTAGGCGTGGTTAACTCAACCAAATGATGGTTAACCTGCTCCATCTCTATCATATGTGCAGTCTGGAGTGTGCTCAACATATCCATGATCTGATTCAGTGCCAGGGCCTGTGAAGACATCTCAGACTGTGTGTGGTGACCATGGTTGTCTAATCTCTCCTGCCTGGGCATGTACTGCTATGAAGTGTAAGGCTAAGGCAATCTCTGTGGTGTGAAGGAAGATTGTTGCTGCTTCTAGTGATGTATATGTGAATGTGAATGTGTAGCATGTGTAGCAGGAAAGTATATGATCGATACCAACTCACAATGATCAAATGAGAAACTTAGTGATCAAACCTTGAAGAAGACAGTGTAAAATAGATCTTGATCTTCGGGTTGACCATGGGTCTTCCAGTATGCAGGATGTACAGGTATTGGGAATACCTGAGGGTGATGTGATCATAAACGATTGTATATCCATGACGCTTCCATTCCGAGGGAGTGATGAAACAGGTCTGGATTTTAGTGACTCCTTCCAGTAGAGAAGCAATCTGATCTTAGTCCAAGTGTTGGACATTGGTCTGAATGAGATTCAGATTCAATGAGAAGATTAGATTTGTGGTCTTGATTTAATCAAGCATCTGTGGAAGGTCCGTAAGATCTGGATTTGAGATGAGATCTCAACATCCAAGTCACTATACATGGAACAATACAATCGCCCTGTCCTTATCTCCAAGTATCTGCGGAGAAAGCACATTATTCTTGAAGGGGTTCAAGAATAAGTCATTTGATGAACTTCATATCCAAGCAAGAAAAACTTGATGATTAAATGAGATTTAATTATCAAGCATAATATGAATATGATTCATATTATTATCCAAGATAATTAAATGAGATTTAATTATCAAGGATTAGAGAATGTGGATAATACTATCCATGATATATGTGTATTATAAATGTGATTTATAATATGTATATATAAGAGAGAGAATTTATGTAAATAGCATTTGTTAATTAATAGTGTGAATTGGATTCACATTTCTTAATTAATTGGAAATGCAATTTACAAATTAGTTTGGGTTGTGAATATGATTCACATAATTTTCAATGGCATGATTGAAATATTCACAGATTAATTTGGAATTAATTTGGTGGATATTTTTGTGATAATTGAGAGATAATATAATATAATAAAAAGGAGAAATAAAGCCACCAATTTTAGGAGGCAATATTATCTCCATTTTATTATGATGATTAATCTCTCAACTAACTTATTTATGTTAAATTAAAAATGTGTTGATAATGTTGCAACATATATTTAATTTAATCATAAATAAATGTTGTTGGTTTTTAAACAAACAACAATCATAGCCATTGATCTTACATAGACCAAGCCTAGCCGTTGGATCTATGAGTCCATGGATTGAGATCCAATGGATCCTAAACTAATATAAAAGGAGGGCTAGGGTAGCCTTCCAAGGAACATCATTAAGAGTTGTACAAGGTGACAACTCTCTCCCTCTCTCTTTCTCATTCTCGCCCTCTCTCTCTTTCTCTTCTCCATTAAGTGGTCGTCCACTTTACGTTGAGAAAGGAGAGACTCTCGGCTTCTTCTTCGACGACTCGAGGATCTCCTTCTTCTTTGGAGTTTCTTACTCTAAAGAAAGACGACGGATTTCGTTTGACGAAATCGGGGGAGCCATCGCTTGGATCTTCATCGAGGATTGCGGGAAGGAACGTGACTCATCATCGCGCCCGCAAGTGCGTTATTCGTGGATCGGACTTAAGATAGGAGGATCTCTACTTTGGGATCTCGCGATCACAACCACGCTCCAAGAGGTATTCCTTATACTTGGTGGTTTGATGAAACGATCCGAGAAGTGTTCTAGTGATCATGTGGTTTCATCTTTAGTTTAAAAAATTTTAATTTCCGCTGCATCTAGCGACTAGTGCGACTAGTTGCCCCGATTGCATACGATGCGATCGACACGCTTCCGTGATGCGCTTGAGGATTCTCAATATCCTTCAAGTGGTATCAGAGCCAGGTTGAATATGGTTTTGGATATGATCCATAGACCTTAGATGATTTGGTTCTTGAAAGGGTTGCGAAATTTTCCTGCATTTCAATTTTTCGCACCTCTGTAAAATTGAATTGTTCGGCTCTGTTTAAAATGTTTAAACACGAAATTTTCAATTGGATTTTGTTCCCCATTAAACAAGGAAATCATAGGACTTGAGTTTACTAAATTTGTACTTCATTTGCTCAAGATATGGCTTTTTGAATATGACTATATTCACTGTTGCGGGAACTGCGGATTTGAACGTGATTAATGAGATAATTACGGTTTTAATCCGCCTCAAAATGCGTGAATTATCACTTAGGTTCTTTAATAAATCAAATAGGCAATCTTTGGAAACTGAGTTTGCATTTTTTTTGTATTTAAATTGATCAAGATAAGTTAATTTTAGTGATTGGGGGTCATTGCTGGAAATTAACAATTTTGATCTTGAACCTAGTGATATGTCATTCAATTATCATGATGAAAATTAATTGTTAATTTTCTGGAATAATTAGTGATAAATATTTGTGAAATATTTAAAGAGATAATTATTTCATTGAATGACACTTGCCTAAACCACAATGATGAGATATTGGATCTTGATCATTGGTTCATCAACAAACATTGATTTCATGAAATCATAGTTTATCCTACAATAGTTGTAGGACAACTTTTACATGAAAACCCTCTTGCTTGAATAGGATTGGGGATTTGTCTAGCAAATCTCCTTATAATATAATTAAAAATTGTTTTGATGTATACTATATGGTATAATTTCGGTTGAAAAACCGATGAGCATCTCAAAGTACATTATGATCTATCTGGTATTATCCTTTCCCGAGGCGGATGTGGTGCCTAGTCGGAGAGCATTGGGGTCGCGGGTTGCAACGTATGTGGTCCGTCCCACTCTCATCGGTACTGGCCATGACAGCGGGTAGGGACTGTATAATGTCGGAGAAAATCAATGTGTATTTTTCTAATTATTAAAATTCGAATAATACGTACTTTGAGTATATACCTACTATTCAAGTAAAAGACATGTTTGTTGATTGATGTTTGGATTGTTGATTAATTTAATGTGATTAAATTAATTATGTCCAATAAACACTCTATTATGAATAGATGTGTATTTCCCTTGGAAGAATTAATTATGTGAATATGATTCACGATAATTAATTACAATTTGAATATGAGGTGGAGGATCACATAAGTGACATCCATGGTCTCCCGTCAAGGCAAAGGATTCTGTCGCCAGTTGTTGTGTATAGGATACGCCTGTCCGAAGTGACAGATCCTATATATGATTTAATTGGATCGGGTTCTTTGCTTCTCGAAAGAGTAAGGTCGTATATGTAGTGACCCCAATATCGGGTCCTCATATTATTGGGGCGATATTGGATTGTGTATAGCGAGTATTAAGCCTGTTGACGGTTGGTTCAATTAATGACGGGTCAACATCATCTTAGGGGTGGTGGGCCCGGGTGTTAAAGACCGAATTGGGAGATGCAAGTTGGACTTGCAAGGCGGAATGTGTTCCCGCTTCTTTTTATCCGAGTTGTAGGTTCTCATATTATTGGGATGCAACAAAGATAAGGAAGGAGATCCCAGATCTTGCTTGAGATATAATGGTAAGTATATCTCTTACATTGAAAGTGATTAAGGGAATGAACTTTCAATGTTGACAGGGTAAGACAACTTTGATATAAAAATTCCTAAATCAAAGTAAAACATATATTATATATATATATATATATATACCCTTATGCAAATGTCTTATTTCAGATAATCCTTCTTTAAACCCACTCAATGTTATACTCAATGATAACCAGTAAAATATCTTGTATTGGACTCATGATCCAGATATTGTACTTGCAATTGTATACATAATGTATGTGGTTGCAATGTGCATGTTTCCTCAACATAATGAGGAATGACAATTAAATAAGACAATAAGACATCACCTTAGGGTTTGTATGTCTCTATGTTCTTGATCTTTCATCGAATGTACTTTAGAAGTGACATGTCGATGGTGATCGTAATTGTCGAATAAGCCTTATAAAATAAAAGAAGATATTTTGGCATACATATGTGCTCTAGACATTTAATCATGAATGACATGGTTCCCTGCATTATGTAGAGTGGTGGCTCTAAAGAGATGATGTATTCAAAATGTTTGAATACCTACCTGAACCTAAGTCTCTAAGAGTTAAGATGTATGTAGATATGATGAATGTCATCATTCTACTATCTATACTCAAGTCATTCATGAAGCTTCATGATATTCATATTGTATGAATTTAATGAAGCATGTATAAATGTTGAAATGCTTTTACATTGAATTCTTTTGAATTCAACATATGAGATTCTTTGTCTTGAACAAGGGTTGTTTATAGATGAAGAGAGCGCAGTGGAAGCATGGGTCGGACCCGAGTAAGAAGGAAAGTCAAAGAGTTGACCTACTTATGTGACTTCCATATGACATCTAAAGAGTTAGATGAATGCCAATACTGCAATAAGTTGATGTGTTGATAGTATGACTATCAAATCTGTTTAAAATCCTTAGTGAAGGACTCAGATAGAGCATCAGAATAATCTACATATAATCATTGACGCTGACTTTCTTATTTCATAAGATAAAGTCTTACAATTGTATCCCAATCTTCTAATGACATTTGCAATTGGTTGCATATATATATTAGAAGATTAGAAATTTGATCTTAAGGTTTAGTAGTCATCTACATGGATATTGCTGTAATTGTTGCAGCAATCTCTGTTGGATAGATAGACTTCATATTTTCAGTGGGAGAGCCCTTTGTCTTAGAGAATGTCTCTATGACCTAGATATCTGAATACCCTCATTGTTTGTTTGTAAATGTTGGAAATAAACATGAATTCTGAGATAGAACTATCATAAAGAGTTATGATGGATATATTTCAGATAGTCATCTAACATCTAGTGGACTCCGCAAAATTAGAAATTTAATGAATGGTTCATTAAGATTTCTAATACTGAAAATCAAACCTTATAAGATCAATACGAGGATGAAGATCATTTGACAATGATCTGGCATCAAGCCTTGGACATTTGTCTGTTGATTTGATCAATAGACTAGTAAGATATGAAACTTTAGAATGTCTAAAATTTCAAATCTTACATACTTGTGAATATTGTATTTAAAGTAAAATGTCCAATACGCCCTTCTCTGGGAATGGTGTTAGATGTCGAGGTATTCAAGATCTCATACATATTGATGTATGTAGATCAACTATATCATAGTAAACATTATGGATATGTGATATTAGCAATAAAGTCTAAAGTAGACTTCATATACAAGTGTTGTATACGGACCCTCGAGGATCCACCTATATGGGCAAGACCCATAAAGGTGTAAATGGATCTTCAAGAGAAGAGGGAACCTGATGAGAAGGTAGAGACCTTCAAAGCTCGGTTTGTAGCCATAAGCTACACATCGGAAGAGAAGGCATTGCTTGCAATAAGACTTGCTCTTCGGTAACCATGCTTAAATCATCAGAATATTGCTAACCTTAGCT
Organism: Ottelia alismoides; assembly: GCA_037367405.1. Classification (NCBI taxonomy): domain Eukaryota; kingdom Viridiplantae; phylum Streptophyta; class Magnoliopsida; order Alismatales; family Hydrocharitaceae; genus Ottelia; species Ottelia alismoides. Next base: position 41,359 of record JAZKJV010005444.1, read on the forward strand.
ACACAACTTGACTATTGCATCTTCAAGATGTAATTCAAGATTGCATTCCTCTAAGAATACCTCTCTGAGGATATTCACATGAAGTAGCCCCAGGGCTTCATGATTTGGGAAAGTAAGCTGTGAAAGCTAAAGAAATCCATCTATGGACTCAAATAAGCTTCTTGTAGTTGGAACATCATATTTGATGAAATCATAAGTGTTATGATTTCAGATAGAATATTGATGTACCATGTGAAGCTTAGTGGGAGTGCCATTGTGTTCATCGTGCTAAATGTAGATAATATCCTAATCATTTGGAATGATATAAGGATGATAATAAGTGTTTTATATTCTGGCTATTCCATACCTTGAGATATGATCTCAAAGATGCCTCTTGGATCTTAGTTCTGAAGTTGTTCAGAAGCAAAGAAAAGAGGGTATTGGGACTGTCACACAAGTAGTACACCTTGGATATGTTCCATTCTTGGAAATTCCAAGAAAGGCCTCCTTCCCTTGAGATTCGGCACTGACCTATCTAAAGGGATAGCACCTCAAAGAGTTGAGGAAGTGAATGCTAGAACTGCCTGCACCTCTGCATCAGTTACGAGAAGCTAAGTGTATGCTAAATGTGTATAAAAGCCAGATATCTGCCATTCAGTGGGAGCAGCATAGTGTTGCTAATCCTACTATTGAGAGAAAACACTTAATTGCAGTAATAACGATATCTTCAAAGATGACAAGGCTTTAGAGATAGTGATCTCTAAGTCTTATCTTCAAGAGCTTAAGACTTTATAGATAGAGATCTAAAAGGTCTTAACTGTGGATACCTTGAGAGATAGTAATCTCTCGGAATATGGGTATTCTGATAAGGATTATGGAAATACTGGTTATAGCAATTACTGAGCAATAGTGTCAAGGACACTATAATTTCTTTGTCAAGATTGAGTATTGATTGCATTAGATGCAACATTCGCATTGGATGCGAGCACTGTTACCTAGGGATATGCAAGTGTTGTAAAAGGACGTGGCATAGTCTTTTGGGAACAGAGTGACTGATCAGCTTACCTAGCTATTTTCTAAATAGCATATGATTGTCACATGAGTGTGGGTTTAAATGATTAGCCCATTAATGGCTCTTTGGGCTAGTGGGAGATTGTTGGACATGTGAGCCCACGGCGAGCCATTATGCAATAAATGTTATTGTGAATATCATTCCCTGATCTGAAATGAAGAATAAATATTTTGCATAATAGGTCCCTCTCTACAATTAGGGTTATGTACCATGGCTGTCTTAATGATCGTACAGCTGTTGATTCAATTATTGAATCATAGAGGCTGGTGTTTGGATGAATATCTAAAGGGTTAGATTGAGGACTCATCAAGCACCGTCAAATGATTATTAAGATGTGATCTCCAGCCTGAGTAGGAGATGGCAATCTTTTCTCACATAGGCTGATATCTGACCGACCTCTTGATGCAGGTCCTCTGCATAGGAATAGAGATTCGGAGGTGTCAGATTAGTTAGTTCAAAGAGTTGACTTAACGAGATCGAGATAACCTAAGTCTTGTGTTGAATGCTGTCACAGCATAGGCATGCATCCTCTGACCGGAGACAGATGTATTGCTATATGTCTGAGTATGTACATTTGACAGACTAATAGATTGATGACCTAACCAAGGTCTATACACCGGCGCGTTGGTGTGCATATAAGGGCATATGAGTAATACGATCTCTCAAAGGGATCATATAGGTTCACTACTGAACCGGAAGACATGAGCTCACTCATGAGATATTGGGAAGAATCAAATTCCGTGCACGGTCGTCTCGCTTTTGAAGCTTGACTGAATTTGTAGGTTTGATATATACTTTTGGAAAGTATATGATCAAGACCTAGGTATGATATATGCTTTTGGAAAGTATATGATCGATACCAACTCACAATGATCAAATGAGAAACTTAGTGATCAAACCCTGAAGAAGATAGTATAAAATAGATCTTGATCTTCGGGTTGACCATGGGTCTTCCAGTATGCAGGATGTACAGGTATTGGGAATACCTGAGGGTGATGTGATCATAAACGATTGTATATCCATGACGCTTCCATTTCGAGGGAGTGATGAAACATGTCTGGATTTTAGTGACTCCTTACAGTAGAGAAGCAATCTGATCTTAGTCCAAGTGTTGGACATTGGTCTGAATGAGATTCAGATTCAATGAGAAGATTAGATTTGCGGTCTTGATTTAATCAAGCATCTGTGGAAGGTCCGTAAGATCTGGATTTGAGATGAGATCTCAACATCCAAGTCACTATACATGGAACAATACAATCGCCATGTCCTTATCTCCAAGTATCTGCGGAGAAAGCACATTATTCTTGAAGGGGTTCAAGAATAAGTCATTTGATGAACTTCATATCCAAGCAAGAAAAACTTGATGATTAAATGAGATTTAATTATCAAGCATAATATGAATATGATTCATATTATTATCCAAGATAATTAAATGAGATTTAATTATCAAGGATTAGAGAATGTGGATAATACTATCCATGATATATGTGTATTATAAATGTGATTTATAATATGTATATATAAGAGAGAGAATTTATGTAAATAGCATTTGTTAATTAATAGTGTGAATTGGATTCACATTTCTTAATTAATTGGAAATGCAATTTACAAATTAGTTTGGGTTGTGAATATGATTCACATAATTTTCAATGGCATGATTGAAATATTCACAAATTAATTTGGAATTAATTTGGTGGATATTTTTGTGATAATTGAGAGATAATATAATATAATAAAAAGGAGAAATAAAGCCACCAATTTTAGGAGGCAATATTATCTCCATTTTATTATGATGATTAATCTCTCAACTAACTTATTTATGTTAAATTAAAAATGTCTATAATGTTGCAACATATATTTAATTTAATCATAAATAAATGTTGTTGGTTTTTAACAAACAACAATCATAGCCATTGATCTTACATAGACCAAGCCTAGCCGTTGGATCTATGAGTCCATGGATTGAGATCCAATGGATCCTAAACTAATATAAAAGGAGGGCTAGGGTAGCCTTCCAAGGAACATCATTAAGAGTTGTACAAGGTGACAACTCTCTCCCTCTCTCTTTCTCATTCTCGCACTCTCTCTCTCTCTTTCTCTTCTCCAGTAAGTGGTCGTCCACTTTGCGTTGAGAAAGGAGAGACTCTCGGCTTCTTCTTCGACGACTCGAGGATCTCCTTCTTCTTTGGAGTTTCTTACTCTAAAGAAAGACGACGGATTTCGTTTGACGAAATCGGGGGAGCCATCGCTTGGATCTTCATCGAGGATTGCGGGAAGGAACGTGACTCATCATCATGCCCGCAAGTGCGTTCTTCGTGGATCGGACTTAAGATAGGAGGATCTCTACTTTGGGATCTCGCAATCACAACCACGCTCCAAGAGGTATTCCTTATACTTGGTGGTTTCATGAAACGATCCGAGAAGTGTTCTCGTGATCATGTGGTTTCATCTTTAGTTTAAAAAATTTTAATTTCCGCTGCATCTAGCGACTAGTGCGACTAGTTGCCCCGATTGCATACGATGCGATCGACATGCTTCCGTGATGCGCTTGATGATTCTCAATATCCTTCAGATGTATGTACACTCGGTTGCTGAATCAGAGTGTACCATATTCTGTTGATCTAAAGAGTGGCTTGAGGCTCAACATCTATGTCTACAGAACTGGTGATCTGACCAGAATAGGCATGAGACTGGTCCTCATGCTAATCGATCTGCGGAATCTCTAGCTTGCTCTAGACGAAATAGATCTGTCAGGTGGGCGAAGCGATTAAAGACCTCCGTGCAGGTTGTGAAGTCGAAGAAGCTTGAGCTTGCTGACACTGAAGTTGCAGCTTTGTTACCTTCTTCATACGATCACTCAGCTGCTGAGGTAGAGATGAGAGTTTCTCCAACTCTCTCAGCGGTTGCAAGTCCTGAACTTTCTTCTGAATAACATCTACCAATGTTAACTTCTCGCTGATAAAACCCATATTGGTATTGGATTCAGAATCTTAAATATTTTCTACCTTATGATGCTCTCGGTGATGTAGTGGCTGAGGGGCCTTCTGGAATGCCCGAGTAGAGTCGACGACTCTCGAGTTCTCTGCCATCCCTTTAAAGATGGTCCAGACAGACTTGGCATCCTTATTCAAATAACTGCTACCACATACGGCACTCACCATCCCCCGAATGTCAGACTGGAGTCCTCCAAAGTAATTTTGTACAAGCACCTTCATCAGTATCTCATGATGAGGACATCTCTCCATAAGTCATTGAATCGATCCTGTGCCTCATGAAAAGATTCATTCGGTAATTGTGTGAAGTTGGAGATCTGAATCCTCATCATGTTCGTCCTACACTAAGGAAAATATTTACGCAAGAATGTGGACTTCAGATCGTTCCATGTAGAAATTTTCCTCCCTAAGTGACTTAACTAGTAAAGCACCTTATCTGCTAGGCGAACGGAAAGGCATCGAGGCGAACAACCTCTTACGTAACTCCTAGATAACTAGCAATAACACAAATCATCTCAAACTGTTGTAGAAAGGTAAACGGCTCATTTGTTGCATTCCCATAGAACTTGGGAAGCAAAGAGATGAAGGACCATCTCAACTCATATAGCCCTTGATTCGATGGTAGCCGAATCCAATGATGTTGCATCCTAGCTCCCACGTCATACTCATCTCGTAAAGTAACGGGAACCACTGCAGGTGGTAATGGGTTCTCGGCTCCTGTCCTCAGCGCGGTTATCTCATCTCGCAACTCATTCTGAGTTCTGAATTGTTCTTGGATCTGGATATTCATCTACTGTAGTGTGTCGAGAATCTCGATTGTAATATATGCAACTGGATCCGATCTTCCATCAACATGGTGCTCCTTAGATGACCTCTCCTCTGCTGGTCCTTTTCCATGAGCCATATGCTTCAAATCTTCTATGAAGGAAAACTTCTCGTAAGAGCTCAGCGAAAAATCAGTTGGAGAAAATGATGATAAATTGAGGCAAGGGTCTGTCTCAAAACACTGGCAGGGAGGTGAGGAGCCTGGGTCTGACTCTCCTAGAGATCAGATGGGACCAACTCGGGAAGAGGGTCGTCCTGAGTTTGTGAAAATGCACGACGGACGCTGAAAGATCGAGAGCTCACGGAGTCTGAGCAAAATAGTCATCAAGTCATCATCTTCGATATCAAGAGAATAATCATGAGGGCATGTTTATCGAACAAGAGAGACGGGATATGCATATAAGACGTGGTAACTCACGCCCCACAAGAAAGCACAAAGCAAACCTCGTATTCACCAACACAACCCGATGATGACCATAAGAGTTCGGTCATTTATCTTGTCGATTTTAGGGTTGTTTTAACATACATCTATACTCACCAATTATCGCGAGCTGATAGCTGCCTGGAATTCCCCTCAATACTGTCCCAAGTGCTTACAGAAAACCCCTTGTTCTCAGCCAATATGGGAGTAAGTACGGACCTTTCTGGCTACCTGTGTTGCTTGAGGATGGAGCCTTACGCAGTGTCCTCTAAACCCCCCACTGTGCTAAGTAAACTCAAACCATTTCTGGCTACCCAAGCGTACCCACTGAAAAATAGTGATTAGGTGTATAGACTAAGTAGTATCTTGAAAGAAACACAAACTTTGGTTCTATCCTTAAGTATCATCCCTCACTCACAAAATTTGGAAATACCTGCAGCTGAAGTACCAGGATTGCTCTCCCAAATAAATTCATCCTTACGTTTATTTTATGGTCAGGTACTTCAGCAGTCTCGATTTTATTTTGGTTTTACATTTTTTTAGATCTTTTTTAGACAAGAATTTTCGTTATAAATCCTAAAATCTTGCACCTAGGTTGCGAGTCCTAGACTATCTACGAAGGCGCAATCAAATAGGAAAAAAATAAAACACCTAAGCATGCACCTAGCGTCGTGAAAAACCACGAAAAACCGACGATGCAAGAAAAACCATAGTGGGTTCCCTGATCCTTCGAATGTACAGCACTTGGTGCATCAGTCCCCGAGAAAAAGGGCAGGGGATGTACAAGTCGGAGGAGCGTACATGTTGGGATGCTCTTTTGCGGCCCCTTTCTACAAAATACAAAAACATGGGCAAGCACCCTCTTTTTTTACAAAATTTAAAAGACAATTACAACAGAGGCCCTAACTAATCTTGCCCTCAACTACCGCAAAAACTCGATCTCTGCACTTTCAATTGCTTTGGCTTCCGATGAAGCCGATTGAACTTGCAGGCCCTGCAAAGATCAGTTACAAGAAACACGCGAAAGAAAACGTAAATAAAAAACCAATAGAAAATTGCGAAAGAAAAAAACTTGTAAAATCAAGAATAACAAGAATTTCAAGAAAATCAAGTCAAAAACCGATGTAAGAATAATGCCTCCCTGACAATGGTGCCATTTTGATAACGTGGACCTGAATGCGGTTAAGAAAGGTGTCGGTGTAGAAAACTGCAAAGAGAGATCCGTGTGAATTAAACAAAGATCGATAAAATAGGAGAGAGAGTGAGAAAGTGAATTGAATAAAGCGGATTCTCTCCTATTTTACGTTACACTATTTATTTTACCAGGTAATTGTGCCTGGGTCAAACTCAAGAAGGCAGAATATTAAAACCTCAGTTTTTGATACAAGAAAGAAAATATCAAAAAAATCCTCTTTATTTTGATTTTACAAAGAAATTAAAAAAATCAGCTCAAAACTAACTCAAGATTGCAAAAATCAAAACGACACAATGAAGCGATGAAAAATCTGAGAAAAATACTAGAAAAGTATCTTAGTAGTTATCAGGCTACCCTAAAACAAATTATGAGAAAATACAAAAAATCGAGGTCCAAATAGCCCCAATAAGCCAGGGGTATAACTGCAGAAAAAAGTTAAATGTTTTATTACAAAATGGTCCCTAAAAAGGATTGAACTGTAAAGAAAACTAAAGTTATTACATTTAGGTTCCTGACCTAAATGTAATATCTAGAAGCTTCTGGAGCTGAAGGCGAAATCTGGAAGTCGGTTGAGTTTAGTGTGCCATTTTTCACCGTTTCGGAATGAACCGCCTTCGTTAGAAGTTGGGGCGCGATCTGAACCGTCCCTGAGGGACATGTGTCGAGCACTTGTATCTTCTAGTGTTCTTGTTGTTCTTCAAGTCCTCCGCATGGCTGTCGACGAAGCTCCCTTCTCCACTTTATCTCTAGTGTTCAACGGCGATTCGAGGCCTCCAGCAGGGCCAGAGGGGTGACTCCTTCACCCCTCGAACTCTCCTGTTGTGGAGCTCCTCCGTAGGTGGTCGACGGCGGTGATTGATCGACGATGAAGACAGAGGTTCTGTTGTCTTAGAGACTGATGTTGCACCTTCTTTGATTGGGAATTACGTTGAATTTGGAAGCTTCGGATGTTCAGGTTTCGCTCTAGCTGAAAGATATACCTACAAAGGAAATCTTGGTGCTCGATTTGTGCGAGAATCGACCAACAATTATAAGATTTGCAAATTCAAATATGAGGTTTCCAATGTTAATGAAGAAGATTGTGAAAAAGAGAAAAATAAATGAGACGCGAATTTGTTTGATGTCTAAATGAATTTGAGATGTGATTAAATAGGGCATTTAAGAATGATGATCAATGGATCTAATCATGTGATTAACAACACTAATCAAGACAGAAACTTCGAGAAAGAAAATTGCAAAAATGGAGGAATGTACCTGTTAACTGCAGGGTGTAAGACCTCTGCTAGTGATGGCTCAATGGGCGGTACACCGGAGCTGGATGCGACGTAAGAGCAGCGATACAAGGCGGATCCGCCATGGAACATCTCCTCCGATGTTCCACCTTCCACACGGGGCTGATCCTAGGTGTTGTCACCACCTTGTATGGCCGGAACGAGGCTTGAAAGGGAGGAGGGTCAGCTACCATAACTGGGGTTCAGGGTTAGTTAGGAGAGTTAGTTGGCTCTAGCCAACTTTAGGGGGTTTTATAGGTGAAATGGAAGGAGATTTGGGTAAATCTAAGGGTAGGTGTGTAGGATGGTTGTTAGGAGAAGAGGATGGAGGGTTGGATTGATGAAAGAGGTTATGAATGGCAGGGAATAGATTGTTGAAGATCGGGCATTAGAACAGAATGCCAATTGAAGGTTCTTGAGGAAGAAGAACCAGGTGCTGACACATGTCAGCACCTAGTTGGCCAGATGTGAAATTTAATATAAATTAAGTGATAAATAGTAAATGAGGTTATTTTAAAAAGGTGTAAAATGAAAATTATAGATAATTAAATTATCTAAATTATGATACAATTAGTTTTGATAAATAATACATATTGTATGAAAGGTATAAATAATACTTAATAAATAGGTTTTGGATATTTAATTCGATAAATAAATAATGATATATTTATTTTATATTTTATTTATTATTATATTAATAAATAAAGTCTTTGTGAATTTTTTTATATTTTAATAAATTAGTTTAGATATATTAATAAATACGAGTATAAGTCATATAGTTCAATTTCATCTATAAATTAGGGTTTTGTATTTTATTAAAATAATAAATAAGCTCTAAAAATCCTGAAATAAATCATGATGAAAATACAATATTATTAAAATAATTAAAAATTATGAATTTAAGAAAACTATAAATAGTCCAGAAACCTTGTTGTCACTAGGTCCCAAAACTGATATTTTGCAAACGGACTCTGATTTTAATGAAATCACCTCCATTAATTAGAGAATATTATTTTATGAACTTCAAAGGTGAGTAGAGTGAAATTGGAGTTCGTATGAGCAAGTTTTGATTCTCGAAAGTTGATAATTTGACAATTTAAAAGTTGGATTTCTTAGCATATAGACAAGTAATATTTTTAACTTATTTTTATATTTTTATAAAAAGTTTTAGAAATAATTAGAAAAAGAGTTTGATGAAAAATATGGACATGTGAATTAATTAAATATCAATGAAGATTTGATATTTAAATAATGAAGAATGGTAGAGAGTATCTTTAATTTTTTTATGATTTTCTTTCGTTATATACCCCTACTTGTTTGTTTGTCGACCAATCCATGCTGACTTGGTCTCGGGGATTAGGTTATATAAATATAACTTACAACTATATTTATATTTTATAAGTAATATTGTACATATATACATATTTATTATCTGTCTTCTTTTCTTTTCTTTGTTTTTATTCTTTTATTTATTTAAATGCTTTTAATGCATAAAAGTGCATTTTTATTTACGAATGGGGTTTTGATAAAATATGGGAATTAATGGATATTTACATGTATTTGTTAAGGGTTTTAAGACAAAATGTGACATAAATGTTAATGAATTATGGATTCATCATAGTGGCACAGAGAGGAGTCGGTCGCAGCTTCGTAGCTGCTCGAGAGGGTATCGAGGTTGGCGAAAGGCAACTAGGCTCGCTTGAAGGTTGCTTGATGGAGCAGCTAGCGCAATAGGAAGGTCAATGGTAGCGATTTGGTTGATGGACATGTAGGTATGCTGGAGTGCCCTAAGGACGAAAGCGGAGGAGCAGAGACAGATGGCTAAAGTGAGGCCGATAGAGGGAGGCCACTGGCAAAGCAGCGTGTGAAGCGACTAAAGATAGCATGAGGGAATGGGGGTCTGTTGACGAGGATGTTGCTGGAGACGTAATAGGGAAGAGGGTCGAAGCATAGCATCTAGAGGGTAGATCTCGGAGGTGGAGTTGATGCGAGGGCGGAGGAAATGAGGAGGCGAGCGGAGGTGGGCGATCGAGTGTAGGTGGAGGACAGAGGTGAAGAAGCAAGAAACAGAGGAATTGGGAAAACTGAGGAATAAAGAGAGAGGGAAGAAACAAACAAAGGAGAGATGGAAAAGATAGAAGAGGAAGAAGAAAGGGAAAGGGAGAAGAGGATACATGTCCATCAGAGGAATGGCAGAGCGCGGAGGAGCTGCCTATTCTTAGCCTCTAGCGCATGGCGTAGCATGCGAGGCTTAAGCAGCAGGCTTGGAAAGCTGCTGATACGAGGAGGATGGAGTCTTTCTCGGATCTCACCGGAGATTGGAGTACGGTATCATCACTGCAAACATCAATCCTTCGATTTGTGACCTAGAAGATAGTCAAGTTGGGCCCTCCTTTCTCGTGAATGACATATGCTAAGTTAAGGGGTTGGAGAGAGGGTTATATAGGGAGCATAGAGGCAATAGAATAGAGGTGGTTGGCAGCAGCTGGAGATGGGTGAGAGATGGGTGCGGTTGGAGGAAGCGCGTGCGAGAGGAGGCAGAGGACGTTGCGGGGGTGGGTAGTGGGTTGACTGGGAGAGGGAGAAGACGCTCACGTGTGGTCTAGGAGGCAATATGTGACTGCCCCCGGAGGCGCCACATGTCGCCCCAAAAAAATTCAAAATTTAAATATAATAAAAAATCAAAAAGAAATAGAAGTAGACCTCCGATCAAAAAGTTTCCCTCACAAAAATTACTCCTCTCGATGAGATCTACAACTTTGAAGAAGGGACCAAGAGAAAACAAGTCATCTATGTAAAATGATATATTATATTCTATGTACATAAAATACCTTGATTTTTGGATATTGTAATTTTTTGTGATTTTTAAATAGGATAAAAATTTGGGAAAAATATTTTAGAATGAAGGTCATATATTTATATATTACTGTATTTTTTTGGATTCTTAATAAATAAGAAAATAGGAAAAAATGAAGTGGAAAGTGAGATATATTTACAGACTTACAAGGGACACTCAGACCTGGTCAGTTTCTTTGATTTTAGTCTTATGTCGGATTTAGATTTTTGTTCATTTTGATAAAACTTTCATCAAGTAATAATAATGAAAAATAAATAAAAGAAAAAGGTTTAAGTATGTACATAAAATATGATGCTAAAATACACAATGTGCAAAAGAGGCCTAAAATCCAACTTTCACATATGAGCTCTGATTTTTATGAAATTAGTCTTGTTTTGAAGGTCTTTAAATGTATACTACTAGTGAGTAGACCAAAATCGGACATTGTATGAGGAATATATACACGTTTAGTCTATCTGTTGTGAAATTAGGGTTTTGTCTCACAGACGAATTATTTAAGTAAGCAATTTTTTTGTATTTGGTTTTATGTCAATTGGACTTAGCATGTTTTAGGAAAAAATGCATGAAGTTATGTGAAAATGTGAAGATGATTAATGCAATTATGCGTGTCAAAATGCAAATATTAATTTTAAGTGCATGAATGATAAAAATGTAGAATAATTATGGAATGCAGCAAATTACTCAGGAAGGAAGATCTGTTTTTGACTTTTTTTCATCAGCGAGCGACAAAGATGTATGGGAACATCTATTGCTAGCTCTCCTCACAGCAAATTAGCTGGGCGAGCCTCCTGTCACAATGCTCAAGCCCTATGGGATGATCTTAGGGGCCAAGATGAATCAAAGAGGGAACCAAAAAGTCAAGGACGAGGAGATAGATATGTATAGCCAAGGGTGGAGAGTTTCGAGGAAGGATTTCATGCGTAGAAGGAAGTGATGGAGGATAAATTCTGTTCAACGTGAATCACAGAGGGATAGTTTAGACAACTCATTAAGAAATTACACGACGCCATGTATCATGAGGAAAAAATTCGAGAAGAGCGGCGAGCACAACTAGTTTGATGAGCCTAGGGCTCAAGTCAAAGAGTTGACTCGAGACAACAGCAGACGAGCCCTGATTAGGCCATGTTTCCTTAAAAACACTATTCAGATTTGAAATGAAAAAAAATTGAGAAGAGAGGTGAGCACAGCTAGTCTGACGAGCCTAGGGCTCGGGTCAGAGAGTTGACCCAAGTCAATGGCAGACGGGCCCTCATTCGGCCACGTCCCTTGTAAAAAGACAAACCAGATTTGAAATTAAAAAATAATTCAAAAATAATTAATCATTGATTTATTTAGTTTTTAATAAAACATAAAAAAATATTATTTTAGGTAGTATTTTATCATATTTTTATTTTTTATGAATTAATTCATTGTGAGTTGCTTTTTACAAATATAAATATAGGTATATTTACCTATGTTTTGTAAATTTTTATTTTTTCGTTTTTTTGTGTACATAACTTATATATATTCATAACTTATTTAAATACACCTAAATATATTTTTATTGTATTTTCTTAGTTTATTTGTGCACTTAACTGTATATGGGTATTAATTATATAGGTATAAGTATAGTGTATTTATCTATGAATTTTAATATACTATTTTATTGTTTTCTTTAAAGTTTTATTGTATTCTAAATATGTACATATCCTATAAAGAATATTTATAAAATTATACAATATAAAATAATGAAACATATAAGGAATAAATAAAGTGAATATTTTATTCATTTATATAGTATAATGGGGTTTCAAAACCTAACTTTTGCATCTTAACTCTAAATAAAATAAAACTACCTTCATTAAGTAGTTAATAAAAGGTTGTATACATTCAAATATCATTTTGGTGCATTTTGAGTTCATATGTTGAAGATATGGGTCTGAGAAGTTTGAGTTTTGGAATTTTATTTTGAATGCAAAATGTGGACTGTGTATTATTTTGGTGTGAAATCAATCTTGTATTTTTTCAATGTATTTTTATCTACAATTTTCATGTACAAAGTTTCTTTATTTGAGATAGAAATAATAAAGAATAAAATAGGTCCTAAAAATGGATTATTGGAGAATAAATAGTTAGGGTTTTTATTGTGTTTTGACCCTTATCTCCCCCTTCTTCATTCCTTGTCGACCAAATTAATTCCTGACTTGGTCTCATGGTTTAGGGCCATAAAATACCTTTAGCATTTTATTTATTTTTCATTTATTTTATTTATTCTTTTATTTTGGATTTAAACAATCTTTTTATACAATATTTATATAATAAATAATGAATGTTAATTTATGCAAAATAATGTTATTTTCATGCATTTAGATAGGATTTAACAACCAAAATTTATAATAAAGGTGATAAATGGAGATTCATCACCCTTATATTCTTTATTTTGCTAGTCCCTAGCAAATTCTTATGCCTATAAGTGCAAAAAAATAAAATAAAGAAAAGAAAAAGAAAGAACTTAAACTAATTTTAACATTCAAACTTGCCTTCACAAAATCAAAGTTTGGAGCTTAATCAGACCTTTGGTCATTTAGGTTTGGTCAGAACCTTGTGTGGGAACCCAAATTGAAACACAATAGCCTCTGAGATCCACAATACTTCTCTCAAGTATCCTTAATAGCTAGCTTGAATAAGTCAACTCATGCGCAAACACTTATGACTATGAATCTATCTTAGATAGTGTGTATGATATGTAGCTCTCCTTGGCTAAAGCATTAAAAGTCAATCTACTCCAACATGATGACCTTAATTCCCCAATCCAACAACTCTTTCCTCGAGAAGTGGGATATTCCCTTCTAAGTTCAAGTGCATCCAGCTCAAGAAGAGGAGGTGAAGAGAAGAATGGACAGTACACAGCGTAGCCACATATCTTAAGATGCTTGACCCGTGTAGCCAAGTCATCCGACTACAGGCTCAGATACATATGACTTTCAATCTCAAGCTTGCTTATTGACCATACAAATACATACATGCTCCTACGGGAATGGGTTTTTCTCTAACTTTTTCCCGTCTCTTCTTTTTGGAGTTTTTTATTTTGCATTCTTTTATTATATGTAAGAACATTTACATAAGGACTTTTTCCTCTTGAGCCAGCAGACTATCCCTCTTTTGAAGCATTATTGCAACCCACAACTTATGTCTTTAGACCTCTTCACCAGTGGATCGTGTTGGGGTACAATGGCCACAAATATGTGACTTTTGATATTTCCGTTGGCTTGTGTCTCATGTCGGCATATCCAGCCCTCTACCACTTCAACTGAGGTGAGTTAAGTGTAAGGTGCAGGTGTGCAAGATAGATCATTATCAATAAGAGTCATGTGTGTGTTCTGAAATATTCTACTTAGGCAATCAAGATGAAATTGAACTAAGTCTCGTGGTCTCGAAGAATTTAGTCTAGCAGACTTGAAGTATGTCAATTCCAGTTCAACTAATTAAGTTGATTTAGGTCCAACGAAGCTCCAATCTTCAAATTTTACTTAGGCTAGTTCAATTATCAAACTCAAACCAAAAAATGAAAATGCTAAGTACAATGCAATAAAAATATTTTTGTGATGCATATTTCTATTTTTTGATTTTTTATGTATTTTTGAAAATGTTTTGCAATTTTTATGCAAATTATGAAATAATTTTACAAATATTTTTTGGATTTTTTATTTTGCAAAATTTTATGGATTTTTCAAAACAAAAAAATTGAACAAAGGAGATATGTACATATATTTATACTGAAGTGCATCTTGTTATTCACAAGACTTTTGAATTTAGGAATTTACAGGTTTGTATATACAAGGTTTGTAAAGGATCTTTATTTGCTTGAATTATGTACATAGTTCTCAAAATAATTTCAAAACATTTTTGCAACCATATTGAAAACTTTATTTTTTCAAACTAATTTGACAAATAATTTTTACAAACATTTTAGAAAATTTCAAAACCATTTTACAAAGATTTTTCAACAGTATGTGTAATTTTTTTAATTATTTTTGCAACCATTTTCCAAACCATTTGCAACTAGATTTTCAAAACATTTTAGTTCAAAAAAAGAGATATTTAAAAATAACACTTTTTACAAAGTTTGAAAATATTTTACAAAACATTTTCCAAACCGTTTTCAAATATTTTTCAAAAAGATTTTCAAATCTTTTTTAAACATTTTGTAAAACATTTATACTCGATTTTTTAATCAATAAATACAAAGTATTTTAATAAATTTTATATAATTGTGTTCTTTACAATTAATTCAATAGGTTTTAGCCATATTTTTTGAAAATATGAAAATACAAGTTATAGTTAAAGTATTTACACCCCTATGTACTTAAGATGGATATCCCTAAGTATATACAAAAACATGAACAATATATGAGGTAGTTGAGGTAACCAAAAGAAACCAATAAATAGAAAAGAAAATACGTGAGGAGAATGTACACATCACTCCCTTATACTTAGTTTAAAAGAGCCCTAAGTATAAGCAACAACTGAAGTGATGAAATGAAACGAAGAAAGAACACTCAACTCGTCCATGTCCCTTGTACTTAGAACATAGTACGTCCTCAGCAAGGCAACACATGGAATGAGGTGTATGAGCAAAAATGGTATATGGAAGAAAATAAATTAAAGCGGATATACAAAGAGGTGGATATACAAAGATTAAGAAGGCAAAAAGCGTATCTTATTGCATGATCTATAAGGAATGGATCTCACAAGGTGTAGGTCAATTGTGGGGTCCTCAGTTGACTCCACTTGATCGTGATCGACCTGATGAAGTTCCCCAGTGGTCTCAAAATGGAATGGCATGATTTGGTCAGTGGAAGTAGTGTGGTCATGTTCGGCATGGGATGTCTCAGATAGGTCTAGACGGAATGGCCTGAATTCATTCATGAAAGTAGTGAGGTCAAATTCGTCATGTGGAGTCTCTACTAAGTCTACCCTCCATGCTAAGGTGCCTATAGTGTAAATACTATGGATGTCATCAATACATAGCCACTCGCCAAAAAGGGGAACTCCATGGTCTATGCTTTCTGAGTCTTCCTCCCTGAAGAGGAATTCTCGGGTCTCTGTCTCATCCAAAGCAAACCTCTCTAATATCAACAGATAGGTCATAGTACTTGGGGTTGACTAATACAGTTACACTCTCATCATATGTGGGTCTCTGTTCAGTGGTGGGTGTTGTGATCTTTTCAATCAAAACACTCTCATTATTTGAACAAAAGCGTATTTCTGAGATCCATAATCAGCAACGGCTCTCGTAGAGGAGCGGAAGGGTCATCCCACAATGATTGGAGTGCGCCCCACCGAGGTGGAGATCTCGTTGGGCAATAAAAAAAATCAACAGTAAATATCATGCCTTGAATATAAATAACGATGTTCTCTAGAATACCCCTCGACCTCTTTATTTATCCATCAGAAAATTGACAAATCATCATGGTTTTCTTGAGAGACCCTAAGTAAAGAGACTGTACCAGTAAGAAGGGTATTAAATTGATCAAAGCACCACTGTCAAGGAGAGTGTGATAAAAAGAATAGTCAGAAATGTTACATATAATAAGGAGTGTGCTAGTGTCCCCTTTCCTTGTATGTGGATGGTGAGTGATGGTGTGGACAGTGGTCATGGTCAGAATGTGTTTCTCAGATCTCTGTTGTCACTCTCCATTTTTGGGTTTGGGTGTTGATAATTGATTCATGGCCTAACTAAGTGGGGTCACAATAATCTCATTGATAGCTATCACCACTTCTGGTTCAGTCAACATTTTTTAAGATTTTGGATCTCCTCTATACAAGGGAGGATATCGAAGTCATCATCTACACAAGGATGACTAAGAGCAGTCTATATAGTGTCATCCTTGGTGTCAAAGGTGTAAATTGTGGTGAATGTGAGTGCGATCACATGATATGGCAAGGTGCCTGCTCCTCACAAATAGACCCAGCTATGTGTTTCCCAAGTTTCTTTTAGATTTTTAATTCTTTTCCATTTTTTGTATTTTTGGTGATTGCAAGCTCTCATAGGTATCCTTGATGATCAAGATTTTTTAATTGGGTTAAAATATTATCTATTGAAGAATGTGTTAGCAATGAATGTGTTATTGTAGCCAAAACGAAAACCCGAACAATAAAAAAATTATTTAATAGAAATCAATGGAAATAAAAACCAAAATGTATTTCTATTATTTATTTATTAACTTAGTATAGCTCTCAATGTCGAACACAAGGAGACAATTGTTATTAATGTAGGGTTATTCGATTTAATGAAAATCATGAGAATGAAAAAGGAAATTCACAAGCGAACTACTCTTGAATTTTTGGGGATTTTTATCATTTTATTTTTTATCAGTTTTACATTTTTATATTTTAATGTTTTATGATTTAATTTTTTAATGATTTTTATTTTTTGCAAATTTTATATTTTTAACTTTTTCAAACAAAGCAACAATAAGGAAATAAAGAAACAAAGTAATCAAACCATTTTTTTGTATATTTCAAATATGGTAAAAATATCCAGATAATTTAAATAAACATATTTTTTGTTTTTGATATTTTTTACTATTTTTGCAAATTTTAAAATATTTAGTTTTTTAAGATTTTCAAAATGATTAAATATAGGGAATAAAACAAACAGAAAATCACATAGTTATTTTTTCATTTTAAAATGTAAAATCAACTCAAAAATACAGGAAACATTTTTATCAAATAGAGTTTTTATTAAGCTTTAATCCATGGCCAGAAACACATCGTTTGGATTTTTTTGATTTCACCTGAATTTTTTTATTATTCAGTAATATGCAATTTCTTTTATTTCTATAAAATATTTTCTAATAAAATTTCTACATGGGTTAAAAAAACAAAACACACCTACAATATTTTTAAAATTTTGAAGATTTTTTATAAGTTTTGTAATTTTTATATTGTAAACATGGAACTTTTTAGGAGTTTTGAGTTTTAAAAATATCAAATGAAAATGATCTGCAAAACACATATTATTAGAGAAAGAGCACACTAGCAGGAGCTTAACATGGTTTTTGTAGAATTTTGGAATACAAAAATTATTTATTTCATACAAAATTGACAACAAATCAAAATCTAGAATAAAAGGACTCAAATGTAATTTCTAGAAATATTATGATAAAATTATAACATAGTAATAAACACAAGTCACTTTATGCACTTTTCACAGAAATACATGGGAAGATCATGTGATAATAATTGAAAGTGGATTGTTTTGTAATTATGAATAAGGGTAAAAAAGGTAATTTACCCAAAGAAATAGTCTCTTGCACATGCGGCTCACTTAATCCTTTCAACGACAAGCGGTGGCTTCTCTTTTAATGACATGTGGCTGGTCATCAACCCTTGGATGCGTGGTCGATCGATGGCTAATGTGCAGTCTGGGTGTGTCCTTTGTTCTTCCCTAATTATCTTTGTAGGTGGAGATCCTTGATTGAATATGCCATATATGATTCTTCGATATTGTGAGATGGTGTTTTCACGACTGAAGGCGGTATAATATTAGCTTTAGGATGGCTGAGCGGATTCTCCAGCGATGTAAAATGAAGTTTCACGGCTAAAGGCGAAGCGAAAAAAGAGTGTAGATCTCCAGTAGGTTCCAAGCTGTAGTATCTCTTCGATGAGGTCTTATTACTCGATCTCAATTGCTTAGATCTAATATGTGCTCTGATGATCTAATGTCGATGTCGATTGTGGGTCAGGACAGAAGAGGAAACCTTGGCATAACTGATTGATGGCATACCTCCAAGTTAAATCCATTCTCGATTCTAATAGAATCGGAAGCACTTCAAAATACAGACAATCCCAGGCATATGCATTAGATTATTAATTCTTGGATATAATTCCATCATTCTACACCATATGAAATAAGGGAATTCGAAATCTAACTCAACAATTCTTCAAAGCACAGTAAATACGCATGCAGAAGCCCAAAATTTAAATCCAAGCTTTCGAGATCCATCCAAATCCATTGTAGACTACATCTAATTTCAAATAACTTTGCACATCAATGAAGATTAGCAAAATAGAATTAAATCCTACTACACTTGATCCAAACTAATAATTAGTTAATTATTTCAATAAGCAAACAAAGAGCGTTCAGATCATGAAATGAATGTGAATTTTCAGATTATATGAGATAATGACGGATCAGATACCATGGGTTGGTGCAGATGAGTTGGTTCAGATGCATGAAGGGGAGGTGGAATGGAAGCTCCAACTTGTGACAGAGGAAGCAAGCCTGATCTCTAGCAATGTTCTTCGCTAGAGTTGGACAGATCTAGGAAGAGGAGAACATAAACTATAGAGGGAGGTCGGTGAGGTGAGGATCGGTCTTGGGGTGGGTTTCGGACAAAATCGAAATGACGGACCTTCGATCTGATGATCAGAGGTTGAAGGTGATCAGCTACTGCAACAAAATTGATGAAAAAGTGGAATAAAAAATTAAAACTGAATTACTTGGATGGAGTGGATTACCTGGATTAGAGCATGAATGAGCTTTAGGGTCATTGCCTCAATGGATCAGTGGTCCAAAGAATCGGCTCGTCGGCAAAGTAGAGCATGACAATGAATCATCGGATTAGAGGTCCTCGTGTCCTCTGCTCATTGCGACGAAGGTCAACTGTCACTCACGATCATCGGAGCTCACCGGAGATGACAGGAGAGGCCAAAGATGGGAATAAGGAGATGGACCCTTATTTGTAAGATGAGAAATGACAAATTTCAAATGAAAAATCAACACATAAAATGAGGCAGGATATTTGAAATTTTAGTTGGGCGAAAATGTAAGTTGGGTGATATTTATTTTGTGAAGAAATCAAATCGATCGGATAAAAAACCCGCTTTAGAAAACATGGAGAAAATGAATTTGACGAGCATATTATTTGGATTTGAGGGTGAAAAGATGAAATAGGGAAAAGGATAGAATAATAGAGTAAATAAAGAATAAATAAAATAAATAATCAAATGATTTTAAATTATCAAAATAAATAATGTTAATAATTTAAAAAATAATTTATGTTTATTTTTAATAAATTAAATAAATTCTTTAAATAAGGTAAAATAAATAGAAAACTTTATTAGTATCTATAAAATACCTATGTAATAAATACTTTATTTCATTTTTTTATTACTTTCTGATTTTGTTATTTTTATTGTCATTTTATATAAATAAAATAAATATATACAAATCATTTAAAAATAAAATATGTCCACACATATACAAGGAAATAAAAATAAAATATATACAAATTATACACACATACAACTATACCCATAGGGTCCCAAAATCTATTATGTGCATATTTACGCCGACTTTAGTGAAACCACTCTTATTTGATTCACGGTTTTACACAATTAACTTTAAAAGTGAGTACACCCAAATCGGCGTCAATACGACTGAGTTATGAGGTTCGGAAACTAGGCTTTATGGTTTTTAGCTTCTGAGATTTATTGGTATTTATTCTCATTTATTTTTAAGTTGTATTTTTGTATACTTTTAGTAATTTTTACGAATAGTCAAAAAAAAAAGAATTAATTCATTTGCACTTGCAATTTATATACATAATGTACATATAGACAATGGGGTCCAAACGCCAAAACTCACATATTTTATTCCACAATTTTTTATATTTTTATTAAATATTATTAATTACAAAATGTAGCTTAAAAGTTAGTTTGGTCAATTTTGATGTTTTCTATAAATAATTATGAACCTAAGAGTTTTAGGCATTTTAGGTTCATTGTAATAATTTATTTTTTGTTTAAATAGTTTTGATAATATTTTTATTAATTAATATACATTATTACAAACAACTTTCAAAAGGAAAGATTTTTATTTGAGGTTTAGATGAATAATATAAGTGAAATTATATAAAAGGTGAAAAATGATGAATACGTACAAGTCAAATTTTATTTTCTTGATTTTAAAAGTTATAGACTCTATTTCCTCCTACTTTATTCCTGGTCGATCAGGACAATTTTAGACCTTTTTCTCAAAGTTTGGGTTAGTCTGCATTTATTGCATAAATACAATCCTTCTTTTACTTTACTTTTCTTTCTTCTTTATTCTTTTATTTTGGTTAAAAAGAATGATAAATATATATTATTAAAAAATCAATGATGAATGATAATTAATGAATATATATAGTTGTTTATTAAGGATTTTAGCTAAAATAAAAGAATAAAGATGTTGAATAATGGATTCATCATTCTCCTATACTTAACTTTTGCTAGTCCCTTAGCAAACACTAATTCAAAGAAGTGAAATAGAAAACTTAGAAAAAAAATTGAAAGAACCTAGAACAATATTGATTATTAAACTTATCTTCATAAATTTTAAGTATGGAGCTAGGTTAGACATTTGCGTTATTAGTTTGGCGGAACCTTATTGGGAAATGGATTTAAGACCTAACTGCCCACAAGTTCCACAAGACTCCTATTCAGGTTGCCTCAATAGTCAGGTAAGAACAAGTCTACATACACAAACTTTTATGACTATGAATCTTTACTTGTACAATGTAAGTGAAATATAGCTCCCCACATCAAAAATGGCAAAGAAACAGCCTCCTCTAATTGGTAATTTGGTCTAGCTACTCTTTCCTCGAGGAGCGAGGAATTCCCTTCTACATTCAAGTGCAACTGACTCAAGAAGAGGGGGTAGAGAAGAGAATGGATTGTGACCAATGTAGTCACATATCCTTAATGCTTGACAAGTATAACTAAGTCTCCAGTTGCAGTATTACATGGTAGGAGACTTTGAAACATATGCCTTGTTTATTCATATTTTTTATCATATAGGAATTTTATTTTCAATCAGGCATGTCTAACTTTTTGGAGATTTTCTTTTTCTTTTAAGAACATATATCCAAATGTGCAGCATGTACATAAGGATTTTTTCTTCTTGATCCATTAGATTATCCCTCTTTGAACCATTATTGCAACCCACGACCTCTTGTCATTAGACATTGATGCCACTAGACTAGGTTAATTTGCACTACCCTTCCCAGAGGAGGATGGATGTTTCCACCCGTGTGCTACTCAAAGTCAAAGGATTCTGCCCCCTCGCCACCTCGTTAGTAAAGAGCTATGTGTAGAGTGCTTGTTCAAGTTAAGCCATTGTTTAGAAGAATCAAGCATGTATTGTGAAATATTGTGCTTTGACCAATCAAGATGACATGTGAACAAAGTCTTATGGACTCAAAGAATTAAGTCGCTAGGACTTGAAAAGTCTCAACACCAATTCCAATAATGTTGTTCTGAAATTAAGTGAATTAAGGTATTAACTAAGCTCCATTCGTAAATTCTATTTCATACTAGTTTAAACATCAATTCCATTTTGAGAAATGCAAATGCACATACAAGAAAATAGTTTCAAAACAATTTTTTGAATAGAAAAGAAAATAAAACATAAAATCTTTTTTAAAATTTTTTTGAAGATTTTTTGCAATTTTTATGGATTTTATCTTTTTCATTTTATGGCATTTTTTATTAAAGAATTATACATATTTACAAGAATTTACATGAATTTTATACATTTTTTTTGAATGAATTCTCTCAAAAATAAATACAAGATTATACAGATTTTATACAAGATTTAATAAAAAGACTTTTCATTTACAAATTTTATTAAAGGATTTTATATACTAAAGAATTTTATATAAAAAATTTAATTTACAAAAGAATTTACTTTAGAAATAATTACGACTTTTATTTACCCGTGGATTTTACAGTTTACAAAACTAATTTTTATACCCATAATTTATAACCCACATGAAAAAATATTTTCCAAAAAAATTGCAAACCATTTTTAAAAAAATCTAAACAGTTTCATAATATTTTACAAATATTTTACAAAATATTTTTACAAACTAGTTTCCAAATAAATCCACAAATAGGTTTTTACAAACATTTTAACTTCAATCATTTCACAAACATTTTTAAAATATACATAATTTTAATACAAAAATAATTTACAAACATTTTACAAACAAAACAATTTTACAAATTTTTTACAAAAAAATCTACAAAAATAATTTTACAAAGGTTTTTACAAACATTTTTACAAATAATTTACAAATATTTTACAAACAATTTTAAAAATGTTTCACAAAGGATTTTACTAAACTTTTTACAAAAGATTTTACAAATATTTTTTACAAATATTTTACAAATAAATTTTCAAAATATTTTTATTCCAATTTTCATAAATTATATCCATATTATTAAAATACAAAAGTACAAGTTATGGCTAAAGTATATATATAATATATACAACACCCCCTATACTTAGGTTGAACTAAGCCTCATAGTGATAAAAGAGCGACAACGGAAGACATTACTCGTGCTAAGTATAGAAAAGTGAAAAGGATCCTATGTTACAATGACTCAGAGAATAATAAATAAAATGAATAGAAGTCAATGATCCCCCCAATACTCAGCATCGAATAATTCTAAATATAGAAGGTTGTATAAAAGGGGAAAATAGGGGAAGAGAATGTTCATGAAATCAATGACTCAACTTGCCCACATACTTATGGTAAAAGATCCCTAAGTATAGAAAAGAATATCAACATTTGAGGGACAAGCGAGAGAACAGAAGAAACTAAGATGAAAACAACAAGATGAAAAAGAACGATATCACTCCACCTATACTTAGGGTAAAAGATCCCTAAGTATAGGAAAAAACAAGAGTAATGAAACAACACAAAAATGAATAACTCGATGTCTACACTCCCAATACTTGGGATAAAGTACATCCTAATTATAGAAAAAATCCTAAATGAGCCCTGGGGTGTAAAAATGGACGAAACAGAGAAGAAATAACGATGAAACACACATATACAAAGTAGACAATGTTGAGGTGCATCTCAACAAGCGCTAGACTTTACGCCCCTAACTAGGCGCAAAGGTGATGAATCTACGATTCATCATCTTTATTCATTTATTTTAGCTTAAAATCCCTAATAAAATATATGTATATAATACTAACTCAGTGTTTTTACTAATTTGCATCTGTATGTAAATATTGTAAATTTGTATATTATTTTAACCTAAAATAAATAAATAAATAATAAAAGAAAAGAAGACTGTGTATATGTAATAGATAGTGGCTGACCCAAACCCTAAGAGACGGTTAATTCTTAACTTGATCGATCAGGAATAAAGTAGGGGGATAGGGTCCTTTATATGTAATTTTGCCATTTGTATGTACATTTGTAAATATTTGTAAATATTTCTACTAATTATTGAAAAAATTATGTATATATAATAAGAAAAATGTTAAAATAAACTAATTTACTTATTTAAACATGTATATAATGTCATATATGTATATAGTTAATTTTCTTAACTATCATGAAAAATAAAAAAAATTAACATTTAATTTTCAAATTAATAAAGTGATGAAAATATAAAAAAAGTTCATTTTTGTAAATAACTTTAACACTAATCATTTACTTCTTCTCATTTCAATTTTTTCTCTCTTATCTCTTATCTTCATCCAAAAATTCAAAAAATTCAAATTTTAATTCATATCTTTTCTATTTATATATCTCCTTCTCCATCACTTAAATTGATCAATCTTTCGTGAGAGGAGCCCGATCTCCGAGAGTCTTCTTTTCGTAGAAGGGTGTCTGGCCTCTGAGCCGTCCGGTGAAAATGAGTCGGCCTTCATCGAGGTGATTAAGGTTTTTTCCACTCCTAAGGTGAGATTCATCATTTTCTTCTTATTTTTAACTTAGTTTAATCTTAGTTTAATTTCTCTTATTTTTATTTTGTTATCATCTTTTATCTAAATCTTAGAATCCATCATGAGTTTTATTCACCTTCGATTCCAATTATTCATCTCACTTTCTCGATCTTTATGTGTTCTTTTCTACCTCGCATGATCTCTCACCTCCAACCATGTACGGTAGTCGGAGATCCGGTTCCATCCGCCATTTTCCTCGGAACCGCATTCGTTCACGTCTTCTGTTTTGATTTTTGAATCGAGTCATCATGCTCATGATCTAATTGTTTATAAATAAAAAATAACAAAAATAACAAAAAAATATTTTTATCTTTCTTTCTAACATTTGTTTTGCAGGATCATCTAAAAAAATTAATAAAAGCAAATAAAAATTATAATAAAAAAATTATGCCATTCTATTTTCACAATAAAAATATAAAAAAACATTTTTAATCTATTGGTTCTCTGTTTTACAAATTATTTATTAAAAAAATCCGCATGTAGCGGCCTGCCACACATCTCCACGGTGCAGACCCTCCACCCCTGCGTGTCCATCTCCATCTATCTCGTAGGTTGCCACTGCTCCTCGACACAACCATACAACCAATATCCAACTCACGCTGCCAACACCGGCATGGAGATGATGACAACCTTCAACCGACACCGTTCTCCTTCCATCCACCATCCATCTCTAGCATCGTTGCGGGTCGTGTGTCGCCCCATCGCATCTCCTCACTGACCTTCGTGAGCACCTTTCATTGATCCTCGTACACGTCCATTAGCAGGAGACCACCACTCTTGCCATCTGCATCAAACTTTCACCACCGTTCAACAGAGTTGTCACGCACGTCAACAATCGTGATCCCAGCGTCGCAGCGCCAGCATCTCTTGCAGCCAATGCCACCGCCTATAGATCTACCGAACTCAGCCCAGCACAGCTCACCGCCCTTCGTCAAGGCCGCTAGCCACCAGAACCGCGCTGCCACAGCTTGGGTGTGGGAAGAGAGGCAGCAACGCCACTCATTTTGCCTCTTGAGAATGAAGAGGATGTGCCCCCTTTGGAGCCTTTTACTTTGAAGAAACTAAGGACAGAAGAAACCCTAAAGGGTTTTAAAATAAAAAATTGAAAACATTTCATTTCAGTCCTTCAAAGTTTTGACAATTTAGAAAGAACCCCGCTTCAGCAAGTCACATACTTTGCATGTGTTTAACAAGGTAATTTGCATTTCTTTCCTGCTTTTATTTCCTGTTGATTTTTCATGCAAAAACTTTGAATATTACATTTCAGTCCTTACTTTCCAGACTCTATTTTGCATGCTTCTTTTCATTAAAATAAATGTTTTTTGTTGCGCGATAAATTCCCTAAAAAACATGATATGATCTTGATGTGTGTATCTTTCTAGCATGATTTCTTATTGCATTTTAATTCCACTTGTTCTCATTAAAAAATCAAAAACAGAGCCATTTTCTCTTTCTGAAATTCAAATATTCCTAAAAATTCGAATATTGCTCTAACAATTCCAAAAAATAGACTAGTTTCAGTTTGTTGTCTTTTAATTTCTATCTTATTTTATGCATTAATTATTTAAAAATTCAAAAAAAATACAAAATACTAAAAATCTTATAAAAATCATAAATAAATCCATAGAAATCTAAAGTTCTTGATTTCACTTTCGGCTTGTAGATATTTATTTATGTTTTGGCATAAAATAGTTTCCAGGAGTTTTGGGCACTTAAAATATTTTTAAGTTGCAAATTACTTCAGGTTGTGCCAAGTTTATCATTTTTGCCAACGTTTGATTTTTATAAAAATACAAAAACATCTAAAAATTCTACAAAAAATTCCAAAAATATTTCAAAGCTTTTAAAACAAAAAATAAATATTTTCTTTATATTTTTCTGAGCCTTTTTTAAACAATTGAAAAATATAAAAAGAGTGTGGTGTGCGTATTTCTTACTTTGTGCATATTGTTCCTTATTTGAAATTTAAAAAAATGCAAAATAAAATAACTAAAATTTTGAAAATCAGAAAAAAAATAAAAAAGAAAAAATCCACAAAAACAAAGGATAGTTTACCTTTGAGATTCATGCTTTTTCTTTTTATTGATTTTTTGTCGATTATTTAAATAACCCTCGGGAATTGTAGCCTCCCTAAGTTTAATCCTATCCATTATATAAGTAAGTAAGTAACAAAAAATTCTCTTGCTTCATTATTTGCTTGTAGTTAATTTTGCAGCTTGAGAAGACAAAAAAATTATTTGTTTGATCTGGTTATTTTGGGGATAACGATGACTCTTCATATCATAATAACTGATCCCTCGAGTTTTCCTACTCAACAAAATGGTGCAGTTGCCGAGGAGGCACAACGAGAGTAGTTAGGTTTATCTTTTGACCAGCTATTCTTGGTTGTAAATATGTGTTTATATATTTTTTACATTTACTCCATTGTTCATATCCACAGCATTTATTTCATTATTTGTGCTCATATTTTTATAATTGTGTTTCTTATATATTCTCTCTTTTCTTTTCTTGCGAGGACCTGCAGAGCGAAGGAGGTGATCCTAGGAGAGCCGAAGCACCCAAGCGAAGTGGAGGTGGCTTGATTCATCTCGAAGCCGCAGCAGAGCGCAGGAGGAGAAGAATATTTTGAGAGAGACCATCATTTGGAGCATAGATAGTTTTTATTTATTTTAGCATTTGAACTCTTGTAAACAGACATTCATTGATTGCGGGGTATGTTTCTCCAAATGCTAGTGCACTTGGGGGACCTCACCGGATTTTTTTCATCACCTTTATTTTCTTTATTCACGTGGATTTTGTGAGCTACCTATTGATTGATTTAAACCAAGTGACAATTGCCAAAAATACAGGACTTCTAAAGAAAACTCGACCCCAAAATAATTATAAGGAAAAACCATTATTTTAAGGAGAGTAACCCACTCATTGTTTAGTTTGTATGCAACGAGAGAGCGACTCGCACACTAGGATAGAGCCATGCCTGAACTCTTTTCAGACTACTATCTTGGGTTAGTCGTTCTCTAGTGAGGATCTCTCCGGTAGCCGGTAAAGCAGCCCGCGACGTCCTTAACAGATTTAATTGATCAGGTAGCCGGTGTTGAGCAAGATTTTTTATGGGACTGGTGATTAATTGATAAATGAAAAGTATGTCATTGTTTTTCCCCAAAATCCCGCGTCAACAAAAAAAAAATTTTTTATGATTTTTGCTACTTATTAACCTGTATAGCGGACAGGGTCGAACTCAGGGACGCTACAATTCCCGAGGGTTATTCAATTAATCGAAAATCAATCAAGAGAAAACAGGAATCTCAAAGGACAACTATCCTTGATTTTTGTGAATTTTTGAATCTTTTATTTTTTTTTTAATTTTTTATTTCTATTTTTTTTTTTGATTTTCAAATTTTTAGTGATTTTGATTTTGCAATTTTTTTATTTTCAAAAATAACACGATGCAATATTCACAAGATTAAAAACACGCACACCAACTCTTTTTGTAATTTTTCAATTAGTAAAAAAAAATTCTCAGAAAAATTCAAAGAAAATATTTTTGGGTTTTAAAAGTTTTGAAAAGTTTTTAAGAATTTTTGTGGAATTTTCAGTTGTTTTTGTATTTTTCTAAAAATCAAACAGTGCGAAAATAAGAAAATATGCACAGTCTGGAGTAATTTGCAATTTAAAAATCTTTTAAATGTCCAAAACTCCTGTCAATTATTTTTAAGAGAGACTAGAAACCATTATCTACAAACAGGAACTGAAATCACAATTTTTGGATTTTTGTAGAATTTTTTTATGAATTTTAGAAGATTTTTTATATTTTTCAATTTTTTTGGGTTTTATAAATAATTAATGCGTGAAAATTGGTCAAAAATTAAAAGAAAATGAAATACAACTACTCTAACTTTTTTTGGAATTTTTGGAGCTATTTTCGAGTTTTTTATGAATTTTCGAATTTCCAACAATGAAAAAGACACTGTTTTTGATTTTTTAATAATAATAAATGAATGAGAAATGCAATGGAAAATTTATGCCAATAAAATAATCACATCAGGAACATAGCACGATTTTCTCAAAATTTTTGAATCACAAATAACATGCATTTCAATTAAAACACAAGGCAAGTTCAAGTTCTGCAGTTCAGGGACTAAAAAGTAAATACGTTTTGTTTGTGCATCAAATAAATAACAGAAATAAAGCACAGGAGAGAAATTGCACTTTTTACCAATGTATCATGTGCTTGGCTTGTGCTTGAAGCTGAGAAGGACTTATTCGTAATTGTCAGACGCTTTGGAGCCCTCCAAGCAATTTGTCCAATTTTTTATTCAATAAAAACTTCAAAAGCCCCTAGGGCTTCCTGCTTCGTTTCAATCTCAAGGAGGCAACCACAAGGGACCAAGGTGCCGCCGCCTCCTCCCTTCTTCTCCAATGGTGGTGCGGGCGGCGCACCCTCTCGCGGGAGGGGCTGCGTGGCGGGCGGAGAGATTGGCGTCGATGGGCGGCGGGGCTACGGGCGGTCGCGGGCGGCACGACGTTGCAGAAAGAGGAGCGGAGACGGGTCGTCGACGTGCAGGAGGCGCGATGGGTTTTCGTGCGGGTCTGCGGAGAGGAGACGTGGCGCGGTGGCGCGCCTACGGGGAGGCAGGGCCGCGCGGCGGGACGGCTGCTCGAGGTCGGAGCGGAGGCGGCGGGGCGGTTCCTGGAGGGTGGCGCTGGGTGAGTGCGGTGGCGCGGCGGCGCCAAGGACGGCGCGATGGGGGTCGACGGGCAAGGAACTGGAGCGCCGCGCACAGCCGTGCGCACAGCGGCGCCGCAGGAGGGCGCGGATCTGGAGTGGGCAACGCTCGGTCGCGCTGGCCGTGGAGAGGACGCCCGCCGCAGGTGGCTGCGGGGGAGGGCGGCTGCTGGGCGGCGGGGGTGCTGGCTACGCCGCCCCCTTGCTGATGTCTCTTTTTTTTATTTTTTTTATTTTTTTTGTTTTATTATGTAAGCAGTGAACAAATCAAAGAAGAAAAAAAACTTTTTTTTATTTCTTTTTTGAAATCCGAAAATAAGAAAATAGAAGAAATAGGAAATGAATTTTTTTTCTTTTTTTTAATATTCCTGCAAAACAGAAGTTAGAGATAAAAAAACATTTTTTTTAAAATTTTTAATATTCCTGCAAAACAAACGTTAGAAGACAAAAAATGATTTTTTTTATTTATCTACAAATCGAGACGTGGACGGAGATTCGGCGAAAGATGAGGGTTCGAATCCGATCTCCGGCCACCGTACGTGGCCGGAGTTGAGAGATCGTGGGAGATAGAAATAGAAGGCGGAGAGATCACGATGATGCGGTGAAAAATCGAGTCGGTAGTGGAATAAATCGAGATGGAATGTTTTAAGATCTAGAGAAAAAAATGACAACGAGACGAAAATATGAAAAATAAAACTACGATTAAACTAAGATAAAAATGCGAAGAAAAATTTGGATCTCACCTTAGGAGCGGAAAATGGACCGTGATCGCCTCGACAAGGCCGACTCGCTGTCACCGGGCGGCTCGGAGGCTAGGCACAATTCTCGACGAAATTTCTCTCGGAGATCGGGCTCCTCTCTCTAAAGATTGATCAGCTGGAATGAGGGAGATGGAGCCATATAAATAGAAAAGAGAGACATTTCAATTTTTGAAGAAGATAAGAGAGATTTTTGAAATTTTTTTGGTGGGAGAGATAACATGAGAGATAGAATAGAAAGATAAAATTATTTACAAAATTATCTAATTTTTTTGAATTTTCGTCACTTTATTTATTGGAATTTGAAAATGTTATTTTTTTATTTTTTTATGATGGTTGGTTAAAAATTGCAACTATATACATATACTATATACATATATGACATTATATACAAGGATAAATGGGGAAATTAGCCTCTTTTTTTGTTTTAAGAATTTTATTAATTTTTTTTTATTTTTATTTTTGTTTTAAGTAATTAGTAAAAATATTTACAAATATATATACAAATACAATATACACAAAATATAAGGGAAAATTGCACAAACCACCCCAGAAAACCGACTTTTCAACTGTAACTCCAAAAATTATAAAATCACAGTCATTTTGAAGATAATTTAATTTAGAATTCAATGAAAGTGATATTTGTTCAATTTAAGATCATATGGAGCCGGAATTGATCTTTCAATTAGTGCTTAGTGGCTTTTTCCAAGTGTGGCTACTTTTATTCTGTACATGATTTAATTGTGCAATCAGTTTTATTAATTAGGACCCATTTTTATTTACAACTTTAATTTTGAATGTTATTTGATTTGGGGTCAATTAAGGTACAAATAAATTAGTGTTAGTTTTATACATATATGCACAAAATAAGTGAGAAACACATTTTTTTTGGATTTTCTGGTTAAGGACCCTATCTCCCCCTACTTTATTCATGGTCGATCAGGTCAAGTCTTGACCTTCTCTCGGGGTTCGGGTCAGCCTGTATACAGTCTTCCTTTTTTTATTTTATTTTCTTTATTTTTCCTTTCTTTCTTTATTTATTTATTTTAGGTTAAAATTAGTAAGAAATGTACAATATTTACACACAAATGCAAGTTAGTAAGAATATGGAGTTAGTGTTATATGCAGGTGTTTTATAAGGGATTTTAAGCTAAAATAAATAAATAAAGATGACGAATCGCAGATTCATCATCCCCCTATGCTTTACCTTTGCTAGTCCCTTAGCAAACACTTATTTGAAAGAATAAGTGAAGAAGAAAAAGAAAGGGAAAATAAAGAAAGTAGGACAATATTGAGTATTAAACTTATCTTCATAAAATTGTAGTTTGGAGCTCTGTCGGACCTTTGGATTATTTGTGTGTCGGAACTTCTGTGAGACTTAGAATTTTAAAACCAACAGCCTTCAAGTTCTACACATCATTGTCACAGTTTTGGCCCAGAAGTCATCTTAGATCAATCCTCTTCCCAAAGCATACCCTTTGAACATTGAATAATCGACTCATGTGTGTGAAAAATTTTAGCTCTTCCCATCCAGAATGCCGGACTACCATGCAAATCTCCTCTCCAATAACTCGTCCTCGGGGAGTCAGGTATTTCCTTCTAAGGTCTGTCGTGTTGTGTTCACAATCGAATTGGGGGAGAAGTTAGAAGAATGAGAAAAGAACTGGAGGGTGGTTTGGTGTAGTCACCTCTCCTTGTGAAGCTGGCCAGTGTAGCCGAGTCTCCACCAAGATCTGCAGGTTTTCTTGAAGCTTGGACCTTTTTGGTCAGATTTTTATTTGGTAGTAGCTTCTTTGTATTTGGAGTTTTGGTGGTTCTGCTTGGATCTTGTTGTGCCCCTACGGATATAGCATCTTTTTATTCCGTACATTTTTTGGGGTCTTAGAAAAAATTGTGCCCAGCCGTCCATCCCTTTTCCGAAGCTTTATTTCAACCCGTTACTCCGGTCTTTAGATTTCCACGCTACCAGAAAAGAAACTCATACAGTCTTCCAACATCCCGTCTGAGTTGAGCTAAGTGCATAGTGCAGGAGTACAAATTAATTCGCTATTCCAGAGTTGTACCCAGAATGAAGAGACCAGGTTAGACACTAAGAGTCAAATGCTGCACATTGTCATGTGGAACTCAAAGAATTAAGTCAAAGACCTGAAGCTTCTAAAATCCTATTTTTCGGTGAAGTTCCTCTTAGAATTAGGTGGATTAAGGTCCAACTAAGCTCCATTCTTCAATTTTATTCCAGACATAGTTTAAATATCAATACTATCCAGAAAAATGCACATGCAAATGCAGACTATGAACAATGCAGAGAGTTTTTTTTAAGGAATGATGCACATGTGAAAGGAACCATTTTTTTATACAATTTTCTAATTTTGAACTTTTTATGGATTTTTGGAGAAAAATGCAGATGTGAAAAAAAGTTTTTTTTATGCAAATTTTTATGATTTTTGGTTTTGTAGTTTTTTTTAAAGGAGAAAAGGTTAGTAATATATACAAGTATATACAAGAGACTTTTTTTTAATGTTTTTTTTGTTTTGTTGTTTTTTTTTCTCTCTCTCTCTCTCTTCCCATTTTTTTGTTTGTTTTTTTTGTGTTGTTTTTTTTTCTTTTTTTTTTGTTTTTGTTTTGTTTTGTTTTTTTGTTTTTTTTTTTGTTTTCTTTTTTTTTTGTTTTTTTTTTGCTTTGTTTTTTTTTTGCTTTGTTTTTTTTTTGTTATTTTTGTGGATTTTATAAAATATACACATAACCCTCCAAATAAATATATTTAAAAGTACGAGTTATGTCTAAAGTATATATACAATATATACGACACCCCCCTATACTTAGCTCGAACTATGTCCTCATAGTGATCAGAGAGCGACAAAGGAAGACATAACTCGTGCTAAGCAAAGAAAGGTGAAAAGACTCCTATGCTACAATGACTCAAAGAAAAGATAAAAATGAAGAGAAGTTGGTGATCCCCCCTATACTTAGGATCAAGTAATCCTAAGTATAGTGGAATGTACAAAGGGGAAAACCGATGAAGAGAATGTACAGACTCACAGAGACACGATATGAACAACATCACCCCCCCCCTATACTTAGGGTAGAGTATCCCTAAGTCTAGGCAACAAGAACAAGGGTGATAAACAGGACGAATATGAACAACACAAATCCTTCACCCCCCCTATACTTAGGATAAAGCACATCCTAAGTATAGCATATATACACACACACACACGGAAAAGGGGTGAATGATAAAACGGGAGAAGACGGAGTGAAACGAAAGGATATACAAGAGGAGTGGATGTACAAAGGTTAAGAAGGTCGAAAACGAACCTTCTTGCGGGACCGCTGAGGTATGGATTTGACAAGATGTAGGTCGATATTGGGATTATCATTAGATATGAACTGAGTAGAATCGACCAAGAATGTATGCTCAGCGGTTTCAGATTGTGCAGGCCTAAACCGGTTATTGGAAGTAGTGTGATCATGTCCTGCCTTGGAAGTCTTGCAAACATCAAAGTAGAATGGCTCGAAATCATTATCAGAAAAAGTAGGATCAATTTCAGCCTGGCGAGCCTCTACTGGATCATCATCTTTATCAAAAGGCCCAAATTCCTTTATAAAAGCAATCAAATCAAATTTGGCCTCATCGGTCTCATCTGAATCAAGGTGAATAGGAACGGACTCATCAGTGAAAGTAGTCGAATCATGTCCTTCCTGTCTAGTCTCAGGGTCTACCTTCCGCTCTAGGGTGTCTATCGTGTAAATTCCGTGGATGTCATCAATGCATCGCCACATACCAAAAGAGGGAACTCCAAGGTCTATGCTTTCCGAGTCCTCCTCCTTGAAGAGGAATTCCCGGGTCTCAGTATCATCCATCATATAGCAAAAATCTCTGGTAGTATCATCATGATCAAAGTCCTTGGGGTTGTCTAACACGGGCGGGCTCTCATGGGATACGGGTTTCTGGACGGTAGTGGGTGTAGTGATTAACACATCGCTCCCTTCATCAGAACGGAAGCGAATCTCTCCTGAACCATAGTCAATAACGGCTCCCGCAGAGGCAAGGAAAGGCTGTCCCAGGATGATTGGAGAGTGCTCCACAGGGGTGGAGGTCTCCATGGGCATTACAACAAAATCCGAAGTAAAATCCATGCCCTGAATAAGAACGGCAGCATTTTCTAAAATACCCTTCGGCCTCTTGATAGATCCATCAGCGAATTGAACTATCATCCTGGTTTTTTTGAGAGGCCCAAGATGAAGAGACTGTACCATAGAGAAGGGTATTATATTAATTGAAGAACCGCCGTCAAGGAGAGAGTTATCACAAGAATAGTTAGATATGGAGCAACTCACAAGAGGTGTGGTCGTGTTCCCTTTCTTAAAATATGGACGGTGAGAGATGGCGTAGGCAGTGGCCATGGTCAAGATGTGATGCTCAGATCTTCTCCTTCTCTTTCTCTTCTTGTGTTGAGGAGTAGATAAATCTGTCAAGGCCTGTTGAAGTGGGGCTTTAATGATCTCATGAAGGGTGGCCACCACTTCGGGTTTAGTCAACATTTTTTTGAATTTTTGGACCTCATCCATACAAGGGAGGAGGTCGGAATCAGCATTTACATGAGGATTGCCAAGAGCAGTCTGTACAGTGGCATCCTCGGGATCTAGGTTGGGACATGGCTGTGTGGGTAAATGATCGGGCATTTGGGTTCTTTTCTCACAAAATGAATCAATAATATGTCTCCCAGAATCTTTTTGTATTTTCAAAATTTTCTCATTTTTTGTGTTTTGGATGATTTCAAGCTCTCATGATTATCCTCGAGTGAATCAATATCCTCAAACATTGGAGCAGCGTTCTGTCTCTCATTTATGTTAATAAAATTGGAAATCTTCGAATTCATATGCTCCACCATTTGATTCAATGTGTTAAGTGTGGAAATCATGAAAGGTGACTCCAAAATCCCAGGATCGGGTGGGTTGAATGAGGGTGGGTGAAAATCAAAGTCCTCCGTCTCCTGAAATAATGGGTTAGGCGGATATGCACAAACATCAGGAGGAAGATCCTCCTAGAAAAGGGAAGGTGGATCGTCTGGAGAGTACGAGGTATCTACGAAGATCGGATTAGAATAACTCCAGTCAACCATCTTCGAAACAAATGATGGGAGAGCACGAGGGTCAAGCCAAAAGATATGGAGAAAAAGGCGCAAATGCACAGAAAAGATCTGGTATGCACACAAACAATCAAACACAATACAAACCCCCAATTCACCAACTCAACGCAATGTGAAGACCGTGAAGGTTCGATCTCTTAATATTGTATGTTTTAGAGTTAGGTGATAATCACAAAGTTGTACAAACACTTAGGCTGAATTATGGGATTTGGGCACTAACCTTAGTGTGTACGCGAACAAGTTAAAACGAATACAATGAGGGGGTTACTCTCCCCAAAACAATGATTTTTCCTTGTATTTTTTTAGGGTCGAGTTTTCTTTAGCAGTCCCAAATTTTAGGCAGTTGTCACTTGGTTAAGATATTTTCAAAGAATCGCCTACTGAGTGTCCAATTTCCTTTTAATTTATGTGAGTGAAAACAAGAAAGGAGATCGGAAATGCCAATGCGCGATTAAAAACGATGATGCATGCAGGGATTAGAGATGCGTACCTTGTCGCCAGCACTCTACATGCAAGTGATCCGCGCAGAATTTAAATACAGAAAATAAACTAACCTATATGCAAATGCAAGTGAACCGTCCTAGATGATAACTTCTATTAACGGGCAAGAACAAGTTAATTTGACTAAGTCCAAATTACGCTCTACTCTATGGGCACAGAAATTCTTGTTTAAGGTGTTTGGACCTAATTAATTACCTGGCTCAAGCAAATTAATTAAAGAAATCAATAGGTGGCTCTCGAAATCCACGGAAAACAAAGAAAATAAAGGCGATGAAAACAAAACCGGTGAGGTCCCCCAAGTGCACCGGCACTTGGCGAAACAGACCCCGCAACAAATGAATGTCCGTTTACAAGAGTTCAAATGCCAGAAAATAAAAACTCTCTCTTTCTTTTTTTTTTCTCTCTTTTTTTTTTCTTTCTCTCTTTTTTTTCGGCTCTTTCAATTTTCTTCTCCTCTTCTCACGCTATCCTACGGCTTGGTGAAGAATCAAGCCGCCTCCACGTCGCTTGGGTGATTCGGCTCTCCTAGGATCGCCTCCTTCGCTCCGCGGGCCCTCGCAAGAAAAAGAAAAGAGAATGTGTAAGAAACACAATTTTTAAATATGAGAAAATGATGAAATGAATGCAATGGATATGAACAATGGAATAATGTGGCAAACAGATATTTACAACCAAGAATAGCAGGTCAAAAGAGAAACCTAACTACCCTCGCCGTGCCTCCCCGGCAACGGCGCCATTTTGTTGAGCAAGATTTTTTAGGGGATTGGTGATTAATTGATAAATGAAAAGTATGTCGTTGTTTTTCCCCAAAATCCCGCGTCAACAAAAAATATTTTTTTTATGATTTTTGCTACTTATTAACCTGTATAGCGGACAGGGTCGAACTCAGGGAGGCTACAATTCCCGAGGGTTATTCAATTAATCGATAATCAATCAAGAGAAAACAGGAATCTCAAAGGACAACTATCCTTGATTTTTGTGAATTTTTGAATCTTTTATTTTTTTTAATTTTTTATTTCTAATTTTTTTTTATTTTCAAATTTTTAGTGATTTTGATTTTGCAATTTTTTTATTTTCAAAAATAACACGATGCAATATTCACAAGATTAAAAACACGCACACCAACTCTTTTTGTAATTTTTCAATTAGTAAAAAAAATTCTCAGAAAAATTCAAAGAAAATATTTTTGGGTTTTAAAAGTTTTGAAAAGTTTTTAAGAATTTTTGTGGAATTTTCAGTTGTTTTTGTATTTTTCTAAAAATCAAACAGTGCGAAAATAAGAAAATGTGCACAGTCTGGAGTAATTTGCAATTTAAAAATCTTTTAAATGTCCAAAACTCCTGTCAATTATTTTTAAGAGAGACTAGAAACCATTATCTACAAACAGGAACTGAAATCGCAATTTTTGGATTTTTGTAGAATTTTTTTATGAATTTTAGAAGATTTTTTATATTTTTCAATTTTTTTGGGTTTTATAAATAATTAATGCGTGAAAATTGGTCAGAAATTAAAAGAAAATGAAATACAACTACTCTAATTTTTTTGGAATTTTTGGAGCTATTTTCGAGTTTTTATGAATTTTCGAATTTCCAACAATGAAAAAGACACTGTTTTTGATTTTTTAATAATAATAAATGAAAGAGAAATGCAATGGAAAATTTATGCCAATAAAATAATCACATCAGGAACATAGC
Organism: Ottelia alismoides; assembly: GCA_037367405.1. NCBI lineage: Eukaryota > Viridiplantae > Streptophyta > Magnoliopsida > Alismatales > Hydrocharitaceae > Ottelia > Ottelia alismoides. Next base: position 78,578 of record JAZKJV010005444.1, read on the forward strand.
ACAATTTTCTCAAAATTTTTGAATCACAAATAACATGCATTTCAATTAAAACACAAGGCAAGTTCAAGTTCTGCAGTTCAGGGACTAAAAAGTAAATACGTTTTGTTTGTGCATCAAATAAGTAACAGAAATAAAGCACAGGAGAGAAATTGCAATTTTTACCAATGTATCATGTGCTTGGCTTGTGCTTGAAGCTGAGAAGGACTTATTCGTAATTGTCAGACGCTTTGGAGCCCTCCAAGCAATTTGTCCATTTTTTTATTCAATAAAAACTTCAAAAGCCCCTAGGGCTTCCTGCTTCGTTTCAATCTCAAGGAGGCAACCACAAGGGACCAAGGTGCCGCCGCCTCCTCCCTTCTTCTCCAATGGTGGTGCGGGCGGCGCACCCTCTCGCGGGAGGGGATGCGTGGCGGGCGGAGAGATTGGCGTCGATGGGCGGCGGGGCTACGGGCGGTCGCGGGCGGCATGACGTTGCAGAAAGGGGAGCGGAGACGGGTCGTCGACGTGCAGGAGGCGCGATGGGTTTTCGTGCGGGTCTGCGGAGAGGAGACGTGGCGCGGTGGCGCGCCTACGGGGAGGCGGGGCCGCGCGGCGGGACGGCTGCTCGAGGTCGGAGCGGAGGCGGCGGGGCGGTTCCTGGAGGGTGGCGCTGGGCGAGTGCGGAGGCGCGGCGGCGCCGAGGACGGCGCGATGGGGGTCGACAGGCAAGGAACTGGAGCGCCGCGCGCAGCCGTGCGCACAGCGGCGCCGCAGGAGGGCGCGGATCTGGAGCGGGCAGCGCTCGGTCGCGCTGGTCGTGGAGAGGACGCCCACCGCAGGTGGCTGTGGGGGAGGGCGGCTGCTGGGCGGCGGGGGTGCTGGCTACGCCGCCCCCTTGTTGCTGTCTCTTTTTTTATTTTTTTATTTTTTTTGTTTTATTATATAAGTAGTGAACAAATCAAAGAAGAAAAAAAACTTTTTTTTATTTCTTTTTTGAAATCCGAAAATAAGAAAATAGAAGAAATAGGAAATGAATTTTTTTTCTTTTTTTTAATATTCCTGCAAAACAGAAGTTAGAGATAAAAAAACATTTTTTAAAAAAAAAATTTAATATTCCTGCAAAACAAACGTTAGAAGACAAAAAATGATTTTTTTTATTTATCTACAAATCGAGACGTGGACGGAGATTCGGCGAAAGATGAGGGTTCGAATCCGATCTCCGGCCACCGTACGTGGCCGGAGTTGAGAGATCGTGGGAGATAGAAATAGAAGGCGGAGAGATCACGATTATGCGGTGAAAAATCGAGTCGGTAGTGGAATAAATCGAGATGGAATGTTTTAAGATCTAGAGAAAAAAAATGACAACGAGACGAAAATATGAAAAATAAAACTACGATTAAACTAAGATAAAAATGCGAAGAAAAATTTGGATCTCACCTTAGGAGCGGAAAATGGACCGTGATCGCCTCGACAAGGCCGACTCGTTGTCACCGGGCGGCTCGGAGGCTAGGCACAATTCTCGACGAAATTTCTCTCGGAGATCGGGCTCCTCTCTCTAAAGATTGATCAGCTGGAATGAGGGAGATGGAGCCATATAAATAGAAAAGAGAGACATTTCAATTTTTGAAGAAGATAAGAGAGATTTTTGAAATTTTTTTGGTGGGAGAGATAACATGAGAGATAGAATAGAAAGATAAAATTATTTACAAAATTATCTAATTTTTTTGAATTTTCGTCACTTTATTTATTGGAATTTGAAAATGTTATTTTTTTATTTTTTTTATGATGGTTGGTTAAAAATTGCAACTATATACATATACTATATACATATATGACATTATATACAAGGATAAATGGGGAAATTAGCCTCTTTTTTTGTTTTAAGAATTTTATTAATTTTTTTTTATTTTTATTTTTGTTTTAAGTAATTAGTAAAAATATTTACAAATATATATACAAATACAATATACACAAAATATAAGGGAAAATTGCACAAACCACCCCAGAAAACCGACTTTTCAACTGTAACTCCAAAAATTATAAAATCACAGTCATTTTGAAGATAATTTAATTTAGAATTCAATGAAAGTGATATTTGTTCAATTTAAGATCATATGGAGCCGGAATTGATCTTTCAATTAGTGCTTAGTGGCTTTTTCCAAGTGTGGCTACTTTTATTCTGTACATGATTTAATTGTGCAATCAGTTTTATTAATTAGGACCCATTTTTATTTACAACTTTAATTTTGAATGTTATTTGATTTGGGGTCAATTAAGGTACAAATAAATTAGTGTTAGTTTTATACATATATGCACAAAATAAGTGAGAAACACATTTTTTTTTGGATTTTCTGGTTAAGGACCCTATCTCCCCCTACTTTATTCCTGGTCGATCAGGTCAAGTCTTGACCTTCTCTCGGGGTTCGGGTCAGCCTGTATACAGTCTTCCTTTTTTTATTTTCTTTTCTTTATTTTTCCTTTCTTTCTTTATTTATTTATTTTAGGTTAAAATTAGTAAGAAATGTACAATATTTACACGCAAATGCAAGTTAGTAAGAATATGGAGTTAGCGTTATATGCAGGTGTTTTATAAGGGATTTTAAGCTAAAATAAATGAATAAAGATGACGAATCGCAGATTCATCAGCCGGTAAACGGTCCGTAATTCATAGTGGCTGGGAAAGATCTAACTTTAGGATTAGGCCAGTCTCCTTGGAGCATTGGGTTCCTAATAGCTCGCTTTAATTACTCTGATAGATTGTATTCTCACCAAACTCTAAAATTGACAAGATAATTGACCAAATCTTCACGGTCTTCACATTGAGTTGAGTTGGTGAATTGGGGTTTGTATTGTCTTTGATTCACTTTCCAGATACAATCATTCACTTTGCACCTTCATTCACTTTAATTCTTCACTTTCATTCAGTGACAAATATCCTTCTGCACAATTTGCACCTTCATTCACTTTAATTCTTGCATTGACCTTCGTGCTCTTGCATCCTGCCTATTGATTTAAAAATGTCGAACCGGAGTATTTCTCATTCATACTTTGCAAACTCATTCTATGCTCCGAGCTTTTCACCTTCTATTCGGAGAGACTCACTTCACGAATATTCCTCTTTCTCCACTTCAACCTTCACACATCCATCAACCCACTATTTAACATTGGCTTTAATCTCAAATTAATATCTGAGACTCCATCAATTCTGAGCACTAATCGAGTGTCATGCACATTTTCAGACTCAGACGTCGGACACTTAATGCCACCAAAGGGTAAGGGAACCATGTTGTAGCAGAGCGAGATCAATAGTACCATGTTAGCCTCCATTTAGTCAATTCAAGTCCAGTTAACATAGTAGACTAAGTTTCAGGCCACATTGAAGAGATATGATTCTCGAGATGAGATGAGAAAGAGAAGATAGAAGAGAGGGGGATAATAGAAACCCTAGAGGTGGGAATGGGGGATAAGAACCTCACATTGAACATGGGGCTAAGCCTACATTAAATGATGGTATAATCTAGGAGCAGGACAGGCAAATTCTTGGATACAAATCCCTATGGTTCATGGGCATTTTGAGCTTAAGCCCACTATCTTACCTCTTCTCACAATATTCCATGGAAATATTAATGAAGAGACTTATATACACCTCCAGCAGTTTGATCGCATTTGTGGAACAATACACTATCCAAATGTCCCATTAGAGGTAGTGTAGATGACCACCTTTCCATTCAGTTTGATGGGTAAAGTTTTATATTATTAAATCACTTGGGGTAGGTTGTCACGACTTGGGAAGAGTTGAGGTTCGCATTTATGAACAAATATTATCCGCTTGGATGACTCAACCAAATGTGATCCATGATTGCTAATTTCTCCCAGATGCCCCAAGAGCCTATTCATGGTGCATGGGAAAGATTCAGAGATCTGATGGAGAAATGCCCCCATCATGATATACCAAAGACCATCCTTGTACAAAATTTCTTTGGGTGTTTAAGCATTGAGAATCAAAAGCTGGTAGATGTCGCTTGTGGGGGGAGCCACTTCGACAAGGACGACGATGTCCTTTATCAAATTTTTGAGGAGATGATGGAGAGTTCAACAGCTCTTTCTTCTTCACGTTCTTTTTAGAAGCACCCCGTCACCGCCCCTGTAGTACCTCACAAAGATGTCAACATGATGGCATCACAAGAAGTGGATAGGGTGGACAGCTCAGACCTGACCATTATTGGAAAACCACCTATCCAAAATAGACATTATTGATAAACGATCCAAGGAGTTTGAGAAGCTTCAAGTGATAGAGCAGAGGATGAAGAACCTGGATAAGCTGGACGAGATAACAAAGCACCTGGAGCTTCTTGTGAGTAAGATCAGTGCATTTCATAGTGTGAGTGCAGCAACCGATACTTCTACTACGGAGCAAACATCTTCCACTCAGCAGAGTAGCGGAGGACCATCCACAGTTCAGCATGTCTACTATGTGCATACACCTAATGAAGTTCAGCAGCACGTACATCAGATAGTTCCATACCAACAAGAAGTAGCCTACATTCTTGAGCACCAGTATCCACCTCCACCTATCATTCAGGAGGTGAAGGATATATGGTTCGACCGTAAACAAAACCAGCCCTGTCCATAAGGGAAAGGCTAGTTGGGTTCACAGCATGGTCAAAAACCCGCCCACCATCTTCAGGGAGGCAGACAACAATAGTACCAACACCAGCAGTTCCAACCTCACTTTAAGTCTCCACCACAGTTCCAAAATTGGAGACAAGGCCAGCCACAACAGCAGTCCATGTATTTTCCTCATCCTAACTATTGGACATGCGAGCCCACGGCGAGCCATTATGTAATAAATGTTATTGCGAATATCATTCCCTGATCTGAAATGAAGAATAAATAATTTACATAATAGGTCCCTTAGTACAATTAGGGTTATGTACCATGGCCATCTTGATGATCATACAGTTGTTGATTCAACGATTGAATCATAGAGGCTGGTGCTTGGATGAATATCTAAAGAGTTAGATTGAGGACTCGTCAAGCATCGTCATATGATTGTTAAGAGATGATCTCCAGCCTGAGTAGGAGATGGCAATCCTTTTCTCAATTAGGTTGATATCTAACCGACCTCTTAATGCAGGTCCTCTGCATAGGAATAGAGATTCGGAGGTGTCAGATTAGTTAGGTCAAAGAGTTGACTTAACGATATCGAGATAACCAAAGTCCTATGTCGTGTGCTGTCACGATAAAGGCATGCATCCTCTGACTGGAGACAGATGTGTTGCTATATGTCTAAGTATGTACATTTGGCAGACCAATAGGTTGAAGACCTAACCAAGGTCTATACACAGGCGCGTTGGTGTGCATATAAGGGCATATGACTAATACGATCTCTCAAAGGGATCATACAGGTTCAGTTACTGAACCGGAAGACATGAGCTCACTCATGAGATATTGGGAAGAATCAAATTCCCTGCACGGTCGTCTCGCTTTGGAAGCTTGACTGAATTTGTAGGTTTGATATATACTTTTGGAAAGTATATGATCAAGACCTAGGTATGATATATGCTTTTGGAAAGTATATGATCGATACCAACTCCCAATGATCGAATGAGAAACTTACTGATAAAAGCATGAAGTAGACAGTATAAAGTTGATCCAATACATCGGGTTTATTCCGAGTCTTCCAGTATGTAGAATGTACAGGTATTGGGAATACCTGAGGGTGATGTGATCATAAACGATTGTATAACCATGATGCTTCCATTCCTAGGGAGTGATGAAACGGGTCTGGATTTTAGTGACTCCTCTCAGTAGAGAAGTAATCTAATTTTGGTCCAAATGTTGGACGTTGATTTGAATGTGATTCAGATGCAATGAGAAGATTAGATTTACAATCTTGATTTAATCAAGCATCTATGGGAGGTCCGCGATCTGGATTTGAGATATGATCTCAATATCCAAGTCACTATACGTGGAACACTACAATCGCCCTGTCCTTATCTCCAAGTATTTGCGGAGAAAGCGCATTATTCTTGAAAGGGTTCAGGATAATTTCATTGTTGATATAAGTATCCGAGCATTGAGAAAATGGATAATTAAATGTGATTTAATTATCATGATTAATATGAATTCGATTCATATTATAAAGAGAGCTATTAGATAATTAAATGTGATTTGATTATCAAAGGTGAAAATAATGTGAATGTGATTCATACTATTTGGGCACAAGAGAATAGAGATTCAAGATGATTAAATGTGATTTAATTATCATGGATATGAATAATGTGGATAGCAATATCCATATTAGTCATATATATTATAAATGTGATTTATAATATATAAGAGAGAGCTATTTGTAATTTACATTTGTTAATTAAATGTTTATGTGAATTGGATTCACGTTGGACATTAAATTGAAAATGTAATTTACATTTTATTTTGGGTTGTGAATATGATTCACAGTTTTCCAATGGCAAGATTGCAATATTCATAAAATAATTATGAATTACTTCTGTAGAATAATTTACAACAATTGTTGTTGTAAAATTGGAGATACATGGAATAATGTAATCAAGGGAGATTACATTGGAGATGCTCATTCCATAGAAGGGACGGTTACCTATTGCTATTAGGAAAGGGTGGTCGTCCACTCTATGTATATGGAAGGAGGCACTCTCTCTTTCCCATTATCTCCATGTTTGTTTGATTTAATTTGAGATTAATTTGTATTGATTTATCAATATAGATTTGATCTAGATTAAACTAATTGTTGTTTGTTTTACCAACACAAATCTTAGCCACTGAAAGAAACACAATCAATGAGAACCATTCGATTTGTATTTCCCATGGATTGAGATCCATGGATCCTAAAATATTATAAAAGGAGAGGTGCCCCTTTGCTCTTCTTTACACAAGATACAAGAGAACATAAGTCTCTCTCTCTCTCTCTCTCTCTCTCTCTCTCTCTCTTTCTCTCTACACATCATCCATCTCTCTTCCTATCTCATGGTCGTCCACTATGGATGGCCTAAAGGGAGTCTCCATCGCCGCAACGTTGTCGTTATGATGCCCGATCGTTTGCTCGTGGATCTCCGTCTCCTTCGGTGCACCTCGCTCGTGAAGAAGACGTCGGATCCCATGTGTCGAGATCAGGAGATCCGCCACTTGGATCATCAATATGGATTGCGAGAAGCACGCGATTCATCCTCGCGCTCGCAAGCGTCTCCTCCATCGGATCGGACTTGAGACAGGAGGTCTCTCATTAGAGACTTGATTGCAACCACGCTTCAAGAGGTAATCTTATTACTTGTTTGTGTTTTAAACGAAATGATCCAAGAAGTGTTCTTGGATCATGTGGTTTCGTCACAAGAAAATTTTTTTAATTTCCGTTGCATAGAACAACTAGTGCGACTAGTCGTTCTTCATCGTATTCGATGCGATGCTCACACTTCCGTGATGCGCTTGAGGATCTCACCATATCCTTTACTAACCAGCAACAGACTGCATATTATTTATAGTATCATCCCCCTCCTCCTCCTCCTCATTATCAGAATCTGTATGGTTACCAACAGTCTCTGTACTATCAGTCCCAGTGACAACCAGTCAATGAGAAACCTAATGCCCCTTCAATTAACCCAGCATTGGACCAACTTGCATTGCTCATGAAGAACAAGAATGAACTGACTCAACAGATCGATGACCTGCCCACCACCAAGACAATGATTCCCGCATAGGTCGAAGCCAACTCCAACAACTTCAGACGTAAGGAGTACGTAACCAATAGCCTACCCACTCTGTGACAGGTATGTCCCTTGAATTTACATATTTATCTAACACCATTCTTCTTAAGAGCGGTTGGAGATTGCAGCCACCTACACACCAGTTGGGGTTGGGAGATCAAGATACTGAGAGAGCACCAACTTCTACATCATCTCCTTCACCAACAATCGAGAGGACCAGTGTAGTAGCACCCAAGTCTGGAGTTTCACCACCTTCACCACCACCTTAACAAGTCAGATGTAAATCACCATCAACAAGGAAGAATATATCAGTCACAGATTCTTCCTATTCGCCAGTAACAACATCCCATTGTGTTTTAGATTCTGTTTTTCCTCCACCTGATTTGAAAAACATTGTAGAGATTGATTCTAGTTGTCCATTTGTACATGAGGTTTCTACTTTGAATAATGGAAATGAACGTTTGCATGTTTATTATGATTCAATGTCATTTCCTTCTGCTCTTAAATCTAAGAAAATTCAAAAATTAAAAACATCTCTATATGATCTTGGAGTGGTTGAGATCTTACAAAACATCTTTTTAAAGATGCCACTTCTTAAGTCCATGGAATACATGCCTACAATAAAAAAGGGAATGAAGGAGGCATGTACACAAAAGTGTCAACCAAGGAAGAACAGACGAAAGGAAATAGAGAAACACATCCTGACCATGGCCACAGTTCATGCCATTAATAACCTCCAGCCTAAAAAGAAAGACAAGGGAGCACCTCACATCTGTTGCCATATATTTGATCAAGAATTTGATTGTACTCTTCTCGATAGCGGTTCCTCCATTAATCTCATGCCTTCCTCTTTAATAACTGAATTTTAGGTAGGGCCTCTTAAAACAACCAGGATGATCCTTCAGTTTGCTAATAGATCAATTAAGAGGCCAAGAGATATTTAGAGGATGTTATTGTAATGGTGCAGGGAATGAAATTCCATGTTGATTTTGTTGTCATGGATATGGACACACTTGCATCGTTACACCATACCTCGATCATACTAGGTCGATCGTTCGGAGCAGTTGATTATGGTTCTAGACAGATCAACATTCACTCTCGTAGTGAAAAGGTGAAAATTGAGACGATCATTGATCTAAGAACATCATCGCCACCTGCAGCAGATGAGACAGAGAAAGCTATATCAGAGCCAGATGACGGTGATATTCTTGTTGAATTGAAAGAGACAGATCTTTTCATTGATTTTATAGATACCCAAGACTTCCTTTCCCAAAAGGACTCTATGGAAAGTACAGTCGACATGAGTTCCCTTGATGGTCTAATTGAGCTAGTTGTTAATGCACAGTTTGAGCTGATTTCTAAGGATCAATTTGAGTTTTTAGAGACACCTTCTGATATTCCTTTGATACGCTTTTCTAAGATTACTGATGATAGGCCTCATTCTGAGAAATCTAAAGTACAAATATCTAAGCCATGCATTGAATTTCCTGATTTATGCACAGATGAGAGACATCTTTCTGAGATTATTGCCGAGATATATGAACCATTAATTGATAAGAATGTTCAACACCCTAATGAGCCCCTCCTTTCTGAGCAGAGATCATTCATTACAAATCTATTAGAGATTCTACTTGTTGAGTTGTTAGTAGCCAAGGTGGGCAGTCCACAGAGTACAAATCATATGTCGTATACCAGTGCAGTAGTAGAGGTTATTGTAGAGCCGATTCAGACCCCACTTGAGCACAAGTTTTACCATCAATGTTGAAATATGCCTTCCTTGTAGGACCCCCAAAATGTTTCCGGTCATCCTCAGCTCGTAGTTGACTGCTGAACAAGAATCTCGTGTGCTAGAGGTTCTTGAGAGAAATCACAAGGCCATGGGATGGAATATCTTGGATCTCTGTGGGATTAATTCAGCTTTGTTCTCGCATCATATCTACCTAGAGGATGACTGTAAACCCTCACGTGATTGTCAGCACCGTCTAAATCCAAGTCTATGGGAGGTTGTCATGAAGGAGATCAGAAAATGGTGTGATCCTGGCATTATATATCCCATTTTGGATTCCAAGTGGGTCAGCCCTTTACATGTGATCCCAAAGAAATTCGGGATTACGATTATAAAGAATGACCATGGTGAGTAGATTCCGACCCGGGTACCAACTTCATGGCATGTCTGTGTAGGTTATTGATGCCTGAACTCAGCTACCAAGAAGGATCACATTCTACTGCCCTTTATTGATCAGATTAGTGAAAGGTTGGTAGGGCAAGAGTTCTTTTGCTTCTTGGTCGGATACTCTGGATACAACCAAGTTGCCATCGCTCCTGAGGATCAGGAGAAAACTACTTTCACTTGTTTGTTTGGCACCTACGCTTTTAGATGGATGCCATTTGGATTGAGTAAAGCTCCTACTACATTCCAAAGGTGTATTTGGTCGTTTTTGACGACATAGTGGGTAGTTTCCTTGAGGTCTTCATGGATAGTTTCTCGATCTACAGGGATAGTTTTGACACAAGTCTTGCTCATTTAGACTGAGTTCTTAAATGTTGTTGTGAGGTAAACCTAGTGCTATCGTGAGAGAAGAGTCACTTTATGGTGACTAATGGGATTGTATTAGGCCATGTCATCTCCAAACATGGTATGGAGGTTGACCCAACTAAGTTCGATGTGATTTCCAAGTTAGAGCCATTGTAGAATTTGAAGTAGTTGAGGTCATTTCTGGGACACATAAGATTCTATAGGCAGTTCATAAAGGACTTCAACAAAATCGCCAGACCTTTGACTAAGCTTATGTGAAAGGAGACTGATTTTATTGTCAATGAGTAAGTCCTCCTAGCATTCAATCAGATGAAAGAGATGGTTACTAGTGCTCCTATCTTACAGCCACCTGATTGGGATCTTCTTTTTCAGATAATGAAGGATGCCTCAGATTTCGCAGTTGGAGCTATTTTAGGATAGAGAAGCGATGGGATACCATTTGGTATACACCATGCTAGCAAGACTATGGATGAAGCACACCAAAATTATATAGTTACAAAGAAGGAGATGTTAGCAGTTGTGTTTGGGATAGAGAAGTTCAGATCTTACCTCATCGATTCACATGTTATTGTATACATCGATCAAACAGTCATACGTTATAATTGCAGGCAAAGAAGGATGCCAAACCACGCCTTATCATATGGATTCTTCTTCTCCAGGAATTTGATTTAGAGATTCGAGATAAACCTGGAGTGAAAAATGTTGTGGCAGATGACCTTTTGCGTATCATGGATGTGAAGACCTCTGAGCAGACCATGATCCCTATTTTCGAAACCTTTCCAGACGATGCCATTTTGTCTTTGGACTCATTCCCATGGTGTTGATATTGTGAACTTTCTTGTCTCCAAGAAGGTTCCACAAGATTGGTCGATGTACAAAGTAGACCGATTTATGTCAGAGATTCATTATTACCAGTGGGAAGATCCATACCTATTTCGTAAAGGTGCGGATTGTATCTGGAGAAGGTGCATTCCTCAAGAGGAACACACTAGTGTACTTGGGCACTATCGCAAATTAGAATCTGGTGGGCATTATTTGGGGAAACATACGACAGCAAAGGTTTTATAAAGTGGCCTATGGTGGCCCATATCGTTTAAGGATGCTACAGAGTATGTTTGAGGTTGTACTGACTATCAGAAAATGGGAGGAACCATTGGTTCCAAAGATACCATGACCCTAAGATACATACAGATTTCTGATATTTTTTATGCTTGTGGTATAGACTTCATGGGCCTATTTCCTGTCAGTTAGGGATTTCAGTACATCCTGCTCGCCATGGATTATGTTAGTCGATGGGTGGAGGATATCCCCAACCGAGCTGCAGATTGTTGTACAGTGTGTTTCTTTCTCAAGGACCACATTATTGCACGGTTCGGGATTCCTAAAATACTTATTTCAGATGGTGAAATCCATTTCATTAATAGAGAAGTAAAGAAGCTTGTGAAGGAGTATGCCATTGAGCACAGAGTTTTATCTCCTTACCACCCTCAGACTAATGGCTTGACAGAAATTTCAAATAGTGAGATAAAAACTTGTACGTCCAGATAGGAAGAACTGGTCCCATATGCTTGATTCGGTTCTAAGGGCTTATCGGACGACGTGAAGTCTCCTTTAGGTATGTCTCCCTACAGATTGTGTATGGAAAGCCTTGTCACCTACTAGTGGAATTAATTCACAAATCTTTATGGGAACTCCGTATATGCAATCTTGATTATGAGAAAGCATGAAAGAACAAGAATATAGATTTGAATAGATTACTGTAATTACGAGACTTTACGTAAACTCAGGTATAAGGAGAAATCAAACGTTGGCATGATAAACACATTTAAAGGAAGACTTTCTCTCCTGATCAGAAAGTTTGGTTATTTAATGCTAAGTTGAAGCTGCTTCCAGGAAATTGAAAAGGAAATAGTCAGGACCGTTCATCGTGAGAGTTGTGCATGACAATGGAAGTCTTTTCATATCTGGGTTGTCATCTTATGTACAACCATTTGTTGTGAAGGGACAGTTGCTGAAGCCATATCTAGATCATGATACATTCCTATATGTTGTGGATTCTATATCTTTGGTATCAGATGATGATCTATTGGTTCCATATTCTGTGTTTGATACATGAGCTGACTACCTATTGTATATCCTTTCGTTTCATTCTTTCTTCTCTCGTTTTATAGTTCACCCCTTTTTCCGTGTGTGTGTGTATCCTATACATAGGATGTGCTTTATCCTAAGTATGGGGGGTGAAGGATTTGTGTTGTTCATATTCATCATGTTCATCACTCTTGTTGTTTCCTATACTTAGGGATACTCTACCCTAAGTATAGGGGGAGTGATGTTGTTCATATTATGTTTTTTGCGTTTCTCCATTGAGTTTGTACATTCTCTTCATCGGTTTTCCCTTTTGTATAGTATACTATACTTATGATTACTTGATCCTAAGTATAGGGGGGATCACTGACTTCTCTTCTTTTTATCTTTTCTTTGAGTCATTGTAGGATAAGAGTCTTTTCACTTTTCTATACGTAGCACGAGTTATGTCTTCCTTTGTCGCTCTCTGTTCACTATGAGGACATAGTTCGAGCTACGTATAGGGGGTGTCGTATATGTTGTATATATACTTTAGACATAACTCATACTTTTACGATAATTATTTTGGAGATATGTATATAATTTCATAGAATCCACATGTATATAAAAAATCAAAAACAAAAAACAACAACAACAACAACAAAAACAAAAACCAATCTTCTTGTATATACTTGTATATATTCTACTAACCCTTTTCCACTAAAAAATCCCTAAATTTATAAAACCAAAGTCTATAAAAATTTGCATAATTCAAAAAGAAAAACTTTCTTTTCACATTTGCATTTTTCTTCAAAAAACAAATAAAAATTTTAAAATTAGAAAATTGTTTCAAAAGATGTTCTTTTCACATGTGCATCATTTTTTCAAAAAATTTCTTTCTTTGCATTCTTCATATTTTCTTGCATTTTTATGTGTAATTTTCAAGATAGTATTAACATTTAAACTTGGTCTAGAATAAATTTGAAGAATGGAGCTTAATTGGACCTTAATCCACTTAATTTCAGAGGAACCTTATAATAAACGGAGTTAAGACTTTTAAGGTCCTAGTGATATTATTCTTTGAGTCCATAAGACTATGTTCACATGTCATATTGAGTAGTCTAAGTAGAATATCTAACAACACATGCATGATTTTTTCATACCGTGACTTATCTTGGACATGTACTCAACATGTAGCTCTTCATGGATGAGGTAGTGAGGAGGCAGAATCTTTTGGCTTGGGGTAGCATACGATGGTAGTACATCTAGGTGGAACCTCTCGTCTTCCTCTAGGGAAGGAAGTGCATCTCAATCTGGTCTAGCGATGTTGAGGTCTAAAGACAGGATGTTGTGGGTTTGCTGTAATGCTTCAAAAGAGGGTTAGTCTACTGGCTCAAGAGGAAAAACTCCTTATGTACATGTTACACCTTGTATATACTTTTAAAAAAAAGAGAGGAAAATGCAGAATCTTTAAAAGTGGACAGGCCTGATTGAAAAGTATAATGCCTGTTGGAGTTTATATACAATGATAAAAAATAATAATAAATAAGAGCTTCAAAGTCAATTTTTTGTAAGCTTGCAGCGGATGACTTGGCTACACTGGTCATGCATCCAGATATAGGTAGCTACACTGTTTACCACCTATTCTTTTCTCCATCCCCTCTTCTTGAGATGGTTGTACTTGAACTTAGAAGGGAATATCCCAGCTGCTCGAGGAAAGAGTTGCAAGACCGGTGTACTAGAGTTACCTTGTTGAAGGAGGCTTGAGATGGGGAGCTATATTTCACTTACACCATACAAGTAAAGATTCATAGTCATTAGAATTTTTGTATGAAGACTTGTAATGACCTGACTGTTGAGGCGACCTAAATAGGAGTCTTGTGGAACATAGAGGTTATTAGGTTATAAATCCATCTCCCATTAAGGTTCTGACATACCAATAATCTGAAGGTCCGATAGAGCTCCAAACTACAATTTTATGAAGATAAGTTTATTGCTCAATATTGTCCTAACTTCTTTATTTTTACTTCCTTTTTTCTTTTATTCACTTATTCTTTCAAACAAGTGTTTGTGACTAGAAAAGGTAACGCATAGGGGGACGATGAATCTACGATTCATCGTCTTTATCCATTTATTTTAGCTTAAAACCACTTATAAAACACATATATATAATACCAACTCCGTGTTCTTACTAATTTGCATCTGTGTGTAAGTATTGTATATTTGTATTATTTTAAACTAAAATAAATAAAGAAAGAAAGAAAGGAAAAATAAAGAAAACAAAAGAAGACTATGTATATGTAATAGATACAGGCTGACCCGAACCCTAAGAGAAGATCAAGACTTGACCTGATCGACTAGGAATAGAGTAGGGGGAGATAGGGTCCTTTATCAGAAAATCCAAAAAAAATATGTGTGTGTGTTGTAAATACTTCTCACTTATTTTGTGTATATCTGTATAAAACAAACACTATTTTATTTATATATAAATTGATCTTAAATAAAATAATTTTCAAAACAAAAGTTGTAAATAAAAATGTTTGCTAAATAATAAAAATAATTACACAATGAAATCATGTATATAATAAAAGTAATCACATCCAGAAAAAGCCATTAAGTGATAATGAAAAGATCAACTAAACTCACTTCCATTGTATTCTAAATTAATTATCTTTAAAATGGTTGTGATTTCATAATTTTTGGAGTTACGATTGAAAAGTCAGTTTTTCTAGGGTGGTTTGTGCAATTTTGTCATTTATATGTACACTTGTAAATATTTCTACTAATTATTTAAAATAATAAATAAATAATATATAAATAATAATAATAATTTTAAAACAAAAAAACTAATTTGCTTATATAACCATGTATATAATGTCATATATGTATATAGCATATGTATATAGTTAATTTTCTTAACTAACTACCACAAAAAAGGAAAAATTAAAATTTAATTTTCAAATTAATGAAGTGATGAACATACAAAAAAATTGTTAATTTTTGTAAATAACTTTAACACTATCTTTTTACTTTATCTCATTTCAAATTTTTTCTCTCTTATCTCTTATCTTCATTCAAAAATTCAAATTTCAATTCCTATATTTTCTATTTATATGACCCCTTCTCCATCATTTCAATTTGATCAATCTTCGGTGAGAGGAGCACGATCTCCGAGAGTCTTCTTCTCGTAGAAGGGTGCCTAGCCTCGAAGCCGTCCAGTGACAGCTAGTCGACCTTCGTCGAGGCGATTAAAGTTTTTTCCGCTCCTAAGATGAGATTTATCATTTTCTTCTTATTTTTAACTTAGGTTATTCTTAGTTTATTTTTTCACATTTTTATTCCGTTATCATTTTTTATCTAGATCTTAGAATCCATCATGAGTTTTATTCGCTTTCGATTCCAATTTTTCATCTCACTTTCTCGATCTCTACGTGTTCTTATCTATCTCGCACGATCTCTCACCTTCGACCATGCACGGTGGTCAGAGATCCGGTTCCATCTGCCATCCTCAGAGCCGCACTTGTTTACGTCTTCCATTTTGATTCAGGATCGAGTCATCTTGCTCGTGATCTAATTGTTTATAAATAAAAAATATAAAAAAACAAAAAAAAATATTTTTCTCTTTCTTTCTAGCATTTGTTTTGCAGGATCATCCAAAAAAATTAAAAATAAAAAACCTTCCATTCTGTTTTCACAAAAAAAAATATAAAAAAACATTTTTAAACTGCTGGTTTTTTGTTTTACAAAAAAAATATTAAAAAATCCGCCTGTGTCGGCCTGCCACACATCTCCACAGCATAGGCCCTCTACCCTGCGTGATCGTCTCCATCCAGCCCGCAGGTTGCCACCGTACCTCAACGCAACCACGCAATCTCTATCCAACTCCAACGGCCAACACCTGCGTGGAGGGGAGGACGACCTCGAACTGACACCATTCTCCTTCCATCCATCATCCATCGCCAGCACTGTCGTGGGGCGTGTGTCGCCCCGTCGCTTCTCCTCGCCGACCGTTGTGAGCACCTTTCATCGATCCCCATGCGCGTCCATCAGTAGGAGCCCACCGTACTTGCCGTCTACATCAAGCATCTACCATTATTCATTAGAGTCACTGCGCACATCGACGTCTGCGAGGCCGCGCGAACCAGAACTCACAGATCGTGATCCCAGCGTCGTCGCACCAGCATCTCCTGCAACCAATTCCACCGCCTCCAGATCTATCGAACTCGGCCCAGCGCAACTCGCCGCCCTCCGTCAGGCCCACTAGCCACCAGAACCACGCCGTCGCGGCTTGGGCTTGGGAAGAGAGGGGGTAGCGCCCCTTTCTTTACCTCTTGAGAATGAAGACGACGCCCCCCTTTGGAGCCTTTTGCTTTGAAGAAACGAAGGACAAAAGAAACCCTAATGGGTTTTAAAAAAAAATGGGAATATTTCATTTCTTGCCTTCAAAGTTTTGATAATTATAGAAAAAACCTCGCTACAGCAAGTCACGCACTTTACAAGCGTTTAACTAGGTAATTTGCATTTCTTTCCTGCTCTTTATTTCCTATTGATTTTTCATGCAAAAACTTTTAATATTTCCATTTCAGACCTTGCATTCCTATTGAAATAAATGTTGTTGTTGCTCAATAAATTCCTCAAAAATCATGCTACGAACTTGATGGTGTGTGTCTTTCTAGCATGAGATTTTTATTGCATTTTAATTCGATTTAGGATTATTACAAAATCAAAAAACAGTTTCATTTTCTCTTCTTAAAATTCAAAAATTCCTAAAAATTCGAATTTTGCTATAAAAAATGCAATAAAATACATTAGTTTTATTTATTGTCTTCTAATTTCTCTCTAATTTTTGAGGATTAATTATTTTTAAAATTCAAAAAAATGCAAACTAGTGTTGACTATCTCATCGTCTATTGTTTGTGCTGCAACAGAATCCACGTCCACTAGGTAATGTGTGATCTTTGAATCCTCATGAATTGTATCACACATAACTAGTGTTGCATCTCTCTCATGTGTTGTCTTGACTAAATCATCTTGTGAAGACTAAGAAGTCAACGAGATGTTAGAAAGCTCTCCAAAAATAATCTAAAGTGAATCAATATTGAGATTGTGGTGTGAACTACTACACGAGGCATCAACCAATGTCTGTTGCTTGGTGGTCATCCTCCTATATAAGTTCTGTACAAGGTCAATCTTCGAGATTCCATGCTCTAGAAATCTCCTCAAAAGTTCAAGAAACCTCAGCCATGAATCATGCAACGGCTCCTGGGGGTCTAAGGTAAAATCTATAATAATAGACAGCATAAAATCTTCTCTACGATGGGGGTAAAATCTCTGCAAGAACAATGATCGTAGGCCTCCCCCATGTAGCTATATTACTTCCCAACTCTTTGTGCGATCTCTTGGCTCTATTCTGAAGTGATAAAGGGAAGATTATTTAACCTCATCTCCTCATAAGTGATATCTAAATAAGAACATGAATCACAAACCTCCTCGAACTCAGCAAGATGTAAATATGTCTCCTCGTGCACTCCCCCTGAAAACTTCAGAAGTAGCTAAATGAATTCTAAACCTATGATGAACAGACTTAATGTAGAAATTGACCTTACTCCATGATCTGGTTGCTACATCTGTCATCCTATCATAGAAGTCGTTTGAAGCTCGCAACTGCTCAATGTGATCGCCTATGGAATGCACCGTCATCCAAGCATATACGTCACCCATACCTTTCATCTGCTCAGTGTAATATCAGCATGCCTCAACTCCTAGCTCAGCATGCCCAGTAACACTCGGAAATGGAATAGTAGGGAACGAAGAGGATGGGGATGAAGAAAGAGAAAGAGAAGATGAGGGAAGGGACAAGGATGAGAGGTTGGTTGGAGTTCCAACTTCAAGACATGGTGGATGATGATGATGGGGATGAAAAAATGAAGCCACAAGATTCGGCTGAAGAGAAAATCAATCGATCATCATGACTCAAGAAAGAAGAGAAGACAATTAAGGGTAGGAGGTAGGATGAAAAGAAAGCAGAGTGTGACTGCCAATGATCTAGAGAAGATGATGTCCACCAACTTACACCAAGCACAAGCAAACACAAAGTATACCCCCAAATTCACCAACTCAGCACAATGATGACTATGAAGATTTTGTCATTATCTGTTCAATTTTAAAGTAACTTGATAATGAAATTACTTAAGCAGACTCACGGGTGAAGTCACCTAGGGTAGAACCAGACTAAGCCAATGGAACACACCAAACTTAGACAAGACTACTTATGCTAGGGGTCAAAGGCAAGTGCTTGCATCTCAACCGTACACCAATGCGAAATGTACATGAGCATATGGAACAAGTCCATGAATTTTGGCTCTACTTCTTAGTGACTACATCCTCACCCACTCAGTTTAGAAAGTACCTAAAAACAATGAAGGGATTGCTCTCCCAAATCAAGGAATGAGTCAATTACGTTTGATTTCAGTAGTCAAGTTCAATTAGCAATCCTGGTTTTATTTGTTTATCACTTTTTTGGGTATGTTTTAGTGAAACGTCTAACGAATTTTCTGATTTCCATTTCATTCCTATGTCTAGAAAACAGATGGAGGAAGACGAAAAAGTCGATGAACGATGAAATTTATGAATGCATGCACGAGATAGAAGGCATACCTTGCTCCAACAGTCTACATGCAATATGATGCACTCATAAAAATTAAACTAATCTAAATGAATGCAAGATGAGAACCGTCCTAAATATAAATTTCTATTATCATGAAGTACAGATTTAGTTGATTAAGTCCAAGCACGTTCTATAGGAACATAAATTGTATTAGATGCTTTGGACCTAATTCTATCTGGCTCAATCAAATAGAAACCTAAATCTAGGGGCTTAAGCACAAAAAATCTACATGAAACAATAGAAAATAAAGCAAAAAAATAAAACACAATGAGGTCCCCTTGGTGCACCGGCACTTGGTGAAACAGAACCCTAAAAGAGTGAAGTGTCCAAAGTCTATAAAAAATAGAAAAAGAGCAAGTTCCAGGAATTATTACTAATAAATTACAAAAATGAAATAAAATGACTGAAAAGAAATCTAAAAGCCAAGACAGTGTTTTGCTACTCATGTTCCTCCTAGGATGCTCTCTCACGTCGATCGATGTTGAATGCCTGGCCTCCACCTCGCTCGAGTGCGTAGGCTATCCTAAGATGGCCTCCCTCACTCCACGGGCCCTCGTAACAAAGGTGAAATAAGAAATGTGTCAGATAACAATTATAAAAAATAAAGCAAATGAAATAAAAAAGAAAATGATAGAAAATAAAAAACAAGAAGGAAAGAAAACAAAATATATACAAAACCAAGAGCAGAAGGCAAAGAAAACCTAACTACCCTCGTCATGCCTCTCAGGCAGCGATGCCATTTTAATGATCAAGATTTTTCACTTGGGTAAAAAAAAATATTTAATGATGTATGTGTGGGCAATGAATGTGTTGTTGTACCCAAAATGAAAACCAGAGTAATCATACCATATTTATTTAATCCAAATCAAAGAAAATCAAAGATGAAAACAGATTTTCGTTATTTATTAGTTAACCCGATATAGCTCCCAAGGTCGAACACAAGGAGGTAGCTGTTTTTAAACGAGGGTTATTCAATTCAATGGAAAAATAAAGAAATGAAAAAGGAAATTCAAATGCGAACTACTCTTGGATTTTTGAGGATTTTTATCTTTTTATTTTTTATCGGTTTTAATTTTTTATGTTTTTTATGCTTTCTGATTTTTAATTTTTAACGATTTTTCTTTTTGCAAATTTTTATATTTTTGTTTTCAAATAAAAATAAGAAATAAAGAAACAAAGTAAGCAAACCAATTTTTGTATTTTTGAAACACGTAAAAATATCCAAAAAATCAAATGAAAATATTTTTGTGTTTTTGTTTATTTTTTACAATTTTTAAGT
The DNA here is from genome assembly GCA_037367405.1 of Ottelia alismoides. Classification (NCBI taxonomy): domain Eukaryota; kingdom Viridiplantae; phylum Streptophyta; class Magnoliopsida; order Alismatales; family Hydrocharitaceae; genus Ottelia; species Ottelia alismoides. Next base: position 98,842 of record JAZKJV010005444.1, read on the forward strand.
TAATTTCAAATGTTTTAAGATTTTTTAGTATTTTCATAATAAATAAAAATAGGTAATAAAGCAAAACAGAAATCATATAGTTTTTTTAATATTTCAAAATATAAAATCAACTCAAAAATATAGAAAACCAATTTTATCAAAGACAGTTTTTATTAAGCTTCAAAGTAAGTCCAGAAACACATTTTTAGGATTTTTCTATGACTTTATATGATTTTTTTAGTGTTTCAATAATATGATTTTTTTTGTTTTTATAAAAGATTTTCCAGCAAAATATAAAGGGGTTAAAATAAGACAAAACACACTAAAGTAATTTTTTAGAATTTTTGAAGCTTTTTTCAAATTTTTGTAATTTTTTACTATTAACATTTTTTAGAAGTTTTTGAATATTAAAATTATTAAATGAAAATTATTTGAAAAACAAATATCACTGGAGAAAGAGCATAATAGCAGGAGCCTAACATGATTTTTGTAGAAATTTCAGAACATAAAAATTATTATTTCATGCAAAATAGACAATAAATAAAAGTCTGAAATACACGGACTAAGATGTAATTTCTAGAAATGTTATGGCTATTATAATACAACAATAAACGATGATCACTTTATGCAATTTTCATATAAATGCATGTGTAGATCACGTGATAGCAACTGAAAGTGGAATGTTTTGCAATTATAGATGAATCAGGGTGAAAAATAAAACTTACCCAAAAGAAATATTCTCGTGCATGTACGGCTCACGTGGTCCTTTCAACAACAGGCGATGACTTCTCTATGAATGACACGTGGTTGATCATCAACCGTTGGATGTGTGGTCGATCGACGGCTGAAGTGTAATCTGGGCGCGTCCTTTGTTCTTCCCTAATTATCTTTGCGTGAGGCGATCCTTGATTGAATACAACAGATATTGTGAAACCCCCGAAAACCGAACAGGGACTAAAATGCAAAATTCGCATGGATCTGGGATTAATTGTAAATCTGCTCTTATTCCAGTGTTTAAAAAATTTATTTGACTAGTTCATTGCGTAGGGCTCGTAACGAGTCCAAGAATGCGAAAATCCGAGTTCGGGAGCCCGAGTTACGACCATTTTTGCAAGAGGAGGTCCAGGCCATATACGGATCCGGACCCGGATCCGAATCCGGGTCCAAACCGTTAAATCCCTTCCCCTTCCTTGCCCAAAAAATGCCCAAACCATTCGACAGCCCTCTTCTTCCTCATCCCTCTCCATCATTGGAGCCTCAATGGAGCTCACCGGAGCACAGGAGGCCTACGCAGATTGGCATCATGATCGAAGCACCGATTGCGTCGTTTCTCCATGGGCGGAGTTGCCGAGAAATCGAGTTCTTGAGGTACGAGTTACCCTTCCTCTTGCTGCGGATTCCACGGTTTTCTTGCTTCTTCTTTTGGCGGGGAAGTGTTAGCCCTATGTATTGCTACGATGTCCCCACCTCCTTGCTGCGGTTTCCATGCCATTCTAAATCCTTTTAGCAGATCATTTCGATGTTTCGCATCATTTGCTCGAGGGGGGAGCATTTGCTTTGAGAGATTGGTGGGGTTGAGTTGATCTAGTTCGATCATGCCTTGGAACATCTGTACATAGGCATCTTCTCTAATTGTTGATTTGTCAAAACTCATGTTGTTAGAAAGCAGGACATTGGTGTAGCAAGGGGAAACTGACAGGGGACAATAGTCACGAACTATAACGCATACTTCTTTAACTTTAATCGAAGATTGAAGTTTACATATATGTGTCCTAAGTAGCTAACATATTGATATCTTCCTTGTGCAAATATCCAGGGGATTTTGGGGTGAAAGGTGCCCTTCAATTCCCGCGAGTGAACACAAGTTCTGTGAAATTCTTTTACTGCTGTGCACATGATACTTGCTAGATAAGTGGGCAGGGGCAAACCATTTAAATCAAGATGAAGAAAGTTGAAATTTTCAAAGGGTAGAAATAGGAAATTGTTTCACATTCCACAACCAAGTCCGATCAATCTGCTCCATTGGGAGGAGACCCATGTTAATCCCTTCGAATTATCTATAAGTTGAAGCTCTCTTGATTCCCTTGACCACAACACAACTGCCTGGAGTGAAACTTGAACAGCTATAGTCAAAATACTTTAGCTAAGACAGCCTAACAGTGACTCAAGCACTACTCAAAGCTGAGGTGTATGTATACATGCCTTGGATATGATATTAAATAGTTGACACCGCGAGATGTTGTAATTGTGTTGCATTTTAGTATGCACTAGGCAGATGGATGTCCATTGATTATCCTTAAACAAGAGCAACACAAACAAGTGCCAAATTGTATATTTAACCTTATGTATCATATACAGTAATAAATTGCAGCCACTAGGAAGGAAGTTGCTAGTGGCCACTGCATAGGAATGGAGTTCCTTGTGAGAATGTCCAAATGTTGTAGTAACAACTAAGACCAAAATAAATGATATCCTATTATCCAATGGCCAACATATTCAGCACTTGTACACATGTTGTATCCTTCCTTCTTCTCTATAGGAATACAACCGTTAGCTAGTAGCCTTTTTCGTTGGTTGATTTAGCCACTGTTTGCGAGTGCAAGGTTCGCTGTGGTGTATACAGGTTTGTGAGCAGAAGCCGGGCCTTAGGTTTTATTTGGAAATTCTAATGGTGCTTCCTGTCTCAGTACTTAGATCTGTGTATTCTGAAGAAACATTCGAATAGAGAATCCTTACTTGTTATTTGTATTAAGGGAAAAGACCGTGATTCTTAGTTTGTTCAGGCTTCCGTTAGGGGGACTACCAGTGATTTCATCATCATTTTTTTGTTCAGACTTATACTGTGGAACGCTACCCAGTTGCACCACCTTTATACTTTATAGTAAATAAAAAGGACAGTTTGATGCATAGTCTCCTTTATTATGTGAGTATACGTGGTAGGGTTAGACCAATTTTTTCTATCATATGCCACCTTATCCTGGATTTCGCTAGTGGCAGTCATCATGAACTGAACATGGGATCTGTAGAATAAGTGGTTTTTTTTCCATTGCTCTCCAGTCATCCCAACAACATTCTTTACTATCAACCCTTATCTTTCTTCTGGTTTTTGTAATTGAAAGTGTACTACAAGTGATGTTTGCATATATTTGATCGAGGGTTCAGGTTGTGAAACTATTTTCCAGGTAGTCTATGATGTTCTACAACCAAAATTGTGGAGCGTACTGCATATTAAAGGAATTGTTTGACAATTGATATCAGTTTAACATAAAGATGGAAGAAGCATATGTTGAAATTATAACCAATAGCTGCTAATAAGGATGAGCTCATGAGTTCCTTGAAAGTAATAGCTAATAATTTTAGAGCAGCGACTAGCTATGGTATATTGAATGCTGAGATGTTCATTTTATACATTTGCATATATGGTAAATCACCCTGTATATATGGTTGCGATATTTGGGTAGTGGAGTAGTTGCCGCCAAGGGAGGGGCATGCACCCTTGGGGTCCCGGGTAGAAGCCTAGATGACCGTGATCCCAACTGCTATTGTAGCTGCGATGGTTGGGGGACATGTTGCTTGGCACACCGAGGTGCTAATCTGACGGTGTTGGCCTCGCACTTGCGTGCTTTAGCCTGGTGCTCGAGCGCGGGCCAAGTAGACATGGTTGGTCGGCTAGTGTTTCGCTTGTCACTTAGAGTTAACACTCGTGTATGGGCCAATGTAGGCCACATTGGTCGATATTCCGAGTGGGAGCGCTAAGAGGGGAGTTCCGGAAAATGTGGTTAATGAAGTTGGTGATGGGACGTGAATCTCCTGTGTATAAGGAGGATCAGATTGTCGCAATGATTTGCGGGTTGTAATCTAATTTGTGAATCGGAAGCATAATTGCGAAGTGGAGCTAAGTGGACGTGTTGGGAACTTAGTTAGGATGCATTGTACCCCACCGCATGCCTACGGAGGCACCACAACCCTAAGGTGTTTTCTTTTACCTTAGAGTCATAGTGTGAGGTCTCATCCAGACCAAGACCACAGACTATCCACGAAGCTTGGTTACTCATATCCATATCCAGATCAATAATAATAATAATGTAATTCGTTGCGAGATTTATTATCTAGTTGTTTTTTTATACACGTTTAAATTATATCTTGCTTGTTATTGTATATTTGTTTAAATCGTATTGAGCAACTTTGCTCATAACGTACCTACGTGTGGATCCGCAGGTTCATAGCAGTGAGTAGCTTTGGGGATATCACCATTTTTGTGCAGCTTCACGATATTTTTCTTTGTGGTACAGTTGTTGGTAGTTAACTATCCTTCTTCACGTGTAGTATTTTGTCGAGAGACATGGAATGTAATGTATAATTGTGGACATCTATTTTATACTTACAAGTATATTTTTTTGTGGACATGGAAATGATCAATGGAATATGGAATGTGATCAGGTTGAATGAGAAGTAAAGTTTTAAATTCTTGTGCATGTTGCTATTTTTCTCCTGCTGTTACGAATGTCAAGTATTCGAATGTGGAATGTGTATGCGTGGAATTGGTTTGCCGAGTACCCGGATCCTAGGGGGACGGGCGTCACAGATATGATTCTCCTACAGTGCGAGATGGTTTTTCACAAATCAAGGTGGAAAGCCAGTTGCTTGAGGACGGCAGAGTAGATTCTCCGGTGATGTGAAATGAAGTTTCACAGTTAAGGGCGACGTGATGGAGGGTACAAATATCCAATAGGTTCCATGCAGTAGTGTCTCCTCGAGGAAGGCTTACTACTTGATCACAATTGCTTGGATCTGATATGTGCTCCAATGATCGTATGTCGATATCTAGTGTGGGTCGAGATAGAAGAGGAGACCTTGGCACACAAGACTAATCATGTACCTTCAAGTTAAATCCATTCTCGATTCTAATCGAATCAAAATCACTTCAAAACATAAACAATCCCATGTATGTGCATTAGATTATTAATTCTGGACAACAACTCCAACATTCCAGACCATATGAAATAAGGGAATTCAATATCTAATTCAACAATTCTTTGAAGCACATGAAATACGCATGTAGAAACCCAAAAGATAAATCCAAAATTTTTAGATCCATCCAAATCCATGATAGATAACATCTAATTTCAAATAACTTGGCACATCAATGAAGAATAGCAAAATGTAATTAAATCCCACTACACTTACCAAACTTCAAATTAGATAATGATTTCAATAAGTAAATAGAGAACGTTCAGATCACAAAATGAATGTGAATGTTCAGATTGTATGAGAGAAAGATGGAGTAGATACCTTGGACGTGTGCAGATGAGATGGTTCAGATGCGTGATGGAAAGGTGGAATGGATGCTTCAGCCGATAATGCAGGTAGGGAGCTTGAGATCTGGCAATGTTCTTCGCTTGAGTTGGACAGATCTGAGAAGAGGAGAATGTGAACTATAGAGGGAGGTTGAAGATGCGAGGATTGGTCTTGCTGTGGGTTTGGCAGGAAATCGATATGGTGGACCTTCGATCTGATGATTGGAGGTTGAAGGTGATCGGTTGCTGCAACCAAATTAATGAAAAAGTGGAACCAAAAATCAAAACTAAATCACGTGGATGGATTGGATTAACTAGGTTGGAGCTCAAATGAGCTCCAGGGTCATTGCCTCAATGGATTGGCGGTCTTGAGGATCGTCTCATCGAAGAGGCAGAGCACGATGACGATTCACCGGATCAGAGGTCCTCTTGTCCTCTCCTCACTACAATGAAGGTCGATTATCACTCACGATCATAGGAGCTCAGCGGAGATGGTAGGAGAGGCCAAAGATGGGAAGAATAAAAAGGAGATGGTCCCTTATCTATAAGATGACAAAAGCCAAATTTCAAATGAAAATTCAATGCACAAAACAAGGCAGAAAATTTAAAAATTTATTTGGTGAAAATGAAAGTTGTGTGATATTTTATTTGGTGAAGAAATCAAGTCAATTAGATCAAAGACCGGCTCTAGAAAATTGGGAGAAAACGACTAGACGAGCATATTATTTGGGTTTGATGGGGGGAGATGAATAAAGAATAAATAAAAATCTAAAAGTTGAATAAAGAATAAATAAAAATAAATTAGCAAATCATTTTTAATTAAAAATTATCAAAATAATTCGTGTTAATAATTTAATAAATAATTTTATGGTGATTTAAATAAATTAAAAAATTACTTAAATAAGGTAAAATTAATAAAAACTTTTATTAATCGGTGTAAAATACCTATATAATAAATACTTTATTTTTTTATTATTTTCTAATTTTATTATTTTTATTTCATTTTATATAGATAAAATAAATATATACAAAACATTTAAAAATAAAAATATTTCCACAAATATAAAAGGAAATAAATAAATAAAATTATATACAAACTATACATATATACAAGTATACCCAAAAGGTCCCAAATCCTACTTTGTGCATATCAATTCTGACTTTAGTGAAACCACTCTTATTTGATATCTAATTTTCCACGACAAACTGTAAAAGTGAGTACACCCAAATTGGAGTCCATACAACCGAGTTACGATGTTCGGAAGTTAGGCTTTACAACTTTTAGATTTTGAAATTTATTAGTATTTATTCATATTTATTTTTAAGTTATATTTTTGTATTTCTATAGTGATTTTTACGACTAGAAAAAGAATTAAGTTATATGGACTTACAAATAATTAAATAGAAAATAAAAAAGTTTTATATATACATAAAGTACATATAAACATCGGGGTCCAAATGCCAAAACTCACATGCTTTATTCCACAATGTGTTTTGGTATTTTTAATAAATAGATTTAGTTACAAATGAAGTTTAAAAGTTAGCTTTCTATAAATAGTTATGAACCTGAGAATTTGGATTTTTAGGCTTTTAGGTTCATTGTAATTATTTATTTATTTGTTTAATAAATTTTTTGATATTTTTATAAATTGATATACATTATTACAAACAATTTCAAGATGTAAAGATTTTTATTTGAGGTTATTTTATTGATAAATAAGATAGGTGAAATTATATACCATATGAAAAATGATGAATATGTACAATTGAGATTTGATTTTCTTGATTTTTATAAGTTATAGACTCTATCTCCCCCTACTTTATTATGGTAGATCAGGTCAAGTTTTGACCTTCTCTCGGAGTTCGGGTTAGTCTGCATTTATTAAATAAATACATCCTTCTTTTTCTTTTTCTTTTCTTTTTATTTTATTCTTTATTCTTTTATTTTGGTTAAAAAGAATGATAATATACATTATTAACAAATTAGTGATGAATGATCAATAATGATAATTAATGAATATATATAGGTCTTTTACCAAGTATTTTAGATAAGATAAAAGAATAAAGATGTTGAATCATGGATTTGTTAATCCTCAAGTGAATCCATAACATCAGACGATGAAGTGGGAGGGTACGAGTGATCCACAAAGATGGTATAAAATTACCCCACTCAACCATCTCTGAAACAAAATGTAGGGATTGGGATAACATGATAGTCAAATCAAGACATACAAGCAAAAGGTGTAAATGTGTAGAGAAGATCGATCATGCACACAAACAAACACAAATATAAACAAATAAAACCCCTCAATTCACCTACTCAACACAATGATGACCATGAAGGTTCGGTCTTTTATCTTGTCAAATTTTAGAGTTAGGTGAATTTCAAAAAGTTGTACATGCACGCAAGTAGGCATGGGCATGGGTCACTAATCCTTATTGTGTACGTGTCAACATAAAATGTAGAATGTAATAAGGGGGTTACTCTCCCCAAAACAAGGTTTGTTCTTTTTAATTTTAGGTCCAAATAAAATTAGCAGTCTCAATTTTTTGGTTATCACTTTTTTCATATTTTTAATAAAAATGCATGAGTCCTAATAAGGGAACAACTCCTTTAGTATCATATGTTGTCCAATCAAGGAGAGAGTCAAAAAAGCAATGCAAGCAGCAATCAATGATGTATTCTAAAATATAAATGTTCACCTTGCCTTTAGCTCTCTTTGTGTAGGATGCTAAGTAGAATTGAAATATACACTATATGCAATGTAATCAATGAAATCGCCCTCGAATAGTAATTGATATTAGCATGAAGAACCAGAGTTAAATATATAGAGAAGAGACCAAGAGTCCTGTCTTGAAGATTCCCCGATGTCTGCCACAACTGATCCTACGAGCTCTGAGTGAAATCTCACGGCACACGATTTCAAATCCAAATAACTAACTATTTTCTTTGACTAGATCCCAACACGAATTATAAGCACGTGCAAGTGAATTGGAGCTTTGAACATATTCTATCGATCAAGCAATTTTATTCTAAGGATCAATCACACAAAATAAATAAAAATAAAGTCAAAAAACTCAAAACTCCTGAAACAAAATAAAAGAAAGTCGAACACATGAAAAAGCTAACGAGACCCTGATAACCGCCCGCACCCTATGTTAATTCGAGCAAATTAATGTCCAAGTTAATGTTAATCGTTCGTTGCAGTCGGATACGAGAGGGCTTAATAAAAAACCACTTTAATTAGAGCAAGTTAATTTCAAGCGGCAGATTTTTTTTACTTGGTGGAAGTCCAAGGTCGAACTCAGGGAGGCATCTTTCTCCTTAGGTGAATTTTGAGCAAATATCAAGTGTTGGATTTTCAGGGAGAATATTTTTTGTCTTTTTCGGTTTTTTTAAGCAATGCACATGCAAAATCAGGCCAAATTAAATGTTAATTCAGAAAGATGGTCAAATTAATTCCAAAAATTATGAAACTTGGCCAGACTATGAAATGGGATGAAATTGAGCTACTCTAAATTTTTTGTAATTTTTAGACACTAAATGAATTTACTGTAAATTAAATATGCAGACAGGGTGATTTTCACTACTTAATTTTTAATAAATAACAAATCACAATTTCTTCAAGAGATAAAATTATCCTAGATAGCTCTAGTGATGAGGAATCTAAGAAAATTGACAGATCTTAATTTCAATGTGAAATGAATTTACTAAAATTAAAATGAGAAAATCACTCAACAATTTATTTAGGCCTCGATATGTGTGCAAATGACATGAAATGTTTATGGCACGTTAAGAGTACTGTCCTTAAGCTACTGTGAAATTTTGAGGATTTTTGGAATCACAGAGAATCAAAAATTAAAAGGTGTCACTGGGCAAAATATTCCACAAAGCAACCAATTAATTCATTTAAAATTCCACTGATATTACAAAGACATGACACGTGGCCCAATAGACAGAGGACAAGTTTCTCAACAAAATGCAATTTTTGGAATTTAAAAATGATGTAAAATGCAACCTAGGGATGCGTGCAAACACAGGGGTGTAAATGCAATACAGGAAAATAAAATTACATAAAGTAAATATGCTGACAGGAACTTAAGTGCAATTACCTATTATGATGGGGACTCGAGTGCAATTTCTCCACAAGGCTCGTGCTCCTCACGTGGGGGCTGCTTCACAGGGACCTTTCTGCAATTATGAAAAGTCCCCAGGGCCTCTGTGCAAAATACCTAGGCTGCACGTGCTCCTCACGTGGGTCGGCCTAGGCTCGGGCGGCTTCGGAGCTCTTTGAGGTCTGGAGTGAGGCTCGTCGTTGCCTCGGGTAGTCCGAACCTAGGGCCGGGGATGAGGCTCGGTCTTCGTCGACGTGGCGTGCTGAAGACCCTTGGATCAAGATGGATCCAAAGGATGTCGGTGCGGACGTGTGGCGAGATCAGAGGCCGTCAGATCTGGATAGATCCAAAGGCTACTGGCTTCGATGGAGCTGCGACGTGGCTGAAGATCCGTCGCTGAATCAGATGAAAGATCAACGGCTGAGAGCTGCTGCGGAGAGGGGACGCGTGGCGCACTAGGCTCCGTTGGATCTAAGGGATCCAACGACTCCTGTAAAGCCCAGCCGAGAAGCTACGTGGCTCGCTGGGGTCCGTTCGATCGATGTGATCGAACGGCAGCTGTACGTCTCCTCCGATGATCCTCCGCCGCCTGCGGCGGAGATGGCGGGGCTCCGACGAAGGAGCCTTTGCTCCGCCCGTCCCTCCTCGTGCCGATGAAGCTCTCTGACTTGTCGGAGCGATCTCAGAAGACTCGTGGCGTGGCGGCGAAGATGCTGATGATCTCAGGAGCGGCGGAGGGCTGTCGGAAGTCGCTGGCGATGAAGGTCGAAGACGACTCCGGCGAAGCTCCGACCAATGAGCAGAGAGGTACCTGCAAGTACTAAATACAGAGCCGAAGCTCGTGCGTGCAAGTGGAGAGGTGAAGGTGGGGTGGCGAGGCCTAGAGCGGAGGGAAGATGCTCCGACGATGGTGCTCCGGCCAAGTGGCAGAGCTGGAGCTGGTGGCGAGCGAAGTGAAGTGCCTGAGTGCGTGAAGGGTATCGCACGGAGGAGAGCTCCGTCGCGAAGCTCGGCGAGGTGGAATGGAGGCGAGGAGATGACCGGAGGCGGCGAATAACAAGGGAGAAAATCGAAGAAGAAATGAAGAACAGATCGGAGAGGGATGGAGGTATCACCTGGGGATTGGAACTCTCCTGGGAGTTCTAGGTCGTCGCTCGAAGGGCCGGTGGCTCCCTGAGCTCAAGCAGCTGCTCGGAGGAGAGGCTGCGACACGGCGGAGGAGCCGCGGATCTCGCCGGAGAAGATGGCCGTCTTCGCTCAAGGATTCGTGTAATTACTGTCACCAATCAGATGCTCCGAGCTCGGGGGATCTCTCAGGGGTGGCGGATAACTGTGAAGGTGGCTGGAGGTGGTCTATTTATAGGGCAATGGCGGCAGCATGGATGGAGGAGAGGTGAAGTTCGTGGAAGTTGTGGAGCGTCTCTGGTGGAAATCGTGGTGAGTGAGGGAGCTTGCGAGGAGGAGGGAAGAGTGGGCTCCATCGTGGCGGTGTTGGCGGTCGGAGAGGGTGGCTGAGGTGGAGCCGAGAATAGAAAGGGGGTGCGTGTTTCGCAAGGTCGAGATCGTGGGAGAGAGCGATCGGAGGTAGGAGACGAAGTCTCCACCGTTGGATCTTGTGATCCAACGGTGGTGGTCGAAGCGGCTGGAGCGGTTGAGATTAGAAGATCAGGGCGTAATCGAAGGCTGTAGATTAGCCACGTGTCGGGCTGAAGCGCGCGCGCTAATGGCCGGCCTGGATTAAACGTAAGGGATGATCGAGCGGCCAAGAAAAGAGGCGGAAGCAGCGGCCAAGATGGAAGCTCTGAAGCACGATCGAAGGGCGCTCAACGCGACACGTGTCAATCTCCTGGCTAGGGTGCTAACGGACGGTTAGGATGAGAGATGAAGGCTGATCGTGCGGTTAAGAATAGGGAGCGGATTAAAAGGCTCAGATCAAAGGATCGATGGCATGATCGAGCGGACTACACTACGCCACGTGGAGCGATGGGACTAAGGCGAGAACGAATGGTGCAGATGGGGTTCTTAAGATGATCGGATGGTTGCAAATCGAGGCGTGCGTGGAGGCAGCTAAGCCGTTGGATCTAAGTGGGTAATCCAACGGCTGTGGCTGCGAGCGGATGAGGCAAAGGGCAGCGGGCTACGTGGCGCTACCAGAGGGCGCCACGTGGCCTGCTGTGATTGGTTGGAAAGAGAATTGAGTGTAGAAAGAGAAGGGGACCGAATTTGGAAAAACTCCAAACATGAAAGTTGTAGATCTTGATGAGATCTACAAGTTTCATGTTGATCAAAGACGGAGATGAGGTCAAGTATAATACAAAAAATACAAAGATACAATTTATACATATATGTTATATACAAAGTAGCCCAAAAACCCAACTTTCTCATACGAGCTCCAAATTGGATGAAATTAGTCTCATTTTAAAGGTCTTTTAATGTGTAGTATTCTAAGGGTGAGTAGACCTATTTTGGAGTTTGTATGAAGGAGCTATGGGTATTTTATTGTCCAGGGGTCATAGGGCTTTATTGACTGATTCACAAGGGGGTTTTTTTGGTTTTCTTCCCTATATTATTAACGGAGGAATACATATTATAAGGAAGAGATTATTTTAGTCAGTGGATATTTCACAAGGGGATTTTGGCTTCTTATTTAAATGCAAATGGACTGCTAAAATGTATGTATTATGTATGTATGCATGAATGCTATTTATGCATTATAAAGGGAAATATGCCTCTATTTACTTGGGAACAAGGCTCTATTTTTGACTTTTGTAGTGATGAATCACAGATTCATCAACCCCCTATACTTAAACCTTGCTCGTCCCCGAGCAACTAAATGAAATGCAGAAGTGAAATGATTTTGGGTTCCATACCAAGGTCATGAACAAAAGTTAAAAATGGAGCTTGACTCGACCTTTGGATTAATTATGTGCCGGAACCTTATTGGGATCTGAGTTTAAGACCTAACAGACTTCAAGTTCCACAAGTCTTCTATTCAAGACGCCTCAACACACCAGATCAGAACAAGTCTACATACACAAACTCTAATGACCATGAATCTTTCCATGCAGTGTAAGTGATATATGACTCCCCACCTCAGAAATAACAAAGAAACAACCTCCCCCAACATGGTGACTCTAATGCCTCGGTCTAGCAACTCTTTCCTCAAGAAGCGGGGTATTCCCTTCTAAGTTCAAGTGCAACCGGCTCAAGAAGAGGGGGAAGAAGTATAGACTTTTGGGAGCTCAGCCAGTGTAGCTAAGTCTCCCGCTGCAAGCTTCATGAGATGTAACATGGGGACCATAAGCTTTTGCTTTACTTGACTACATACACTCCGGTGGGGTTATTAAATTTTCAATCCGACCCACCACTTCTTTGGAGTTCTTTTTTTTACAAGTGCCTCTGTACAACGTATCTACATGGTGCAACATTTATATAAGAAATTTCCTCTTGAGCCAGTAGACTATCCCTCTTTTGAAGCTTTATTGCAACCCATGGCTTCTGTCTTTAGCCTTCATCACCACTAGACCAAGTTGAGACGCACTTCCTTCACTAGAAGAAGAAGAGAGGTTCCGCCTAGAAGTACTACCCTCATATGCTACCCCAAGCCAAAGGAAACTGCCTCCTCACCACCTCATCCATGGAGAGCCATGTGTAAAGTGCTGGTGCAAGTCAAGCCATTGTCTCTAAGAGTCATGCGTGTGTTGTTAAGTGCTCTACTCAGGCTCATCAAGATGACATATGAACATAGACTTGCAGACTCAAAGAATTAAGTCACCTGACCTGAAAAATCTTAACTCCAGGTCCTATAAGGTTCCTCTGAAATTAGGTGGATTAAGGTCAAATCAATTCCATCCTCAATATCTGCTCATAACTTGGTTCAGAACCCACTAGCTTTTCACTTTGCATATGCAAAGTATGCAGCTGAGATGTCATGTCATGAAAATGCCAGACTCTTTTTTTCTTTTTGGATGCAGAGATGGTATGCAAGGGTAAATAAGAAGCCTTTATTCTTGACATTTTCATTTGGTATAGGTATACAACAATTTGTATTATTTACAACAAGTTTTTAGTTTATACATAATATACATAGTATACAATTTTTTTCGATATACATCCAACAAATTTTACAAGAGTATGTTTTACAAGAATTTTACATTTTTTATACAAGTATAGTAAAATTTTTTTTTCAATTTTTACCCACCATGTAATTATTGCATAATATATACAGAAAATACGCGAAAATACGCGAAAGTACGAGCTATGGGTAAAGTATATATGTAATATATACACGCCCCCTATACTTAGCATGTGCTATGTCCTCAGAGCACGAAAAGCGACTAAAAAGACATGGCTCGGGCTAAGCGTAGGAGAGCTAAAATTATAAAAATCATACAGACATCGCACCGCCCCCCTATACTTAGGCTTTGGCGGCCTAAGTGTAGAAGAAGATCAAAAATGAGGCGGACGAGGGCAAGAGGAGAAATGGATGAGTATACAATGCGTGCATCAGTCCCCCCTATACTTAGGCTTAGGTCAGCCTAAGTATAGGACAGAAGTGAGTATGAGGACTAATGTGGTCTAGAGAATGTATAGTGAACTGACTCAGGTGTCCCCTCCCCCCTATACTTAGGATCTGGTTATCCTAAGTATAGTACAAGATAGTGATCTAATGAGGCGGGGATGGGTTACTAGAGTCGCGAGGGAGAGAGGATAAGATGTAAAAGATGGTATATACAAATGAGTTGGTTTGAATCTTTCGAGATGCTGCGGATGGCTGGAGCTCACTGCTGCGAGGCCTCATACGCGGCTCGAGGTGTATCTGCTGAATCTGTCTCACGCATGAATACAATCTCCTCAACATGGACTAACTGCTCATTGGATTCGACAAAGTGCTTCAACAGCTGTCCATTCACAAGGAATGTCGGTGCGTCATCTGCGAGATCTGAGATCTCGACTTATCCACTATCATGCACCGTACGAACGACAAATGGGCCTGTCCACTTGGACTTCAACTTGCCTTGGAAGATCTTCAGTCTAGCATTAAACAACCATACCTTCTGTCCAGGAACAAAGGTCTTTCGTCTGATATATCGATCATGCCAACGCTTCACCTTGTCCTTGTAAATAAAACTGTTGTCGTATGCGCGGTTTCTGACTTCCACAAGCTCATTCAGATCCATGTCTCTCTGTTTCTGTCCCAGGTGCGTGTTCCAATTGACCTTCTTGATTGCCCATTCTGATTTGTGCACTAACTCTGCGGGCAAATGGCACGGCTTTCCGAATACCATTCGGAATGGGGAGGTGCCTAACGGTGTCTTGTAAGCTGTCCTATACGCCCAGAGGACTTGATCCAAGATCTGAGACCAGACCTTCCTGTCCGGGCGGACAAGCTTCTGCAATATGGTTTTCACCTCCCTATTTGACACCTCAGCCATACCATTGGTTTGTGGGTGGTAAGGACTCGCGACACGGTGTTCAATGCCGTAATCCTTCAGGAGTTTCTTCACCTCCCGATTCACAAAGTGGCTACCCCCGTCTGATATCATCATTTTGGGGATCCCGAACCTAGAGATGATGTGATCTCTAATGAATTTACAGACAGTCCTGCTGTCTGGGGCTCGGGTCGGGATAGCCTCCACCCATCTGGACAGATAGTCTACCGCAAGAAGGATATATTCGAACCCGTGGCTTACAGGGAATGGGCCCATGAAATCGATGCCCCAGGCGTCAAAGACATCACAAATGATGACCGGCTGCATTGGCATCTCATCCTTGGAACCAACGGTTCCTCCCATTCTCTGGCAAACTGGGCACGACTTCGTGAAGGCGGTGGCATCGCGAAACAGAGTCGGCAAGTAGAAGCCACACTGAAGTACCTTCCATGCGGTCCTCTTCCCAGAGTGGTGTCCTCCTGCCTCTAAGTTGTGGCATAAAGAAAGGACACTCTGGTATTCCTCCTAAGGAATACATCGTCTCCAGACACAATCCGGTCCTTCGAAGAAAAGGATCGGATCCTCCCAATGGTAGTGTCTAGCGTCCGACTTCAGTCGGTCGATTTGGCTCTTGGGCCAATCTTCGGGAACTTTCTTGGAGACAAGATAATTCACGATATTGGCGTACCATGGGAGTGAGTCGATAACAAAAATCGACTCGTCGGGGAAGGAGTCTCGAATTGGTGAATCCTTTGAAGTATTAAGATCTTCGAGACGAGAAAGGTGATCGACCACTACATTCTTCTTTCCAGGTTTATCACGGATGTCCAAATCAAACTCCTGGATAAGTAAAATCCATCGAAGGAGACGTGCTTTCGCGTCCTTCTTCTCCATCAAATACCGTAGTGTCGTGTGGTCAGTGAACACAATTACCATGGATCCAATTAGGTGAGATCTGAATTTGTCCAAGGCAAACACTACCGCAAGCATTTCCTTCTCCGTAACTGTATAGTTATGCTGAGCCGTATCAAGCACTTTGCTTGCGTAGTGAATTGCAAACGGGACGCCATCTCTTCTTTGTCCCAACACAGCCCCAACAGCATAGTCTGAGGCGTCCGTCATGATCTCAAAAGGTAGAGACCAATCTGGGGCTTGTAGGATGGGTGCATCCATGATCATTCCTTGCAAAAGCTTAAAGGCCTCAAGACATTTGTGATCAACAATAAACTCCATGTCTTTGCCTAAAAGCTCAGTTAGCGGCCGGGCAATCTTAGAAAAATCCTTAATGAATCTCCGATAAAATCCAACATGCCCGAGGAACGACCGCAACTGCTTTACGTTGGTTGGTGGCTGGAGTCGTCTGATCACATCCACCTTGACAGGGTCAACCTCCATTCCTCTCTTGGAGATGACATGCCCCAACACTATGCCCTCCGTCACCATGAAGTGACTTTTCTCCCAGGAGAGCACCAGATTAACCTCACAACATCTTTTTAGGACTCGGTCCAAATTCCTAAGACAGGAGTCGAAGGAATCGCCGTGGACCGAGAAGTCATCCATGAAGACTTCCAAGAATTCGCCGACCATTTCGGCGAATACAGCAATCATGCACCTTTGGAAAGTACCAGGAGCATTGCATAACCCAAAAGGCATGCGCCTGAAAGCATAGGTACCAAAGGGGCATGTGAATGTGGTCTTTTCCTGGTCCTCTGTAGCTATGGCTACTTGATTGTAGCCCGAGAACCCATCTAAGAAGCAGAAGAACTCTTTCCCCGCTAATCTCTCTAAGATCTGATCAATGAATGGAAGGGGGAAATGATCCTTCTTCGTCGCGGCATTCAAGCGTCTGTAATCCACACAGATACGCCACGACGTGGGTACTCGCGTCACGATCTCCTCTCTGTCCTCCTTAGTGGTCATCTGAATTCTCGACTTTTTCGGGACAACATGAATTGGGGCCACCCACTTAGAGTCGGAGATTGGGTAAATGAAACCCGCGTCGCACCATTTTTCTATCTCCTTCTTCACGACCTCTCGTAAATTTGGATTCAACCGGCGTTGGAATTCACGAGAGGGTTTGGCTTCATTCTCCAAGTAAATATGGTGCGAACACAGAGCGGGATTTATCCCGTGGAGATCGGAAATGCTCCAGCTATCACCTTGCGGTTTTTCTCCAGGATCTCTAGAAAGCGAGATTTCTGCTCCTCGGTTAATCGCGAACTGATGATGACCGGAAATTTCTTGTCCTGACCCGCAAGGAAGGCGTATTGTAAGGTTGTGGGTAAGGGTTTGAGCTCAGGAATAGTGTGATCGTCTGGGAAATCTGGCTCAATCCGATCTGGTTCAGTGTTGGAAGTGGTTGGATTGTTTTCTGTGATAACTGCCACCAAGTTCGGCTCTGGAGTCGGATCGTCAAAGATCTCCATACAATCGGCAAGCGTCACGTCCGACTCTTCATCCTCATCTTCCGATTGTCCTAGAGATGTAAGGACTGACAGGCCCAACTGGGCCTCTATGTCATCAAAGATGTAGGGCGACGCAGGCTCAGAGCTGTACTCGTTCCTAAGGATCTCGCAGACTGACTTATGCACTGGATCATCTTTAGAGGATATGGACATATCGGTGCTGGCTGGGTTCTGTCTCCATGGCCCAACTAAGTCTACATACTCGCAGTTTGTTCCGGTAGAAGAGTACTCGGTGCTGGATTTTGAATCCGGTCTCTACCATCTTGTCTGCTTCATTTCAAGTTCCTCATCTCCGCCTGGAGTTTGGAACTGAATTTTCCCGATCTTATAGTCAAATAAGGCCCCTGCTGTTCTGAGGAAGGGCCTACCTAGAATGATCTGGGAATCTCTCCAATTACGAGGGGTCTCCATATCCAGGACAGTGAAGTCCACCATGTATTCTTGCCCCTTGACTTTGATCACAATGTTCCTTAACTCTCCTTGGGACCTCTTGGTTGATTTGTCAGCAAACTGTAAAAGAGCTCTAGATTTCCTAAGAGGTCCGAGATTAAGCCGCTCATAGAGGGAAGTAGGCATCAGATTGATTGAGGAACCATTGTCCAGGAGAGTGCGTGCAAACGCGATGTCATCAACATGACTCTCTACATAATGTGCACCCATGTCTCTTCGTTTCCTAGGAAACAAATTCTTTATTGCACAAGTCGTGGCTACTGATAAAACGTGTTTCTCAACACGGCTTTTGGTTTTCCTGCTAACCCTAGTAGGTGTGCATCTCACCTTAAGGGATTTTTGGAATGTAGGGGTCATTTCCACGAACTTGTCAAAGGGGATTGTGACCTTGATGTGTTTATTGCAGAACTCTGCCATTTCAGGGTCATCTTTTTGGATTTTTTTGGTTTTCTTATTTCCACCCTTAAGAGCTCGGGGGAAAGGGATTATTGACTCCAACTCATGTTCGGAAACTAAAAGATTCTCATTAAGATCAGGAACTGAGTTATTTGCATGACTCTGACTCTGAAACAAACTAGGACTCTGACTCTGACTGAAATAAAAATGCTGAGGCGAAACCAATGCTGCTTCTTCCGTGACTGTTGGACGATCCTCCTCAAATGGAGGTGCGGGCTCTTCATCGGTTTCGTCGGACTCCATGAGGATGCGAGAATGCTGCTTTGAGGACTCAGATGTCCTCTTCTTCTGCCGGCGATGGTCGTGGTGCTCCTCCTTTTCTTCCTCCGAGTTCTCCTCAGGTAGAGTCTCGGAGGTTCCTTCCTTCTGTGCCCGTGCCCGATCAGGTATGGTCACGGTCCTTCCGCTCCTGAGGGACATATGATTTACATTATCGTACGAAAGGATCTCATGTTCAGATAAATAGTTATCTGAATAATATACCTGATCTCGAGGTCGGTTCTGGCCATGGTGTAAGCTGTTTGGGTTGGCCTTAACCTGTGCGGGAATTGGGGTCTTTGGTGCCATCTGTTGGTCCTGGGTACGAGAGACCCGATTGATGTCGGTTCTCATGTCCAGGTAATCATTCTGCATATGTTGGACCCTATCAGACGGGGTCTGGATCGCCAAGGTGAGAGACTCCAATTCGGTGGGCTGGGCTGGCTGCTGTGCGGATGAGGTTCGGTAGTGGCCCTGCTGGCCATGCCGATACTACTACTGCGGGTGTGACAGTGCTGGGCCCTGCTGATACGTGCGCTGCTTCTACTGGTACCCTTGTTCTGGCCTGGACTGAAAGCGCGGTTTAGGAACGGGCCTGGTTTCTTGGTAGGCTGGGGATGGGTGGTGTGGCTGATCCTTCCCCATTTCGGCCTACCTAACAATCGGGTCATGGCTATACCAAAGTCCGTTGATCTCGTACACTTGTGGAGGCTCCTCGTATCCCGTCTCCACTTGTGGAGGTGCATGCTGGTTCTGCTGGGTGTAAGTCTGATCCCAGCTACTCTGAGACCCTGGTGCCTGTTCCTGTACAAGATGGACTCGATGTACAGGTACAGGTGGTGCAGAAGGGGTAGGTAGCTTTATCTTAGCTACCTTTTCAGAAAGTTCCTCCACTTGCTTCGGTAGGCGCGAAAGAGACTCCAATTCCGCGACTTTCTTGTGGATCTGCTCGACCATGGTAAGCTTGTCGGCAATCATCCCCATGCTGGGGATGAGGTCCTCAGTCAGATCCGCTACAGTCCTTCTAGTTGTCTCATTGGATAGGATTGAGGGAGACAACTGATAGGCCCGGGTGGCCTGCGACCGACCGGTTTCCGCCATCTGCTCCAGGATCTTCCATACGGCGTGCTCGTTTTTGTTCAGATAGCTTCCTCTACAGGCGGCACTGACTAACCCCTGCATCTCTGGGGTTAGACCACAGAACAAGGTCTGGACTAAGATTGCCTTTGAAATGCCGTGGCAGGGGCATTTCTGTACTAAATCATTGAACCTATCCCAAGCGTCATGGAAAGGTTCACTGGGTCCTTGTGCGAAGCTGGCGATCTTCGTTCTCATCTGGTTAGTCCTACTAAGAGGGTAGAACTTTTTCAAGAATAGGTCCTTGAACTGCATCCAGGTAGTACATACCACCCCTAAGTTCTTCAGCCGATGAGCAGCCTTATCACCTAAGGCAAAAGGGGTGGCCTTCAGCCGAATATAATCTTGGCCAACATTGGGATGGCTAAGATTGTTGCACACCAACTCGAAGTCACGGAGGAAAGTGTATGGTTCTTCATTTAGGTTTCCGTTGAACTTCGGAAGCAGTCTAAGGAAGTGGGGCTTCAGCTCGAATGCCTGGGCGGGAACTGCGGGTGCCAACCAGTTCTGAATCTCGTTCTCTGCCGGGTTATAGGTATCGACCATTGGTCGATCGATTCCTCCTGCTACTATAATCTGTCCCATCCGCACCGTGAGATCTGCATTCTTCTGTTCGGCTTCGGCGAGGCGAGCAAGAATCTGTCGTATTTGTTCCTCATCCGGTGGTACTTTTGGCGGCATCTTGTCCTCTAGTCCTGGGGGGTAAATAAGATCGGTGTCAGAGGACAGATCAAGGAAGGGATTACCGAGGCGATGATCTTCCTCGATAATCTCGGAGGAGATAAAAGGGTTAGTTTGAGAGTAACCACCCTGAGTATGAGGGAACCAAGGCTCAAGAGGGTCATGAGTCCTGGGTGGTCCAAGGTGCGCTTGGGCCGATGAAGACGAGTCACTTGGGGGACTCATAGAAAGATCGGTGAATAACACGTCGAAATCTCCCCAATTACTCATCTTGATGTGGTGAGAAGAAGATAGGATTTTACTCCTACCTGAAGCAAGCAAAATCAATCCAAAACCCTGAGTTCACACTCAACACAGTGAAGGACTCGAAACCGAGTCCGATTAATCTTGTAATTTTTAAGTGTGATTGTTCAAACAAGATAGCAAGGATTACGCGGCCTAGAGGGAAGTCGGCTTAGAGCCGGATGCATCTTCCCTGTTTATCCTGTCGCCCAAGATACCGCCAATCCTCCCTTTCTTCGCTCCTATCCGGAGTTGGGGACTCAAAGACGTGCCCCTATCTACCTGCAAGCAGGCGGAGGCTGACAAAGCTAGGCCTTGTCGCAGAGTACTGCTGGTTCGCCCCTATCTACCTGCGAAGGCAGAGGCTACTTGGTACTTGTCAATGAGATTAAAAGTATCCCACTTGTGATATTTGCTAAGATCAGTTGGCTCGTGATATGGAAGGCGGGGATTTGGGCTCTGCCTTAAGGTGTTCACACACACTCAAGTACCCTCACTCAGCCTGAAAACAGGGTCGGGGATTAATCTCCCGCAAACAATTTTCAAATTTTATTCTCTTTTTTTGGTCAATATTGTTTAGCAGTCCCGATTTTAAGTTAAGTTATCATTGATTAAGTCCACCACACAGCACACCTATCGGACAGTCCCAATTTCCGTTTAATTAAATGTGAAAATCAGAGGGAGAAATCGAGAAAAAGCCGATGCAAGATAAAACAATGATGCTATGCTGAGTTCAGGAGACTTACAGTGATCCCTTCGCTTTTTTATGCAGGATGCAGAACAGAATTGAAAACTTTATCTAAATGCAAATGCATGCGATGAAAGCCGCTCCTAGACAGGCAGTTCTATTAACGTGAAGAACAGGTTTATTTGGCTAAGTACTGCGGTCTAAGTGCGTCTTTTAAGTGATTTGTGTGGTCCTAATGATTACGAGCACAAGCAATTCCTAGATTGGCTCGGGGAGCCGCTAGTGCAAGCTAAGTTACATTCACCCACACAGCACACAGGGACACAGTTCCACTATTTTTACACACGCGAGAACCCAAATGGGAACCGCTGGAAATGATGCAAAAAATGTGGAAAATGACTAAAATTTACAAGTTCTCTCAATTCACTCAAAGAAAATGTCGATTCCTCGAAGCGTCTTCGACTCCTCGCGTTCCTCGCACAAAAATAATTTCGATGTCAGAGAGAGAATGACTCGAAAACAATGCAAAACTTTAAAGAACAGAGAAATATTCACAAGAAAAACCGGGGGTCAGACTACCCGGAGAAAGAAAATCAAACACTCAAAAGTTCACCAAAAATTAACCTAAGCCGTGCTTCCCCGGCAACGGCGCCATTTTGATAACCGCCTCGCACCCTATGTTAATTCGAGCAAATTAATGTCCAAATTAATGGTAATCGTTCGTTGCAGTCGGATACGAGAGGGCTTAATCAAAAACCACTTTAATTAGAGCAAGTTAATTTCAAGCGGCAGATTTTTTTTTACTTGGTGGAAGTCCAAGGTCGAACTCAGGAAGGCATCTTTCTCCTTAGTGAATTTTGAGCAAATATCAAGTGTTGGATTTTCAGGGAGAATATTTTTGGTCTTTTTCGGGTTTTTTATGCAATGCACATGCAAAATCAGGCAAAATTAAATGTTAATTCAGAAAATGGTCAAATTAATTCCAAAAATTATGAAACTTGGCCAGACTATGAAATGGGATGAAATTGAGCTACTCTAATTTTTTTGTAATTTTTAGACACTAAATGAATTTACTGTGAATTAAATATGCAGACAGGGTGATTTTCACTATTTAATTTTTAATAAATAACAAATCACAATTTCTTCAAGAGATAAAATTATCCTAGATAGCTCTAGTGATGAGGAATCTAAGAAAATTGACAGATCTTAATTTCAATGTGAAATGAATTTACTAAAATTAAAATGAAAAAATCACTCAACAATTTATTTAGGCCTCGATATGTGTGCAAATGACATGAAATTTTTATGGCATGTTAAGAGTATTGTCCTTAAGATACTGTGAATTTTTGAGGATTTTTGGAATCACAGAGAATGAACTAAAAATTAAAAGGTGTCACTGGGCAAAATATTCCACAAAGCAACCAATTAATTCATTTAAAATTCCACTGAAATTACAAAGACATGACACATGGCCCAATAGGTAGAGGACAAGTTTCTCAACAAAATGCAATTTTTGGAATTTAAAAATGATGTAAAATGCAACTTAGGGATGCGTGCAAACACAGGGGTGTAAATGCAATACAAGAAAATAAAATTACATAAAGTAAATATGCTGACAGGGACTTAAGTGCAATTACCTATTATGATGGGGACTCGAGTGCAATTTCTCCACAAGGCTCGTGCTCCTCATGTGGGGGCTGCTTCGCAGGGACTTTTCTGCAATTATGAAAAGTCCCCAGGGCCTCTGTGAAAAATACCCAGGTCGCACGTGCTCCTCACGTGGGTCGGCCTAGGCTCGGGCGGCTTCGGAGCTCTTGGAGGTCTGGAGTGAGGCTCGTCGTAGCCTCGGGTAGTCCGAACCTAGGGTCAGGGATGAGGCTCGGTCTTCGTCGACGTGGCGTGCTGAAGACCCTTGGATCAAGATGGATCCAAAGGATGTCGGTGCGGACGCGTGGCGAGATCAGAGGCCGTCAGATCTGGATGGATCCAAAGGCTACTGGCTTCGATGGAGCTGCGATGTGGCTGAAGATCCGCCGCTGAATCAGATGAAAGATCAACGGCTGAGAGCTGCTGCGGAGAGGGGACGCGTGGCGCACTAGGCTCCGTTGGATCTAAGGGATCCAACGACTCCTGTAAAGCACAGCCGAGAAGCTACGTGGCTCGCTGGGGTCCGTTCGATCGATGTGATCGAACGGCAGCTGTACGTCTCCTCCGATGATCCTCCGCCGCCTGCGGAGGAGATAGCGGGGCTCCGGCGAAGGAGCCTTTGCTCGCCCGTCCCTCCTTGAAGGATATTGAGAATCCTCAAGCGCATCACGGAAGCGTGTCGATCGCATCGTATACAATCGGAGCAACTAGTCGTACTAGATGCTAGATGCAGCGGAAATTAAAATTTTTAACTTTAAAGATGAAACCACATGATCACGAGAACACTTCTCGGATCGTTTCATCAAACCACAAAGTACAAGGAATACCTCTTGAAGCATGGTTGTGATCGCGAGATCCCAAAGTAGAGATCCTCCTATCTTAAGTCCGACCCACGGAGAATGCGCTTGCGGGCACGATGATGAGTAGCGTCCTTCCCGCAATCCTTTGACGAAGATACAAGCGTCGAGGCGCAGCAAAAATGATCTCCTTCCTAATACACAAAGTGGACGGCCACTTGAATATTAGGGAGACCCCACGAGAATGAGAGAGAGAGAGTAGAGTTCTTCAACTCAAGAATGTTGTCGTAACTTGGAAAGGCTACCCTAGCCCTCCTTTTATACTAGTTTAGGGTCCAATGGATCTCAATCCATGGGACACATGGATCCAAGGGCTATGCTTGGTCCATGCTAAATCAATGGCTATGATTGTTGTTGGTTAAAACCAACAACATTAATTTAAATTAAATTATGTTGCAACATTATCAACATAATTTAATTTAACTAATTAAGAGATAATGTGACAACAAAAAGGGAGTCAACCAACCACCCTAAATTATAGGGTGTTATTTTGTCTCCTTTTATTTTATCTTATTATTTCTTAATAAATTGCAATAACTATTATTGCAATAATATCCACCAAATTAATTCCAAATTAATTTGTGAATATTTCAATCATGCCATTGATCATTATGTGAATCATATTCACAACCCAAAGTAATTTGTAAATTACATTTCCAATTAATTAATTAATGTGAATCCAATCCACACAATTAATTAACAAATGCTATTTACATAGATTCTCTCTCTTATATATGTATATTATAAATCATATTTATAACACACATATATCATGGATAGTGTTATCCACATTCTCTTAATCTTTGATAATTAAATCCCATTTAATTATCTTAGATAATCATTTTCACAATATGAATTATATTCATATTAAGCTTGATAATTAAATCTCATTTAATCATCAAGTCCTTGCTTGGATATTTCATCAAAAGAATTATTCTTGAACCCTTTCATGAATAATGTGCCTTCTCCGTAGATACTTGGAGATAAGGACAGGGCGATTGTATTGTTCCACGTGTAGTGACTTGGATGTTGAGATCTCGTCTCAAATCCAGATCGTACGAACCTCCCACAGATGCTTGATTAAATCAAGACCGCAAATCCAATCTTCTCATTGAATCTAAATCTCATTCAGATCAATGTCCAACACTTGGACTAAGATCAGATTGCTTCTCTACTGGAAGGAGTCACTAAAATCCAGACCTGTTTCATCACTCCCTCGGAATGGAAGCGTCATGGATATACAATCGTTTATGATCACATCACCCTCAGGTATTCCCAATACCTGTACATCTTGCATACTGGAAGACCCATGGTCAACCCGAAGATCAAGATCTATTTTATACTTTCTTCTTCAAGGTTTGATCACCAAGTTTCTCATTTGATCATTGGGATTTGGTATTGATCATATACTTTCCAAAAGCATATATCATACCTAGGTCTTGATCATATACTTTCCAAAAGTATATATCAAACCTACAAATTCAGTCAAGCTTCCAAAGCGAGACGACCGTGCACGGAATTTGATTCTTCCCAATATCTCATGAGTGAGCTCATGTCTTCCGATTCAGTAGTGAACCTGTATGATCTCTTTGAGAGATCGTATTACTCATATGCCCTTACATGCACACCAGCGCGCCGGTGTATAGACCTTGGTTAGGTCATCAACCTATTGGTCTGCCAAATGTACACACTCAGACATATAGTAACACATCTGTCTCCGGTCAGAGGATGCGTGCCTATGCTGTGACAGTATTCAACATAGGACTTAGGTTATCTCGATCTCGTTAAGTCAACTCTTTGACCTAACTAATCTGACACCTCCGAATCTCTATTCCTATGCAGAGGACCTACATCAAGAGGTCGGTCAGATATCAGCCTATGTGAGAAAGGATTGCCATCTCCTACTCAGGCTGGAGATCACATCTTAATAATCATTTGACGGTGCTTGATGAGTCCTCAATCTAACCCTTTAGATATTCATCCAAACACCAGCCTCTATGATTCAATAATTGAATCAACAGCTGTATGATCATTAAGACAGCCATGGTACATAACCCTAATTGTACAGAGGGACCTATTATGCAAATTATTTATTCTTCATTTCAGATCAGGGAATGATATTCGCAATAACATTTATTGCATAATGGCTCGCCGTGGGCTCACATGTCCAACAATCTCCCACTAGCCCAAAGAGCCATTAATGGGCTAATCATTTAAACCCACACTCATGTGACAATCATAGGCTATTTAGAAATAGCTAGGTAAGATGATCAGTCACTCTGTTCCCAAAAGGCTATGCCAAGTCCTTTTACGGCACTTGCATATCCCTAGGTAACAGTGCTCGCATCCAATGCGAATGTTGCATCTAATGCAACCTATACTCAATCTAGTCAAAGCAGTTATAGTGTCCTTGACACTATTGCTCAATAACTATTATAACTAGTATTTCCATAATCCTTATTAGAATAACCTTATTCTGGGAGATCACTATCTCTCAAGGTATCCACAGTTAAGACCTTTTAGATCTCTATCTATAAAGTCTTAAGCTCTAAAAGATAAGACTCAGAGATCACCATCTCTAAAGCCTTGTCGTCTTTGAAGATATCGTTATTTCTGCAATCAAGTGTTCTTTCTCCATAGTAGGATTAGTAACAGTTTACTACTCCCACTGCATGGCAGATATCTGGCTTTTGTACACATCTAGCATACACTAAGCTTCTCGTAACTGATGCACAAGTGCAAGCAGTTCTAGCATTCACTTCCTCAACTCTTTGAGGTGCTATTCCTTTAGATAGGTCAGTACCAAATCTCAAGGAAGGAAGCCCTTTTTTTGGAATTTCCAGGAATGGAATATGTCCAAGGTGTACTACAAATGTGACAGTCCCAATACCCTCTTTTCTTTGATTCTGAACAACTTCAGAACTAAGATCTAAGAGGTATCCTTGAGATCATATCTTAAGGTATGGAATAGCCAGATCATAAAACACTTATTATCATCCTTATATCATTCCAAATGATTAGGATATTATCTACATTTAGCACGATGAACACAATGGCACTCCCACTAAGCTTCACATGGTTCATCAAGATCCTATTTGAAATCATAACATTTATAATTTCATCAAATCTTATGTTCCAACAATAAGAAGCTTATTTGAGTCCATAGATGGAGTTTCTTTAGCTTGCACACCTTGCTTTCCCAAAACATGAAGCCCTGGGGCTATTTCATGTGAATATCCTCAGAGAGGTATTCTATAGAGGAATGCAATCTTGACTTACATCTTGAAGATGCAAGAGTCAAGTTGTGTAGCTAAGGTTAGCAATATTCTGATGATTTTAAGAATGGTTACCGAAGAGCAAGTCTCATTGCAAGCAATGTCTTCTCTTCCGGTGTGTAGCTTATGGCTACGAACCGAGCTTTGAAGGTCTCTACCTTCTCATCAGGTTCCCTCTTCTCTTGAAGATCCATTTACATCTTTATGGGTCTAACCCTTATAGGTGGATCCTCGAGGGTCCATATACAACACTTGTATATGAGGTCTACTTTAGACTTTATTGCTAATATCCATCATTCCATGTCATGATCTTCAGGAGCTTCATCACATGAAGGTCCGATCATTGTCAGACTTAACTGACACATGGAATAATCCTCAAACTCATTTGAAAAGGTATTAATGTTTCATCTTTAATTATCCTTTTAGTTTCCGATCTCAGGAGCCTCATTACCATCTCAAGATTAAATGAGTTCCCACACTTCATTTTTGTCTTGATTCTCAAGAGAGTCATCCTCCAAGAATCACATTCTCAGGGATGAGATCTTTTAAGAATCTCAAGGTCATAAAGCAGGTATCCAATACCATCCTTTACTATCCTAATGAAGTAGCATTCTTAAGTGCTAGATTCCAGCTTACATGTATGGAATCTTATTAAGGATATATAGTGTAGTTTCTACTACATATATACCTGGAAACTAAGGGATAATTATGCTAAAATTCATCATTGATCAAATCATGTCACACATGATCCAATTGTATCTCCCTACAACTCTATTGAGTTCAGGTTTAGCAGGAGGAGTGAGATAGAAATGATATTCATATCTCCATAAGGTATTCTTTGAATTTTATCTAATAGGTACAAGTTACCTAGGTTAGATCAAATTCATTTCATCTTTCTTCAAACTTTGGTTCTAAACCAAAATTGTGAAATCTTTGAACATTTCAAAGGTTTCTCAGGTGAAGAGAAGAAATCTCATATCATACATAATCATCAATAGATATCACATATCCATAATGTTTACTATGATATAGATGATCTACATACATCAATATGTATGAGATCTTGAATACCTCGACATCTAACACCATTCCCAGAGAAGGGTGTATTGGACATTTTACTTTGAATACAATATTCACAAGTATGTAAGATTTGAAATTTTAGACACTCTAAAGTTTCGTATCTTACTAGTCTATTGATCAAATCAATAGATAAATGTCCAAAGCTTGATGCCAGATCATTGTCAAATGATCTTCAACCTCCTATTGATCTTATAAGGTTTGATTTTCAGTATTAGAAATCTTAATGAATCATTCATTAATTTTCTAATTTTGTGGAGTCCACTAGATGTTAGATTACTATCTGAAATATATCCATCATAACTCTTTATGATAGTTCTATCTCAGAATTCATGTTTATTTCCAACATTTAGAAACAAACAATGAGGGTATTCTAATATCTAGGTCATAGAGACATTCTCTAAGACTAAGGGCTCTCCCACTGAGAATATGAAGTCCATCTATCCAACAGAGATTGTCACAACAATTGCACCAATATCCATGTAGATGACTATTAAACCTTAAGATCAAATTTCTAATCTTCTAATATATATTTTCAACCAATTGCAAATGTCTTTAGAAGATTGGGATATAATTGTCAGACTTTATCTTATGAAATAATAAAGTCAGAGTCAATGATTATATGTAGATTATTCTGATGCTCTATCTGAGTCCTTCACTAAGGATTTTAGACAGACTTGATAGTCATACTATCAACACATCAACATATTGCAGTATTGGCATTCATCCAACTCTTTGGATGTCATATGGAAGTCACAGAAGTAGGTCAACTCTTTGACTTTCCTTCTTACTCGGGTCCGACCCATGCTTCCACTGCGCTCTCTCAATCTATAAACAACCATTGCTTAAGACTAAGGATCTCTTATGTTAAATTCAAAAGAATTCAATGTAAGAGCATTTCAACATTTATACATGCTTCATTAAATTCATACAATATGAATATCATAAAGCTTCATGAATGACTTGAGTATAGATAGTAGAATGATGACACTCATCATATCTGCATTCATCTTAACTCTTGGAGACTTAGGTTCAGGTAGGTATTCAAACATTTTGAATACATCATCTCTTTTGAGCCACCATTCTGCATAATGCAGAGAACCATGTCATTCATGATTAAATGTCTAGAGCACATATTATGCCAAAATATCTTCTTTTGTTTTATAATGATTATTCGACAATTACGATCACCATCGACATGTCACTTCCAAAGTACACTCGATGAAGGATCAAGACTATAGAGACATACAGACCCTAAGGTGATGTCTTATTGTCTTATTTAATTGTCATTCCTCATTATGTTGAGGAAACTTGCACATTGCAACCACATAGATTATGTGTTCAATTGCAAGTACAATATCTGGATCATGAGTCCAATCCAAGATATTTTACTGGTTATCATTGAGTATAACATTGAGTGGGTTTAATGAAGGATTATCTGAAATAAGAAATTTGCATGTGTATATATATTATATATACATGTTTTACTTTGATTTAGGAATTTTTATATCAAAGTTGTCTTGCCTTGTCAACACTGAAAGTTCATTCCCTTAATCACTTTCAATGTAAGAGATATTCTTACCATTATATCTCTAGCAAGATCTGGGATCTCCTTTCCTATCTTTGTTGCATCCCAATAATATGAGAACCTACAACTCGGATAAAAAGAAGCGGGAACACATTCCGCCTTGCAAGTCCAACTTGCATCTCCCAATTCGGTCTTTAACACCCGGGCCCACCACCCCTAAGATGATGTTGACCCGTCATTAATTGAACCAACCGTCAACAGGCTTAATACTCGCTATACGCAATCCAATATCGCCCCAATAATATGAGGACCCGATATTGGGGTCACTACGTATACGGCCTTACTCTTTCGAGAAGCAAAGAACCCGATCCAATTAAATCATGTACAGGATCTGTCACTTCGGACAGGCATCTCCTATACACAACAACTGGCGACGAAATCTTTTGCCTTGACGGGAGACCATGGATGTCACTTATGTGATCCTCCACCTCATATTCAAATTTTATAATTAATTATCGTGAATCATATTCACATAATTAATTCTTCCAAGGGAAATACACATCTATTCATAATAGAGTGTTTATTGGATATAATTAATTTAATCATATTAAATTAATCATTAATCCAATCATCAATCAACAAACATGTCTTTTACTTGAATAGTAGGTATATACTCAAAGTACGTATTATTCGAATTTTAATAATTAGAAAAATACACATTGTCTGTCTCCGGTATTATACAGTCCCTACCCGCTGTCATGGCCAGTACCGACGAGAGTGGGACGGACCACATACGTTGCAACCCGCTACCCCAATGCTCTCCGACTAGGCACCACATCCGCCTCGGGAAAGGATAATACCAGATAGACCATCATGTACTTTGAGATGTTCATCGGTTTTTCAACCGAAGTTATACCATATAATATAAATCAAAACATTTTTTATTATAAGGAGATTTGCTAGACAAGTCCCCAATCCTATTCAAGCAAAAGGGTTTTTCATGTAAAAGTTGTCCTACAACAATTGTAGGATAAACTATGGTTTTCATGAAAGCAATGTTTGTTGATGAACCAATGATCAAGATCTAATATCTCATCATTGTGGTTTAGGCAAATGTCATTCAATTAAATAATTATTTCTTTAAATATTTCACAAATATTTATCACTAATTATTCCAGAAAATTAACAATTAATTTTCATCATGATAATTGAATGACATATCACAAGGTTCAAGATCAAAATTGTTAATTTCCAGCAGTGACCCCCAATCACTAAAATTAACTTATCTTGATCAATTTAAATCCAAAAAATGCTAACCCAGTTTTCAAAGATTGCCTGTTTTATTTATTAAAGAATCCAAGTGATAATTCACGCATTTCAAGGCGGATTAAAACCGTAATTATCTCATTAATCACGTTCAAATCCGCAGTTCCCGCAACAGTGAATATAGTCATATTCAAAAAGCCATATCTTGAGCAAATAAAGTCCAAATTTAGTAAACTCAAGTCCTATGGTTTCCTTGTTTAATGGGAAACAAAAACCAATTGAAAATTTCGTGTTTAAAAATTTTAAACATAGCCGAAAAATTCAATTTTACAGAGGTGCGAAAAATTGAAATGCAGTAAAAATTTCGCAACCCTTTCAAGAACCAAATCGTCTAAGGTCTATGGATCATATCCAAAACCTTATTCAACCTGGCTCTGATACCACTTGAAGGATATTGAGAATCCTCAAGCGCATCACGGAAGCGTGTCGATCGCATCGTATGCAATCGGAGCAACTAGTCGTACTAGATGCTAGATGCAGCAGAAATTAAAATTTTTAACTTTAAAGATGAAACCACATGATCACGAGAACACTTCTCGGATCGTTTCATCAAACCACAAAGTACAAGGAATACCTCTTGAAGCATGGTTGTGATCGCGAGATCCCAAAGTAGAGATCCTCCTATCTTAAGTCCGACCCACGGAGAATGCGCTTGCGGGCACGATGATGAGTCGCGTCCTTCCCGCAATCCTTTGACGAAGATACAAGCGTCGAGGCGCAGCAAAAATGATCTCCTTCCTAATACACAAAGTGGACGGCCACTTGAATATTAGGGAGACCCCACGAGAATGAGAGAGAGAGAGTAGAGTTCTTCAACTCAAGAATGTTGTCGTAACTTGGAAAGGCTACCCTAGCCCTCCTTTTATACTAGTTTAGGGTCCAATGGATCTCAATCCATGGGACACATGGATCCAAGGGCTATGCTTGGTCCATGCTAAATCAATGGCTATGATTGTTGTTGGTTAAAACCAACAACATTAATTTAAATTAAATTATGTTGCAACATTATCAACATAATTTAATTTAACTAATTAAGAGATAATGTGACAACAAAAAGGGAGTCAACCAACCACCCTAAATTATAGGGTGTTATTTTGTCTCCTTTTATTTTATCTTATTATTTCTTAATAAATTGCAATAACTATTATTGCAATAATATCCACCAAATTAATTCCAAATTAATTTGTGAATATTTCAATCATGCCATTGATCATTATGTGAATCATATTCACAACCCAAAGTAATTTGTAAATTACATTTCCAATTAATTAATTAATGTGAATCCAATCCACACAATTAATTAACAAATGCTATTTACATAGATTCTCTCTCTTATATATGTATATTATAAATCATATTTATAACACACATATATCATGGATAGTGTTATCCACATTCTCTTAATCTTTGATAATTAAATCCCATTTAATTATCTTAGATAATCATTTTCACAATATGAATTATATTCATATTAAGCTTGATAATTAAATCTCATTTAATCATCAAGTCCTTGCTTGGATATTTCATCAAAAGAATTATTCTTGAACCCTTTCATGAATAATGTGCTTTCTCCGTAGATACTTGGAGATAAGGACAGGGCGATTGTATTGTTCCACGTGTAGTGACTTGGATGTTGAGATCTCGTCTCAAATCCAGATCGTACGAACCTCCCACAGATGCTTGATTAAATCAAGACCGCAAATCCAATCTTCTCATTGAATCTAAATCTCATTCAGATCAATGTCCAACACTTGGACTAAGATCAGATTGCTTCTCTACTGGAAGGAGTCACTAAAATCCAGACCTGTTTCATCACTCCCTCGGAATGGAAGCGTCATGGATATACAATCGTTTATGATCACATCACCCTCAGGTATTCCCAATACCTGTACATCTTGCATACTGGAAGACCCATGGTCAACCCGAAGATCAAGATCTATTTTACACTTTCTTCTTCAGGGTTTGATCACCAAGTTTCTCATTTGATCATTGGGATTTGGTATTGATCATATACTTTCCAAAAGCATATATCATACCTAGGTCTTGATCATATACTTTCCAAAAGTATATATCAAACCTACAAATTCAGTCAAGCTTCCAAAGCGAGACGACCGTGCACGGAATTTGATTCTTCCCAATATCTCATGAGTGAGCTCATGTCTTCCGATTCAGTAGTGAACCTGTATGATCCCTTTGAGAGATCGTATTACTCATATGCCCTTACATGCACACCAGCGCGCCGGTGTATAGACCTTGGTTAGGTCATCAACCTATTGGTCTGCCAAATGTACACACTCAGACATATAGTAACACATCTGTCTCCGGTCAGAGGATGCGTGCCTATGCTGTGACAGTATTCAACATAGGACTTAGGTTATCTCGATCTCGTTAAGTCAACTCTTTGACCTAACTAATCTGACACCTCCGAATCTCTATTCCTATGCAGAGGACCTACATCAAGAGGTCGGTCAGATATCAGCCTATGTGAGAAAGGATTGCCATCTCCTACTCAGGCTGGAGATCACATCTTAATAATCATTTGACGGTGCTTGATGAGTCCTCAATCTAACCCTTTAGATATTCATCCAAACACCAGCCTCTATGATTCAATAATTGAATCAACAGCTGTATGATCATTAAGACAACCATGGTACATAACCCTAATTGTACAGAGGGACCTATTATGCAAATTATTTATTCTTCATTTCAGATCAGGGAATGATATTCGCAATAACATTTATTGCATAATGGCTCGCCGTGGGCTCACATGTACAACACTCCTCGTGCCGATGAGGCTCTCCGACTTGTCGGAGCGATCTCAGAAGACTCGTGGCGTGGCGGCGAAGATGCTGATGATCTCAGGAGCGACGGAGGGCTGTCGGAAGTCGCTGGCGATGAAGGTCGAAGACGACTCCGGCGAAGCTCTGACCAATGAGCAGAGAGGTACCTGCAAGTACTAAATACAGAGCCGAAGCTCGTGCGTGCAAGTGGAGAGGTGAAGGTGGGGTGGCGAGGCCTAGAGCGGAGGGAAGATGCTCCGACGATGGTGCTCCGGCCAAGTGGCGGAGCTGGAGCTGGTGGCGAGCGAAGTGAAGTGCCTGAGTGCGTGAAGGGTATCGCGAGGAGGAGAGCTCTGTCGTGGAGCTAGGCGAGGTGGAATGGAGGCGAGGAGATGACCGGAGGCGGCGAATAACAAGGGAGAAAATCGAAGAAGAAATGAAGAACAGATCGGAGAGGGATGGAGGTATCACCTGGGGATTGGAACTCTTCTGGGAGTTCCAGGTCGTCGCTCGAAGGGCCGGTGGCTCCCTGAGCTCAAGCAGCTGCTCGGAGGAGAGGCTACGACACGGCGGAGGAGCCGCGGATCTCGTCGGAGAAGATGGCCGTCTTCGCTCAAGGATTCGTGTAATTAGTGTCACCAATCAGACGCTCCGAGCTCGGGGGATCTCTCAGGGGTGGCAGATAGCTGTGAAGGTGGCCGGAGGAGGTCTATTTATAGGGCAATGGCGGCAGCAGGGATGGAGGAGAGGCTAAGTTCGTGGAAGTTGTGGAGCATCTCTGGTGGAAATCGTGGTGAGTGAGGGAGCTTGCGAGGAGGAGGGAAGAGTGGGCTCCATCGTGGCGGTGTTGGAGGTCGGAGAGGGTGGCTGAGGTGGAGCCGAGAATAGAAAGGGGGTGCGTGTTCCCGCAAGGTTGAGATCGTGGGAGAGAGAGCGATCAGAGGTAGGAGACGAAGTCTCGACCGTTGGATCTTGTGATCCAACGGTGGTGGTCGAAGCGGCTGGAGCGGTTGAGATTAGAAGATCAGGGCGTAATCGAAGGCTGTAGATTAGCCACGTGTCGGGCTGAAGCGCACGCGCTAATGGCCGGTCTGGATTAAACGTAAGGGATGATCGAGCGGCCAAGAAAAGAGGCGGAAGCAGCGGCCAAGATGGAAGCTCTGAAGCGCGATCGAAGGGCGCTCAACGCGACACGTGTCAATCTCCTGGCTAGGGCACTAACGGGCGGTTAGGATGAGAGATGAAGGCTGATCGTGCGATTAAGGATAGGGAGCGGATTAAACGGCTCAGATCAAAGGATCGATGGCATGATCGAGCGGACTAAACTGCGCCACGTGGAGCGATGGGACTAAGGCGAGAACGAATGGTGCAGATGGGGTTCTTAAGATGATCGGATGGCTGCAAATCGAGGCGTGCGTGGAGGCAGCTAAGCCGTTGGATCTAAGTGGGTAATCCAATGGCTGTGGCTGCGGGCGGATGAGGCAAAGGGCAGCGGGCTACGTGGCGCTACCAGAGGGCGCCACGTGGCCTGCTGTGATTGGTTGGAAAGAGAATTGAGTGTAGAAAGAGAAGGGGACCGAATTTGGAAAAACTCCAAACATGAAAGTTGTAGATCTTGATGAGATCTACAAGTTTCATGTTGACCAAAGATGGAGATGAGGTCAAGTATAATACGAAAAATACAAAGATACAATTTATACATATATGTAGTATACAAAGTAGCCCAAAAACCCAACTTTCTCATACGAGCTCCAAATTGGATGAAATTAGTCTCATTTTAAAGGTCTTTTAATGTGTAGTATTCTAAGAGTGAGTAGACCTATTTTGGAGTTTGTATGAAGGAGCTATGGGTATTTTATTGTCCAGGGGTCCTAGGGCTTTATTGACTAATTCACAAGGGGTTTTTTTGGTTTTCTTCCCTATATTATTAACAGAGGAATACATATTATAAGGAAGAGGTTATTTTAGTAAGTGGATATTTCACAAGGGATTTTGGATTCTTATTTAAATGCAAATGGACTGCTAAAATGTATGTATTATGTATGTATGCATGAATGCTATTTATGCATTATAAAGGGAAATATGCCTCTATTTACTCGGGAACAAGGCTCTATTTTTGACTTTTGTAGTGATGAATCACAGATTCATCAGACCCCTCCCCCCAAGTGAACAATCACTCGGGCAATGGATCTCGTGAAGTTGCAGTGTCATGAGAGTCTAAGTTATTACAATTAAATGTCTCTCTATCACTTAAATTACAAGATAAAATAAAATGAATTAATGGACAATAGGTACTATCTTTAAAATCCCTCCAAGTCTTCCTTTGTCGCTTTGTCATGTCGGCTTTTGTCGAAAAGCCGACTTCGCTTCATGTGGGTGCCTAGGTTTCCTATGAGAGCCTCTCTCAATCTACAGTCCCTCGCAATAAGTTCAAATAGGGAATAGGGTTAGAAAGTTCACAAATAATATCAAATAAAATGAAAAATAAAGAAACAAAGACAAACAAACATACAAGATAGAAGAAACAAGGAAGTGAAATATATATGGTGTTGCTCCCTAATAACGATGCCATTTCAAAACTCAGGTTATAAGGGGTGTTGTCAATCCACAAGGCAGATCTGTAATCGTCGAAGTGACCTCTCACGAAACCCGAATAATTCAATAAATAACCAATAATAGATATATCTATGAAAACAAAATACATGTGGAGTTAAAATTTATTATACCTCTACAAAGTGTGTATACATGTATAAGTATGCAGAGTGTCAAAGACAAGGAGCAAACGCGCTAGATTGTGCAATCATATGCAAAATTTATCCTTCTCTTATCTTTTTATTGTCTCTTTGTGTAGGTTTTTAATTATATATTTTTATGGATTTTAATTTTTTTATGTTTATTTGTTTTTTATAATTTTTATTTACTTTTTATATTGTTTGATTTTTTATTTTCTTTCCTTTTAATATATAAGATATATATAACTATATAGAGATATAGGGTAAAATATACATAAATACAAATAAAAATAAACAAAAGTTGCAGAATAAAATAATTTGTATTTTATCTATTTTCCTACTATTTTTTTGATTTTTTCATATATGTTTGCTTATTTTTATATATTTGAGAAGTCATAAAAAGTCAAAAATAGTGACTACATAGATAGGCTGGAATGAGGAATAAAAATAGTAAAAGGTGCCAAAATATCTTCAAATTAATTTTAATAAGATAAAGAAAGTTCATAGACAGAAATAAATCTTTAAAAAAATTTTATATAATGTATAAGGATTTCGTAGCTTCTAAAATTTTAAGGTTTTTTTTTCTATTTTTAGTGGTTTTCAATTTGAAGGCACAAAATACAATTATAAACTAATGCTATTTTTGGAATGTTTCTAAACTTTTTTATATTTTTAAGAGTTTTTTAATACAAAAAGCGATAAAACATGCTATTTTTATTTTTAATAGATAGGAAATTGTGTAAAATGCAAATATAGCATGAACGAGTATGCAATCAAGAATCTTATCCTATTTTTTATAATTTTTGGACCATAGATGATATTTATAAAAATATATTACAATCACAAAAATTGTTGAACAAATAAGGATATATTTACAATTAAAATAAAAGTTAGGGGCTATAATGCAAATAACCAAATGTTTTCACCTTAATATGTAAACTTTAAAGACTAAATTAAAATACAATACCCATGAGGGATTGCAGGAAAAATGCCTAGCTCACTTGGGATGACACGTGAGCTAAGCTAGATTGGACTAAATAACAAATGGATGAAAGCATGACGTCCCTTTTGCAAAATGTCCACAAAATATAAGGCATGAATAAAATGTTACGGGATAAAAATAAAATAAACAAAAAGAGAGGGAAGGTGTGCAAATTACCCACAATATGCACTGATCAGATGGTCGAAGGTGTCTCACTTACCACGTGTTGTGCTCTCCTTGCGCAATGACAGTTCTGGGCGGATGATTGCTACTTGATCTTCGGGAGGAGATCCGACAGTCATGCTCGTGCTAATCCAGCAGCTATTGAATCTTCTGGGTAGTTGATATTGATACGATGACGCTCGAGGGTGCTGAAGAACAAGGTAAGAACCCGCCCTTGACGAGTTTTGATCCGACACAGTTTGCTCCTCTGACCACCCACTACATGTTTCTACTGACGTCTCACTTTTGTAGGTGCCCTCAAGAAGATCTGAGGCTCTGTGATGGAGCACTGGAGTGATTCATCACCTGGAGGTTTCTCGGGCTTCAATCGTGGCTTAGATGCCCCTTTTCAGACCTGCAAATGAGCTAGATAGCGTAATAGAGGAAAATCAAATGGGCATGGGTTGTTATTGTTGGAAGTCGAAGGTGAAATAGAGGGGATGGTGCATCTCTAGTGAAGGGTGATTGAGAGAGATGGTCGGACCAGATCCAGAGGGGTTATGGAAGGTTGGTGGAGTGGAAATGATGGATAAATGGCATGGGAAGAAAATGGGATGGTTGGAAAGTCAGCATAAGGTGGAGTCACGGTGGAATTCTCTCCAGAGTGGAGCTTCAACAAACTACGAAGGATTAATTCTACACTAAAGAAAGTGATAAAGCTTAAAACTAAAGATAATAAATAAAAGCAGAAATTAAAATCTACCTAAAAATCTAAGGAACAAGCCTCGAGTTGGTCGGAGACAAGGAGATTGGACCTCACGATGTGAGCGACAGAGATGAATGGGAACACCTCCTGCTCACTCCTCCTCACTACAAATTACCTGGGCGAGCCTCCTGTCACAATGCTCAAGACCTAGGGCAAGATCTGAAGGGCCAATGTGAAGCAAAGGAGGAATCAAAAAAGTTAATGAAGTAAGAGGACATTTTTATGTACAAGTGAGGGTGGAGAGTTTTAGAGGAATAATTTCATGCGTGGGAGGAAGAGATGGATGATGGATTTGATTCGGCGTGAATCATGGAGGAATAATGAAGACAACTCATGAATAAAGTACATGACCTCGAGCCATGTATCATGAGGAAAAAAATTGAGAAGAGAGGCAAGCACAACTAGTATGATGAACCTAGGGATTGGGTCAGAAGGTTGACTCGAGTCAAGGGGGGCGGGCCCTGAGGGCCATGTTACCCACAAAAGGACAAACCAGAGTTGAAATTCAAAAATAATTCAAAATAAATTAGTAATTTATTTATTAATTTTTGGTTAAAATATAAAAAATATTTATTATTTTATGTAGTATTGTAATCTTATTTTTATTTTTTTATGGATTAATTTATTATGAGTTAATTTTTACAAGTATAAATATAGGTGTATTTACCTATGTTATGTGAATTTTATTTTTATTTTGTGTTTTATTATTTTATATACATAATTTATCTATATACAACTTATTTAAATACACATAAATATATTTTCATTGCATTTTTCTGAGTTTATTTGTACATTTTACTAAATATGGGTATTAATTATATAGGTCTAAGTATAATGTATTCATCTATGTATTTGTATATTTTATTTTATTTTCTTACTTTCTTTATGCTTTTATTGTATTCTAAATATGTACATATAATATAAAGAATATTATAAATTATAAAAATATAAAATAATGAGAATATAAAGAATAAATAAATGAATATTTTATTCAGATATATAAAACCTAGCTTTTGTATCTTAATTCCAAATCAAATGATTTACCATCATTAAATATTTAATAAAAAGTTATATATAACTAAAGGTGATTTTGGTGCACTTTGAGTTCATATGTAGAAGATATGAGCCTCAAAATTTTAAGTTTTGGAATTTTATTCTGAGTATAAAACGTGCATTATGTATTTTTTGTTTGTGAAATCATTTTTTTTAAATTTTTGTATGTATTTTATCTAGAACTTTCATGTACAAAGTTTATTTATTTGACAAATAAATAATAAAAAAATAAAATAGTTCCCAAAATGGATTATTGGAGAATAAATAATAAGGATTTTTATTGTATTTTTACCCTTATCTCCCCCTACTTTATTTCTTGTCGACCAAATCAATTCTTGACTTGGTCTCGGGTTTATGATCATAAAATAGCTTTGTTATTTTGTTTCATTTTCTTTTCTTTATTCTTTTATTTTGACTTTAGATAATGTGTTTTATACAATATATCTACAATAAATAATTAATGTTAATTTATGTAAATGATGATATTTACATGCATTTAGCTAGGGTTTAAAGGTTAAAATGAAATAATAAAGGTGGTGAAATGGATATTCATCACACACCATTCTGGAAATAGAATGACAATAAAAGTGTTGCAGTATGGCTTTCGGTAGCCCATACTATTCAAGGATGTCGCAACACATGTCAAAGGTTGTACAGATTATCAAAAATGGGAGGAACTTTCAGTTCGAAAGACTCCATGCCCATCAAATTTGTTCATATTTATGACGTTTTTGATGCTAGGTGCATTGATTTTATGGGTTCATTTCCTAGCAGTTAAGGATATGAATACATCCTTCTTGTCGTTGATTATGTGAGTCGTTGGGTAGAAGCTATTCCCGCTTAAATCCACTAATAGCCATACAATATGTCGGTTTCTAGAAGACAACATCATTTCATAGTTTGGGACTCCAAAGATCCTCACTTCAGATGGGGGTACCCATTTAATCAATAAAGAGGTAAAAAACTTGTGAAGGAGAAGGGCATCAATCATCGGGTCGCATCTCCTTATCATCCACAATCAAATAGTTTGGTCGTGTTATCCAATAGAGAAATCAATATATTCTGCATAAACTTGTTAGGTCAGATGGGAAGAACTCGTCTGAAATTCTTGATTCATTTCTATGGGCCTATCGAACCATCTACAAGTCTCCATTGGATATGTCTCCCTATCATCTTATTTATGAAAATCCATGCCATCTGGCAATGGAAATGATTCATAAATCTCTTTGGGGAATAAACATATGCAATCTCGACTCACAAAAAGGTGGTTAGAACAAAAGGATCGATATAAACAAGCTCCTGGAATTTTGAAACTATGCATACGATAACGGCTTGATGTACAAGGAGAAGGTCAAACGATTACACGATCGACACTTCAGACATAATACTTTCGAGATTAGACAGGAAATTTGGTTATTTGATGCAAAGTTAATACACTCTCGAGTAAAATAATGAGTAAATAGGTAGGGCCATTGAAGAATCTGCATTTCATCATCTTTATTCATTTATTTCATCTTAAAATCCCTTATAAAACACCGGTGTATATTAAAAGATTCATATTCTTATTAACTTACATATGTGTTTAAATATTGTACATTTATTATAATTTCAATCTAAAATAAATAAATAAAGAAATAAAAGAAAAATAAAGAAAATAAAAAAGACTATATATATATATATGTAATAGATACAAGCAGACCCGAACCCTGAGAGAAGGTCAATACTTAACCTGATCGACCAGGAATAAAGTAGGGGGAGATAGGGTCTTTAATAAGAAAATCCAAAAAATTACTTTGTAAATACTGTTCATTTATTCTATATATACTTGTACAAAACATATACTATTTTATTTGAACATAAATTGACCTTAAATTAAAAAAATAAACAAAAATTGTAAATAAAAATATTCCTAAATAATAAAAGTAATTCCAAAATAAAATCATGTACAAAATAAAAATAATTGCACTCATAAAAACCGTGGAGAGATAATTGAAAGACCAATTTTGGCTCTATATGAACTTGAATTGAATAAAACTCACTTCCAATGTATTACAAATTAAATTATCTTTAAAATGATAATGGTTCAATAATTGTTGGAGTTACGGTTTGAAAGGCGATATTCTAAGGTGGTTTTTGTAATTTACCGTTCATTTATCGTATATGTTTATTCATATATATATATATATAATATTTGTACATAATTGTAAATATTTTTAATAATTATATAAATAGAAATAGAAAATGTAAAACATAAAATAAACTAATTTCCTTATTTAAATCTATATAATGTAACATATGTATATAATATATGTACATAGTTGATTTCCTTGAATAACCACGATAAAAAATTAAAATAATTAACATTTATTATTTAATTTAATAAAGTGACAAAAATAAATAAATAAATATGTAGATAATGTAGTTTTATCCACCATTAACCTCCTCCCCTCTTTTCCTCCCCATTGAAATTTCAAAAATCGAAATTCAATTTCTTTTCTCTATTAATGTGGCTCTTCCTCCCTAATTTCTATTTGATCAATCTTTTGGTGAGAGGGGCAGAGCTTTCTTATTGTAGAGAGGTACCCAGGTTCTGGGCCATCCCGTGACAGTGAGTCAATCCGCGTTGAGGCCATTACGACGTTATTCGCCACCATTCGATAAGATCCATTTTTTCTCGTTTTAATCTAGGTTAATAGTAAATAATTTTTGCATTTTTAATTTCGTTGTCATTTTTTATTCTAGATCTTAGCCAATCATTTTAAATCAATCATCTGGATTTGATTTGAATCCGATCTGATCTTCCATCTCATTTTCTCCATCACATCGCTTTACATTCTATCTCACACAAACACACACCTCTGACCACACACACTGGTTGGAGATCCGGATCCATCCATCCACCTCATTGGATCTTCTTTTCCATTCACATTTTCTATTAATAACTTTTGAGTGAGTCGCGTATTCGAGTTGGATATCTTTCGTACTTTTATTTCCTTACGGGTACAAGGATTTCAAAAAAATAAAAAAAGCAGTTTCTTTTTTTACAAAAAAAATAAATAAAATTGTAGTCTGTTTTTACAGTAAAAAGAAAAAAAATAAAAAATCAAGCGTGACAGGCGCCGCCCTACCGCCTGCGTGAGGAGCACGCCACATCAGCTAGTCGTCGATCATCTCGCCATCTTCGAAGCCCATCGTACTGGAGATCGCCACCACCTCGTGGAACCCAAAGACCGTTGCTCGTCTTGGAACACCTCCGTTGTCATTCCTGATCACCGTCGACCATCCACACTACAATAGATCATCAACACCTCGACCATCAGATCCACGACCGCGGGGGCTCATTCAACCCATCTGCCTGGAGCGCGCAAGCTCCGTCGCCATCCACTGTCCGTCGTAGGAGCATCATCTACACCGCCATCCGTCAATCCTCCGCCTAGACCCGCTGCCCTGCGGTTCGAATGCGAAGAAAGGGGGGGAGGCACCCCTTTGTCCACTTTTGTAGGAAACGCAAGAAGGGGAATGAAGTCCCCTCTCTCAACCCTAATTTTTTTGCCAAATTACGACAAAACCCTTCGGAGTTTCAGAAATTGTGCAAAAAAATCCCTCCTATAGCCAGTCATGTGCAGATCGCGTTTTATTAGGTAAATTATGTTTTCTCTTCGCCTTTAATTTCTTATTAG
This sequence comes from Ottelia alismoides, assembly GCA_037367405.1. Taxonomy (NCBI): domain Eukaryota; kingdom Viridiplantae; phylum Streptophyta; class Magnoliopsida; order Alismatales; family Hydrocharitaceae; genus Ottelia; species Ottelia alismoides. Next base: position 141,948 of record JAZKJV010005444.1, read on the forward strand.
TTTTTCATTTACAAAAAAAAATATATTTAAATTTCAGTCCATGATTATCCAGACTCTACATTTCTTGTGTTTCTTGTTGAAATAAATGCTTTACATGCTCAATAAATTTTGAAAAAAATGTTATGCTCATGACATGTGCCTCTTCATAGTATAAATTTTCCATTGCATTTAATTTTTTTGTTATTTTTAAAAATAAAAACACAACATTTTTTGTTTGTACAAAGTCATAAAAAAATTGAATATTGCGTCAAAAATTCAACAAAAATAGATTAGTTTCCTTTTTGTGTATTTTATTTTCTATGCAATTTTCAAGCATTAAATATTTTAAAACTCAAAAAAATGTAAAATATCAAAAATTCTTAAAACAATCACAGAAAATTGTAGAAAAATCCAAAAATTACGATTTCACTTCTTGGTTGCTAGATAATTTCTTATAGTTTTTAGGAAAAATAATTGTAGAAACTTTTGACTTTATTTTATATTTTAAATTGAAAAAATATTCATGTTTTCTCATTATTTACATTATTCCTTGTTTTTATCCATTTTAAAAATCTTAAAAATATGAAAATCTATGAGAATTACAAAAACAGGAAAAAACATCGGAACACAAAAATATTTTCTTTAGTCATTTTTTATCATTTTCATAATTTTTGAAAAAACTAAAAAGTTGCATTTTCTTTCGTGTATAAATTAGTTTTGAAAATTATATTTTTGACAATTAAAAATTTGCAAGAAGAAAAATCACTGAAAATTTAAAAATCAGAAAATAAAAAAATTAATATAAAAGACCATAAAAATTAAAAAGATAAAAAATCTCATAAAAAATCAAGATAGCTTGCATTAGATATTCCCTCTTTTCTTTTAATTTATTTTTTTATTATTAGAATAACCCTCAGGATTTGTAGCCTCCTTGAGTTTGATCCTATTAATATACATGTTAATTAAATAGAAAAAATTCTCTTGCTACATTTTTTGGAATTATTTCTGCTTGAAAATAAAAAAATAATTTTTTTGTTGAGAGATATTTGTGTTGCAACGACACTTGCACACATTTATTTCATTTAATAAAAATACCCTAGAAAATCCCATCCAACAAAATGTCGTCGTTGTCAGGGAGGCACGATGAGAGTAGTTAAGTTTTGCTTTTGACCTACTATTCTTTGTTGTATATTTTGTCTATATTTTTTGACGTTATTTCATTGTTCATATACACTATATTTATTTTATTCATTTGTGCTCATGTTTTTATAATTGTATTTCTTGCACATTTTCATTTTCTTTTTCTTGCAAGAGCCCAATGAGCTGGAGTAACTTTCTTAAGAGCGATGGTGCACTCTAGTGAAGCGAAGGTGGCTTGCTTCTTCACCAAGCCATTGGAGAGCGTGAGAGGAGGAGATGAAGTTTTGAAAGAGACCAAGCTTTGATAAAAATATGCATAGACTTTTCTTTACGTATTTCTAGCATTTGAACTCTTATAAAAGGATATTCATTTGTTGTGGGGTTTGTTTTGCCAAGTGTCGGTGAACTTGAGGGACCTCACCTGTTTTGTTTCCCATCGCCTTATTTTTTCTTTGTTTCAAGCGGATTTCGTGAGCAATCCATTGATTGCTTTAATTATTTGGTTGAGCTCAGTAGAACTAAGGTCCAAACACCCTAATAGAATATTTGTTCCTATAGATCACGCTCAGATTTAGTCAAAATAAAAAGTTAACCTAATTAGATTAGAAACCATGCACTATGAGAAGTCACATGCAGTGCTAGCAGGACCCATTGTGGCGGGGCACGAAGTGACTTCCAAGATCGGATCTAGGTCTCTCTTCTTATTAGTTTACACAAGTCCTTCTTGTAATAGAATCTATCAGCTTAGGACAGTTCACTTACATTATATAGGTTAGTTTATTTTCTGTATTTAAATTCTGCATGGATCATTTTACATGTAGAGTGTTGGCAACAAGGTATGCATCTCTTAACCTTTGCATGCATCATTATATTTAATTGTGCATTGGCATTTCTGATCTCCTTCCTTGGTTTTACTCACATAAGTTAAAAAGTAAATTGGACACTCGGTAGGCGATTCATTAAAAATATTCAAACCAAGTGACAACTGCCTAAAATTCGGGACTGATAAAGAAAACTCGACCCTAAAATAAATGTAAGGAAAATTCATTGTTTGTGGAGAGTAAGTCCCTCATTATTTGATTTTAGTTGCAAAGTCAGAGAGGGACAACACTAGGATAGAGACACACCCATCTTTTCAGATAGACTATTAGGTCTCCAAAACCGATTAGCCACTTTTCTAGTGAGGATATGCGGGTAGCTGGTAAACGGTCTAAATTTCCTTAGCAAAGTGGGAGGTTTAGAGGATGTCATGAAAGACTTTGTCCTCAAGAAACATGGGTAGACGTGTTTTTACAATACGTACTTACTCTTATACTGGTTGAAAGTGGGTGCAACTAGTCGTATGAATCGGGCTAGTCTATAGGGAAAGATAGGCAACTGGCAGCTGGTAACTCTTTTCGATATTGTATTCTCACCAAACTATAAAATTTGACAAGATAATTGACCGAACCTTCACAGTCTTCACATTGAGTTGAGTTGGTAATTTGGGGTTTGTATTGTGTTTGATTGCTAGTGCTAGAGAACCTCCAGTGCAATTTGCACCTTCCACTCATTTTCTCTCTTGCATTGAACTTTGTGCTCTTGCATCCTAACTATTGATTTCGAAGATGTCGGACTGTAGTATTCTCATTCAGACTTTACGAACTCATTCATCACTATGTTCCATTCATTTTCTATTCTGGGAGACTCATTTCTCGAATATTTCGCTTTCTACACTTCACCTTTCACAACGTCCATCAACCAAGTGTTTGAGATTGGCTCTAATTTCGAAATAATATCTTAGACTCCATCATTTCTAAGGACTAATTAAGTGCCATGTACATTTTTAGAGTCAGACATTGGACACTTGATGCCACCAAAGGGAAAGGGAAACATGTCAGAAAAGAACAAGATCAAGAACACTATGTTAGCCTCAATTCAGTTGATTCAAGACCAGTTAACATAACAGAATAACTTTCAGCCTGCGTTGAGAGATATGATTCTCAAGCTGAGACAAGAAAGACGATTCTCAAGCTGAGACGGGAAAGACAAGATAGAGGATAGGAGGATAATAGAACCCTTGGAGGAGGGAATGGGGAGAAGACCATATGATAGAACCCGTGGCTAAGCCTACATTAAAGGATGCTTTATAATCAAGGGGCATGACAAACAAATTCTTGGATACAAATCCCTACAATTCATGGGTATTTTGAGCTTAAGCACACTATTTTGCCTCTTTCCCCAATATTCCACGGGAATATTAATGAAGATCCTTATGTACACCTCCAGCAGTTCGATCTAATTTGCGGAATAATAAACTACCCAAATGTCCCATTAGAGGTACTGAATGTGACAACCTTTCCGTTCAGTATGATGAACAATGCTTTATATTGGTTAAATCACTTGAGAAAGGTTGTCACTACTTGGGAAGAATTGAGGTCCGCATTTCTGAACAAATATTACCCACTTGGATGACTCAACCAAATTCGATCCTTAGTTGCTGACTTCTCCCAGATGTCCCACGAGCCTATTCACGATGCAAGGGAAAGATTTAAAGATTTGACGGAGAAGTTCCCCCATCATGATATTCCAAAGAGAGGCCTTGTGCGAAAATTCTTTGGGGGTTTAAGAATAGAGAATCAAAAGCTGGTAGATGTTGTTTGTGGTGGGAGCAACTTCAACAAGGAGCAGGATGCCCTTTATCAAAATTTTGAGGAGATGGCGGAGATTTGAGCAGCTCTTTCTTCTTCACGTGCTTTTCAAAAGCACCCCGTCACCTCCCCTTCAATACCCCACAAGGCTGTCAATATGATGGCATCACATGAAGTGGATAAGGTGGACAACTCTGACCTAACCATTATTGGAAATCACCTATCCAAAGTGGACACAATTGAGAAACAGTCCAAGGAGCTTGAGAAGATTCAAGTGATTGAACAGAGGATGAAGAACCTGAATAAGATGGATGAAATAAGAAAGCACCTCGATCTTCTTGTGAGTACGATCAGTGCAGTCCACAATGCGAGTGCATCTGATACCTGTACTAGGGAGCAGACCTCTTCCACCCAATAGAGCAATGGAGGACCGTCCATGACTCAATACGTCTACTATGTGCAAATACCTGAGTAGGTCCAACAACATTCACAATAGATAGTCCCGTACCAACAGGAAGTTGCCTACATTCCTGAGTAGAAGTCTCCACATCCACCTGTCATTCAGGAGGTGAAAGACAAATGGTTCGACTGTGAGTGAAACCAGTCCTATCCATCAGGGCAAGGCCAGTTAGGTTCACAGCAGGGTCAGAGACCCGCCCACCAGTTTCAAGGAGGCAGACATCAGCAGTACCAGCACCAGCAATTCCAACCTCACTATCAGTCTCTACTACAATTCTAAAACTGGAGACAAGGCCAGCCACATCAACAGTCTGTATATTTTTCTCATCCCCACCAACAATAGACTGCATATTATGGACAATATTCATATCTTCCTCCTCATTATCAGAATCCTTATGGTTACCAACAGCCTCTGCACTACTAGTCTCCGCGACATCCAGTCACTAAACTCCCTGAGGCCCCTTTGGTGAACCCAGCACTGGAAGAGCTTGTATTACTCATGAAGAACATGAATGAACTGATTCAGCATATTGACGATCTGACCACCATAAAGATACTGATCCCAGCTCAGGTTGAAGCCAACCCAATAATTTCAGATGCAAGGAGCAGGTAGCCAATAGCCCACCCACACCAGGGACAGGTATGGCCCTTGATTTTACATGTTTATCTGCCTCCATTCATCTTAACAGTAGTAGGAGATTGCAGCCTCCTATGCACCAGTTGGGGTTGGGAGATCGAACCACTGAGAGAGCATCATCTCCCTCACCAGCAGTCGAGAGGCCCAGTGTAGCAACATCCGAGTTTGGAGTTCCACTGTCTTCACCACCACCTTCGCATTCACCAGGAAGATGCAAATCACCATCAGCAAGGAAGAATTTACTTATCGCGGTTCCTTTTCACCAGCAGCAACATCCCATTTTGTTTTAGATTATATTTTTCTTGACAATACTGTACAGACTAATTTTGGTTGTCCTGTTGTACATGAGGATTCCAATTTGAATAATAGAAATGAACATTTGAATATCTCTCCTGGTTTTGTGCCATTTCCTTCTATTTTTAAATCTAAAAAATCTAAAAATTAAAAATAGCCCTATCTAATCCTAGAGTGGTTGAGATCTTACATAATATCTTTTTAAAGATGCCACTCCTTAAGGCCACAGAATACGTGCCTGTAGTAAAAAAGGGAATGAAAGAGGCATGTACATAGAAGCGTCAACCAAGGCAAAATAGATGAAAGGAAATAGAACGACACATCTTGACCATGGCCACAGTTCATGCCATAAACAACCTCCTGCCTAAACATAAGGACAAGGGAATACCTCACATCCATTGCCATATCTTTGATCAAGAATTTGATCGTACTCTTCTCGATGGCGGTTCCTCCATTAATCTCATTCCTTCCTCTCTGCTAAATGAATTTCAGTTAGGGCCTTAAAACAACTAGGATGATCCTTCAGTTTGCTAATATATCGATTAAGAGGCCAAAATGTATTCTAGAGGATGCTATTGTAACGATGTAGGGAATGAAATTCCCTGTTGATTTTGTTGTCATGGACATGGACACACTTGCACCATTACTACATACCCCAATCATACTAGGTCGACTGTTCCTACGAACGACTGAAGAAAAAGTTGATTATGGCATTGGAGACATCATCTTTCACTCTCACAGTGACAAGGTTAAAATTGAGACAATCTCTGATCCTAAACCATCACCGCCACATGCAACAAATGAGACAGAGAAAGTTATATCAGATGCAAAGCACTGTAAATTTCTTGATGAATTCAAGGAGACATATCTTTTCACTAATTTCATAGATACCCAGGAGTTCCTTTCTCAAAAGGACTCTCTAGAAAGCACAGTTGACATGAGTTCCCTTGGTGGTTCAATTGAGCTAGTTGTTGATGGGAAGTTTGAGCCGATTTCTGAGGATCAATCTGAGTATTTGGAAGCACCTTCTGATATTCCGTTGACACTTTTCAGATATTACTGATGATATGCCTCCTTTGGATATTTCTGAGATACATATATCTGAGCCATTCGTTGAATTTCCTAAGTTATTCACAGATGAGAAACATCTTTCTGAGGTTATTGCTGAGATTTCTGAGTCGTCAATTATCGAAAATGTTAAACATCCTGATTAGCACCTCCTTTTTTAGTAGAGAATGTTCATTACAGATCTATTAGATATTTTACTTGCTGAGTCGTTAGTAGCCAAGGTAGACAGTCCACAGAGTACAGATCATATACCGCCTACCAATACGGTAGTAGAGGTTATTGTAGAGCCGATTCAGACACCACTAGAGCTCAAGGTTTTACCATCATGAAATGTGCCTTCCTTGCAGGTCCCCCCAAATGTTTCCGGTCATCCTCAACTCGCACTTGACCACTGAACAAGAATCTCGCATACTAGAGGTTCTTGAGAGAAACCACAAGGCCGTTGGATGGAATATCTTGGTTCTCTGTTGGATTAACCCAGCTTTGTGCTATCACAATATCTACTAGAGGACGACTGTAAACCCTCCTGTGAATGTCAGCGCCATCTAAATCCAAATCTAAGGGAGGTTGTCATGAAGGAGATCAGAAAATGGTGTGATGATTGCTTTACATACCCCATTTCAGATTCCAAATGGGTCGTCCCTTTACATGTGGGCCCAAAGCAATCTGGGATTACTATCATAAAGAATGATCGTGGTTCTGACCCAAGTACCCACTTCATGGCTTGTCTGTACTGCTGTCGACGTCTGAACTTAGATACCAAGAAGAATCACTTTCTGTTGCCCTTTATTGACAAGATTATTGAGAGGTTGACATGGAAATAGTTCTTTTGTTTCTTCGATGGGTACTCAAGATATAACTAGGTTTTTATCACTCCTGAGGATCAAGAGAAAACAACTTTCACTTGTCTGTTTGGCACTTCTGCCTTTAGACAAATGCCTTTTGGATTGTGTAATGCCCTGCTACATTCCAAAAGTGTATGTTGGTCATTTTTGCCAACATGGTGGGTAGTTTCTTTAAGGTCTTCATGGATGATTTCTTGGTCTACGGGGATACTTTTGACACGTCTTGCTCATTTAGACCGAATTCTTCAACGTTGTTGTGAAGTAAAACCAATGCTCTCATGGGAGAAGAGTCACTTTATGGTGATTAATGGGATCGTTTTGGGCCTTGTCATCTCCAAACATGGTATGGAGGTTGACCCGGCTAAGATTGATGTGATTTCCAAGTTAGAGCTACCGCAAAATTTGAAGCAGTTAACGTCATTTCTGGAACATAGGATTCTATAGGCAATTCATAAAGAACTTCAACAAGAACGCCAGACCTTTGACTGAGCTTCTGTGCAAGGAGAGTGAATTTGTTGTTGATGAGAAAGTCCTCCTTGCATTCAATCAGATGAAAGATATGGTTACCAGTGCTCCTGTCTTACAACCACCTGATTGGTCTCTTCCTTTCGAGATCATGACAGATGCCTCAGATTTTGTAGTAGGACCTATTCTAGGAAAGAGAAGGGATGCGATACCATTTGTTGTACAGTATGCTAGTAAGACTCTAGATTAACATAACGAAATTATACATTTACAGAGAAGGAGATGTTAGCAGTTGTTTTTGGGCTAGATAAGTTGAAATCTTACCTCTTCACTTCCCATGTTATTGTATACACTGATCACACTACCATACGATACTTACAGGCAAAGAAATATGCTAAACCACACCTTATCAGATGGATCCTTCTTCTACAGTAATTTGATTTAGATATCCGAGATAAAATTCTGAAGTGAAGAATGATGTGGCAGATCACCTTTCCCGTATCACATATGTAGAGACCTCTGAGCAGAATATGAGCCCTATTTCTAAAACCTTTCTAGATGATGCCATCTTTTCTGTGACCTCACTCCCATGGTATGTTGATATTATGAACTATCTTATCTCCAAGAAAGTTCCACAAGATTGGCCAAAGTACAAGGTAGATATATTTCTCTCAGAGATTCATTATTACCAATGGGAGGATTCATACCTATTTTGCAAGGGTGCAGATTGTATTCGAAGAAGGTGCATTCCATAGGAGGAGCAAACCAGTGTACATGAGCACTATCACAAACTAGAATCAGGTGGGCATCATTCGAGGAAGCGTACGACAATAAAGGTTTTACTGAGTGGCCTATGGTGACCCACATTGTTTAAGGATGCTACAAAATATGTTTGAGGTTGTACTGACTGTCAGAAAATGGGAGGAACCGTTGGTTCCAAAGATACCATGCCCCTAAAATACATACATATTTCAGATGTTTTTTATGCTTAGGGCATAGACTTCATGGACCAATTTCCCGTCAGTTAGGGATTTCAGTACATCCTTCTTGTCGTGGATTATGTTAGTCGATGGGTGGAGGCTATCCCCAGCCGAACCACTGATAATCGTACAGTATGGTCCTTTATCAAGGACCACATTATTGTGTGGTTCGGTCATCTGAAAATACTGATTTCGGATGGGGAAAGCTATTTCATTATTAAAGAATTAAAGAAGCTTGTAAAGGAGTACACCATTGAGCACAGAGTTGTGTCTCCTTACCACCCCTAGACTAATGGCTTGGGAGAAATTTCAAATAGGGAGATCAAGATGATATTACAAAAACATGTACGTCCATATAGGAAGAACTGGTCTCAGATGCATTATTCATCTCTATGGTCTTATCAGACGACGTACAAATCTCATTTGGGTATGTCTCTCTACATATTAGTTTATGGAAAGCCTTGCCACCTGCTAGTGGAATTAATTCACAAATCTTTATGGGCACTTCGTGTATGCAATATTGATTATGAGAAGGAAGGAAAGAACATGAAGTTGGATTTGAAGAGATTAATGGAATTCTGATACTTTGCATATGATAACTCACTCATGTATAAGGAGAAAATAAAGAATTGGCATGATAAACACATTCGAAGGACGAATTTCTCTCCTGATCAGAAAGTTTGGTTATTTGATGCTAAGTTGAAGTTGTTTCTAGGAAATTTGAAAAGCAAATGGTCAGGATCGTTCATTGTGAGAGTTGTGCGTGACAATGGGAGTATTGTCATATCTATGTTGTCATCTGACATACAACCATTTGTTGTGAACAGACTGGTGCTGAAGCCATATTTAGATCATGATACATTCTTGTCCATCGTTGATCGTATATTTGTGGTATCATATGATGATTTGATTCCATCTTCTGTGTCTGATACATGAGCTGACTACCTCTTGTATATCCTTTCATTTCATTCTTTCTTCTTTCATTTTATCATTCACCCCTTTCCGTGTATATATATGCTATACTTAGGATGTGCTTTATCCTAAGTATAGGGGGTGAATGATTTGTGTTGTTCATATTCGTCCTGTTCATCACTCTTGTTGTTGCTTATACTTATAGATACTCTACCCTAAGTATAGGGGGAGTGATGTTGTTCATATCATCTTTTTTTTCTTTCATTCTTCTTTTCTCTCGATTATCCCCCAACTTGTTGATATTCCATACTTAGGGCCATTATACCCTAAGTATAGGGGGCAAGTCAAGTCGTTGAGTCCGTACATTCTCTTCATCAGTTTTTCCCGTTTGTACAGTCTTCTATACTTAGGATTACCTGCTAAGTATTGGGGGATCACCGACTTCTATTTTTTTTCATCTTTTCTTTGAGTCATTATAGCAGAGGAGCATTTTAATTTTCTATACTTAGCATGAGTTATGTCTTCCTTTGCCACTCTCTGATCACTATGAGGACATATTTCGAGCTAAGTATAGGGGGGGTGTCATATATATTGTATATATACTTTAGACATAACTTGTACTTTAAATGTAATTATCTAAATGTATATAAATGCGTAAAATAGATGTGTCTATATAGATTTTGATCACCTTCCATCTTTAAAAAAACAAAAAAATTTAAATAAAAACACAAAAAACAAAAACAGAAACAAATAGACAAACAAAATTAACAAACAAAAAGACAAAAATCCTCTTATATTAAAAAATTTTTATACACCTGTATATATTTTACTAACCATTTTCCATTAAAAAACCCTAAAAACTACAAAACCAAAAGTCTATAAAAATTTGCATAGTTGATTTTTTTTAAAAAAATCTTTTTTTACATGTGCATCATTTTTTTCAAAAAATCCATAAAAAAGATCAAAATTAGAAAATTATTTCAAAAAAAGATTTTGCTTTCTTTTCTTTGCATTGTACATATTTTCTTCCATTTTCATGTGCATTTTTCTGGTTAATATTGTCATTTAAAGTAACTTTGGAATAAAATTGAGGAATGGAGCTTAGTTCGACCTTAATCCACTTAATTTTAGAGGAACCTTATAAGAACTAGAGTTAAGACTTTTTATATCCTATTGAATTAATTCTTTGAGTCCATAAGACTATGATCACATGTCATCTTGATTAGACTAAGTAGAATATTTAACAACACATGCATGATTCGTCTAGACCATGGCTTACCTTCGACAAGCACACAACACATAGCTCTTCATGGAGGAGGTGGTGAGGAGGCAGAATCTTTTGGCTTGGGGTAGCACATTGGTATGTAACAACTAGTGGGAATATCTATCTTCCTCTAGGGAGGTAGTGCATCTCAACCTTATCTAGTGGCATTGAGGTCTAAAGACAAGATGTTGTGGGGTTGCAATAATGCTTCAAAAGAGGGATAGTCTACTAGCTCAAGTGGAAAAATTCCTTATGTACATGCTACACCTTGTATATATTTGGAAAAGAAAAGAGAAAAAAAGAGAAAAAGAAAAAATGCAGAATCACCAAAAGTGGACATGCCTGATTGAAAAGTAAAACGTCTGCCGAAGTGTATATACAAGTATAAAAAAAGAGCGAAGAGCTTCAAAATATTTTTTTTAACTTGCAGCGAATGACTTGGCTATGCTGGTCATGCATCCAAGGATATGTAGCTACACCAGTTACCATCAATTCTTTTCTTCATCTTCTCTTCTTGAGATGGTTGTATTTAAACTTAGAAGGCAATATCCCCACTCCTCGAGGAAAGAGTTGCTAGACCGGGGGACTAGAGTTACCTTATTGAAAGAGGTTGCTTATTTTTTACTTTTGAGATGGGGAGCTATATTTCACTTACATTGTACAAGTAAAGATTCATAATCATAAGAGTTTGTGTATGTAGGCTTATTCTGACCTGACTGTTGAGGCAACCTGAATAAGGGTTTTGTGGAACTTGAAGGTTGTTAGGTTTTAGATCCATTTCCCAACAAGGTTCTGGCATACTAACAATCCAAAGGCTTGACAGGGCTCTATACTATAATTTTATGAAGATAAGTTTAATACTCAAAATTGTTCTAATTATTTTATTTTTCTTTACTTTTTCTTGTATTCATTTATTCTTTCAAATAAGTATTTGCTAAGGGATTAGCAAAGGTGAAGCATAGGGGGATGATGAATATGCATTTCATCATCTTTATTCATTTATTTTAGCTTAAAATCCCTTGTAAAACACTTGTATATATTAATAAATCCATATTCTTACTAACTTGCATCTGTGTGTAAATATTGTCCATTTATTATTACTTCAACCTAAAATAAATAAATAAAGAAAGAAAAATAAAGAAAAAAAGATTGTATATATAATAGATACAGGCTAACCCAAACCCCGAGAGAAGGTAAAGACTTAACCTGATCGACCAGGAATAAAGTAGAGGGAGATAGGGCATTTAATCAAATCATCCAAAAAAATATACTTTGTAAATGCTATTCATTTATTCTATGTATATTTGTAAAAAAACTTACACTATTTTATTTGTACATAAATTAACCTCAAATTAAAAATTTTCTAAACAAAAGTTGTAAATAAAAATACTTCCTAAACAATAAAAATATTTGCAAAATAAAATCATGTACAAAATAAAAATAACTACACTCAGAAAAATCCATAAAGTGATAATTGAAAGACCAATTTCGGCTCCATATGAACTACAATTGTATCAATCTCATTTCATTATATTCTAAATTAAACTATCTTTAAAATGGTAGTAGTTTCATAATTTTTGGAGTTACGGTATGAAAGATGATTTCTGGGGGTTGTTTTTACAATTTTACAATTTTACAATTTATTTGTTGTATATATTTATTAATATTTATATATGTATTGTGTGGTAAATAATTGTCGATATTTATAATAATTATTTAAAATAAAATTAAAAATATAAAAAAATTTAAAACATAAAATAAACTAATTTCCTTATTTACCTATGTATATAATGTACCATATGTATATAGTATATGTATATAATTGGTTTCCTTATATAACCATCACAAAAAATTAATAATTGAAATTTATTATTTAATTAGTAAAGTGATGAAAATAATTAAATAATAAATTAAGAAGATAGTGCAATTTTATCCACTCTTAACATCGTCCCTTCTTTTCCTCTCCATTCAAATTTCAAAAATTCAAATTTAATTTATTTTATCTATTAATGTGGTTCCTCCTCCCTCATTTCTAGTTGACCAATCTTTTGGTGAGAGGTTCCTATTCTCTGAGAGCTTTCTTGTTGTAGAGAGGTGGCCAATTTCTGATCCTTTCGGTGACAACGAGTTGGTCCTTGTCGAGGCTATTACGGCGTTATCCGCTCCTATTCGATGAGATTCATTTTTCTTGTTTTTAATCTAGGTTAATTGTAACTTAATTTTTGCATTTTTAGTTTCACTATCATTTTTTATTTTAGATCATAGTTAATCATTTTTAATCAATCATCTAGATTTGATCAGAATCTGGTCTGATCTTCCATCTCATTTCTCTATCTCATCGCTTCACGTTCTACCTCATGCAACCACACACCTCCGACCACACATGGTGGCCGGAGATTCAGATCTATCCATTCACCTCACCAGATCTGCTTTTCCATTCACATTTTCTATCTATAACTTTTGACCGAGCCGTCGTGCTCAAGTTGGATATCTTTTGTGCTTTTATTTCATTACATGTACAAGGATCTTACAAAAAAACTAAAAATAAAAAATTGCAGTTTCTGTTTTAAAAAAAATTGTAGTTTCTATTTTTAAAATCAAAAAAAGAAAAAATAATAAAAAATCAAGCATGGCAGGCACTACTGATGAATCTCATATTCATCATGTTACAATTGATTAATTAGGCTCTATTCACCAAAATACACATGCATTTAAAACTAATAGAGCATCATTAGCATTCATTCATGTGTAAATCATATCCACATTCCATCATGCGTACTTGCATAATATATAAATCAGCCTAAAAAACTGCTAATTTCTATACTTTTAATTAATTCATCCTAACTAAATTTGACCCCATTATGTAGATATTACTAACATGAATAAATAAAAAAATACAAAAAAATATTAACTCAAATAAGTTGCAAATAATCCTAAAGTCTAATTTCACATCTGACGGACTAAAACATGCATATCTTCCTCGTATTGTGTCTGATTTTGGTCTCCTCACTTTTAAAGTACTCTGTTTTTAAATATCTTCAAAAAGACCAATTTCATAAAATTCGAAGCTCATGTGTTAAAGTTGGGTTTTCGGCCACCTTTACGCATTTTAACTTTTTGCTATTTTTTGCCTAAGTTTTTATGTAAATAATTAACCCTTTTAATTTTAATTTTTCTTCATTTGTGTTCTTTGATGAAAGTTTTATTAAACGACACAAAAATCCAAATCTAGATCAAAACTAAAATCAAAGAAACTGACGGTGGATGGGTGTCCGTTGTCAGTTCATACAAAAGTTGTGTGATCCGTACTTCTATTTTATTTTCCAATTGGCTTTTAAATATATATCTGTCGCTGCATCGCTTTCCTGAGGGTGGGAAGGTGAAGATTCTCACGGAGTGGTAGATTAGAACTCATGTCGTACATTCCGAATTTCGCCCAGAAAATGATTTCTTGAATTTTACCATATTTTTTCTAGAATTTTTATCCTCTCGTAAAACCACAAAAAAATTACAAAACCAAAAAGACAGTTTTTCATACACATGGAGAGCCACCAAAAATTCCACTTCACATAGAGGACCTCTCTTGCGCTTGGGTCCTTCATGAAAGTAGTAGATCTCGTCAAGTTGAACAACTTTCGAGAAGGAAAATTTTTGTTCCAAGGTTTCCTGTTATTTCTTTTCCAAATTTCTTTTCCTTTTAAATTTTGAAATTTTTGGGTGCCACGTGGCAGCCCCTGGGCGTGCCACATGGCACCCAACTTCTCTTTCCTGTCACACACTTCCCCTTCCTCCCGACGTTGCGCCTCCTACAACGGTTCCACCTCCATGCCTCCGCCCGTTACACCCTTGTGCGAGTAACGATTGTCGCCTCGACGTTACCATCCCTCTCCAGCCGTTACTCATCTCCTCCTCTATATACCTTTCGACAGACACCTCCCATATCATCAGCCGACTATAACCATAAAGGAAGTCTATCGTCAGTGGTGACAGTCCATGCACCCTCTCCTTTTCCAGCGAGATCCAAAGCCCAACGGGGCTTCGTTGCAGCGTGCATTCCCCTCGGCATGTCTGCTTGCTCCGACCATGGTCATTGAGCTATTTGCGCCACTCCAGGTACTCTGCCTCCCCCTTCCTTCGCGTCTCATTCATCCCCATCGCACCATTGTTCCTCCGATACTTCTCCGTCAAACCCAGTCGCCCAAATCCACCCCGACTCTTTCAAAGAGTCGATCTCCCACATCCTCCATCTCCCCCGCTCGCATAGGACCTCCGCTCATCGTTTGTTTCTCCACTAACACTGCATGTCTACTCTCACTATCGGAGCTCCATCACCGCCCTATCTCAACTCACCATCAATAAGCTTCCTGCTCCTCTGCGTCTTTGTCTACACTGCACCCGCCACGTGCCACCACCTGGAATGAGCCCTCCGTTCAGATCAGTTCGCAGCATCCCCTTCGATCGCCACCACCTCAACGTCTACACCTTTGCCTCCAACGGCCCGACGCTCCTTCGTCGCCATCACGCCTCGGTCCCTCGCGTCGTGTGTCGGTCGAGAGCTCGACCCTCTATTAACAACCACCGTTGGATGAGGGCATTGGCCCCTTGATCCAACGACCCACCAGCCGCCACGCGTTTCAACCGAGCCCTCCACGCTTGAAGCTCAGTCTCCCAGACTTCCCTTCCGTCGCCACTATAGGATTGGCGCTCGAGGCTCAGCCTATTTCAGACTTTCACCTCTGGCAACCGAGCCTTTCCCGAACCATAGCCCCGTCGGCCGAAACTGTAGAGCACGTGCACTACACGTTCTTTGTGGACTTTTTTGTGCTGGTGCCCTTCAACGATCTGTAATTTGCATAAAGACCCCTGCTAGTCAGGAAACGTGCTACGCACGTGGCAAACGTGCCTTCACTAGTGTTGAGTGGGTGAACTTGAGAATTTGATTTGTATTTGCTTTGTGTAAGCATTCTCGTGAAGACTCTCTTCTCGACCCCTCTTGGTCTTAGGGTCATCCTCTTTAGCAATCCTTCTCCTTTAGGGTTCAGTCCATCCAAGACTAACCCTTCATTTCACTCCTCTGCTAAAGAAATCTTCATCCTTGATAATTATTCACTTACATTAATGCCTAATTCTAAACTCTTTACTTCTGAAGGTGAGGAGGAAGAAGTCACGATGTCTCCAAAGAAGAACCCTGGTGACGACGAGAATGACAATGATCCTATTCAAGCTTTTCTATCTAGAATAACCATTGTTGAACGACACAATGAACTCCTTAGGGCACAAATGGCAGAAATGCAACGCGGTGAGTCTGATATGGAAGATATGTACCTCCCTGAATTAGATGAAGACTATAGTTGGTCGAGACCGGTACCCCCAGAGGATGCGTTCAAACACAAACCACATTTCCTCACATTATTGCCCAAGTTCGGAGGGAATAATCATGAAGAACTATATATCTTCCTCCGTGACTTTGAGCTAGTCTACGCTAACCTCTGCCACCCTAGGGTTAGACAAGACTACATAAGGCTGAGAGTTGCCCCCTTCGCCTTGACTGATAAGGTGGCTTACTGGCTGAAAAATTTAGGGGAAGTGATCACTACATGGGCCACCTTCAAAACTATGGTCTTAAAGAAATTCTACCCACTTAGTAGAATCAATCAGATGAGGATCAAGCTCATGAGCACCCAACACCTGAGGGAACCATTCCATGAAACTTGGGAAAGGTTCACGGACCTAATCCAGAAATTCCCAGGACACGGGATAAGTAAAATGATGCTAGTCCAAAGTCTTGTTAGTGTGCTGAACCCTGAGACCCAAGGGTTAGGAAGTGCATCATGTGGTAGAATCTACATGGGACACCACGAGGACACCATCTACAAGGTGTTCAAGAGACTTGCTAAATCCATCTATGCGCAAACCACCAGTCAGGCCTACATAGTCAGCTCAAAAAAGATGGTGAATAATATGATGACCAATCAGAGCATTGACATGGGAATAATAGCTGATAAGCTAAATATGGCCGAACAGATTTATAAGAAGGTGGACGAACTCCATAAATCATTTGATATAGAGAAATTGGCAAAATTGCCTAAGCAAATGGAGGAATTGGCTGACAGGGTATCTAAGATTCAAATACCTGCCCTAACTTCACCCCCTGCCCCCATACACAAAATTCACTACATCAAAGGTCAAGGGGTAGGGCAACAGATCCATTGGGGTGGAGAATAAATCTTGTCCCATCAAATTGGAGAAACCTCCGCTCAAATTGTTTACGAGGAACCTCCACAAGTCATGGAGATAAATAGAGTTTGATATAACTTGGAACCTGTCAACCATTCAGACCAAAACTCTACTCCAAACCCTCGTCCACCACAAGCCCAACCCACCCACCAGCCTCAACAACAACAACGCCAGTAGTACCGCACGTGTTATCAGAACCCGCAACCACAACCACAACAGTATTAACGCCAAGGCTGGCATGGCCAATTCAGACAATATCAACAACCTCAGGTCAAGAAGGTCCAGGGGTCCTCCTCTTCTTCTATCTCTCCGGAACTCCAATGAGTGCTGGACGAACTTCATGATATAATAGTTGACATAAATCGACTCTCTCGATGGTGAGATGAGGTAAGTGCACCCTAAACCGTGATTCCAGCTTAAGTCTAGGCTAATCCAAATAGCCTCGGATAGAATCAGGTATTATTCTCTGAATGTTCTGTACTTGAATATGATATCTTATCGAATAATGACGCTTATCATATTTCTCTTAGGAGCGGAAGGACCGTAACCATGCCTGATCGAGCGAAAGAACACAGTGGCATAGCCCTAGTGTTTACAAATTCACACAATCCTGGGGGAATCGAGGAGGAGAAAGAACAAGACACACCCACACCACCTGTGATACACTATACCTCTAAAGGTCATGGAGAGTCAAAATCTGAGTCTAATAAAGAAGCACCACCAAGACATCCACAATAGCTGTCCACCAATTTCCATGCTTTTAGATCAGTTAGTCCGAGTCTTGTAAATAATTTTAACTCCTCGTTCAATAAAAGTGATGTTTTTGATCACAATGAGTCCATCCCTTTCCCTCATGCTCTTACGACTAGAAAGAAGAAAAACATAAAAAACCATAAAAATGATGACGAGATGGACCGTATATATAGAGAAAATATTAAGGTTGCTCTATCCCTAGACAAGATGATAGGAAGAGACCCATCTTTTAAAAAATACCTTTAGTTGAGATGCACACCCACATGGGCCTGCAAAACAAATCCTAGCCAAACAAAGAGGAACATTCTCCCTATTGTTACATCTCGCCTGATAAAAAATGAGCTACCAAGGAAGAAAAGAGACATGAGTGCTTTGTCACTATCTAGATCAGTAAAATCAAATTTGCCCGAACATTATTAGACAATGGATCATCCATCAATCTCATGCCCACAACTCTATTTGAGCATCTAAATCTAGATCCTCTTAAGCAATCTATAGTTGTACTTCAATTCATAGATACATCAACTACGAGATCTAAGGGGGAGATTCGAAATGTTTTCATCTGCATAGAGGCACAAAATTACCCAGTCGATTTCACAATACATGACATGGATGTCCCTAGAAATTGGAAAGACTCCCACATGATACTAGGGAGACCATTCCTTAGGACCGCATGAGCTATATTTGATTACACATCCAGGAGAATCCAGTTTGGAAAAGTTGAACTTAAAATGAAGCAAACTAGGTTTCAAATACTTGACACTGAGTCAAGCACTGAGTCGGAAAAATCAGAACCTGAGGTAGAATATACGGAGGCAACAGTTGGGCTCTGCAGAAAAAACCCAACCACAATGATAGAATCACCCTCATCTGGAGAGGACATAGTTGATGATTTAGTCTGCCAGCTCATACATACATCTACCTATACTCTCGGATACTCAGAGGTCCCTCTTGACCTGTCACTCCATTCTCCTTATGGACAATCCCAGAGTGAGGTACACAGATTGGACGCGGTGCTTGCCACACCACATTCCATCATTAGCGATCAGATCCACGAGACAACCAAGATGGTGGTCAATATTGATACACTGCAAACATCCATATCACAACAAGAAGCACCAATGAGAGGGCCAGATTCAGTTAATGATACAGACTTACCCGAACTTAAACCATTTCCCCCTACTCTTAAGTATGCCTTCCTTGCAAGAAATAAAGGATAGTTTCCGATCATCATTAGTTGACATCTGATCGAAGAGTAGGAGATCTACCTGCTTAATGTTTTAGAGAAAAATTGCAAGGCTATAGGCTGGAGATAGTATGATATTTCAGGGATAAACCCAGCCCTTTGCTCACACAATATTTACCTTGAGGATAATGCTAAACCCTCACGTGAATGCCAGCATAGGTTGAATCCAAATTTAGGGGTAGTGGTTAAGGTTGAGATCGAAAAATGGTGTAAGGATGGTTTCATATATCCCATCTCAGACTCCAAGTGAGTGTCACCTCTGCATGTCGTCCTGAAAAAGTCAGGACTTCAGATTATCATCAATAAGGAGGGAGAAGAGATCACGACACGGGTACCCATGTCGTGAAGTGTCTATCTAGATTAAAGGGGCCTGAATGCCGTAACCAATAAGGACCACTTTCCGCTACCTTTTATTGATCAAATCTTGGAGAGATTGGCAGGGAGAGAATACTTCTATTTATTAGACGGGTACTCGGGCTACAATCAGGTACCCATCACCCCCACGGACCAGGAAAAGACTACTTTTACATGTCCTTTCAGCACATACACATTCAAGTGCATCCCTTTTGGGATTTGCAATGCCCCGACACTTTTCTACGATGCATGATTGTGGTATTTGACAAAATGGTTAGAGATTTCCTGGAGGTCTTCATGGATGACTTCTCAGTCCATGGTGATTCATTTGACGATTGTCTAGTGCACTTGGATCGAGTCCTCTAAAAGTGTAGGGAATTCAATCTGGCGCTCTCTTGGGAGAAAAGCCATTTCATGGTAAAAGAGGGCATTATATCGGGGCATGTCATCTCCAAAAAGGGAATGGAGGTTGACCTTGCTGAGGTGGATGTGATCAAGAAACTCGAGCCACCTACCAATGTGTTACAAGTACAACCTTTTCTGGGGCATGTAGGATTTTATAGGAGATATATTAAGGATTTTTAAAAAATTACTTGACCGCTAACTGACCTCCTATTAAAAGACATTGAGTTCCTAGTAGATCAGAAGTGTCTTGAAGCCCCTAAACTACTCAAAAGGAGGATCATTGAGACTCCTATCCTAGAAGCCCCCGACTGGTCTCTTCCCTTTGAGATCATGAAAAACGCATCCGATTTCGTAGTAGGGGTTGTGTTAGGACAAAGAAAAGATGGAATCATGTATGATATTCACTACGCAAGCAAGGTTTTATACCCTTCTCAAAAAAATTACACTGTGACCGAAGAGGAATATCTTGTTATAGTCTTTGCCTTGGAAAAATTTTGATCTATACTTCTAGGATCTAAGGTGACAATTTACACAGATCATTCTGTCATTCGATACTTAATGGCAAAAAAATGCAAAAGCGTAACTCCTTAGATGGATACTATTGCTTAAAGAATTTTATTTGGAGTTTAATGTCAAACCTAAGGTTAAGAATGTCGTCACTAATCATTTATCACGGATCTAACATAACAAAATCCCAAAGTCTGAATCCATCCATAAAACCTTCCCAAACGAGTCAATTTTGGCTATTGACTCTCTCCCATGGTATGCTGATATGGTGAACTATCTCATCTCCAAGAAAGTTCCTCAGGGTTGGCCTAAGAATAGAATTGATCGACTCATGTCGGAAGCCAGACACTACCATTGGGAGGATCCATTCTTTTTCTTTGTAGGATCGGATTGAATATGGAGAAGATGTATTCCTCAAGAGGAATACCAAAGCATCCTCAATCTATGTCATACCTTGGAGGTAGGAGGACATCATTCTATGAAGAGGACCGTTGAGAAGATACTACAATGTGGATTTTACTAGCCGACCTTGTTTAAAGATGCCTACAATTTTGTCAAGTCATGCCGGGCCTGTCAGAGAATGGGAGGGACCATTAGTCCCAAATATGTCATGCCTGTGCAACCAGAGATCATTTGTGATGTATTCGACGCATGGGGCATTGACTTTAAGGGCCCATTCCCTTATAGCAAGGATTTGAATATATTCGTCTCGCGATAGATTATTTATCTCGCGATAGATTTCCCTACTCGAGCTCCAGATAGCAAAACTGTATGCAAGTTTTTGAAAGATCATATTATTTCAAGGTTTGGAATACCTAAAGTATTAATATATTATGGGGGTAGCCACTTTATAAACTGGGAGGTGATGAAGTTGACTAAGGAATACGACATCGAGCACTGTGTCACTAGTCCTTACCATCCATAATCCAATGGCATGGCTGAGGTGTCAAACAAGGAGGTCAAAGTAATTTTACAGAAGCTAGTCTGTCCTGAAAGGAAGAACATGTACCAACTCCTGGACCATGTTCTATGGGCTTACCGGACGGCTTATAAGATCCCATTAGGCACCTCCCTATTTCGAATGGTATATGGAAAGTCGTGTCATTTGCCCGTAGAACTCGTGCATAAATCAGATTGGGCAATCAAAAAGATCAATTAAAATTGTCACCAAGATAAGACAAATAGAGAGATGGAGTTGAATGAGTTATCTGAAATGATGCCTATGAAAACAACACCATCTACAAAGACCAAGTAAAGAAATGGCACAACAAGAACATTCGAACAAAGACCTTTGTCCCAGGACGGAAAGTATGATTATTAAATGCAATACTGAAAATTTTCCTAGGTAAATTGAAATCAAAATGGATGAGATCCTTCGTCGTAAGAGAGGTACACAATAACAGAAGTGTTGAGATCTCAGAGACCGCAGATAACACGCAAACATCTATAGTCAACGGTCAGCTACTTAAACACTTTGTCGAATACAATGAGCAGTTCGTGGAAGTAGAACAAATCTCCTTCACTCATGGCATGGCACTTGACTAAAGACTCGAATTGCCCAAATAAACCACCTCTTCGATTCCAATACTCTTCTGTATATCCATCAACTCACTCTCAGTTCCCAATACTTAGTATAAGGTGATCGATATCATTGTGTATACATCACTTATATTCTTTCCTCTTACCCTCGATTGCCTCATTTCATGCTTTTCTTCTATGCTTAGTCCCTCAAAAGTGTAAGTAGAGGGGGCATATCGACTTCTATTATTCTTGACTCAACCATATTTAGTACAAGCTATGTCTATATTTCACTTTGTGCAATGAGGACATAGCACTTGCTATGTATAGGTGGTATGTTGTATATATTCTATCTACTTTATCCATAGTTCGTACTTTAATTGTTTTCATATAACATCGGGGATGGGTACAAGTAGTGTATATTATTCATAACACTAAATGCTTTCTATATATAATACCTGTTTTTTTTAAAAAAGAGTAAGGAATAAGAAAACAAAGAAAAAAATCACTCATGGTCTTGAATTTCGTCAGGCATTCCATGCATTCCTTGGTTGAATTATTCCTAACACATTTACTATCACTCAAGGCTTGAGGATTTTGAGGACATTTGATCTATGTGATCTTGAGAATCTGAGTTAGACAACGTTAGTCATTAGGGTTTTGAACTTAAGAATCCACACTACCGAAATTTAAAAGATTTGAGCGCTATATTGCACTCTTCATCTCTACCTTCAAAAGAATATGATCAACACTTCACTTCACAATTGCATGATTGATGAGATGAGTTGAGTTATCACTTAAGGAACGAGAACTAGATATTTGAGATTAGACTTGATCTAATGATGCTCGAGGACGGGACAAAGTTAATGAAGGCTTCAAGAAACATGAGTGTCAGCAAAACTTTAACCAATATGTGAACAAGTTCACGTGCTATCTTTTGATATTTATCTACATGCCAGGGTGTGAGGAGACTTAATTTAATTGTTGATCAGTGTGCGCCAACTTTTGATAAAAGCAGTGCAGCTAGTCAACAAATGAAAAGAAAAGAAAGAAATGTCCAAAGAAAAGCTCTATCCTCCAAAGTCAAATTATAAATGAGCTTTCACCAATGGTGAGCGCTCCCCATTATTTTCAAAGTATCCACTTGGATCAAGCGATAATTAGGACCAAGGAGTTGGGATGACACCAAAAAACAACTCTACATCGTAAATGCTACAAGTCTAGGTGTCGAAGGTATCTTAGATACTCAAAAAAGACACACCCCGGTGTACTCCCAGAAAAACAAGTGCATACGACTCCAACTCTCTTGACGAACACACTGATCAACAGGCTGAAACTTTACATGTGTTGAGTAAAAAGGCATGCGAGAGGACCCTTGTTCCAATGTGAAGGACATAAAACTAGACACAATCCTATACCCTCCCTCATCTAGCCCTCAATCTACATTTCAAGTCTGACAAACTAATAGGATGGTTGACTAAAGAAAGAATAAACTTATTCCCTAGTGTTGAAGATGAGGTTAAGAGGATAGTCTCTTAGATTGGAACTTTGAGTGATGTCTCGACTTGACTCTCATGAATGCAGTACACTAATGTCATATTCTTATACTATATGTACAAACATAGAGTCTGATAAATAAAGAAGTTGGATTCCTTTTTCTTAAAGCATGGTTGAACCAAGAATTTTATGATCACTCAAATTAAGGGTCTGCGGTGAATCGAGCCTTGAAAATTCACATGCACAGTCAGGATTTATCCAACTAAGTCATTCATTCATTGATGCTCGGGGGCGAGCATGGTGTAAGTAAAGGGTATGATGAGTCTCATATTCATCATGCTAAAATAGACTAATTAGGCTCTGTTCCCTAAAATACATGTGCATTAAAAGCATCATTAGCATTCATACATGTGTAAATAATATCCGCATTCCATCATGCATACTTGCACAATGTGTAAATTAGCCCAAAAAGCTGCTAGGTTCTCATATTTTTAATTAATTCATCCTAACTAAAATTGACCCCAATCTACTTCCATTATGTAGATATTACTAACATGAATAAATAAAAAATACAAAAAAATACTAACTCAAATAAGTGGTAAATAATCCAAAAGTCTAATTTCACATCTGACGGACTAAAACGTGCATATCTTACTCATATTATGTCTGATTTTGGTCTACTCACTTTTAAAGTACTGCATTTTTAAATACCTTCAAACAAAACAATACCAATTTCATAAAATTCAGAGCTCATATGTGAAAGTTGGGTTTTCGGCCTCTTTTGTACATTTTAACTTTTTGATATTTTTGACCTAAGTTTTTATGTACACAATTAACCCTTTTAATTTTAATTTTTATTCATGTATCTTCTTTGATGAAAGTTTTATTAAGTGGCACACAAATCTAAATCTAGATCAAAACTGAAATCAAAGAAACTGACCGTGTCTTGTTGTCCGTTGCCGGTCTGTACAAAAGTTGCGTGATGCGCACTTCTTTTTTATTTTCCTATTTTCTTATTTATTAAAAATACAAAAATATATTAGTGTGTAATTAATTTCTTGAATTTTATTTTATTTTTTAAATAATTTTTATCCTCTCATAAAACCATTAAAAAATTATAAAACCCAAAAATATGGTTTTCTATACACATGGAGAACCACCAAAAATTCCACTTCGCACAGATTACCTCTTTTGCTCTTAGGTCCTTCATAAAAGTTGTAGATCTCATCGAGACGAACAACTTTTATGAAGGAAACTATTCGATCAGATGTCTCCTGCTATTTCTTTTCTATAATTCTTCTTCTTTTAAATTTGAAATTTTTTGGGTTCCACGTGGCAGCCCCTGGGCGTGCCATGTGGCACCCCACTTCTCTCTCCTGTCACCCACTTCCCCTGTCATGTGCCAGGCATGTGACTCGCCTACTCTCTTCGATCCTTCTCGGGTCACGTGCCTAGCATGTAACCTTGTCCGCTTCCTCCTGACGTTGCGCCTCCTGCAACGGTTCCACCTCCACGCCTCCGTCCCTTACACCCCCACGCGAGTAACAATCGCCGCCTCAATGTTACCATACCTCTCCAGTCTTTACCCATCTCCACCTTTAAAAACCTTTCGACGGACACCTCCCATATCATCCGCCGACTACAACCATAAAGGAAATCCATCACCGGTGGTGACAACCTGGGCACCCTTTCCTTTTCAGGCGAGATCTGAAGCCCAGCGGGGCTTCGTTGTAGCACGCATTCCCCTCATCGTGTCTGGTTGCTCCAACCTTGGTCATTGAGATATTTGTGCCTCTCACGGTACTCCGCCTCCCCTTCCTTCGCATCTCATTCATCCCCATCGCACCATTGTTCCTCCGATACTTCTCCGTAAGACCCAGTCGCCCAAATCCACCCCAACTCTTGCAAAGAGTCAGTCTCCCAGATTCTCCATCTCCCCCGCTCGCATAGGATCTCCACCTCATTGTTTGTTTCTCCACTAACACTGCAGGTCTACTCTCACTGTCGGAGCTCCATCACCATCCGATCTCAACTCACCATCAACAAGCTTCCTGTTCCTCTACATCTTCATCCGCACCGCACTTGCTGTGTGCCACCACCTGGAATGAGCCCTCCGTCCGGATCAGTTCGCAGGATCCCCTTCAACCGTCGTCGCCTTGATGTTTACCACCTTTGCCTCCAACGGCCTGATGCTCCTTCACCGCCATCGGACCTCGGGCCCTCGCACCATGTGTCTGCTGAGTGCCCGACCCTCCGTTAACAACCACCGTTGGATTAAGGAATTAACCCCTTGATCCAACAACCCACCAGCCACCACGTGTTTCAACCGAGCCAACATCCACGCTTGAGACTCAGACTCCCAGACCTCCCTTCTATCATCACGTATAGGCTTGGTGCTCGAGGCTCTGCCTCTATCTGGGCCTTCGTCTCAGGCAACCGAGCGTTTCCCGAGCCATAACCACGCTGGTCGAACCTATAGAGCACGTGTGACGCACACGCTTTGTGGACATTATGCGCCCATGCCCTTCAATGATCCGGAATTTGCATAAAGACCCCCACCAGTCATGGTACGTGTTACACACATGGCTCCTTGGCACAATTGCAATAACGCCCTTGTGAGCCCCTGAATTTCCAAATTTACCCCCATCATATGTATTTTCCAGAAGGGCCCCTCCGAATTCTTAATTTTGTAGATAATCCCTTCCAGGGAACTTAAAGAAAAACCCTTTTTTATTTGCAATTTAGTCCCTGCAGATTGTTTTTATCATATCTTTTGCATCCGAACTCTGATTTTAGCATATAATATGTCATTTTGAAGCTATTTTCATGCTATGTAATTTATCATAGTTTGTGAAAAGATCTAAGATTATTTATTAGGGATTAGAATGTGAGGATCTATGTTGACAAATATAGGCTGATTATTGACATATTGTGCTATATTTTCATTGAGAAATTAACGGTATCTTTTGAGGAGTTCGATTGAGGAATTTAATTTGATTAACTCCTTGTGATCATTGTAGATTATTACCAATAATTTGATCTTTACAGGAGATTAATTTAGATTTATTCCTTTAATATTATGGTTGACTATTTTAGTAATTAAATCACAGAAATCTTGAGGCAAGATATTTTGGTTCGATTTATTATGAGTATCAATTGATTTATTATCCTGAAGCATTAGAATCAATTTGAATATATTTGACTTCAATCCTTTTTTATTTATGATTAATTTTATGAAAGATGCATACAATTTTATAAAGGAATATATTTGACATTGTTTAAAGATGCCTACAATTTTGTCAAGTCATGCCCGGCCTGTCAAAGAATGGGAGGGACCATTAGTCCCAAAGATGTCATGCCTGTGCAACCAGTGATCATTTGTGACGTATTCGACGCATGGGGCATTTACTTTAAGGGCCCATTCCCTTATAGCAAGGATTTGAATATATTCTTCTCGCGATAGATTATTTATCTAGGTTGGTGGAGGCTATCCTTACTGGAGCTACAGATAGCAAAACTGTATACAAGTTTTTGAAAGATCATATTATTTCAAGGTTTGGAATACCTAAAGTATTAATATATGATGGGGGTAGCCACTTTATCAACTGGGAGGTGATGAAGTTGACTAAGGAATACGACATCGAGCACTGTGTCACTAGTCCTTACCATCCATAATCCAATGGCATGGCTGAGGTGTCAAACAAGGAGGTCAAAGTAATTTTACAGAAGCTAGTCTGTCCTGAAAGGAAGAACTGGTCCCAACTCCTGGACCATGTTCTATGGGCTTACCGGACGGCTTATAAGATCCCATTAGGCACCTCCCTGTTTCGAATGGTATATGGAAAGCCATGTCATTTTCCCGTAGAACACGTGCGTAAATCAGAATGGGCAATCAAAAAGATCAATTAGAATTGTCACCAAGATAAGACAAATAGAGAGATGGAGTTGAATGAGTTATCTGAAATGATGCCTACGAAAATAACACCATCTACAAAGACAAAGGAAAGAAATGGTACGACAAGAACATTCGAACAAAGACCTTTGTCCCAGGCGGAAAGTATGATTATTAAATGCAATACTGAAAATTTTCCAAGGTAAATTGAAATCAAAATGGATGAGATCCTTCATCGTAAGAGAGGTACACAATAACGGAAGTGTTGAGATCTCAGAGACTGTAGATAACACGCAAACATCTATAGTCAATAGTCAGCTACTTAAACACTTTGTCGAATACAATGAGCAGTTCCTGGAAGTAGAACAAATCTCCTTCACTCATGGCGTGGCACTTGACTAAAGACTCGAATTGCCCACATAAACCACCTCTTCGATTCCAATACTCTTCTGTATATCCATCAACCCACTCCCAGTTCACCAATACTTAGTATAAGGTGATCGATATCATTGTGTATACATCACTTATATTCTTTCCTCTTACCCTCGATTGCCTCATTTCATGCTTTTCTTCTATGCTTAGTCCCTCAAAAGTGTAAGTAGAGGGGGCATATCGACTTCTATTATTCTTGACTCAACTCTATTTAGTACAAGCTATGTCTATATTTCACTTTGTGCAATGAGGACATAGCACTTGCTATGTATGGGTGGTATGTTGTATATATTCTATCTACTTTATCCATAGTTCGTACTTTAATTGTTTTCATATAACATCGGGGATGGGTACAAGTAGTGTATATTATTTATAACACTAAATGCTTTCTATATATAATACCTGTTTTTTTAAAAAAAGAGTAATGAAGAAGAAAACAAAGAAAAAATCACTCATGGTCTTGCATTTTGTCAGGCATTCCATGCATTCCTTGGTTGAATTATTCCTAACACATTTACTATCACTCAAGGCTTGAGGATTTTGAGGACATTTGATCTCTGTGATCTTGAGAATCTGAGTTAGACAGCGTTAGTCATTAGGGTTTTGAACTTAAGAATCCACACTACCCTAATTTCAAAGATTTGAGTGCTATATTGCACTCTTCATCTCTACCTTCAAAAGAATATGATCAACACTTCACTTCACAATTGCATGATTGACGAGATGAGTTGAGTTATCACTTAAGGAACTAGAACTAGAGATTTGAGCTTAGACTTGATCTAATGATGCTCGAGGACGTGACAAAGTTAATGAAGGCTTCAAGAAACATGAGTGTCAGCAAAACTTTAACCAATATGTGAACAAGTTCACGTGCTATCTTTTGATATTTATCTACGTGCCAAGGTGTGAGGAGACTTAATTTAATTGTTGATCAGTGTGCGCCAACTTTTGATAAAAGCAGTGGAGCTAGCCAACAAATGAAAAGAAAAGAAAGAAATGTCCAAAGAAAATCTCTATCCTCCAAAGTCAAATTATAAATGAGCTTCCACCAATGGTGAGCGCTCCCAAACATTTTCAAAGTATCCACTTGGACCAAGCGATAATTAGGACCAAGGAGTTGGGCTGACACCAAAAAAGGACTCTACATCGTAAATGCTACAAGTCTAGGTGTCGAAGGTATTTAGATACTCAAAAAGGACACACCCCGGTGTACTCCCAGAAAAGCAAGTGCATACGACTCCAACTCTCTTGACGAAACTGATCAACAGGCTGAAACTTTACAAGTGTTGAGTAAAAAGGCACGCGAGAGGTCCCTTGTTCCAATGTGAAGGACATAAAACTAGACACAATCCTATACCCTCCATCATCTAGCCCTCAATCTACATTTCAAGTCTGACAAACTAATAGGATGGTTGACTAAAGAAAGAATAAACTTATTCCCTAGTGTTGAAAATGAGGTCTAGAGGAGAGTCTCTTAGATTGGAACTTTGAGTGATGTCTCGACTCGAGTCTCATGAATGCAGTACACTAATGTCATATTCTTATACTATATGTACAAACATAGAGTTTGATAAATAAAGAAGTTGGATTCCTTTTGCTTAAAGCATGGTTGAACCAAGAATTTTAGGATCACTCAAATTAAGGGTCTGCGGTGAATCGAGCCTTGAAAATTCACATGCACAGTCAGGATTTATCCAACTAAGTCATTCATTCATTGATGCTCGGGGGCGAGCATGGTGTAAGTAAAGGGGTATGATGAGTCTCATATTCATCATGCTAAAATAGATTAATTAGGCTCTATTCCCTAAAATACATGTGCATTAAAAGCATCATTAGCATTCATACATGTGTAAATAATATCCGCATTCCATCATGCATACTTGCACAATGTGTAAATTAGCCCAAAAAGCTGCTAGGTTCTCATATTTTTAGTTAATTCATCCTAACTAAAATTGAACCCAATCTACTTCCATTATGTAGGTATTACTAACATGAATAAATAAAAAAATACAAAAAAATACAAACTCAAATAAGTGGTAAATAATCCAAAAGTCTAATTTCACATCTGACGGACTAAAACGTGCATATCTTCCTCATATTATGTCTGATTTTGGTCTACTCACTTTTAAAGTACTCCATTTTTAAATACCTTCAAACAAAATAATACCAATTTCATAAAATTCAAAGCTCATATGTGAAAGTTGGGTTTTCGGCCTCTTTTGTGCATTTTAACTTTTTGATATTTTTTACCTAAGTTTTTATGTACACAATTAACCCTTTTAATTTTAATTTTTATTCATTTATCTTCTTTGATGAAAGTTTTATTAAGTGGCACACAAATCTAAATCTAGATCAAAACTGAAATCAAAGAAACTGACCGTGTCTTGGTGTCCGTTGCCGGTCTGTATAAAAGTTGCATGATGCGTAGTTCTTTTTTATTTTCCTATTTTCTTATTTATTAAAAATACAAAAATATATTAGTGTGTAATTAATTTCTTGAATTTTATTTTATTTTTTATAGAATTTTTATCCTCTCATAAAACCATTAAAAAATTACAAAACCCAAAAATATGGTTTTCTATACACATGGAGAACCACCAAAAATTCCACTTCGCACAGATTACCTCTTTTGCTCTTAGGTCCTTCATAAAAGTTGTAGATCTCATCAAGACGAACAACTTTTGTGAAGGAAATTATTCAATCAGATGTCTCCTGCTATTTCTTTTCTATAATTCTTCAACTTTTAAATTTGAAATTTTTTGGGTTCCACGTGACAGCCCCTGGGAGTGCCATGTGGCATCCACTTCTCTCTCCTGTCACCCACTTCCCCAGTCACGTGCCAGGCATGTGACTCGCCTACTCTCTTCGATCCTTCTTGGGTCACGTGCCTAGCACGTAACCTTGTCCGCTTCCTCCTGACGTTGCGCCTCGTACAATGGTTCCACCTTCACGCCTCCGTCCCTTACACCCCCACGCGAGTAACAATCGCCGCCTCGATGTTACCATACCTCTCCAGTCTTTACCCATCTCCACCTTTAAAAACCTTTCGACGGACACCTCCCATATCATCCGCCGACTACAACCATAAAGGAAGTCCATCACCGGTGGTGACAACCTGTGCACCCTTTCCTTTTTAGGAGAGATCCGAAGCCCAACGGGGCTTCGTTGTAGCACACATTCCCCTCATCGTGTCTGGTTGCTCCAACATTGGTCATTGAGATATTTGTGCCTCTCACGATACTCCGCCTCCCTTTCATTCGCATCTCATTCATCCCCATCGCACCATTGTTCCTCCGATACTTCTCCGTAAGACCCAGTCGCCCTAATCCACCCCAACTCTTGCAAAGAGTCAGTTCCCAGATTCTCCATCTCCCCCGCTCGCATAGGATCTCCACCTCATTGTTTGTTTCTCCACTAACACTGCAGGTCTACTCTCACTGTCGGAGCTCTCCATCACCATCCGATCTAAACTCACCATTAACAAGCTTCCTGCTCCTCTACATCTTCATCCGCACCGCACTTGCTGTGTGCCACCACCTGGAACGAGCCCTCCGTCCGGATCAGTTCGCAGGATCCCATTCAACCGTCGCCGCCTTGATGTTTACCACCTTTGCCTCCAACGGCCCGATGCTCCTTCACCGCCATCGTACCTCGGACCCTCGCACCATGTGTCTGCCGAGTGCCCGACCCTCCGTTAACAGCCACCGTTGGATTAAGGCCTTAACCCCTTGATCCAACGGCCCACCAGCCACCTCGTGTTTCAACTGAGCCAACCTCCACGCTTGAGACTCAGACTCCCAGACCTCCCTTCTATTACCACGTATTGGCTTGGCGCTCGAGGCTCTGCCTCTGTCTGGGCCTTCGCCTCAGGCAACCGAGCGTTTCCCGAGCCATAACCACGCCGGTCGAACCTATGGAGCACGTGTGACGCACACTCATTGTGGACATTTTGCGCCCATGCCCTTCAATGATCCGGATTTGCATAAAGACCCCCACCAGTCATGGTACGTATTACACACATGGCTCCTTGGCACAATTGCAATAACGCCCTCGTGAGCCCCTGAATTTCCAAATTTACCCCCATCATAGGTATTTTCCAGAAGGGCCCCTCCGAATTCTTAATTTTGTAGATAATCCCTTCCAGGGAACTTAAAGAAAAACTCTTTTTTATTTGCAATTTAGTCCCTGCAGATTGTTTTTATCATATCTTTTGCATCCGAACTCTGATTTTAGCATATAATATGTCATTTTGAAGCTATTTTCACGCTCTGTAATTTATCATAGTTTGTGAACAGATCTAAGATTATTTATTAGGGATTAGAATTTGAGGATCTATGTTGACAAATATAGGCTGATTATTGACATATTGTGCTATATTTTCTTTGAGAAATTAACGGTATCTTTTGAGGAGTTCGGTTGAGGAATTTAATTTGATTAACTCCTTGTGATCATTGTAGATTATTACCAATAATTTGATCTTTACAGGATATTAATTTAGATTTAATCCTTTAATATTATGGTTGACTTTTTGAGTAATTAAATCACAGAAATCTTGAGGCTAGATATTTTGGTTCGATTTATTATGAGTGTCAATTGATTTATTGTCCTGAAGCATTAGAATCAATTTGAATATATTTGACTTCAATCCTTTTTGATTTATGATTAATTTTATGAAATTATATATCATATTATTCGAGTATATAATTTGTATGAAATCACAGATCCCGAGCAACATAATTCTCTGTTTATTTCTTTGCATGTGCATTGCATTGTATTATATTCTTCCAACACTGAAATTAATCCAACATTGATTAATTATTTAATTTAATTTAAGACCATGCAACTAAAAATCAATGTTCTCTATGTTCGACCTTGGTACACTTGCCAAGTAAAAATATTTTACAACATTCAAAGATTGTGGATTTTGATCGACCGTTTTTCACCTCATGTACTACAATTATTGATTCTTAAAGAGGCGGATTTCACGTGAAGGATATTGTTGAATCCTTAAGCGCATCACAGAAGCGTGTCGATTGCATCGTATGCAATCGGAGCAACTAGTCGTACTAGATGCTAGATGCAGCGGAAATTAAAATTTTAACTTTAAAGATGAAACCACATGATCACGAGAACACTTCTCGGATCGTTTCATCAAACCACAAAGAATAAGGAATACCTCTTGAAGCGTGGTTGTGATCGCGAGATCCCAAAGTAGAGATCCTCCTATCTTAAGTCCGACCCACGGAGAATGCGCTTGCGGGCACGATGATGAGTCGCGTCCTTCCCCAATCCTTTGACGAAGATCCAAACGTCGAGGCGTAGCAAAAATGATCTCCTTCCTAATACATAAAGTGGACGGCCACTTGAATATTAGGGAGATCCCACGAGAATGAGAGAGAGAGAGAGAATAGAGTTCTTCAACTCTAGATGATAATGTAACTTGGAAGGCCTACCCTAGCCCTCCTTTTATACTAGTTTAGGATCCAATGTATCTCAATCCATGGGACACATGGATCCAATGGCTATGCTTGGTCCATGCTAAATCAATGGTCATGATTGTTGTTGGTTAAAACCAACAACATTAATTTAAATTAAAATATGTTTCAACATTATCAACATAATTTAATTTATCATTAACTAATTAAGAGATAATGTGATAAATAAAATGGAGTCAACCAACCTCCCCTAAAATTGGGGGGCATCACCCATGAACAATTCATGGGTGACGCCACCTATTAATGGTGGTTATTTGGCTCTCTTTTATTTATCTTATTATTTTTTAATTAATTTAGTAATCAAAAAAATATTCACCAAATTAATTCCCAATTAATTTGTGAATATTTCAATCATGCCAATGAATATTATGTGAATCATATTCACAACCCAAACTAATTGATAAATTGCATTTCCAATTAATTAATAAATGTGAATCCAATCCACATTATTAATTAACAAATGCTATTTACATTGATTCTCTCTCTTATACATGTATATTATAAATCATATTTATAATACACATATATCATGGATAGTGTATCCACATTCTCTTAATCCTTGATAATTAAATCCCATTTAATTATCTTGGATAATCATTTTCACAATATGAATTATATTCATATTAAGCTTGATAAATAAATCTCATTTAATCATCAAGTCCTTGCTTGGATATTTCATCAAAAGAATTATTCTTAAACCCTTTCATGAATAATGTGCTTTCTCCGCAGATACTTGGAGATAAGGACAGGGCGATTGTAGTGCATTCATTCATATAATTTCAGAAAGGGAGTGAAATAACTTTTATTGATAAACATAAATATTACAATAACATTTATTGTAAGAATGGTTCGCCCATGGCTCACAAGTCTAACAATCTCCCACTAGCCCTCAGAACCATTCAGGTACAATCCGTAAACCCATACTCATTACATGCTGGTCAAAAACCTTCATTATCAGAGGTTTGGTAAGAGGATCAACAATGTTGTCGGCAGAGGACACCTTGGTGATGATGATATCACCATGCTTTTGAATCTCCCGAATGATGTGGTATTTCCTTTCCACGTGCTTGCTCTTCTGATGGCACCTGGGTTCCTTTGCTTGGGCAATGGATCCAGTGTTATCGCAGAGTAACGGGACGGGAGTATCAGAGGAAACTATGCCAAGCTCCAAGATGAACTTGCGCAACCACACCGTCTCCTTTGCAGCATCCGATGCGACAATGTATTTGGCTTCTGTTGTTGAATCCGCCGTAGTGTCCTGCTTCTTGCTTCTCCAGCTCACAACATCACCGTTCAACAGGAATACAAACCCTGATGTCGACATTCGATCATCAATATCTGACTGGAAGTCTGAATCTGTATATCCCAAGACTTGGAGATCACCATCCCCATAGACCAAGATATAATCTTGCGTCCGTCTTAGATATTTGAATATGTTCTTTACTGCATTCCAGTATTTCTCTCCATAGCAGGATTGGTAACGACTTACCACTCCCACTACATGGCAGATGTCTGGCCTAGTACACATAATGGCATACATCAAGCTTCCTACGACTGATGCATAAGCGCATCCATCCATGGCCTTCTTTTCCTCAACACTTTGAGGAGCCATCCCTTTGGACAGATGGATACCATGTCCTAAGGGGAGGAATCCTTTCTTCGAACTATCCATGCGGAATCGATCAAGAATCTTCTTGATGTATCCATGTTGTGATAATCCCAATATTCTCTTTTCTCGGTTTCTGAACAACTTCAGGCCTAAGATGTAAGAGGCTTCTCCAAGATCTTTCATCTCGAAGGTATGGGATAGCCAAATCTTCACACTGGTCATCATTCCTGTATCATTCCCAATGATAAGGATATCATCTACGTAAAGCACGATGAACACAATGACGCTCCCACTAAGCTTCTTGTACACACAAGGTTCATCAGGGTTTTGTACAAAATCATAACTCTTTATGGTTCGTCAAATCTGATGTTCCAGCTACGAGAAGCTTGTTTGAGCCCATAGATGGATTTCTTTAGCTTGCATACTTTACCGTCCTAAGCTATGAAGCCCTGGGGCTGCTCCATATAGATATCCTCCTCGAGGTATTCATTGAGGAAAGCCGTCTTGACGTCCATCTGCCAGATGTCGTAGTCAAGATATGCAGCTATAGCTAGCAGTGTCTTGATGGACTTAAGCATGGCCACAGGAGAGAATGTCTCATCGTAGTCGATGCCTTCTCTCTGTGTGTAGCCCTTGGCCACGAGCCATGCCTTGAAAGTCTCTACTTTCCCATCAGGTCCCCTCTTTCTCTTGAAGATCCATTTACACCCAATGGGTTTTACCCCTCTAGGTGGATCCTCTAGGGTCCATACACCATTCTTATGCATGGAGTCAATCTCTGACTTCATTGCTAGCATCCATCTATCCATGTCATGATCCGCAAGTGCTTCATCATATTGGAATCCATACCTTTCAGGTGGTGCAACCACCCTCGAACTCCTTCGAAGAGGTATGGGTGTTTCATCTTCATTTATCTCTTCAGTTTCTGGTTCAGGAATCTCAGAATCCTCAGGGGATTCAATGAGCTCCTCTACTTCATTCTTGTCTTGACCTTTAAGGAAATCATCCTCCAGAAATTTCACATCCCTAGAGACAAAAACCTTTTGGGTCTCAGGGTCATAAAGTTGGTATCCGATACCATCTTTAACATACCCAATGAAGTAGAACTCACGAGTGCGAGATTCTAGCTTACTTGTGTCCACGTTCTTTGCATGAACCAAGCATCCCCAAACCCTCAAGTGTTTAACACTAGGCTTGGTACCATACCAGAGCTCGTGAGGAGTTTTTGGTATAGACTTGCTAAGAATCTTGTTTAGGATATATATTGCAGTCTCTACTACATATCCCCAAAAACTAAGAGGTAAATGTGCTTTACTCATCATTGAACGGACCATGTCCATGATGGTCCTATTGCGTCTTTCAGCAATACCATTAAGTTGGGGAGTTCCAGGAGGAGTGAGATTGGAGACAATTCCATTCACTTTGATATATTCCTTGAATTCATCTGAGAGGTACTTACCACCTCGGTCAGACCGAATCTGTTTGATCTTCTTGTCGGCTTGGTTCTCAACCAAAACCTTAAACTCTTTGAACTTTTCAAAGGTTTCAGATTTATGACGTAGCAGGAAGACAAACCCGTATCGCGAATGGTCATCAATAAATGTCAAATAGTATCGATATCCATTTCTTGTCGCGGTACTGAAGGGACCACATACATCAGTATGTATTAGGTCAAGAATACCTTTACATCGCGTAACCTTGTTACGGAAAGGCATCCTGGTCATTTTACCTCGAATGCAATGTTCACAGGTAGGTAAAGTTTGAACCTATAGAAAATCTAAAGTTCTATCCTTTATCAATATATTGATCCTATCAACAGATAAATGACCGAGCCTTTGATGCCAAATCATATTCGAATGATTTCCATTCTCCCTGGATCTCTTAGGGTTTTTATTATTAGTGGTAGTGACATTTATGACACATTCATCAATGCACAATTCATAGAGTCCACCAGAAGTCAGAACACCCTCCGCAACAAATTTATCATATTGATTAATGACTAATTTATTACAGAACAGGAAAGAGTACCCATGTCTAACAAGCTCAGATACATATATCAAGTTCTTCCTGACCTCAGGTACATAAAGACACTCTTTAAGTACTAGGACTCGACCACTAGATAATGACAGTTTGCACGTCCCGATGACGACTGCTGCAACACTTGCATCATATCCCATCTAGATAACTATCTCCCCTTGCTCCAGATTCCTAGTTTCCTGAAACAAATGCAACGAATTGCATACGTGAACAGAAGCACCAGAATCTATAACCCAACTTCCTTCTCGTCCAACGAGAAAGCTAGTTTCAATGATGAAAGTAGATTTCATACCTGCTGGGGCTTTACCTTTGTCAGTGGACTTCAGGTAATCTGGGCAGTTACGCCGCCAGTGCCCCGGCTTCTTGCAGTGGTGACAGACATCGGTCTTTTTCGATGTCATCAGTGTGGAAGCACTAGAAAATGAACCAACTCCTTGATTCTTCTTCTTTCTCTTCAAGACTGGGCCCTTCTGAGAACCTTGCTTCCGCCCGCGCTTTCCTCTCACTTGTGCAACCATTGCACTAGCGGAGGGGCCGTCCTTCTTCAAGACGTCTTCTGCAGACTTCAATGCAGCTAACAACCCAGCGTTTGTGAAGTCACCTTTGTTCATGTGATAAGACACAACAAAGTTGTTGAAAGACTTAGGGAGCGACAGAAGAATGAAATCAGCTTGCATTTTAGAATCCAAATAGGCCCCCAGGGTTTCCAGCTCAGAGAGTTACCCAAACATTTTGAGTACATGTTCTCTGACAGAGGTCCCTTCCTGCATCTTGCAGCGAATAAGCTCTTTCATCACATTATAATGCTGTGTGCGGTTTATGTCACCGAACATTTCTTTCAGACTCAGCATAATCTCTTGGCAATTGTTCATTTCCACATGTTGCTTCTGAAGCACATTGGACAATGACCCAAGGATGTAACACCTTGCCAGATTATGGTCTTCATCATATTTATCATTATATGTTTTATCTTCATCAGTCACAGGGTTTGCTATCTTGTCCTTGCTAAGCATGTAGGAGATGCGCTCTGCAGAGAGAACAAGATCCAAATTTCGGATCCAATCCGAATAATTTGGTCCGGTCAACTGGTTTACCTCCAGAAGCCTGCTAAGTGGGTTCATGGACTTCATTTTCTGAAATTAAGAATGCACTATATTAGAATATATAGATTAAATATATATTCATTTTAAGAATAATTTGATTAAGGTATTTTAAATCAAATTTGTCTTGCTAGGTCAACTTTGAAAGATTATTCCCTAATTGTCTTTCAAAATAAGAGATATACTTACCGCTATATCTCAAGCAAGATCTGGGATCTCCTTTCCTATCTTTGTCACATCCCAATAATATGAGAACTTGCGACTCCGATAAAAAGAAGCGGGAACTCATTCCGCCTTTTGCAAGTCCAACTCGCATTCCCAATTCGGTCTTTAACACCCTGGCCCACCACCCCTAAGATGATGTTGACCCGTTGTTAATTGAACCAACCGTCAACAGGCTTAATACTCGCTATACGCAATCCAATATCGCCCCAATAATATGAGGACTCGATATTGGGGTCACTACGTATACGGCCTTACTCTTTCGAGAAGCAAAGAACCCGATCCAATTAAATCATGCACAGGATCTGTCACTTCGGACATGCGTCTCCCATACACAACAACTGGCGACGAAGTCCTTTGCCTTGACGGGATACCATGGATGTCACTTATGTGATCCTCCAACTCATATTCAAATTTTATAATTAATTATTGTGAATCACATTCACATAATTAATTCTTCCAAGGGAAATACACATCTATTCATAATAGAATGTTTATTGGATATAGGTAATTTAATCATATTAAATTAATCATTAATCCATTCATCAACGAACATGTCTTTTACTTGAATAGTATGTATATTCTCAAAATAAGTATTATTCGAATTTTAATAATTAGAAAAATACACATTGACTTTCTCCGGTATTATACAATCCCTACCCGTTGTCATGGCCAGTACCGACGAGAGTGGGACGGACCACATACGTTGCAATCCGCGACCCCAATGCTCTCTGATTAGGCACCACATCCGCCTCGGGAAAGGATAATACCAGATAGATCATCATGTACTTTGAGATGCTCATCGGTTTTTCAACCGAAATTATACCATATAATATACATCAAAACATTTTTGATTATATTATAAGGAGATTTGCTAGACAAATCCCCAATCCTATTCAAGCAAGAGGAGTTTTTCATGTAAATGTTGTCCTACAACTATTGTAGGATAAACTATGGTTTTCATGAAAGCAATGTTTGTTGATGAAACAATGATCAAGATCTAATATCTCATCATTGTAGTTTAGGCAAGTGTCATTCAATGAAATAATTATTTCTTTAAATATTTCACAAATATTTATCACTAATTATTCCAGAAAATTAACAATTAATTTTCATCATAATAATTGAATGACATATCACAAGGTTCAAGATCAAAAATGTTAATTTCCATCAGTGACCCCCAATCACTAAAATTAACTTATCTTGATCAATTTAAATCCAAAAAATGCAAACTCAGTTTCCAAAGATTGCCTATTTGATTTAATAAATAACCCAAGTGATAATTTACGCATTTCAAGGCGGATTAAAACCGTAATTATCTCATTAATCATGTTTAAATCCGCAGTTCCCGCAACAGTGAATATATTCATACTCAAAAGCCATATCTTGAGCAAATAAAGTCCAAATTTAGTAAACTCATCCTATGGTTTCCTTGTTTAATGGGGAACAAAATCCAATTGAAAATTCCGTGTTTAAACATTTTAAACAGTACAGAAAAATTCAATTAGACAGAGGTGCGAAATTTGAAATGCAGTAAAAATTTCGCAACCCTTTCAAGAACCAAATCGTCTAAGGTTCATGGATCATATCCAAACCCTTATTCAACCTGGCTCTGATACCACTTGAAGGATATTGTTGAATCCTTAAGCACATCATGGAAGCGTGTCGATTGCTTCATATGCAGTCGGAGCAACTAGTCGTACTAGATGCTAGATGCAGCGAAAATTAAAATTTTAACTTTAAAGATGAAACCACATGATCACGAGAACACTTCTCGGATCGTTTCATCAAACCACAAAGTATAAGGAATACCTCTTGAAGCGTGGTTGTGATCGCGAGATTCCAAAGTAGAGATCCTCCTATCTTAAGTCCGACCCACGGAGAATGCGCTTGCGGGCACGATGATGAGTCGCGTCCTTCCCGCAATCCTTTGACGAAGATCCAAACGTCGAGGCGTAGAAAAAATGATCTCCTTCCTAATACATAAAGTGGACGTCCACTTGAATATTAGGGAGATCCCACGAGAATGAGAGAGAGAGAGAGAATAGAGTTCTTCAACTCTAGATGATAATGTAACTTGGAAGGGCTACCCTAGCCCTCCTTTTATACTAGTTTAGGATCCAACAGATCTCAATCCATGGGACACATGGATTTAATGGCTATGCTTGGTCCATGCTAAATCAATGGTCATGATTGTTGTTGGTTAAAACCAACAACATTAATTTAAATTAAAATATGTTGCAACATTATCAACATAATTTAATTTATCATTAACTAATTAAGAGATAATGTGATAAATAAAATGGAGTCAACCAACCTCCCCTAAAATTGGGGGGCGTCACCCATGAACAATTCGTGGGTGACGCCACCTATTAATGGTGGTTATTTGGCTCTCTTTTATTTATCTTATTATTCCTTAATTAATTTAGTAATCAAAAAAATATTCACCAAATTAATTCCCAATTAATTTGTGAATATTTCAATCATGCCATTGAATATTATGTGAATCATATTCACAACCCAAACTAATTGGTAAATTGCATTTCCAATTAATTAATAAATGTGAATCCAATCCACATTATTAATTAACAAATGCTATTTACATTGATTCTCTCTCTTATACATGTATATTATAAATCATATTTATAATACACATATACCATGGATAATGTTATCCACATTCTCTTAATCCTTGATAATTGAATTCCATTTAATTATCTTGGATAATCATTTTCACAATATGAATTATATTCATATTAAGCTTGATAATTAAATCTCATTTAATCATCAAGTCCTTGCTTGGATATTTCATCAAAAGAATTATTCTTGAACCCTTTCATGAATAATGTACTTTCTCCGCAGATACTTCGAGATAAGGACAGGGCAATTGTGTTATTCCATGTATAGTAACTTGGATATTGAGATATTATCTCAAATCCAGATCGAACGAACCTCCCATAGATGCTTGATTTAATCAAGACCGCAAATCTAATCTTCATTGAATCTGAATCTCATTCAGACCAATGTCCAATACTTGGACTAAGATCAGATTGCTTCTCTACTGGAAGGATTCACTAAAATCCAAACCTGTTTCATCACTCCCTCGGAATGGAAGCGTCATGGATATACAATCGTTTATGATCACATCACCCTTCAGGTATTCCCAATACCTGTACATCCTGCATACTGGAAGACCCATGATCAACCCGAAGATCAAGATCATTTTTATATTGTCTTCTTCAGGGTTTAATCATTAAGTTTCTCAATCTTGGTCATTGGGATTTGGTATCGATCATATGCTTTCCCAAAGCATATATCATACCTTCAAATTCATGTCATGCTTCCAAAGCACGACGACCATGCATGGAATTTGATCGGTCCCAATACCTCATGAGTGAGCTCATGTCTTCCGGTTCACAAGTGAACCTGTATGATCCCTTTGAGAGATCATATTGCTCATATACCCTTATATGCACACCAGCTCGCCGGTGTATAGACCTTGGTTAGGTCATCAACCTATTGGTACGCCAAATGTACATACTCAGATATATAGCAATACATCTGTCTTCGATCAGAGGATGCATGCCTATGCTGTGCCAACATTCAACATAGGACTTAAGTTATCTCGATCCCGTTAAGCCAACCCATTGACTTAACTAACCTGACACCTCCGAATCACTATTCCTATGCAGAGGACCTGCATCGAGTGGTCGGTCAGATATCAGCCTATGTGAGAAAGGATTGCCATCTCCTACTCAGGCTAGAGATCTTCACTTGACAATCATTTGACGGTGCTTGATGAGTCCTCTATCTAACTCCTTAGATATTCATCCAAACACCAGCCTCTATGATTCATTTAATGAATCAACAGCTATATGATCATCAAGCTGGCCATGGTACATAGCCATATTTGTACAGAGGGACCTTATAGTGCATTCATTCATATAATTTCAGAAAGGGAGTGAAACATCAATAACTTTTATTGATAAACATAAATATTACAATAACATTTATTGTAAGAATGGTTCGCCCAGGGCTCACAAGTCTAACATCACATTCATCAGCCACCCACCGCCTGCGTGAGGATCACGCCACATCTACCATCTGTCGATCATCTTGCCATCTTCGCAACCCATTTGCTTGGAGATCACCACAACCTTGCAGAACCCAAGACAATTGCTCGTCTTGGAACACCTCCCAATGTCGTTTCTGATCGTTGTCTACGATGCACCCTATAGAAGAATCATCATCACGTCGAGCATAAGATCCACCATCGTAGGGCCTCGTTCAGACCATCCGCCATCCAACACGGTGAGCTTCTACCGCCTGGAGCATGGAAAATCCATTGATATCCACCGTCTGTCATAGAAGCATCATCTGCACCACCATCCACCGATCTTTCACCTAGACACGCCGCCCTACAGCTCGAGCGTGAAGAAAGGGAGTATGTTGCCCCTTTGTCCTCTTTTGCAGGAAACGTAAGAAGGGGAACGAAGTCCACCCTTTCAAGCCTAAATTCTGTTTAGGCAAAATACACAAAGCCTTCGGAGTTTCAAAAATCGAGAAAAAAATCCCTGCTTATAGCTAGTGATGTGCATAACATGTTTTATTGGGAAAATTACATTTTCTTCCCACTTTTTATTTCTTGTTAGTTCTTTATTCATAAATAATAAATATTTACATTTCAGTCCCAATTTATCCAAACTCTAAATTGCATGTGTTTCTTGTTGAAATAAATGCTTTACATGCTCAAAAATTCTGAATAAAATCATGTTATGTTCTTGACTTGAGACTCTTCATAGTATAAATTTATCATTAAATTTTTTTATTTTATATTATGAAAAAATGCTACATTTTTCATTTTTTGTAATTTAAAAATTCATAAAAAATGAATATTGCGTCAAAAAATTCTAAAAAACATATTAGTTTCCTTTTTGTGCATTTTATTTTCTGTGTAAATTTCTGCATTAAATATTTTTAAAACTCAAAAAATTATAAAATATCAAAAGTTCTTAAAAAATAATAAAAATTTGTAAAAAAAATCCAAAAATCGTGATTTCATTCTTATTTGTAGATAATTTCTTCTAAATTTTTGGGAAAATAATTTCAAAAACTTTTGACCTTATTTTATATTTTTAAATTGATAAATATTCTCATTTTTTAAGTGTTTGATTTATTACCTATATTTATTCATTTTAATTCCTAAAAAAATATAAAAATATCTAAAAATAACAAAAACAGTAAAAACTCGTCAAACACAATAATACTTTCTTTTTCCATATTTATACTTTTTATCAGTTTTGAACCATTCAAAAAGTTGCATTTTATTTTTGTATGATTTTTTAAAAATTATATTTTTGAAAATGAAAATTTTGCAAAACTAAAAATCATTATTAATTCAAAAATCAGAAAATAAAGAAAATAAAGTCTAAAAAAACCATAAAAATTAAAAAGATAAAAACTTTCACAAAAAAACCAATATAGCTTGCATTTGAGATTCCCTCTTTTCTTTTAATTTTTTTATATTATTAGAATAACCCTCGAGATTTGTAGCCTCCTGAGTTCTATCTTGTTACTATACTTGTTAATTAAATTGCGAAAACTCTCTTGCTATATTTTTATAATTATTTATTCTTAAGAATGAAAAAAAATGTTGAGGGATATTTGGGTTGCAACGATACTTGCACACATTTATTTCATCTAATAAAACACCTAGAAGGTCCCGTCCAACAACCACTCATCGACAGAAACGCGTGTGTCAATGGGAGCATTTTAATATCGAGTTGTCATCTGATGCACAAACATTTATGATCAACAGACTGTTGCCGAAGGCATATTTAGAGCGTGACACATTCATGTCCATTGCTGATTCAATAAATATGATTTTTGATGAAGATCTCATAGTCACATCATCAGAAGATTCAGAAAATGCGTCAAAAAACATTTTTAATTTAGTCTTATTTACTTCTTTTCTTATTTTCATTTATTTTTCCAATTTTTCATTCTTCAGTTATTTCATTCATCCCATTCATCTATGTTTTACTTTGGATATGCTTCTTCTTAAGTGTAGGGGGAGCGTGTATTCGAATTATTAATTATTTATTATCTTGCTTGTCTCTCAACTTGTTTATATTCTGTCTATACTTGTGGATATTTTAAACTAAGTATAGTGGGGTCAAGTCAAGTCATTGATTTGTGAATTCTGATCCTCGATCATCCTTACCTTGTGTATAATATGTTATACTTAGGTTTATT
The DNA here is from genome assembly GCA_037367405.1 of Ottelia alismoides. Lineage (NCBI taxonomy): Eukaryota > Viridiplantae > Streptophyta > Magnoliopsida > Alismatales > Hydrocharitaceae > Ottelia > Ottelia alismoides. The sequence goes on from JAZKJV010005444.1 coordinate 186,180, forward strand.
TGATCTTAATTATATGTGGATGAACAACTTCTTATTCTTTTATTCAATCATTGAAGTAAAGGCTTTTCTATACTTAGCACTAGTTATGTCTTTCTATATTGCTCTTTGATCACTATTAGGATATAGTTCGAGCTAAGTATATGGGGTATGTTATATATATATACACATTAGCCATAACACGTACTTTCGTATTTTCAATAGTATGGCAAATATACTATACTTGGTAAGGGTATACAATAAATCAACCATAAAGAACATGCTCTTATAAATACGTATATTTTTTTGAAAAAATATTTGAAAATTTGGTTTGAAATTATTTGCAAAATGATTTCGAAAATGTTAGAAAATTGTATTGAAAAATCTTTTGAAAACCATATAAAAATCATTGTCAAATATTTTCAAACCAAGTAGAAAATAACGTCTTTGTAAAATATTTGTAAACAATTTGTAAAAATCTTTTTGAAAAACTCTTTGTAAAAATTATTTGCAAACTAAGTTTTCAAAATATTTGAAAAATATTTGCAAAAATGTTTTCGGATTCTTTTGAAAATCATGTAAATAAGATCCTGATAAAATTCATGAAATAAAACATGTATACATTTGTATAAAATTTTGTATAAATCAAGTATATCCCTTGAACAAGGTATGTACAACAATCCCTATGAATACACTAGATTTTGTTTTTTCAAAAATCATATAATAATTTGCAAAATCCTAACAATTTGCAAATATGTTTTTAGAACTCTATAAACATTTTATGAAACTTTTTTAAAGGTATATAAAAAGTTCAAAATCAGGAATTTTTCACAAAAATATTTTCTTAAATTGCATTGCATGAACATTTTCTGGAATGATGCTGACAATTGAACAAGTCTAAATAAAATCAGAAGATTGAAGCTTGGTATAGTCCTTGATCCACTTAATTTCAAAGGAACATGTTAAGGACTGTAATTGGGATGCTTCAGGTCACTTTGACTTAATTCTTTATGTTCTATGAGATTGTGTTCATGAGTTGATTCAATGTGTCTAACTAGAACATTTCTTGTCATATGTATGATTCTTGAGACAATGGCTTCACTTGAGACCTCACACTCATCATGTAGCTCAACCATTATGGATTGTTGAAATAACTTGGATTTTAAGTCAGGTTGATACTATGTTGCTTTGTCAAGGGTATCCCAAAAACCATTCTTGGGAATTGTCGAAATCGGTACATCAACGCAACTATTCCTATGGTAGCATGGACATCTAAGAATGGAGAATGGATTAAAATAAAGCTTCAGATGAGGAATATTTGTTGGCACAATTTTTTAAGAGCCCAAAACATGGGCAGAACAAACGATTCTATATCCATTGGGGTAAAACAAGAATACAAAGCAATGTGAAATAAAGAAATACCCAAAAAGAAGCATATACCAAAAATTCAAAAATTTTGAGCTTCTAGAAAGGTCTGCTTCTTGTGGAGACTTGGTCACGTTGACAGTGATACACAAAGAAATGTGACTACACTGCTTCATTTCCACTTCTTTTCTCTTTCTTCTAAGCTTCATCCTCCTTTGTTGTACGCTAGGTACTTGTCATTCTAAGGTTACAAGAGTATAAGTCTGAAGGGACGCATCTAACCAGTCTACTGGGTTGACCTGAAGAGAGGAACATGAAAAACCTAAGGACTATTGAGCCATAATTTCTAACCTGAATATGGTTTTAAATACATTAACAATTCAAAATTCTTGACTGAGCTCTGAAGTTTGGCTTTGTAAAGACAAGTTTAAAAATCATAATCATTCTACCTTTATTACTTTCCTTTTATTTGTTTTTTCTCTTTTGAATCACTTATTCTTCTAATGAATGTTTGTTAGGGAGTAGCAAAGGTAAGTGGGGTGATGAATGGCCATTCATCTATCTTTTTTCTTTCATTTTACATTTAAATCTTTATTGAAACACATGTAAATACAGATAAATTTAATAAAATAACATTCATTATTCATATGAAAATAATACTTAAATATTTGCATAGACTAAAATAAAAGAATAAAGAAAAGAAAAATAAATGAAGTATCAAAGATATTGAATAACCCTAAACCCCGAGATCAAATCAATATTGACTTGGTCGACAAGGAATAAAGTATGGGGATAGGGAAATGAATTGTACAGAATTAACTTCATAAATCCTAATTCAATTCATCAAAAATACCCATTTTCTTCCTATTTTATTTTCCTTTATACACACCTTAAATAAAGATTTTTTAGCATGAAACTTTGACATAATAATGTATAGAAAAATATAAAAATATTTGTCACAATAAATAATTCTTAGTACAAATGGAACACAGATGAAAAAGACGCAAACCAAACTTCACATACCAATATCTTCTCCATATAAACTCAAAATTCATCAAATCACCTTTATTAGTTTTACAATTAAATTGCCTATTTAATGAAGGTGGTTTCATTAAAAATGGAATTAAAATACAAATGTCAACCTTCTGGGGTCCCATTGTACTATGTACCTGGAAATTTTATTCATTTAATTTATCTTCATATTTTTACCTTTCTTATATTTGTAGATCCTTGCAAATATTTTTAAGATATAATATTTATATAACATAAAATAAACTCATTGAAAATGCATTGAAATAAATAATGTAATAAACTATATATTAATACTATATTTGTAATATATATACCTCTATTTATTTAAGTATGCAAACAAATTAAGGAAAATTAAATAATATGTATTTAATTATATTATAATATATAAAATATTTATGTATAATAATAAAATATAAAAACTCAAAATAAAAATAAAACAGGTTAAATATAGGTATTTATACCTATTTATATACTTTTAGCACCTAATAAATAAGCTTGTAAAAATAAACAAAATATCCAAAATAGTACATAAAATAAGAATTTTTTATATTTTAACTTTTAATTAATAAAATCATTTATTATCTTTCATTGACTTAATAAGATAATTAATCCCAGATTTATCATGGGTGGTCCACGTAGACCAAACATGGCTCAAGGATTGTTAACCACCTAGTCAACTGCACGACCCACCTCCCTCACCATTATCAGAGCTCAAATCCTCACCTACCCCCTAATCTTCTCCACATTGTTTCACAAATTCCATTGCTCAAGGCGCGGTGATTCCTTCATCAAACCTCTCCACAACACTCCCCTCCATCTCATCTTAAGCTCGGATGATCCAAAACATTAGAGAATTAGATGCAATCTCATGACTTTTAGAGCACCGCCACCTATGTATAAATAACCCCTGCAACCTTCATTGTTTTTTTATCCCTTTCTTCTCCGTAAAAAAGGGAGTTCTTAAGTCAAACTCCTGAAGAAAACAAGAACTCCTCACCCATGTCGGCATGGACAAAGAGGAAGAAATGATAATCCAACTTTGCTGGAATCTGCTTCAGTACCTTAGTATGAGTTGCTAAGTAGTCTTTTCAATTGCAATTTCATTCATTAGACAAATCATAGCCTTAGTTTACCTTAATTCCTATTTTTCTTAGTGTATTTCCCAATATTAGTGTAATATTGTGCTTCAAGCTCCAACTCCTGTATCACTGTGAAACGACTCTGTTTTGATCCATTTTCATCATCATCATGTTCTCTGCCTAAGCCCAATCAAATCCACCTCGATTCTGCAAGATCCAGATCCGACGAGCTCCATCCTCCACTTTCATATTAGTTCCTCTGTCCCCTCCATTTCTTGTGCATTCCAGCTTTATTACTGGGCCGAGGATGTTCTCCTTGAGCCTGTGAGTATTTTTGTGCTAGGTTTGATCCTAAAAGAGTGATCGGGAAGGAGGATAAAGGCAAGAACAAGATCCCATGTTGTCTTCAGCCAATCAAGTCCAGGTCTTAATCAGCGAGACTAGAAAGCCATCTGAGCCTCCCTGTTGGCATAACTATGTCCCAAGAACGTGCTCAGCCTCTCAACATCAAAGATGGTGGCTGGAGTGATGAAGAATCAACGATCGAAGCAATGCCATACCATCATTCTTAGGTATTCTTCTAGCACCCTCGAACACCATTGCATTAAGAGGAGCATCCAGATCTAGTATGGGTCGCTCGTATCAGGCGAAGCAGTACGTACAACCAATCAGCTGATCTACTTAGGGGTGTCTATGTGCAACACTATCAACTATTGATCAGAGCACCTTAAGGGGTAAATATCAATCAAATCCCTATATCTTTTGTATTTTTTAAATCATCTTATAAATATAAATTTAAGTTTATATACAAATTGCACCCTAAGGCCTAAACTTTTTGATATTGCAAAATGGTCCGTTCTCTTGACGTAGGGGCACATGAGAAATTGTAAAAATTACGTATGTAACCCTACGTTTTCTAGACTTGTTATTAAAGGAATTTTAAGTTTATTATAATTACAATTAGGTCCGTGCTAGTTCATTATTTCATTTTCATCTATATTTACCCGTATAAATACTTTTGTTTCTCCAAAAACTATAGTATAATTAATTTAAGTGTCCGCTACAATGCTTATTGACATATATATTTTGCATGCCATTTTAAGTAATTTTCCTTTTTATTTAAAATACACAAAGATATTTTCATTATTTTTTAAATTATAAAAACCCATAAAAATATAAAACCACTTCTCAAAATTCCCTAAAAAATAGTAGCTTTATTTTATTTTATTATATATTATCGTATATATCCAAAAATCAGTAAAAACTATAAAAAATTATAAAAATCACAAAACCCTAAAAATATTTTAAAAATTAGAAAAAAATTAAAAAATCCATAATAATAACTTTTTATTTCTTAATATTTCATTGTATATACGATATATAAAAATTAAATTTGGGAATTTTGTGATTATTATCTATTTTTAGAACACAGAAGAAATCCATATATTTAAAGTATTTACTATTTTATATATTTTAGTACTTAAAAATACATAAAGAGAGCAAAAATATTATAAAACTTAGGAAAAATAGCGAAAAAAATATAAAACTACAACAAATATTTTATTTCTTGTATTTTAAGTTTATTTCTGTATATCTAAAAATTAAAATTATAAACATACTTTATATATCTTATATTACTTATTTAGTATATATTATTTCATTATTTTATATAATTATATACTATACTGTAAAAATAAAAAGCAATTAAAAATTTGCGAAATTTAAAGGACATAAAATTTTAAAATTCAAAAATTTAAAATATAATATAATTAAAAATACATAAAAATCATATATAATAAAAAACACACATACATTTAGAAAAGGCTAGAAAGTACAATAATAATAATAATAATTAATTATTATAATTACTAATAGTTCCTTAACAATGATGTTCTCAGTAGAGAACCTTGCCACTTCAGGATCATCTTTCTAAATATTTTTAACGTTTCTCTTTCATGCAGTAAGAGCACAAGGGAAAGAGATTGAATCACAAGAAGAAGTATGAAAATCAGAATAACATGCAACTTGACATTTTTTTAAAATAAGTCTTCATAAACTAAACATTTTATGAACTTGGAATTAAAATTATATACTAAAATTAGGAGAAAGTATGTTGTTGGTACATTCTCCTCAATTGGAGGTGCAAGGTCCTCGGTAAAATATAAATATCTTGAATGGCATGTCTTGGGGTTGTCCATTCTCTCTTTCTTGCGAGCTCATCATCTTCTGTTGTTGAATGTGTTTTTATTGTGTGTGATGACTTCCTTCCACCTCATTCTCTAAGGTCTTGTCAGCTGGAGCCTCGTAGACATCCACCTCCATGTCTTGTGCTCGATCAGGTACAACCATGGTTCTTTCGCTCTAGACTGACATATGACTAACATTAATAAATGAAAGGATCTCGTGCTCAAATTAAGTAAATTCGAGAAATATACATGATCATTGAACTGATGTGGCTAACGCCTATCCAGACTATTGGGATTAGCCTAACCTAGACGGGAATTGAGGTAAGCAGTGTAGATCTCCCATCTTGCTATCTAGAGATCTGGTTGAGGTCAACCCCTATGTCTTGGATTTCATTCTGATAAGATTGAATCTCACAAAGAATATGCTACAGAAAGTCTAATGGGGACAAAGAAGAATGACATGGTTTTGCCTAGGTTGACCTTGTTGAAAAGAAGGTCCTAAAAATTGACATTGCTGACCCTGATGTTGTTGTTGTTGTTGGTGTCTCTAAAATGGTGTTTCTTGCTGGTCCAATTGGTACTATTATTGACACATATGTTGTTGCCATTTAGATTGGAAGAAATAGGCTCAATGGCATGATTGTAATGTTAAAGGTATAGGGGTGAAATTGTTTTTATGGAGTGTTGGACGACATTGTTAGTACTTATTATCCGCCATTCATGCATGTTTATTGGCACGATCATGCATGTACCATACACCATTCACCTCCCACATCTGAGGAGGATGTTCAGTAATTATCTATGTTGTTGGATCATGCTGAAGATTATTGGTCTAGAAGTAGTCCTCTACCCATGTAGATTGGGGCTCTAGCATCTGCTACTTGTACATGGTGTAGACGGTATACATGGGCAAAATATGCAGACAATATATGTATCTTCATCTTAGACACATTCTCAGTTACTTCCTCCATCTTCTTAGGAAGTTTATACAATCTCTCCAATTCACTTACTCTCTTGTTGATATGCTCGATGAGTGTCAACTTATCAGTTATGGTTCCAGTGCTAGGAGTCAAGTCTATGTGAGATCAACTATTGCATGGTTACCCTTTCCTTAGATACGAATGCAAGAGGGTATCTATGTATGGTTATGGTCTATGAGCAGCTTGTTTCAACCATCTGCTTGAATACCTTCCAGATGGGTTACACTCCCTTAGATGTATAGATGCCTCCACATGCAGTGCTCACTAACCCCTACATCTTAATGGTGAAACTAGGAATGAAAACGGAGATGGTTATATTCAAATATTTGCTTATAATATTTTTAAAATTATCGGATATGGATATTCATATCCAAGTATTAATTGAATACAGATCGAATACAGATATGGATTGTAAAAATTTTTTGGATACAGATATGGTAATGTCTTGAATATCTGGATTTGGATCTGAATCCCAATACTATTTTAATATTAATTTATATAATAGTTAATATAATATAAGACATAATCATGTGCTATTATTTTAGTATTCTACATATAAAATATATTATTATTATGATATTAATAAAATTCCGTTCGTTTGAAGATGGACATGGACAAAAGTTACAAAACCATGTCCCCCTTTTAGTTCTGATCAAAAACTCTGGCCATCTTGATGCTCCCTTTGTCATATTGCAACTTATTTTCATTATCATTTTTTAAACCATTACGAAATTTTATAAAAAAAATCAATTTGTATTTCTATGTAGTCCTTATTCCATCATATTCAGATTCCATATTTATTGGATCCATATTTGGATTAGATTTTTTCGATATGTATTAGGGTCTTCTCTTTATTCGATTTTGTACGGATTCGATAAATATTCGATTTGGATTCGTATCCATATTTATAAGGATATGGTTTCCTTAATGCATATCCGAATCATACTTGTATCTGTATTTGTATTCGATAGAGATGAAGCAAATATGGTTATGGAAATAGGCATATTCGATCTGTACCCATTCTATTTTCATCCCTAGGTGAGACCACTGAAGAAAGTCTAGACCCCGATATTGTTCTACACACCATGATAAGGAAACTTTTGTAGTATCTCCTTAAACCTCTCCCAAGTATCAAAGAATGGTTCATTAGTCAATTGGGTGAAGTTTGTTATGTGAGTCCTCATTTTATTTTTTCCAACTAAGAGGAAGAACTTCTTCAGGAATAAGTTCTTAAACTAAGTATATGTAGTTATAAATACCCCAATTTTCTTTAGACAATAATTTGCCTTATAACCCAAGGAGAAAGAAAGAGATTTGAGCCTAATATAGTCTTGGCTAACCTGAGGATTCCAAAGGTTATCACATACTAATTCAAAGTCTCTAAGGAATGCATAAGATTCATCAGTAGCAATCCCATTATACTTCGACAATAAAGATAGAAAATGAGCTTCAACGCATACTCTACATCCGATGTATTTGGACTAAACCAATTCTGATTTTGATAGTCACGCATTGTAGGTTGCTTCCATTGGTATGTCATCTTGTACATTTAATTAGCCCATATGCATCTGACTAAAGCATTCTACTTCTCAACTATGTCCAATTAGGTTAAAATAACTAGTAAGGGATCTACATGATCCTTTTCCTTTAGGTGCTTCTTTGAAGGCATCATTTCTACTAAATCTGTATCACATTCATCAGAAAAAGGTTGATATTATAAGAAGAAGATGTGGAAATCATGTCAAACTCACCAAGGTGAAAGCCATCCTTGGCGAGAAGAAGAATGTTAAAACCCTTGTTTATCAACTTCACATGTGAAGGTTGAAGGATATTGTGAATCCTCAAGCGCATCACGGAAGCGTGTCGATCGCATCGTATGCAATCGGAGCAACTAGTCGTACTAGATGCTATATGCAGCGGAAATTAAAAATTTTTATCTTTAAAGATGAAACCACATGATCACGAGAACACTTCTCGGATCGTTTCATCAAACCACAAAGTACAAGGAATACCTCTTGAAGCGTGGTTGTGATCGCGAGATCCCAAAGTAGAGATCCTCCTATCTTAAGTCCGACCCACGGAGAATGCGCTTGCGGGCACGATGATGAGTCGCGTCCTTCCCGCAATCCTTTGACGAAGATCCAAGCGTCGAGGCGTAGCAAAAATGATCTCCTTCCTAATACACAAAGTGGACGGCCACTTGAATATTAGGGAGACACCACGAGAATGAGAGAGAGAGAGAGAGTAGAGTTCTTCAACTCAAGAATGTTGTCACTTGTTGTAACTGGGAAAGGCTACCCTAGCCCTCCTTTTATACTAGTTTAGGGTCCAATGGATCTCAATCCATGGGACACATGGATCCAAGGGCTGTGCTTGGTCCATGCTAAATCAATGGCTATGATTGTTGTTGGTTAAAACCAACAACATTAATTTAAATTAAAAAATGTTGCAACATTATCAACATAATTTAATTTAACATTAACTAATTAAGAGATAATGTGATAAATAAAATGGAGTCAACCAACCTCCCTAAAATGTAGGGGGTTATTTTGTCTCCTTTTATTTTATCTTATTATTTCTTAATAAATTGCAATAACTATTATTGCAATAATATCCACCAAATTAATTCCAAATTAATTTGTGAATATTTCAATCATGCCATTGATCATTATGTGAATCATGTTCACAACCCAAACTAATTTGTAAATTGCATTTCCAATTAATTAATAAATGTGAATCCAATCCACACTATTAATTAACAAAAGCTATTTACATGGATTCTCTCTCTTATATATGTATATTATAAATCATATTTATAACACACATATATCATGGATAGTGTTATCCACATTCTCTTAATCCTTGATAATTAAATCCCATTTAATTATCTTAGATAATCATTTTCACAATATGAATCATATTCATATTAAGCTTGATAATTAAATCTCATTTAATCATCAAGTCCTTGCTTGGATATTTCATCAAAAGAATTATTCTTGAACCCTTTCATGAATAGTGTGCTTTCTCCGCGGATACTTGGAGATAAGGACAGGGCGATTGTATTATTCCACGTATAGTGACTTGGATATTGAGATCTTATCTCAAATCCAGATCTTACGAACCTCCCACAGATGCTTGATTAAATCAAGACCGCAAATCCAATCTTCTCATTGAATCTGAATCTCATTCAGACCAATGTCCAACACTTGGACTAAGATCGGATCGCTTCTCTACTAAAAGGAGTCACTAAAATCCAGACCTGTTTCATCACTCCCTCGGAATGGAAGCGTCATGGATATACAATTGTTTATGATCACATCACCCTCAGGTATTCCCAATACCTGTACATCCTGCATACTGGAAGACCCATGGTCAACCCGAAGATCAAGATCTATTTTACACTGTCTTCTTCAGGGTTTGATCACTAAGTTTCTCATTTGATCATTGGGATTTAGTATCGATCATATACTTTCCAAAAGCAAATATCATACCTAGGTCTTGATCATATACTTTCCAAAAGTATATGTCAAACCTACAAATTCAGTCAAGCTTCCAAAGAAAGACGACCGTGCATGGAATTTGATTCTTCCCAATATCTCATGAATGAGCTCATGTCTTCCGGTTCAGTAGTGAACCTGTATGATCCCTTTGAGAGATCGTATTACTCATATGCCCTTATATGCACACCAACGCGCCGGTGTATAGACCTTGGTTAGGTCATCAACCTATTGGTCTGTCAAATGTACATACTCAGACATATAGGAATACATCTGTCTCCGGTCAGAGGATGCGTGCCTATGCTGTGACAGCATTCAACATAGGACTTAGGTTATCTCGATCTCGTTAAGTCAACTCTTTGACCTAACTAATCTGACACCTCCGAATCTCTATTCCTATGCAGAGGACATGCATCAAGAGGTCGGTCAGATATCAGCCTATGTGAGAAAGGATTGCCATCTCCTACTCAGGCTGGAGATCACATCTTAATAATCATTTGACGGTGCTAGATGAGTCCTCAATCTAACCCTTTAGATATTCATCCAAACACCTGCCTCTATGATTCAATAATTGAATCAACAACTGTATGATCATTAAGACAGCCATGGTACATAACCCTAATTGTACAGAGGGACCTATTATGCAAATTATTTATTCTTCATTTCAGATCAGGGAATGATATTCGCAATAACATGTATTGCATAATGGCTCGTCGTGGGCTCACATGTCCAACAATCTCCCACTAGCCCAAAGAGCCACTAATGGGCTAATCATTTAAACCCACACTCATGTGACAATCATAGTCTATTTTAGAAAAAATAGCTAGGTAAGCCGATCAGTCACTATGTTCCCAAAAGACTATGCCAAGTCCTTTTACGGCACTTGCATATCCCTAGGTAACAGTGCTCGCATCCAATGCGAATGTTGCATCTAATGCAACCAATACTCAATCTAGTCAAACCAGTTATAGTGTCCTTGACACTATTGCTCAATAATTATTATAACCAGTATTTCCATAATCCTTATTAGAATACCCTTATTCCGAGAGATCACTATCTCTCAAGGTATCCACAGTTAAGACCTTTTAGATCTCTATCTATAAAGTCTTAAGCTCTTGAAGATAAGACTTAGAGATCACCATCTCTAAAGCCTTGTCATCTTTGAAGATTTTGTTATTACTGCAATCAAGTGTTTTCTCTCCATAGTAGGATTAGTAACAGTTTACTACTCCCACTGCATGGCAGATATCTGGCTTTTGTACACATCTAGCATACACTTAGCTTTCCGTAACTGATGCACAAGTGCAAGCAGTTCTAGCATTCACTTCCTCAACTCTTTGAGGTGCTATCCCTTTAGATAGGTCAGTACCAGATTTCAAGGGAAGGAAGCCTTTCTTGGAATTTCCAAGAATGGAATATGTCTAAGGTGTACTACAAATGTGATAGTCCCTATACCCTCTCTTCTTTGCTTCTGAACAACTTCAGAACTAAGATCTAAGAGGTATTCTTGAGATCATATCTCAAGGTATGGAATAGCCAGTCTATAAAACACTTATTCTCATCCTTATATCATTCCAAATGATTAGAATATTATCTACATTTAGCACTATGAACACAATGGCACTCCCACTAAGCTTCACATGGTACATCAAGATTCTATTTGAAATCATAACATTTATAATTTCATCAAATCTTATGTTTCAACAACAAGAAGCTTATTTGAGTCCACAGATGGATTTCTTTAGCTTTCACAATTTACTTTCCCCAAACATGAAGCCCTGGGGCTACTTCATGTGAATATCCTCAGAGAGGTATTCTTTAGAGGAATGCAATCTTGACTTACATCTTGAAGATGAAATAGTCAAGTTGTGTAGCTAAGGTTAGCAATACTCTGATGATTTTAAGCATGATTACCGAAGAGCAAGTCTCATTGCAAGCAATGTCTTCTCTTCCGATGTGTAGCTCATGGCTACGAACCGAGCTTTGAAGGTCTCTACCTTCTCATCAGGTTCCCTTTCTCTTGAAGATCCATTTACACCTTAATGAGTCTTACCCATGTAGGGGGATCCCCGAGGGTCCATATACAACACTTGTATATGAAGTATACTCTAGACTTTATTGCTAATATCCATCTTTCCATGTCATGATCCTCAGGAGCTTCATCACATGAAATCCGATCATTGTCAGACTTAACTGACACATGAAATACATCCTCAAACTCATTTGAAGAGGTACTAATGTTTCATCTTTAATTGTCCTTTTAGTTTCCGATTTCAGGAGCCTCATTATCTTCTCAAGATTAAATGAGTTCCTTTACTTCATTTTCATCTTGATTCTCAAGAGTCTCAATCTTCCAAGAATCACATTCTCAGAGATGAGATCTTTTAAGAATCTCAAGGTCATAAAGTAGGTATCCAATACCATGCTTTATTTTCCTAATGAAGTAGCACTCTCAAGTGCCAGATTCCAGCTTACATGCATGGAACCTCATTTAGTATATATATTGTAGTCTCTACTACACATATATACTTGGAAACTAAGGATAATTATGCAAAAATTCATCATTGATCAAATCATGTCACACATGATCCAATTGTATCTCCCTACAACTCTATTGAGTGCAGGTTTATCTGGAGGAGTGAGATAGAAATGATATTCATATCTCCATAAGGTATTCTTTGAATTTTATCTAATAGGTACAAGCTACCTAGGTTAGATCAAATTCATTTCATCTTTCTTCAAACTTTGGTTCTAAACCAAAATTGTGAAATCTTTGAACATTTCAAAGGTTTCTCAGGTGAAGAGAAGGAATCTCATATCATACATAATCATCAATAGATATCTCATATCCATAATGTTTACTACGATATAGATGATCTACATACATCAATATGTATGAGATCTTGAATACCTCGACATCTAACACCTTTCCCAGAGAAGGGTGTAGTGGACATTTTACTTTGAATACAATATTCACAAGTATGTAAGATTTGAAATTTTAGACATTCTAAAGTTTCATCTCTTACTAGTCTATTGATCAAATCAACAGACAAATATCCAAGGCTTGATGCCAGATCATTGTCAAATGATCTTCATCCTCCTATTGATCTATCAAGGTTTAATTTTCAATATTAGAAATCTTAATGAACCATTCATTAATTTTCTAGTTTTGTGGAGTCCACTAGATGTTAGATTACTATCTGAAATACTTCCATCATAACTCTTTATGATAGTTCTATCTCAGAATTCATGTTTATTTCCAACATTTAGAAACAAACGAGGGTATTCTAATATCTAGGTCATAGAGACATTCTCCAAGACTAAGGGCTCTCCCACTGAGAATATGGAGTCCATCTATCCAATAGAGATTGTCGCAACAATTGCACCAATATCCATGTTGATGACTATTAAACCTTAAGATCAAATTTCTAATCTTCTAATATATATATGCAACCAATTGCAAATGTCATTAGAAGATTGGGATACAATTGTCAGACTTTATCTTATGAAATAAGAAAGTCGGAGTCAACGATTATATGTAGATTATTCTGATGCTCTATCTGAGTCCTTCACTAAGGATTTTAGACAGATTTGATAGTCATACTATCAACACATCAACTTATTGCAGTATTGGCATTCATCCAACTCTTTGGATGTCATATGGAAGTTACAGAAGTAGAATCAACTCTTTGACTTTCCTTCTCACATGGGTTCGACCCACGCTTCCATTGCGCTATCTTCATCTATAAACAACAATTGTTCAAGACAAAGCATCTCTTATTTGAACTCAAAGGATTTCAATACAAGAGTATTTCAACATTTATACGTGCTTCATTAAATTCATACAACATGAATATCATGAAGCTTCATGAATGACCAGAGTATAGACAGTAGAATGATGACACTCATCATATCTACATACATCTTAACTCTTAAAGACTTAGGTTCAGGTAGGTATTCAAACATTTTGAATACATCATCTCTTTCGAGCCACCATTCTGCAACCATGTCATTCATGATTAAATGTCTAGAGCACATATGTATGCCAAAATATCTTCTTTATTTTATATGGATTATCCGACAATTACGATCACCATCGACATGTCACTTCCAAAGTACACTCGATGAAAGATCAAGACTGTCGAGACATACAAACCCTAAGGTGATGTCTTATTGTCTTATTTAATTGTCATTCATCATTATATTGAGGAATCTTGCACATTGTAACCACATACATTATGTGTCCAATTGCAAGTACAATATCTGGATCATGAGTCCAATCCAAGATATTTTTACTGGTTATCATTGAGTATAACATTGAGTGGGTTTGATGAAGGATTATCTGAAATAAGAAATTTGCATAAGGGTATATATATTATATATACATGTTTTACTTTGATTTAGGAATTTTTATATCAAAGTTGTCTTGCCTTGTCAACGCTGAAAGTTCATTCCCTTAATCACTTTCAATGTAAGAGATATTCTTACCATTATATCTCTAGCAAGATCTGGGATCTCCTTTCCTATCTTTATCGCATCCCAATAATATGAGAACTTACGACTCCGATAAAAAGAAGCGGGAACTCATTCCGCCTTACAAGTCCAACTTGCATTCCCAATTCGGTCTTTAACACCCGGGCCCACCACCCCTAAGATGATGTTGACCCGTTGCTAATTGAACCAACCGTCAAAAGGATTAGAACTCTCTATGCGCAATCCAATATCGCCCAAATAATATGAGGACTCGATATTGGGGTCACTACGCATACGGCCTTACTCTTTCGAGAAGCAAAGAGCCCGATCCAGATGCGCTTGCATATAGGATCTGTCACTTCGGACAGGCGTCTCCTACATACAATCCCTGGCGACGGAACCCTTCACCTTGATGGGAGACCATGGATGTCACTTATGTGATCCTCCACCTCATATTCAAATTGTAATTAATTATCGTGAATCATATTCACATAATTAATTCTTCCAAGGGAAATATACATCTATTCATAATAGAGTGTTTATTAGATATAATTAATTTAATCACATTAAATTAATCATCAATCCAATCATCAATCGACAAACATGTCTTTTACTTGAATAGTAGGTATTATCTCAAAATACGTATTATTCGAATTTTAATAATTAGAAAAATACACATTGTCTGTCTCCGTTATTATACAGTCCCTACCCGCTGTCATGGCCAGTACCGACGAGAGTGGGACGGACCACATACGTTGCAACCCGCGACCCCAATGCTCTCCGACTAGGCACCACATCCGCCTCGGGAAAGGATAATACCAGATAGACCATCATGTACTTTGAGATGTTCATCGGTTTTTCAACCGAAATTATACCATATAATATAAATCAAAACATTTTTGATTATAAGGAGATTTGCTAAACAAATCCCCAATCCTATTCAAGCAAAAGGGTTTTTCATGTAAAAGTTGTCCTACAACTATTGTAGGATAAACTATAGCTTTCATGAAGGCAATGTTTGTTGATGAACCAATGATCAAGATCTAATATCTCATCATTGTGGTTTAGGCAAGTGTCATTCAATGAAATAATTATATCTTTAAATATTTCACAAATATTTATCACTAATTATTCCAGAAAATTAACAATTAATTTTCATCATGATAATTGAATGACATATCACAAGGTTCAAGATCAAAATTGTTAATTTCCAGCAGTGACCCCCAATCACTAAAATTAACTTATCTTGATCAATTTAAATACAAAAAATGCAAACTAAGTTTCCAAAGATTGCCTATTTGATTTATTAAAGAACCCAAGTGATAATTCATGCATTTCAAGGCGGATTAAAACCGTAATTATCTCATTAATCACGTTCAAATCCGCAGTTCCCGCAACAGTGAATATAGTCATATTCAAAAAACCATATCTTGAGCAAATGAAGTCCAAATTTAGTAAACTCAAGTCCTATGGTTTTCTTGTTTAATGGGGAACAAAATACAATTGAAAATTTCGTGTTTAAACGTTTTAAACAGTGCCGAAAAATTCAATTAGACAGAGGTGCGAAAATTGAAATGCAGAAAAAATTTCGCAACCCTTTCAAGAACCAAATCGTCTAAGGTCTATGGATCATATCCAAAACCATATTCGACCTATGGCTCTGATACCACTTGAAGGATATTGTGAATCCTCAAGCGCATCACGGAACCGTGTCGATCGCATCGTATGCAATCGGAGCAACTAGTCGTACTAGATGCTATATGCAGCGGAAATTAAAAATTTTTATCTTTAAAGATGAAACCACATGATCACGAGAACACTTCTCGGATCGTTTCATCAAACCACAAAGTACAAGGAATACCTCTTGAAGCGTGGTTGTGATCGCGAGATCCCAAAGTAGAGATCCTCCTATCTTAAGTCCGACCCACGGAGAATGCGCTTGCGGGCACGATGATGAGTCGCGTCCTTCCCGCAATCCTTTGACGAAGATCCAAGCGTCGAGGCGTAGCAAAAATGATCTCCTTCCTAATACACAAAGTGGACGGCCACTTGAATATTAGGGAGACACCACGAGAATGAGAGAGAGAGAGAGTAGAGTTCTTCAACTCAAGAATGTTGTCACTTGTTGTAACTGGGAAAGGCTACCCTAGCCCTCCTTTTATACTAGTTTAGGGTCCAATGGATCTCAATCCATGGGACACATGGATCCAAGGGCTGTGCTTGGTCCATGCTAAATCAATGGCTATGATTGTTGTTGGTTAAAACCAACAACATTAATTTAAATTAAAAAATGTTGCAACATCATCAACATAATTTAATTTAACATTAACTAATTAAGAGATAATGTGATAAATAAAATGGAGTCAACCAACCTCCCTAAAATGTAGGGGGTTATTTTGTCTCCTTCTATTTTATCTTATTATT
Source organism: Ottelia alismoides (assembly GCA_037367405.1). NCBI lineage: Eukaryota > Viridiplantae > Streptophyta > Magnoliopsida > Alismatales > Hydrocharitaceae > Ottelia > Ottelia alismoides. The sequence goes on from JAZKJV010005444.1 coordinate 203,192, forward strand.
TCTTAATAAATTGCAATAACTATTATTGCAATAATATCCACCAAATTAATTCCAAATCAATTTGTGAATATTTCAATCATGCCATTGATCATTATGTGAATCATGTTCACAACCCAAACTAATTTGTAAATTGCATTTCCAATTAATTAATAAATGTGAATCCAATCCACACTATTAATTAACAAAAGCTATTTACATGGATTCTCTCTCTTATATATGTATATTATAAATCATATTTATAACACACATATATCATGGATAGTGTTATCCACATTCTCTTAATCCTTGATAATTAAATCCCATTTAATTATCTTAGATAATCATTTTCACAATATGAATCATATTCATATTAAGCTTGATAATTAAATCTCATTTAATCATCAAGTCCTTGCTTGGATATTTCATCAAAAGAATTATTCTTGAACCCTTTCATGAATAATGTGCTTTCTCCGCGGATACTTGGAGATAAGGACAGTGCGATTGTATTATTCCACGTATAGTGACTTGGATATTGAGATCTTATCTCAAATCCAGATCTTACGAACCTCCCACAGATGCTTGATTAAATCAAGACCGCAAATCCAATCTTCTCATTGAATCTGAATCTCATTCAGACTAATGTCCAACACTTGGACTAAGATCGGATCGCTTCTCTACTGAAAGGAGTCACTAAAATCCAGACATGTTTCATCACTCCCTCGGAATGGAAGTGTCATGGATATACAATCGTTTATGATCACATCACCCTCAAGTATTCCCAATACCTGTACATCCTACATAGTGGAAGACCCATGGTCAACCCGAAGATCAAGATCTATTTTACACTGTCTTCTTCAGGGTTTGATCACTAAGTTTCTCATTTGATCATTGGGATTTAGTATCGATCATATACTTTCCAAAAGCATATATCATACCTAGGTCTTGATCATATACTTTCCAAAAGTATATATCAAACCTACAAATTCAGTCAAGCTTCCAAAGCAAGACGACCGTGCACGGAATTTGATTCTTCCCAATATCTCATGAGTGAGCTCATGTCTTCCGGTTCAGTAGTGAACCTGTATGATCCCTTTGAGAGATCGTATTACTCATATGCCCTTATATGCACACCAACGCGCCGGTGTATAGACCTTGGTTAGGTCATCAACCTATTGGTCTGTCAAATGTACATACTCAGACATATAGCAATACATCTGTCTCCGGTCAGAGGATGCGTGCCTATGCTGTGACAGCATTCAACATAGGACTTAGGTTATCTCGATCTCGTTAAGTCAACTCTTTGACCTAACTAATCTGACACCTCCGAATCTCTATTCCTATGCAGAGGACCTGCATCAAGAGGTCGGTCAGATATCAGCCTATGTGAGAAAGGATTGACATCTCCTACTCATGCTGGAGATCACATCTTAATAATCATTTGACGGTGCTAGATGAGTCCTCAATCTAACCCTTTAGATATTCATCCAAACACCAGCCTCTATGATTCAATAATTGAATCAACAGCTGTATGATCATTAAGACAGCCATGGTACATAACCCTAATTGTACAGAGGGACCTATTATGCAAATTATTTATTCTTCATTTCAGATCAGGGAATGATATTCGCAATAACATTTATTGCATAATGGCTCGTCGTGGGCTCACATGTCCAACAAAGGTCGCAAATGTTCGATCGATTATCTTGTTAGATTTATTAGTGATAATACAATTTTGTAATATGGTAATCATAGTGTGTCTCCCTAACACCTAGGTGTGCTTCTATTAATCCAAAATTAAAAGGATGATCTGCCCATGCTACCAAGTTATATTACACCCTCAAAGTAGTTAATAGTCCTACACAACCAAAATGTCAAGTAAGGTTGGAGGCAAGCACTTGCAGCTCCTAAATCCACAAAAGACATAAATGGAGACTTTGGGTGAACTTCCAGGATTTTGGGCTCTATCCTTAAGGATGTATCCTCACCCAATTTATATGGAGGTAAATAACTGTGAGCAATGAGGGAATAGTTCTCTCATAAGACAAGGTAAATTTTATTCCAAGTTATTAGCTTGACTTGCATTAATAGTCATAATTTAATTTTGGTTTTACCTTAAGTCGTTAATGAGCACAAAAATGTAAGCCTAATGTCAGTCTCAATTCGTTTAATCCCAAGATATAGAACTCAAGAAATATATTCAAGAAGTCTGAATGCAAGCGGTGTATCTATGACAAATGGGCAGTTTAGAATGACTTACAGTGACTCCTAGCACGCTCTATGTGGTATGCTCAACAAGATAAAAAAATCTATCTATATGAGACGCGGGTCGATAAAAATCCGTACCTAAGCAAAAGTTTTATTAACAGTGAAGACATGAGTTAAATTTAAGATAATCACAACGAGCTAAAATGCTTCTATTAGTAAAACTTTTTTGTGGCCTAATTAATAGATCACAAATAGGTAACTTAATTATCTCTAAAAGGTGTGTGCATTCTTAATTTAATCATCGCTCATGTCGATCCTACTCTCTAATCAAGGATGAAATATGTTTCGACACAACACCACCACAATAGTAACAATTCAAGTCTATGTTACACTCGCGAGAACTCAAGTGAGAACATTAGAAAAATAATTATTACAAACTTTGGACAAGAATGAAAAGATGATCAATCAAACTAAGTTATACTACACTATCTCTCTACTTTGTAAAGCTCAAGTATCTCCAATTGTCTCACTGCCGTGTAGCTTTGGTTTTCCTTAGCTCCTTAGGCCCTGCCCATAATAAAGGTTGATCAAATATGAATAATAGAGAAATAATGCAAAATAAATCCTTTAAATGAAAAGAAAGCAAATAATACTCGAATAAGACAACAAAGTAACAAAGGGATGGTGATTTACCTAATGAACACTAAAGTCACATAAAATAAATATTTAGTCCTAATTATAAATCCTAAATACATCATGTCTCCGGCAACTATTCCATATGATTAATCTCTAAACCGTTATTCTAAGGTCATCAAGTTGTAGTATGAGTGATGAGAAAGTAAATCAGATCCATGCTTAAGGTATTCGGTGAAGAGAATGCGGTGTTATTTATACCTTGATAAGTCTAGGTAGAACACTAAGACACTAGTTATTAAGTTATCTAAACTAGGGATAAAATATATAAGTTATTCAATGTAGTGAAATCTAAGTCAACATGAAAATGTATGCATGATATTTTTTATCATTTTTTATGCGATGTTAAATGATATAACAAGGATGAAAATGGAATGTAACACAATTACATACAATAGATACAGAATGGCTCTAAATTATTTATGCCAAATCTGTAAATTGATCTACAAGAATTCATTCAATGCTTCATATTCGATCTGTACCCAATCCATTTTTATCCCTCAATGAGACCACTGAAAAAAGTCTTAACCCGAATATTGTTCTACATACCATGAAAAGGCAACTTCTATAGTAACTCCTTAAACCTCTCCCAAGTATCATAGAATGGTTCATTGAGTAATTGGGTGAAGTTTGTTATGTGAGTCCTCATTTGATTTTTTTCCTACTAAGAGGTAGAACTTCTTCAGGACTAAGTCTTTGAACTAAGTATATGTAGTTATTACTACCCCAATTTTCTTTAGCCAATAATTTGCCTTATATCAGAAGGATATTTTAGACTAATATAGTCCTGGCTAACCCAAGGATTCCTAAGGTTATCACATACTAAGTCAAAGTCTCTAAGGAATGCATACGGTTCATCAGTAGCAATCCCATTATAATTCGACGATAAAGATAGAAAATGGGGCTTTAATGCATACACTACATCCGATGTAGCTGGACTCAACCAATGTAGATTTCGATGGTCACACATTGTAGGTTGATTCTATCAGTGTGTCATCTCGTACATTTAGTTAGCCCATATGCATCCAGACTATAGCATTCTACTGCTCAACTACATCCAATCGATTTAAAATAACTTGTAAGGGATCATCATGATCCTCCTTCTTTGGGTGCTTCTTTAGAGGCATTATTTCTACTGAATATCTATCACCTTCATTAGAAAAACAAATGAGATTAGAATAAGAAGATGTGGAAATCAATTTAAACTCACCAAGGTGAAAGCCATCCTTGGTGAGAAGAAAAGAAAGAAAGGGGTTGGTCAGAATATGATCATTCCCTAAGAATGTAGTGGACCCAGACTCAAGAAGAGAGCCATCCCAAGTCCAAGGAGGTCTAGTAAGTGGTATATCATGAACCTCGGATGACATGACATTTGAGGAGTTCAATAAGAGGTTCACGAAGTCCCAACAAACTTGTCCCAAATATTCATCTTCGATCCAAATAAGGATACAAATCATGCACAAATATAAATCAAGAGATGTTATCTCACCAAGAGGCACTTAAATATGCAGGATATGAACTCACACGATACAAATGGAATGTGAAAACCCTTGTTTACCAACTTCATATGTGAAGGCTGCAAATATTCGACGAGTGGTTTGGTCATTTACAAAGGAGGCTGGTTTATGTACCAATTAAAAGATGTCAGATTTACGATGATTATCTTGTAAGATTTATTAGTGATAAAACAACTTTGTAATACGTTAATCACAGTATATCTCCCTAATGCCTAGGTGTGCTTCTATTAATCAATAATCAAAAGGATGATCTGCCCAGGGTGCCAAGATATATCACACCCTTAAAGTAGTTAATAGTCCCACACAACCAAAATGTTGAGTAAGGTCAGAGGCAAGCACCTGAAGCTCCTAAATCCATAAAAGACACAAATGGAGATTTAGGGTGCATGCCCAGAATTTTGGGCTCAATCCTTAAGGATGTATCCTCACCTACTATGTCTGGAGGTAAGTACATGTGAGAAATGAGGGAATTATTCTCCCATAAGATAAGGTGAATTTTATTCCAAGTTATTAGCTTGACTTGCATTAACAGCCCCACTTTTAATTTTAGTTTTCACTTAAGTCTTTAATGATCAAAACAACGTACGTCTAACGTCAGTCTTGATTCATTTAGTCCTAAGTTATACAACTCGAGAAAAAGATTCAAGAAGTCTGAATGCAAACGGAGAATCTACGATGAATGCTAAGTATAGAACGACTTACAATGACTACTATAACTCTCTGTGTGGGATGCTCAACATGATAAAAAAATCTATCTATATGAGATGCAAGTCGATAAAAATCCACACCTAAGCAAAGGTTTTATTAATAGTGAAGACATGAGTTAAGTTTAAGAGAATCCGAACGAGCTACAATACTTCTATTAGTGAATCTTTTTTGTGTCCTGTTTAATAGATCACAAACAAGTAACTTAATTTTCTCTAAATGATGTGTGCATTCTTAATATAATCATCACTCAAATCGAGCCTACCCTCTAATCAAGGATGAAACATGTTTCAATGCACCACAATAGTAATAGTTCAAGTCTATGTTACATTTGCAAGAACTCAAGTGAGAACCATTATAAAGAGAAAAAATAATTATTACAAACTTTGGAGAAGAATGAAAAGATGAGCAATTAAAGTAAGTTATACTACACTATCTTTCTACTTTGTAAAGCTCTAGTGAGGTCTTCTCAGTGAGTAGATCCAATTGTCTCACCCCCGTGTAGCTTTGGTTCTCCTCAGCTCCTTAGGCCCTGTCCATAATAAAGCTTGGTCAAATTTGAATCGTCGAGAGATAAATGCAAAATAAATCCTTTAAATGAAAAGAAAGCAAACACTACTCGAACAAGACAAGAAAGTAACAAAGGGATGGTGATTGACCTAGTAACATTAAAATCACATAAAATAAATATTTAATTCTAATTATAAAACTTAATTTGTCATGTCTCCGACAACTATGCCATCTAATGAATCTCTAAATCGTAATTCTAAGGTCCTCAAGTTGTAGTATGAGTGATGAGGAAGTAAATCCGATCCATGCTTAAGATATCTCGGTGAAGAGAATGCGATGTTATTTATACCTGGATAAGTCCAGGTTGAACAAAATGACACTAGTGATTAAGTTATCTAAATTGGGGATTAAATATCTAAGTTATTCAATATAGTAAAATTTAAGTCAACATGAAAATGTACGCATGATATTTTTTATCATTTTCTATGCGATGTTAAATGATATGACAAGGATGAAAATGGAATGTAACACAACTACATACAATAGATACAAAAAGACTCCTGAATTAATTATTCCAAATCTCTAAATTGATCTACAAGAATTCATTCAATGCTTCATATGATAGTTAGATCTGGAAATGACTAATCAATAACACCTAGAATCAAAGCATTAATCCCCTTAATGGATTAGTATCTATTCCCTTTTAATGGGGATCAAAGATAATTCAAAATTGATCAAAGTTCAATTAATGAAGGAATAAATTCAATGCATATTAATTTATATATTTTAACGTAATTTATTAACATGGACGGAATCAATGGAAAATTTAATAAAAAGAAATAAGAAAGGGGTTTGTTCTATAAATAAATCTCTAACCATGCATCAAATCAAGCTCAAAATTACATTAACGAAAAAATCATTAATTTATGAATCCAATAAGATCAATTTCATTTGATTCGGATTTATAATGCAAAAATTATTAATGAAACAATTCAAGGGTAAAAATGCAAGAAAAAATAGTGAAAAATACATAATAACAGGCATCCAGATCCAAATATAGGCTAAAATATAAATATACAAAGTTGAAGGTTTTTACATGCAATAGGCCAGACGTATAGGGGTAGAAATGTAAATCTGAGAACCCAGTGGGAATATAGCACAAATAACCTTGGCAGCACAAGAGTAGGGAGTGCTAGCGAAGGTTTGGATGGAGGCTCAATGTGAGAGGTTACTCGAGACACGTAGAGCTCTACTATCACTTCAAGCGAGGTACGGGTCTACCAAAGCTGAAGACTCGGAGCGACGGATGGGAATGTTGTTATCCATATGATCAAATCCAATAGATTCGATCCAACGACATCTAATACTCTACTCCTTGATGCTCCTCCTCAAGTGGCGGAGTTAAGGTTGGGATCCAACAGTGTCTTGGAGGTTCCTCCTTGGTCGTAGATTGCTGGCAAAGATGGAGGAAGGTTGATGAAGACTCGATGATGGTTGGATAACCAACACAATGGTACTATGTCAGACTCAAGACCAGAAAAGGGTACCTACCTCCAATCAAGGAGATTTCGATGGACCTACAAGGGCTAAGTGCATATCCGAAGCAAGAGGAAATTGATGCGACGATTAAGTGGAAGGAATGGACAACTATAGCAGATTGTCGAAAGTGGAGACCTAATGGGAGATCTGTAGAAGGAGAAGAGATGAAATAATCGTAGTGGAGGGAGATCGAGAGAAGAAGAGATGAATGTAAGTGTGTGTGTGTGTCTCTCTGTGTATGCGTGTGTGTGTGTGTGTGTGTGCGAGTGGGTGTATGGACAGGGAGTGATTAGTGAAGGTGTAGAGCTACTCAGATTGACACAAGGATGTCTATGTGTATAGAGAGAATAGAAATGGAGAAAACATGAAAGGGATGAATACTTGAGATTATCTAGAAATGAAGATGAATATTAGAGCAAAATCAGAGCATGGGCCGGAGCTTTAGAAGTTCATGGTCCTTACTTGATATACATGGTAAGGGCGTGAAGCTCGAGAAGCACCTTGTGAAGGTCTACAACACAGTTCAGCAACCATGGATATCAATGAAGGAGTTGATCATTGTCACTCGACTAGACCTTCTCGCTGTCACATATAGGAAGCAAGGATCTCAACCATTCCTCTTATACATACAGATTGGGTCAATTGCCATCCTCCACCAAGGTTTTGATCAAGTAAAGGTTAAATGGAGGTGGTTTCTTAAACTACTATGATGTGGTTGTGCTGATGTGGGAAACCATGGAGAAGAAGTTGGCAAGGAAGAGGAAGGAACTGGCTACTGAATGCCATTGGAATCGATGCATAAGGATACAAGGAGGTGAAGTAGTTATTTAAATAAGTTACGCCTGCTAAGGTTTGCGTCTGAGGAGGGAAAACCACTTGGAGGTTGAATAAGTATAGTGATTGTTGGATGTGGGGATCCAACGATACTGATTTAGGCATAGATGAGAGGAGGAGAGTCATCTAATTGATCAGACGCTCCAGATGGAAGCGGGGCTGAAAAGTTGTGGCCCGTCATACCAAGAGATCATATGATGGAGATTGGATGTGGGAGTGTATAAAGGGTCGGGCCACATGTCTATCCCAGAAAAGGCTACATGGCCTAATGAAAAAATAGATGAATGTAAATATAAATTAAATAGAAATCAAAAAGTAAATGAAGTCAAAATAAAAAATGTTCAACATGAAAGTTGAGTATTTTTTTAAGATCTACAACCTTTATGTAAAATCTAAAAACAAAATATTATATATATATAAAGTAATATTTTTGTAGGTATTTTTATAGTAATAGAAGTACCATTTTTTATATTTTTTGTCTTTTTGAAAATAAATTAATATAAAAAGTATTATTTACAATAGTACAATAATTTTTATTAGATTTCAAATATGTAGTAAACACAGAAAATAAAGAGAACATATAGATATATATACAATACGAGGACAGATCTTGTTAGAGCTTCAAAATGTGAGAGCATGAGAGAATTGCATTTGAACCAATAGATTTTGAATGGCAACAACATCCCATCTCGACCACTCAAAATCTAGTGTTCAGATTCACTATTCTCATGCTCTCACGGTCTGGGATTCTCACGGAATCAACCCTCTATACATTACATAGAGACTTTATTTATTTATAAGAATTAGCACTAATTATGTACAAGGTATTTAATGTTATTAGATCTAGTTATGTTAAGATAGAGAGTATAATACTCGGTATAATGCTGATTAATCTAAGATTCATTACTCGTACATTATGATGTGAATACTATGATAGTAAATGCTATTATCATGGATATAATCATCCAAGGATAGTTTGAATACGATTCATAACTTTGATCAGTAGTTAATATTAATAGTACTTTATGTTAATTAATATTTATATGAATATGATTCATATATCATTTCAAGGCCTGTATGATCATGATTCACATTGAAAAATGAAAGTTGAGTTGGATTTGTATATTGGATTCATAAATTAAGAGATTGCTCTCATAAATAATCTAACTATGATATTTATAATTTAATTTATCAAAGGATAATTAAATTCGAATATCATGGGCATTATTGGATTAAATAAAAAGAGATAAACCAAGGTGGCATCTGCAATGGAGAGTCTAATGAGATTAATGATATCCTTTGTTACACTTTTTTAGATGATAAATCTGGGATAATGATAGTACTATTGCTTTAAGGTTAAGGATTTGATTATAGCCTTTGATAAATCATTTAATGAACCATAGGGGAGATGTCCACATAGAGAGTTGGACTTTCTATAGACATCCACAACTAATATATAAGAAAGGGACTGGCCTCTTTATTATTGCTGCAAGATAATATTATTCCATGATTAAGAGTGCTCCATAATTGAAAGTTGAAGAAAAGAGAGAGTAAAGACTCTCTACTTGGCCATCCCCATCTCTTCAAAACTCCTTGGGCATCTACATTAAAGTTTGTGGGAGACTACGTGATTCATATTCATGCACGCGAGAGAAGCTCTGTTGGTTCAGACTCAATTTTTGTGGCCTCTTCATTTAGAAACTCATGATCCAAAGATAAGCTTATTACTCCTACAGTTGTGCAAAAACGTTTGTGCAAAGGTTTCATATACCATGTGGTTTCACAATATTATTTTTGTTATGCATTGTTTCAATGTTCATACAATATACTTTATCTAAATTTGCTTGCAAATTTCAACATTTCCATGATGTGCGAGTTATGAACTCCTTTAATTACAAGTAGAGTGAAAGGACATAGCCACATCATGGGAGCAAGGAATAAGGTAAGTAGGGTCTCCCATGGCAGAAAGGAGGGTCTACTTTGCCTTGAGGAGAATCCTCATGAATAGGAAGGAATCTCAAAAGGTCATGACTTAGCAGAAAGATTAATGTTGAAGACATTTCACCTTGAGATACTGGGCCTATAGTGAATCATTTGAGATTAGCATGCTATGGTACATCCAAGACCCAGATACAAGTTTGGGTGGAGGAATTACTCAGGTTCTAGTATTTCCTCCACATTCAATGAAGGAAGTCCAGTTCCTATACAACACCATGAGACCAAACAATATTAGCCGAGCTATTCGTAGATCCAGTATTGTCAAAAAAAATAGCACGACTAATCACAATGGCACCAATGACTCCCACCATAGTAGCAACCATAATAACAATAGTATTACAAACAAAACCCCCATAACCACCAACAATACCACTTGTAGAACCAAACCGTGAAGAGTTGTAGGCAACATCCACATTCCTCCCACCCACGATACACAAAGGCCAAAGCTCATCTACATCTGGCCCCTCTAATCTCCAATAACTTGCAAAGATGATGGAGAGGTATCGTGCCAACTAGTAGGAATATGAATATATCTTGGCTAGAGTTCACAACAATTTGTTGAGTTAACCAAGCATAAGACAACCATTCCCACACAAGACAAGATGAACACCAAAAACCTAAATCATTAGCACAACATTGATTATGTAGACAGTGCATATGGCAACCCAACTCCATATGACATCCTATTACATGATTTAGAGAATAATATTTCTCTCGGAAGTGGTAGGACTGTTAGATTCCTAATTGGGCAACAAAGGACATAGCCATTAAAGAGTATATGTAGGAGTAAGATGAGAAGTACCATCACCATAACCAACAACAAGAAGAGGGATTGGACCCTAAAAATAATAAAAAAACAACAAAAACAACAACAACAAAGCCCATGAAACCCAAAGTCAGAAAAAGTGTGCAAGCATGCGAGGACCAATACCTGATTCTATCATGAATAGTGTACTAGTCATAAAAAACCCTATGTTTTTATTGTTGCAATTTTCTTCCAGTAGAAGCAATGTAAATACTGAAATAGACATATGCAAACAGTAATACCTTGAGCGGATCCTATGGTAGCCCCAAGACGTTGATCCCTAACTAGAAAAGTAAATGGTTGAGCTTGAGAATCCTCTGGTCCGGTAGACCCATAAAATTCACTAGGATAAGAGTACTATTGAACCAGACAAAACAACAAGCAGTGAAACCAAAGATATCTAGAGAACCTAAACTATATGACAAGTAAGTCTCTCCATATCATATTTTTTTAAGCTGAGAATCGTGATTAGGCAAAGATAAAGGGTCTTGATGCTCAGCTAAGATAGTTGAATGCCCATCCTCAACTACCTAACCAACTATCGTGTCATACATTTTGGGGTCTTTCTGAGAGTCAAGAACCAAGGGTATATCGCAGAAGGGTGTCTATCCTCCGAGCCATCCAGCGATAGCGAGTTGGCCTTCGTCGAGGTAATCCAGGTCTTTTCCGCTCCTAAGGTGAAGTACACATCATTTTCTTCTTATGTTTACTCCAGGTTAATAGCAGTTTATTTTCACGCATTTTTTTCTTCATCGTCATTTTTTATCTAGATCTTAAAATCCATCACGAATTGATTCACAATCAATATCGAGTTTTCATCTCACTTTCTCGATCTCTCCACGTTCTTTTCTACCCCGTACGATCTTCCACCTCCGACCACGCACGGGGGTCAGAGATTCGATTCCGTCCACCATATTTTGCGGAACCGCACTCATTTACGTCTTCCATTTTGATTTTGGTATCAAGTTCGTGCTCGCATCCTAACTTATTTATAAATAAAAAGAATAAAAAAATAAAAAAATTATTTTCTTTCTCTCTAACATTTGTTTTACAGGATCATCTAAAAAATAAATAAATAAAAACATTTCTATTTTCTGTTTTTAAATTCTCTATTTCGAATTTAAAAAAAATAAAATAAAATTTTATTCCACTATTGTTTACATTTCAATATATATATATATATATATATATATATTGGAGCTGTAGTAGAGTCCTTCAACATCCCTATCTCCGCCACATTGCTACCGACGCCACCACCATTCATCGTAGACGGCATCCCAGCGTTGTCACGTTTGTGCTTCCCAAACCGCCGCTCTACCTGAATACCGCTCGTCGGATAGCAGCATTGCCAACCGCAACCGCGTCAACCACCACGTGAGCCGCCGACGTCCCTATATCTGCCATCGCAAGAAGCGCGGTCCAGTGCATCGTACGCCCACGGTCAGCTACCACTCTTCCCAGCCGCGTGCATGCACCGACGCGCGGTCGTCACCACCACCACCCTGAATAGCAGTACCGAGGTCGGCTTCACCCATCACTAGTGGCCACATCCGCTGGATCCTCACAGTAGCCGCACTGCTCTTCATCACCATCCATGCATCGCTCTCGCATGTGTTAGCCCCAGCGGTCCCACCCGTCGAGAGAGAAGAGACTAGCGGCGGTGCCCCATCTCCCTTGACCCTCCTCTAGAGAGAACAAAAGATTCAATAAACCCTAAGGGGATATTAAAATTAAAAAAAGTTGGCTAAATTACAAGTTTCCCTCAGATATTCCAACAATTGCAAAGGAGACCCCATCTATGCAAAGCACGTGCAGCGCACGCTTTTCATTGAGTAAATTGCACTTTATTCCTCTTATTTATTCCTTGATAATATTGGTTATATAACTTTGTGTAATTACGTTTCAGTCCCTGAATTTCTATACTTAAATTTTCCTTAATCTTTTCATAGAAATAAATGCCGTTCATGTTCTTAAAATTCTGCAAAAAAATTTGAATATTCGTTATGTGTTCCTCTTTATTTTATAAATTTCATTGCATTTTGATTTTATTTGATATTATTTAAAAATCACAACATGTCATTTTCTCTTTCTGAAATTCAAAAATGCATAGAAATTTGAATATTGTTTAAAAAGTCCAACAAAATTAGATTAGTTTTATTTCATGTCTTTTGATTCTGTGAAAATTCCGTGCATTAACTCTTTATAAAACCAAAAAATTTGAAAAATACTAAAAATCTTATAAAAACCATAAAAAATCTACAAAAAATCCAAAAATCATGATTTTAGTTATTGTTTGTAGATATTTGTCCATATTTTGTCTTAAAAATAATTGCCATGAGTTTTGGGCATTAAAATATTTTCAAGTTGCAAACTACTCCAGGTTGTGCACTATTTTATCATTTATGCCAATTTTTTGTTTTTATAAAAATACAAAAAAATCTAAAAATTCTAAAAAAATCCCAAAAAAATTCAAAGCCTTTAAAACCCAAAAGTATTTTCTCTGGATTTTTCTGAGCATTTTTGATATAATTGAAAAATACAAAAATATTTTGGTGTGCATCTTTCTTGTCTTTTGCATATTGTTCTTTATTTGAAATTAAAAAAATCAAAATTAAAAACACTAAAATTTGAAGATCAGAAAATAAAAAATAGAAATAAAAAAATAAAAAGAAAAAATGAGAAGAGAAATCCACAAAAACCGAGGATAGTTTGCCTTTGAAATTCCTACTTTTCTCTTAATTGATTTTCATCGATTATTTGAATAACCCTCGAGAATTATAGCCTCCCTGAGTTCGATCATGTCCGCTATACATGTAAATAAGTAGTAAATAAAATTCTTACTTCATTATTCGCTTTTAGTTAATTTTGCAACTTGAAAAGAAAAAAAATTGTTTGTTTGATGCGGGATTGTTTGGGGATAACGATGACTCTCTCACATCATAAGAAACCAATCCTCTGAAGAATCTCACTAAACAAAATGGCGACGTTGCCGGGAGGCACGATGAGGGTATTTAGGTTTTTCTTTTGATCTACTATTCTTGGTTGTTTATATCTCTTCACATCATTCATTTCATTATTTGTGCTCATATTTTTATAATTGTGTTTCTTATACATTCTCTCTTTTATTTTTCTTGCAAGGGTCCGTAGAGCGAAGGAGGCAATCCTAGGAGAGCCGAAGCACCCGAGCAAAGCAGAGGTGGCTTGATTCATATCGAAGCTGCAAGAGAGCACAGGAGGAGGAAGAAGGAGATCTTGAGAGAGATCATCCTTTGGAGCATAGACGTTTTTTCATTTATTTAGCATTACAACACTTGTAAAAAGGAGATTCATTTGTTGCGGGGTATGTTTCACCAAGTACCGGTGCACTTGGGGGACCTCACCGGATTTATTTTCATTGCCTTTATTTTCTTTGTTCCACGTGGATTTCATGAGCTGTCTCTTGATTTCTTTAATTAATTTACTTGATCCAGGTAATTAATTAGGTCCAAACACCCTAAAGAGTAGAGCATAAGTTGGACTTAGTCAAATAAACTTGTTCTTGCCTGTTAATAGAAGCTATCATCTAGGACGATTCACTTGCATCATGTAGGATAGTTTATTTTCTGTATTTAAACTCTACGTGGATCAATTTACATGTAGAGTGCTGGCGACAAGGTACGCATCTCTAACCCTTGCATGCATCATCATTTTTAATCACGCATTGGTATTTCCGATCTCTTTCCTTGTTTTCACTCACATAAGATAAAAAGTAAATTGGACAATCGGTAGGCGATTCTTTGAAAAAATTTTAACCAGGTGATAACTGCCTAAAATACGGTACGGCTAAAGAAAACTCGACCCTAAAATAAAACACAAGGAAAAATCATCGTTTTGGGGAGAGTAACCTCATCATTATTTGGTTTGTATGTAGCGAGAGAGCGACCCACACACTAGGATAGAACCACGCCCGAACTCTTTTCAAACTATTATCTTGGGTTAGTCGTTCTCCAGTAAGGATCTCTCTGGTAGCCAGTAAAGCAGCCCCTGACGTCCTTAACAGATTGAATTGATCGGGTAGCCGATGAACGTTCCACAATTCATACTAGCTGGGAAAGATCTAACTTTGGGATTAGGCCAATCTCCTGAGAGCATTGGATTCCTAACAGCTCGCTTTAACCGCTCTGATAGACTGTATTATCACCAAACTCTAAAATTGACAAGATAATTTATCAAACCTTCACAGTCTTTACATTGAGTTGAATTTGTGAACTGGGGTTTCTATTGTGTTTGATTGCTTGTGCGCACACTAGATTCTTATGTACATTTGCGCCTTTTCTTCACAACTCATGAGAGCTTACAATCGCCCAAAATACAAAAAATGAGAAAAATTAAAAAATCCAAAAAGAATTTGGGAGGCACATTGATGATTCATTTTGCGAAGAGAGGGCACCTATGCCAAACCATCTTCCCACACAATCATTCACCGCATATCCCACCTTTGATCCCGAGGATGCCACTGTACAGACTGCTCTTGGTAATCTTCGTCTATATATTGATTTTGATCTCCTCCCTTATATGAACGGGGTCCAAAATTTTAAAAAATGGTTGACTGAGCATGAGGTGGTGGCCACTATTCATGAGATCATTAAAGCCCCCCTTCAACAGGCCATGACAGATTTATCTACTCCTTAACACAAGAGAAGAAAGCGAAGGAGAAGATCTTAGCGTCACATCTTGACCATGGCCACTACCTATGCAATCTCTCATCATCCACATTTTAAGAAAGGGAACACTACCATACCTCTTGTGAGTTGCTCCATCTCTGACTATTCTTACGAAAACACTCTCCTTGACGGTGGTTCTTCAATCGATATAATACACTTCTTTATGGTACAGTCTCTTCATCTTGGGCCTCTCAAGAAAATTAGGATGATAGTTCAATTTGCTGATGGATCTATTAAAAGGCTGAAGGGTATTCTAGAAAATATTATCATTCTTATTAAGGGCATGAAATTCACTTCTGATTTTGTCGTATTGCCCAAGGAGACCTCCACCCCTGTGGAGAACCCTCCAATCATCATGGGACAACCTTTC
Source organism: Ottelia alismoides (assembly GCA_037367405.1). Taxonomy (NCBI): domain Eukaryota; kingdom Viridiplantae; phylum Streptophyta; class Magnoliopsida; order Alismatales; family Hydrocharitaceae; genus Ottelia; species Ottelia alismoides. The sequence goes on from JAZKJV010005444.1 coordinate 219,050, forward strand.
CTCACCTCTGCGAAAGCCGTTATTGATTATGGATCAGGAGAAATTCTCTTATGTTTTGATGTAGGGAGCGATGTGTTGACCCATTACTGACCAGAGACCTGCATCCCATGAGTGTATGCATGTGTTAGCCAACCCTAAGGACTTTGACCATGATGATACTAAAAGATATTTTTATTGTATGGTGGATGATACCGAGATCTGAGAATTACTCTTCAAGGAGGACTCTGAAAGCATAGACGAGTTCCCTCTTCTGGTACATGGAGATGCATTGATGACATCCGCGGGATTTACATGATAAACACCCTAGAACGGAGCAGACTCTGAGACTAGACAGGACGAACATGATTTGACTACTTCCACGGATGAGTCTGTTCCTATACACTTTGATTTACATGAGACTAATAAGGTCGAATTTGATTTGATTGTTTTTTAAAGGAATTTGGGCATTTTGATAAAGATGATGATCTAATAGAGGCTCGCTTGGCTATCGATCTTACTTTTTCAGATAATGAATTCAAGCCTTTCTACTTTGATATTTGTGAGACTCCCCAGGCCTAACCTGACCATACTACTTCCACTGACCGGTTTAGGCTTGCACATTTTGAAACCGTTGAGGATACATTCATTGTCGATCCTAATCGATTTTTGTCTAATTATGATCCTAATATCGACCTACACCTTGTTAGATTCATTCCTCAGCGATCTCGCAAGAAGGTTCGCGTTCGACCTTCTTGACCTTTGTACATTTATTCCTCTTGTATATCCTTATATTTCACTCTTTCTTCTCTTGTTTCATCGTTCACCCCTTTTCCGTATGTATATATTCTATACTTAGGATGTTCTTTAGCCTAAGTATAGGGGGGCTGAAGGATTTGTGTTGTTCATATTCGTCATGTTCATCACTCATGTTGTTGCCTATACTTAGGGATACTCTACCCTAAGTATAGGGGGTGATGTTGTACATATCATGTTTTTTGTATTTTCCATTGAGTCTGTACATTCTTTTCAATGGTTTTCCCTTTTGTCCACTCTACTATACTTAGGATTACTTGATCCTAAGTATAAGGGGGATCACCGACTTCTCTTCTTTTTATCTTTTATTTGAGTGGTTGTAGCATATGAGTCTTTTCACTTTTCTGTACTTAGCATGAGTTATGTCTTCCTTTATCGCTCTCTGATCACTATGAGGACATAGTTCAAGCTAAGTATAGGGGGTGTCGTATATATTGTATATATACTTTAGACATAACTCGTAATTTTTAAGATAATTATTTTGGGGATTATGTATATAATTATGTAAAATCCACTTGTGTAAAAAAACAAAAAACAAACAAAAAACAAAAAACAACAAAAAAACAACAAAACCAAAAAAAGGAAAAAAAGAAAAAAAATAAAAATTCAAAAAAATATCTTGTATATACTTGTATATATTTTACTAACCCTTATCCTTAAGAAATTAAAAAATACAAAACCAAAAATCTATAAAAAATTGCATAATTCAAAAAAACCTTTCTTTTACATATGCATTTTTCTTAAAAATTCCATAAAAAGTTCAAAATTAGAAAATTGTTTAAAAAATGTTCTTTTCACATGTGCATCATATTTCAAAAAAATGCTTTCTTTGCATTGTTCATATTTTCTTGCATTTGCATGTGCATTTTTCATGATAGTATTGGCATTTTGACTAAGTCTAGAATAAAATTTAAGAATGGATCTTAGTTGGACCTTAATCCACTTAATTTCAGAGGAACCTCATAAGAAATGGAGTTAAGACTTTTCATGTACTAGTGACTTAGTTCTTTGAGTCCATAAGACTATGTTCACATGCCATCTTGAGTAGTCTAAATAGAATATTTAACAACACACACATGATTATTTAAGACCATGGCTTATCTTGGACAAAGCACTCTACACATAGCTCTTCATGGATGAGGTAGTGAGGAGGCAGAATCTTTTAGCTTGGGGTAGCATATGAGGATACTACATCTAGGCAGAACCTCTCGTCTTCCTTTAGGGAAGGAAGTACGTCTTAACCTAGTCTAGTAATGTTGAGATCTAAAGAAGGATGCTGTGGGGTTGCAATAATGCTTCAAAAGAGGAATAGTCTACTGGCTCAAGAGGAAAAACTGCTTATGTACATGTTGAACCTTGTATATACTTTCAAAAAAAAGAGTATGAAAAAATGCAGAATCTCCAAAAGTGGACATGCTTGATTGAAAAGTAAAATGCCTGCCGAAGTGTATATACAAGGATAAAAAAATAAAAAAATAAAATAAAATAAGAGCTTCAAAGACAATTTTTTGTAAGCTTGCAGCGGATGACTTGGCTACACTGGTCATGAATCCAAGGATAGGTAGCTACACTGGTTACTGTCCATTCTTTTCTCCTTCCCCTCTTCTTGAGCTAGTTGTACTTGAACTTAGAAGGGAATATATCCGCTCCTCGAGGAAAGAGTTTCAAGACCAGGGAACTAGAGTTACCTTGTTGAGGGAGGTTGTTTCTTTGCTACTTTTGAGATGGGGAGCTATATCTCACTTACACCGTACAAGTAAAGATTCATAGTCACAAGAATTTATGTATGTAGACTTGTTCTGACCTAACTGTTGAGGTGATCTGAATAGAAGTCTTATGGAACTTAGAGGCTGTTAGGTTTTAAATCCATCTCCCATTAAAGTTCTGATACACTAATAATCCAAAGGTCTGACAGCTCCAAACTACAATTTTATGAAGAAAAGTTTAATACTCAATATTGTCCTGACTTCTATATTTTTCCTTCCTTTTTTATTCTATTCACTTATTCTTTCAAATAAGTGTTTGCTAAGGGACTAGCAAAGGTAAAGCATAGGGGGATGATTAATATGTGATTCGTCATCTTTATTCATTTATTTTAGCTTAAAATCCCTATAAAACACATGTACATAATACTAAATTCATATTCTTACTAACTTGCATCTGTGTGTAAATATTGTATATTTGTATGTTATTTTAACCTAAAATAAATAATGGAAAAAGAAAAAAAGGAAAGAAGATTGTATACATGTAATAGATACAGGCTCACCCGAACATTGATAGAAGGTCAAGACTTGACCTGATCGATCAACAATAAAGTAGGGGGTGATAGGGTCCTTAATCAGAAAATCCAAAAAATGTGTGTTTTGTAAATACTTCTCACTTATTGTGTAAATCTGTATAAATGTAACACTATTTTTTTTCTATATAAATTAATCTTAAATAAAATAATTTTCAAAATAAAAGTTGTAAATAAAAATGTTTGCTAAATAATAAAAATAATTGTACAATGAAATCATGTATATAATAAAAGTAACCACATCCGGAAAAAGCCATTAAGCGATAAGTGAAAGATCAATTCCAGCTCCATATAAACTCAAATTGAACCAAACTCACTTCCATCGCATATCTTTAAAATGGTTGATTTTATAATTTTTGGAGTTATGGTTGAAAAGTCGGTTTTCTGGGGTGGTTTGTGTAATTTTTCCATTTATTTGTACATATTGTATTTGTAAACATTTTTATTTAAAATAAAATTAATAAAAATTAAGAAAATAAATTAAAATAAACAAATTAAACTAAAAAACTAATTTGCTTATTTCCCCATGTAGATAATGTCATATTTGTATATATCATATGTATATATTTAATTTTCTTAACTAACTGCCACAAAAAAATAAAATATTAACATTTAGATTTCCAAAAAATAAAATGACAAAAATACAAAAAACTAGTTAATTTTTGTATATATTTTTTTAACATTTATTTTTCCACTTTATCTCCTTCCAAAATTTATTTTCTCTCATCTCTTATCTCATCCAAAAATTCCAAAATTCAAAGTTCATTCTTTCTATTAATATGGCTCCTCATTTATCATTTCAACTGGATCAATCTTTGTGAGAGGAGCCCGATCTCCGAGTTTCTTCTAGTCGCAGAAGGGTTCCTATCTTGAAGGATATTGTGAATCCTTAAGCGCATCACGGAATCGTGTCGATCGCATCGTATGCAATCGGGACAACTAGTTGCACTAGTTGCTAGATGCGGCGGAAATTAAAAATTTTAAAAGTAAAGATAAAACCACATGATCACGAGAACACTTCTTGGATTCATCAAACCACAAAGTATAAGGAATACCTCTTGGATCATGGTTGTGATCGCGAGATCCCAAACGAGAGATCCTCCCATCTCAAGTCCGATCTACGAAGAACGCACTTGCGGGCACGATGATGAGTCGCGTCCTTCCCGCAATCTTTGATGTAGATCCAAGCGTCGAGTCCCCTGATTTTTTTCAAAGAAAATCCGTCGTCTTCTTCTAGAGCAAGTTGCTCCAAAGAAGAAGGAGATCCCCGAGTCGTCGAAGGTGAAGGCAAGATGCTCTCCTCCTCAATACACAAAGTGGACAGCCACTTGAAATTGAGAGAGAGAGCCTAGTCGAGAATTAGAGAGAGAGTAGTAGTCTTCTACAACTCTTAATGATGTACCTTGGAAGGCTAGGCTATCCCTCCTTTTATACTAGTTTGGGATCCAATGGATCTCAATCCATGGGACACATAGATCCAACGACCATGCTTGGTCTATGTTATAATCAATGGCTATGATTGTTGTTGGTTAAAATAAACAATATCTATTTATAATTAAACTAAATATATGTTGCAACATTATCAACACATTTTAATTTAACATAAATAAATTAGTTAAGAGATTAATCATGATAATAAAATAGAGATAATGTTGCCTCCTAAAAAAGGGGCGTCACCCATGACTTTTTCATGGGTGACGCCACCTTAAAATTGGTGGCTTTTATCTCCCTTTTATTATATCACATTATCTCTTAATAATTTGTAATAACAATTATCAAAAAATATCCACCAAATTTATTTCAAATTAATTTGTGAATATTTCAATCATGCCATTGAAAAAATGTAAATCATATTCACAACCCAAATTAATTTGTAAACTACATTTCCAATTAATTAATCAATGTGAATCCAATCCACATTATTAATTAACAAATGTTATTTACATGAATTCTCTTTCTTTAATATGAGTATATTATAAATCATATTTATAATACACAAATATTATGGATAGTATTATCCACATTCTCTAATCCTTGATAATTAAATCCCATTTAATTATCTTGGATAATAATTCTCACAATATGAATCTCATTCATATTATGCTTGATAATTAAATCTTATTTAATCATCAAGTCTTTCTTGCTTGGATATGAAGTTCATCAAATGAATTATTCTTGAGCCCCTTCAAGAATAATGTGCTTTCTCCGCAGATACTTGGAGATAAGGACATGGCGATTGTATTGTTCCACGTATAGTGACTTGGATGTTGAGACCTTGTCTCAAATCTAGATCGTACGAACCTCCCACAGATGCTTGATTAAATCAAGACCGCAAATCTAATCTTCTTATTGAATCTGAATCTCATTCAGACCAATGTCCAACACTTGGAATAAGATCAGATTGCTTCTCTACTGCAAGGAGTCACTAAAATCCAGACCTGTTTCATCACTCCCTAGGAATGGAAGCGTCATGGATATACAATCGTTTATGATCACATCACCCTCAGGTATTCCCAATACCTGTACATCCTGCATACTGGAAGACTTATGGTCAACTCGAAGATTTAAGATCAATTTTATACTGTCTTCTTCAGGGTTTGATCACTAAGTTTCTCAATATTGGTCATTCGGGAATCAGTATCGATCATATGCTTTCCCAAAGCATATATCATACCCTCAAATTCATGTCATGCTTCCAAAGCACGACGACCATGCATGGAATTTGATCGGTCCCAATACCTCATGATTGAGCTCATGTCTTCCGGTTCGTAAGTGAACCTGTATGATCCCTTTGAGAGATCGTATTGCTCATATGCCCTTATATGCACACCAGCTCGTCGGTGTATAGACCTTGGTTAGGTCATCAACCTATTGGTCTGCCAAATGTACATACTTAGACATATATTAATACATCTGTCTCTGGTCAGAGGATGCGTGCCTATGCTGTGACAGCATTCAACATAGGACTTAGGTTATCTCGATCTCGTTAAGTCAACCCATTGACCTAACTAATCTGACACCTCTGAATCACTATTCCCATGCAGAGGACTTGCATCGAGAGGTCGGTCAGATATCAACCTATGTGAGAAAGGATTGCCATCTCCTACTCAGGCTGGAGATCTTCTCTTAATAATCTGTTGGTGGATCTTGATGAGTCCTCTATATAACTCCTTAGATATTCATCCAAACACCAGCCTCTATGATTCATTTAATGAATCAACAGCTATATGATTATCAAGATGACCATGGTACATAACCCTAATTGTACAGAGGGACCTTATAGTGCATTCATTCATATAATTTCGGAAAGGGAGTGAAGACATCAATAACTTTTATTGATAAACATAAATATTACAATAACATTTATTCTAAGAATGGCTCGCCCAAGGCTCACATGTCCAACAATCTCCCACTAGCCCTCAGAACCATTCAGGTACAATCCGTAAACCCATACTCATTACATGTTGGTCAAAAACCTTCTGTGTCAGAGGTTTGGTAAGAGGATCAGCAATGTTGTCGGCAGAGGCCATCTTGGTGATGATTATATCACCACGCTTTTGAATCTTCCGAATGATGTGGTATTTCCTTTCCACGTGCTTGCTCTTTTGATGGCACCTGGGTTCCTTTGCTTGGGCAATGGCTTCGGTGTTATCACAGAGTAATGGGAAGGGAGTATCAGAGGAAACTATGCCAAGCTCTAAGATGAACTTGCACAACCACACCGCCTCCTTTGCAGCATCCGATGCGGCAATGTACTCGACTTATGTTGCTGAATCCGCCGTAGTGTCCTGCTTCTTGCTTCTCCAGCTCACAGCACCACCGTTCAATAGGAATACAAACCCTGATGTCGACTTTCGATCATCAATATCTGACTGGAAGTCAGAATCTGTATATCCCAAGACTTGGAGATCACCATTCCCATAGACCAAGATGTAATTTTGCGTCCGTCTCAGATATTTGAATATGTTCTTTACTGCATTCCAGTGTTTCTCTCCATAGCAGGATTGGTAATGACTTACCACTCCCACTACATGGTAGATGTCTGGCCTAGTACACATCATGGCATACATCAGGCTTCCTATAGCTGATGCGTAAGGGCATCCAGGCATGGACTTTCTTTCCTCAACACTTCGAGGAGCCATCCCTTTGGACAGATGGATACCATGTCCTAAGGGGAGGAATCCTTTCTTGGAACTATCCATACAGAATCATTCAAGAATCTTCTTAATGTATCCATGTTGTGATAATCCCAGTATTCTCTTTTGTCGGTTTCTGAACAACTTCATGCCTAAGATGTAAGAGGCTTCTCCAAGATCTTTCATCTCGAAGGTATGGGATAGCCAAATTTTCACACTGGTCATCATTCCTGTATCATTCCCAATGATAAGGATATCATCTACGTAAAGCACGATGAATACAATGCTGCTCCCACTAAGCTTCTTGTATACACAAGGTTTATCAGGATTCTGCATAAAATCATTACTCTTTATGGTTTCCTCAAATCTGATGTTCCAGCTACGAGAAGCTTGTTTGAGCCCATAGATGGATTTCTTCAGCTTGCATACTTTACCATCCTCAACTATGAAGCCCTGGGGCTGTTCCATATAGATATCCTCCTCGAGGCATCCATTGAGGAAGGTTGTCTTGACGTCCATCTCCCAGATGTCGTAGTAAAGAGATGCAGCTATAGGTAGCAGTGTCCTGATGAACTTAAGCATGGCCACGGGAGAGAACGTCTCATCGTAGTCGATGCCTTCTCTCTGTGTGTAGCCCTTGGCTATGAGTCGTGCCTCGAAAGTCTCTACTTTCCCATCAGGTCCCCTCTTTCTCTTGAAGATCCATTTACACCCAATGGGTTTTACCCCTTTAGGTGGATCCTCTAGGGTCCATACACCATTCTTATGCATGGAGTCAATCTCTAACTTCATTGCTAGCATCCATATATCCATGTCATGATTTGCGAGAGCTTCATCAAATGAAGAAGGATCAATGTCAGTCTCTCCTGACACATGGAATCCATACCTTTCAGGTGGTGCAACCACCCTCGAACTCCTTCGAAGAGGTATGGGTGTTTCATCTTCATTTATCTCTTCAGTTTCTGGTTCAGGAATCTCAGAATCCACAGGGGATTCAATGAGTTCCTTTACTTCATTTCTGTCTTGATCTTTAGGGAAATCATCCTCCAGAAATTTCACATCCCTAGAGACAAAAACCTTTTGGGTCTCAGGGTCATAAAGCTGGTATCCAATACCATCTTTAACATACCCAATGAAGTAGCACTCACGAGTGCGAGATTCTAGCTTACTTGCGTCCACGTTCTTCGCATGGACCAAGCATCCCTAAACCCTCAAGTGATTAACACTAGGTTTGGTTCCATACCTGAGATCGTGAGGAGTCTTGGGTACAAACTTGCTAGGAATCTTGTTCAGGATATATATTGCAGTCTCTACTGCATATCCCCAGAAACTAAGAGGTAAACATGCTTTGCTCATCATTAAACGGACCATGTCCATGATGGTCCTGTTGCATCTTTCAGCAACACCGTTAAGTTGGGGAGTTCTAGGGGGAGTGATATTGTAGACAATTCCATTCTCTTTAAGGTATTCCTTGAATTCATCTGAGAGGTACTCACCACCTCGATCAGATCGAATCCGTTTGATCTTCCTATTAGTTTGGTTCTCCACCAAAGCCTTAAACTCCTTGAACTTTTCAAAGGTTTTAGATTTATGACGTAGTAGGAAGACAAAGCCGTATTGTGAATGGTCATCAATAAACGTCAAATAATATCGATATCCATTTCTAGTCGCGGTACTGAAGAAACCGCATACATCAGTATGTATTAGGTCAAGAATACCTTCGCATCTCGTAACCTTGTTACGGAAAGGCATCCTGGTCATTTTACCTCGAATGCAATGTTCACAGGTAGGTAAAGATTGAACCTGTAGGAAATCTAAAGGCCCATCCTTTATCAATCTATTGATCCTATCAACAGATAAGTGACCAAGCCTTTGATGCCAAATCATATTCGAATGATTTCCATTCTCCCTCGATCTCTTAGGATTTTTATTATCAGTGGTAGTGACATTTATGACACATTCATCAATGCACAATTCATAGAGTCCACTAGAAGTTAGAAAACCTTCCGTAATAAATTTCTCATAATGATTAATGACTAACTTATTACAGAACAGGAAGGAGTATCCATGTCTAACAAGCTTAGATACATATATCAAATTCCTCCTGACTTTAGGTACATAAAGACACTCTTTAAGTACTAGGACTCGACCACTAGATAACGATAGTCTGCACGTCCCGATGGCGACTGCTGCAACTCTTGCATCAGATCCCATCTGGATAACTATCTCTCCTTGCTCCAGATTCCTAGATTCCTAAAACAAAAGCAACGAATTGCATACATGAACAGAAGCACCAGAATCTACAACCCAACTTCCTTCTCGTCCAACGAGAAAACTAGTTTCAATGATGAAAGTAGATTTCATACCTGTTGGGGCTTTACCTTTGTCAACAGACATCAGATAGTCTGGGCAGTTATGCCGCCAGTGCCCCGGCTTCTTGCAGTGGTGACAGACATCAGACTTTTTCGATGTCATCAGTGTGGAAGCACTAGAAGATGAACCAACTCCTTAATTCTTCTTCTTTCTCTTCAAGGCCGGGCTCTTCCGAGAACCTTGCTTCCGCCCACGCTTTCCTCTTACTTGTGCAACCATTGCACTAGCAGAGGGGAAGTCCTTCTTCATGATGTCTTCTGCAGACTTCAATGCAGCTAACAACCCAGCGTTAGTGAAATCAGCTTTGCTCATGTGATAAGACACGACAAAGTTGTTGAAAGACTTAGGGAGCGACAGGAGAATAAAATCAGCCTGCATGTCAGAATAAGCTCTTTCATTTTGAGTACGTGTTCTCTGACAGAGGTCTCTTCTTGCATCTTGTAGCGAATAAGCTCTTTCATCACATTGTAACGCTGTGTGCGGTTTATGTCACCGAAAATTTCCTTCAGATTCAGCATAATCTCTTTGCAGAGGTTCATTTCCACATGTTGCTTTTGAAGCACATTGGACAATGACCCATGGACGTAACACCTTGCCAGATTATGGTCTTCATCATATTTCTCATTATATGATTTATCATCTGCAGTCTTAGGGTTTGCTATCTTGTCCTTGCTCAGCATATAAGAGATGCGCTCCGCAGATAGGACAAGTTCCAAATTTCAGATCCAATCCGAATAATTTGGTCCGGTCAACTGGTTGACCTCCAAGAGCCTGCTAAGTGGGTTCATGGACTTCATTTTCTGAAATTAAGAATGCACTATATTAGAATATATAGATACATATATATTCATTTTAAAATATTTTATTAAGGAATTTTAAATCAAATTTGTCTTTCCATGTCAACTTTGAAAGATTATTCCCTTAATTTTCTTTCAAAGCAAGAGATACACTTACCACTATATCTCAAGCAAGATCTGGGATCTCCTCTCTATTCTTATCACATCCCAATAATATGAGAACCTGTGACTTGAATAAGAGAAGCGGAAACACATTCCGCCTTGCAAGTCTAACTTGCATTTCTCAATTTGGTCATTAACACCTGGGCCCATGATGAATCCACATTTCATCATCTTTATTCTATCATTTTGGCCTCAAAAATCCTAGTAAATGCTTGTAAATAGCATTAATTAGAGCATCTTAGCATTCATGCATGTGCATGTAAATAGTGTATAAAATATTGTAATTAAAGCCAAAATTGTAGAATAAATAAAAGAAAAGAAAAAAAATAAAATATTGTAAATATTTAATGACCCAAAACCTTGAGACCTAGGCATCTTGATGAATAGTTCGACAAGGAAGAAAGTAGGGGGAGATAAGGGCCAGAATACCTAGTAATCCTATTCATTCTTTATTCATTTTGGGACCTATTTTTGGTTCCACTTTTTATACATCAAATAAAGAAACTTTGTACATGAAAGTTGTAGATAATTTAATAAAGAAAAATACAAAATTGATTTCACTGAAAAATAATATACAGCGTTATGGTCTGAATAAAAATCCAGATCCCCAACTTCCCAGACTCGTATCTCACAGATGAAAACTCCAAATGCACCAAACTCACCTTTAATTGTATCTAGAATAAAATAAGCTATTTAATGGAAGTGGTTTCGCATTTGGCGGAGCTTCAATTTGAAAGTTGAGTTTTGGACCCACATTGTATATTTGTACATATTAAAATATTCAATTTATTATTTATCCATTATTTTTTTATTTTTATATTTTTAAAATTTTGTAAATATTATTTATAATAATTATGTACATTAAAACAGGAATTAAAACCCAAATAAAACTCAAAATAAAAAAGATATGTATATAAAATACATAGGTATTATACCTATAAACATACCTATACAATACCTACTTATATTTTTATTAAATATACAAAGCATATCAGAAAAATAAAACAAAAATATATTTATGTGTATAAAATATTTTATAATTGTATAAAATAATAAACAAAAATCAATAAAATTAAAAATACCAAATAAAAATAAAATACTAAAATACATAGGTATTATACTTACAAGGGTATAAAAGTAAACTTATAAAAATATATCTCATAAAATTAATTAAAAATCATAATAAAATACTACATAAAATAATAAATATTTTTTATTTAATAACCTAATTAAAATAATATCGTGTATTAATTTTTATTGATTTTACAAATTAATTTTTAGAGGTTTTTCCTGGTTGGTCCACGTGGACCATCCAGGTGGTCTAGACTGTTGACCAAGGTCAACAGTCTGACCTTCACCTCTGGCTGTGTCAGAATAGAGTTTGACCCCCATCTTCACCCTTTTTTCGAGGTTAACCCTTTCACCAAAACATGATACACCCATCACAACTTTTGTAGTTCTTGCATCAAGGATTCACACCCAAGCTTCATCTTGGGTTGCGGATCATTGCAACACCCGCTGCCACCTCGTTCTTCCTCCACTGATCGTCAACCCCATATAACCCAACTCCAATTTCCTTTTGAATTTTGAACCGCATCCCATCCAAATCTTTCCCCCCTTGACTTCGCTAGAGCTTCCTGGAGGTGACAGCTCCGAGTTGCCCTCTTCAAGGCGGTGGATCCAGCGAGATTTGGGCGTGTTCATCCCCACCTCCGACGACTTTCCTGTTGAGGTACATTCCCTCTGGCTCCGGCCATCGAGGCTGTTCATCCCTTCCATTTTCATCCTCGTTTCATCCGTTGTAGTTTTAGCTTCATTTAGGAACCTAAATCAATGCCCTCCTTTGGTCGATTTGCTCAATCGACTCACCTCGCCGGAGCTTGCTCCGGTGAGCATCGAAACCACATATCTTTCCTTGTGAGAAACCCCTGGAGGTCGAGGCATTTTGCCCTCGCCTCCATTGATCTTTTCAGTAGTTGCAGGAGCTCAAAAGACCCCTGCGAAGGGTCGATTTTGGCAAGCGTAAGGTACCTGGGCCGCCATTCTTCCCGAGCTTTGCGCCTCTCGAACCATTGTGGCTCCGCCGGTGGGCTCAGGGACCTCCCGGGAACGTCATCGGACATTTTGAAGCGAGAACGGAGGCCGGAGCGCCGCTAGCGCGCCGCTCGAAGTTCGCCAGGGGCGGCGCTCTTCCCTGTTCTTGTAGAGGGGTTGCCAACCGTCTGATCCAAGGGGAGCGCCAGAAGCTTCAGCCACCATCGGATTTTGCGAACCTTCAGCCGTTGATCGTCGTTAGGCGTTCTAATCCAGACCGTAGGTGGCGAAGAGGCATCGCGGGCTCAGAGCTTGACACGTGGATTAGTGACTGCCCTGCCACCGTTCGATCAGCGCCAGCCTTGGTTATTTTGCAACTCAACCCACGGTGTTTTTGTAATTTATTTCAAGGCACTTAAACTTTCCTATGCTTTGTTAAAGTTTTGTAAAATTTACCTTGAGGCCCCCGAACTATTTAGATTTGCACTTAGGACCTCTACCACTTCACCTCACATGACCTATTCACGTGTGGTGTGGGCGTTTTGCATCGAGGCCCTCGGCCTTTTGGTTATTTCGTTTAAGTACCTTAATTGTTAGTTGAAGTATAAAAACTTTGGAAAAATTGCATGTCAGCCCTCGGGCATTTTTGAAATTACTTTTGGGTCCTTCCCAGGCGCGTGCAAGTCACGCGCCCTGGTGGGCTTTTTATACGGATACCCTTGCGGCTCTTGTAATTTGTAATTGGTCCATAAAGTTGAATATTCAGTGTATTATTTTGTGGAAAAATGCTTGTATGCCCCTGGACTTCTGTGTATTTGCATATATACCCCTACCAGTTTGAATTATTTTTGTGTGCTTGCCCGATTTATTTAAGGCATCATTTTAACTTGAAAATTTTCCACAAAAAATTATGCTAAGCTCTGTTAACTTGTACTTTCACGTCATATTTTTAGTTTTTAATTTTATTGCATTTTCATATTTATTAAAAATCAAAAACTTTCCATTTCAGTACTGTCTAGATTAGCAAATACCAAAAAATATTAAAATACCTCGAAAAAATCCAAAAAAATTAACTACTGTCTGTTTTACCCTACTTTAGTGTCAGTCCAAAAATCACTAAAAATTTCAAAAGAAAAACTTTAAAAATTAGAAAATACCCAAAAACTTCCAAAAAATCTAAAAAATTATAGAAAACTCCAAAAATTGTAAACTCAAGTTTTGTAGTTTCCTCTTTTTATTATCTTTAATTTAAAATTGGGTTAGAAAATTTTGGTGGTTGTTTGATATTTTTCATTCATATTTTACTCACAGTCAGTAGCTTATTCACTGTTCTCATTTAGTTTATCTTTTAAAAAAATACCAAAAATATTATGAAAAATACCCAAAAATCACAAAAACAGTAAAATTATAAAAACACCAAAAAGATTTTATTTCTGAATTTTTGACTATTTTTCTATATTTTTCTAACCATTCTATCCCCTCTTGTATTATATAGCTTATAAATTCCAATATTGAAAAAAATATAAAAAATATAAAATATAAAAATCAGAAAATTAAAAATCAAAATACAAAATTAAAAATTATATTTAAAAAATTTTAAAAAATTAAAAACCCACAAAAATCCTTGCATTGTATAGTGTAGACAACACTTCACATTCACACACACACACACACACACACACACACACACACACACACACACCCCTACTTGATCTACCCTGTTTGGCTCCCTGTGTTCGAACTCTCTACGTACTTGCTTGCTATACACCATTTATGTAGAGTTAAAAATAAATTTTAACTTCACATTTATTTCTTATTGCTTTATCTTTAGTGTGGGTTAATTGTTGATTATATAGGGATTTTTAGCGGTCACCGCAGCGACCCTTGTGTTTCCGCTTTGTGTGGAATACTAGACTGTTATAAATCCCTAGTTATCAGCCCACCACCCCTAAGATGATGTTGACCCGTTGTTAATTGAACCAACCCTCAACAGGCATAAAACTCACTATATGCAATCCAATATCGCCCCAATAATATGAGGACCCGATATTGGGGTCACTACGTATACGACCTTACTCTTTCGAGAAGCAAAGAACCAGATCCAATTAAATCATATACAGGATCTGTCACTTCGGACAAGCGTCTCCTATACACAACAACTGGCGACGGAATCCTTTGCCTTGACGGGAGACCATGGATGTCACTTATGTGATCATCCATCTCATATTCAAATTTAATAATTAATTATCGTGAATCACATTCACATAATTAACTCTTCCAAGGGAAATACACATCTATTCATAATAGAGTTTAATTGGATATAATTAATTTAATCATATTGAATTAATCATTAATCCAATCATTAATCAACAAACTTGATTATTACTTGAATAGTAGGTATAATCTCAAAGTACGTATTATTCGAATTTTAATAATTAGAAAAATACACATTGACTTTCTCCGGCATTATCCAGTCCCTACCCGTTGTCATGGCCAGTACCAACAAGAGTCGGACAGACCACATACGTTGCAACCCGTGACCCCAATGCTCTCCGACTAGGTACCATATCCATCTCAGGAAAGGATAATACCAGATAGATCATCATGTACTTTGAGATACTCATCGGTTTTTCAACCGAAATTATACCATATAATATACATCAAAACAATTTTGATTATATAATAAGGATATTTGCTAAACAAATCCCCAAACCTATTCAAGCAAGAGGATTTTTCATGTAAAATTTGTCCTACAACTATTGTAGGATAAACTAAGGTTTTTCATGAAATCAATGTTTGTTGATGAACCAATGATCAAGATCTATTATCTCATCATTGTGGTTTAGACAAATGTCATTCAATGAAATAATTATCTCTTTAAATATTTCACAAATATTTATCACTAATTATTTCAGAAAATTAACAAATAATTTTCATCACCATATTTGAATGACTTATCACAAGGTTCATGATCAAAATATGTCAATTTCCAGCAGTGACCCCCAATCACTAAAATTAACTTATCTTGATCAATTTAAATCCAAAAAATGCAAACTCAGTTTTCTAAGATTTCCTATTTGACTTACTAAAGAACCCAAGTGATAATTCACGTATTTCATGGCGGATCAAAACCGTAATTATCTCATTAATCACGTTCAGATCCGCACTTCCCGCAACAGTGAATATATGCATATTCAAAAAGCCATATCTTGAGCAAATGAAGTCCAAATTTCACAAATTCAGATCCTATGGTTTCCTTATTTAATGGGGAACAAAATACAATTGAAAAATTTGTGTTTAAATAATTTAAAAAGTACCGAAAAAATCAATTAGACAGAGGTGCGAAAATTGAAATGCGACAAAATTTTCGCTACTCTTTCAAGCCCAAGTCGTCCTAGGTCTATGGATCACATCCAAAACCTTATTCGACCTATGGCTCTGATATCACTTGAAGGATATTGTGAATCCTTAAGCGCATCACGAAAGCGTGTCGATCGCATCGTATGCAATCGGGACAACTAGTCGCACTAGTTGCTAGATGAGGCGGAAATTAAAATTTTTAAAAGTAAAGATGAAATCACATGATCACGAGAACACTTCTCGGATCGTTTCATCAAACCAAAAAGTATAAAGAGTATCTCTTGGAGAGTGTTTGTGATCGCGAGATCCCAAACGAGAGATCCTCCTGTCTCAAGTCCGATCTATGAAGAATGTACTTCCGGGCACGATGACGAGTCGCGTCCTTCCTGTAATCTTTGATGAAGATCCAAGCGTCGAGTCCCCTAATTTTGTCAAACAAAATTCGTCGTCTTCTTCTAGAGCAAGTCGCTCCAAAGAAGA
Source organism: Ottelia alismoides (assembly GCA_037367405.1). Taxonomy (NCBI): domain Eukaryota; kingdom Viridiplantae; phylum Streptophyta; class Magnoliopsida; order Alismatales; family Hydrocharitaceae; genus Ottelia; species Ottelia alismoides. The sequence goes on from JAZKJV010005444.1 coordinate 235,480, forward strand.
AGGAGATCTCCGAGTCGTCGAAGGCGAAGGCAAGATGCTCTCCTCCTCAATACACAAAGTGGACGACCACTTGAAATTGAGAGAGAGAGCCTAGTCGAGAATTAGAGAGAGAGAGAGAGAATAGTAGTCTTCTACAACTCTTAATGATGTACCATGGAAGGCTAGGCTAGCCCTCCTTTTATACTAGTTTGGTATCCAATGGATCTCAATCCATGGGACACATAGATCCAATGGCCATGCTTGGTCTATGTTATAATCAATGGCTATGATTGTTGTTGGTTAAAACCAACAATATCTATTTATAATAAAATTAAATATATGTTGCAACATTATCAACACATTTTAATTTAACATAAATAAATTAGTTAAGAGATTAATCATGATAATAAAATAGAGATAATGTTGCCTCCTAAAAAAGGGACGTCACCCATGACTTTTTCATGGGTGACGCCACCTCAAAATTGGTGGCTTTTATCTCCCTTTTATTATATCACATTATCTCTTGATAATTTGTAATAATAATTATCAAAAAATATCCACCAAATTAATTCCAAATTAATTTGTGAATATTTTAATCATGCCACTGAAAAAATGTGAATCATATTCACAACCCAAACTAATTTGTAAATTACATTTCCAATTAATTAATAAATGTGAATCCAATCCACATTATTGATTAACAAATGTTATTTACATAAATTCTCTCTCTTTAATATATGTATATTATAAATCATATTTACAATACACAAATATTATGGATAGTATTATCCACATTCTCTAATCCTTGATAATTAAATCCCATTTAATTATCTTGGATAATAATTCTCACAATAAGAATCTCATTCATATTATGCTTGATCATTAAATCTTATTTAATCATCAAGTCTTTCTTGCTTGGATATGAAGTTCATCAAATGAATTATTCTTGAACCCCTTCAAGAATAATGTGCTTTCTCCACAGTAACTTGGAGATAAGGACAGGGTGATTGTATTGTTCCACGTATAAAGATTGGATGTTGAGACCTTGTCTCAAATCCAGATCGTACGAACCTCCCATAGATGCTTGATTAAATCAAGACCGTAAATCTAATCTTCTTATTGAATCTGAATCTCATTCAAACCAATGTCCAACACTTGGACTAAGATCAAATTGCTTCTCTACTGAAGGGGTCACTAAAATCCAGACATGGTTCATCACTCCCTCGGAATGGAAGCATCATGGATATACAATCGTTTATGATCACATCACCCTTAGGGATTACCAACACCTGTACATCCTGCATATTGGAAGACCCATGGTCAACCTGAAGATTTAAGATCAATTTTATACTGTCTTCTTCAGGGTTTGATCACTAAGTTTCTCAATCTTGGTCATTTGGGAATCGGTATCAATCATATGCTTTCCCAAAGCATATATCATACCCTCAAATTCATGTCATGCTTCCAAAGCATGACGACCATGCATGGAATTTGATCGGTCCCAATACCTCATGAGTGAGCTCATGTCTTCCGGTTCATAAGTGAACCTGTATGATCCCTTTGAGAGATCGTATTGCTCATATGCCCTTATATGCACACCAGCTCGCCAGTGTATAGACCTTGGTTAGGTCATCAACCTATTGGTCTTCCAAATGTACATACTCAGACATATAGTAATACATCTGTCTCCGGTCAGAGGATGCGTGCCTATGCTGTGACAGCATTCAACATAGGACTTAGGTTATCTCGATCTCGTTAAGTCAACCCATTGACCTAACTAATCTGACACCTCCGAATCACTATTCCCATGCAGAGGACTTGCATCGAGAGGTCGGTTAGATATCAGCCTATGTGAGAAAGGATTGCCATCTCCTACTCAGGCTGGAGATCTTCTCTTAATAATCATTTGACGGTGCTTGATGAGTCCTCTATCTAACTCTTTAGATATTCATCCAAACACCAGCATCTATGATTCATTTAATAAATCAACAGCTATATGATTATCAAGATGGCCATGGTACATAACCCTAATTGTACAGAGGAACCTTATAGTGCATTCATTCATATAATTTCAGAAAGGGAGTGAAAACATCAATAACTTTTATTGATAAACAAAAATATTACAATAACATTTATTGTAAGAATTGTTCGTCCAGGGCTCACATGTCCAACACCTATCCTCTGAGCCATCATGTGACAACGAGTCAGCCTTCGTCGAGCTGATCTAGGTCTTTTCTGCTCCTAAGGTGAGATCCACATCATTTTCTTCTTATTTTTACTTTAGGTTAATCGTAGTTTATTTTCACGCATTTTTTTCTTCGTTGTCATTTTTTATCTAAATCTTAAAATCCATCACAAATTGATTCACCATTGATCTCGAGTTTTCATCTCATTTTCTCGATCTCTCCACGTTCTTTTCTACCTCGCACGATCTTCCACCTCCGACCACGTACGATTGTCAGAGATTTGATTTCATCCGCCATTTTTCACAGAACCGCACTTGTTCATGTCTTTCATTTTGATTTTGGGATCATGCTTGCATCCTAATTTTTCTATACATAACAAGAATAAAAAATAAAAAAATGTTTTCTTTCTCTCTAACATTTGTTTTGCAGGATCATCTAAAAAAATAAAAAACATTTTTATTTTCTCTTTTTAAATTCGCTATTTCAGATTTACAAAAGAAAAGGTTTTATACTGCTACATTTTACATTTCAAAAAATAAATAAATAAATAAATAAATAAATATTTTTGGAGCTGCAACAACGGCCTCTGATGTCCCTGTCTCTGCGAAGTTGCCATTGATGCCACCGTCGTTCATCATAGACGACATCCCAGCGCCACCGTGCTTGTGCTTCCCTGACCGCCACTCTTCCCGACCGTCGCTCATCGGACAGCAGCATTGCCAACCGCAACTGCGACAACCGCCGCGCAGCCGCCGACGTCCCTGTCTCTGCCATCGCAAGCAGCGCGCACTAGCATGTCGTACGCCCGCCATCAAATGCCACCCTTCCCAGCTACGTGCATGCGCCAATGCACGGTCGCCGCCGCCACCACCCTGAACAACAACACCGAGGTCGACTTAACCCATCACGAGCAGCCGCATCCGCCAGATCCTCACAGCAGTCGTGCTTCTTTTCATCACCATCCACGTGTCGTTCGCGCATGTGTCAGCCCGAGCGACTGCATCCGCCGAGGGAGAAGAGATCAGCGGTGGTGCCCCATCTCCCTTGGCCCTCCTCTTAAGAGATTGAAGGCTACAATAAACCCTAAGTGGATTTTGAATTTAAAAAAGGTTGGCAAAATTACAAGTTTCCCATGGAGATTCCAACAATTGCAAAGAAGACCCCGTCTGTTTAAAGCACGTGTAGCACACGCTTTTTATTAGGTAAATTGCACATTATTCCTCTTATTTATTCCTTGTTAATGTTTGTTATGAAACTTTGTGTAATTACGTTTTAGCCCTTGAATTTCCATATTTAAATTATCCTTGCTCTTTTCATTGAAATAAATGTCTTTCATGTTCTAAAAATTCTGCAAAAAATTATGAATATTTGTTCTATGTTCCTCTTTATTGTTTATAAATTTCATTGCATTTTATTTTATTTGTTATTACTTTAAAAAACATGTCATTTTTCTCTTTCTGAAATCCAAAAATTCATAAAAAATTAAATATTGCTAAAAAATTCTAAAAAAAGATTTGTTTTATTTCATTGTCTTTTAATTTATGTACAAATTACGTGCATTAACTCTTTATGAAACCCAAAAGAATAAAAATACTAAAAAATCTTATAAAAACCATAAATTATTCTACAAAAATTCGGAAATCGTGATTTTAGTTCCTATTTGTAGATATTTGTCTATATTTTGTCATAAAAGTTATTTCTGGGAGTTTTGGATAGTTAAAATATTTTTTAGTTGCAAATTACTCCAGGATGTTTATCTTTTTTGATACTGTTTGATTTTTAGAAGAATACAAAACATCTAAAAATTCTACAAAACTTCCCAAAAAATTTCAAACCTTTAAAACCCAAAAATATTTCTCTTGATTTTTCTGAGCATTGTTTATATAATCGAAAAATGTAAAAAGAGTTTAATGTGCATTTTTCATATCTTGTGCATATTGTTCTTTATTTGAAATTTTAAAAAAATTGCAAAATTAAAATCACTAAAAATTTGAAAATCAAAAAAAATAGAAAAAAATTAAAAAAAGGAAAAAATTCCTCACAAACCAAGTATAGTTTGCCTTTGAAATTCATACTTTTAATTTATTTTCATCGACTATTTGAATAACCCTCGGGAATTGTAGCATCCATGCGTTCGATCTTGTCCGCTATACAGGTAATAAGAAGCAAAAAAATCTCTTGCTTCATTACTCGCTTTTAGTTAATTTTGTTGCTTGAGAAGAAACAATTTGTTTGTTTGACGCGGGATTGTTTGGGGATAATGACGGCTCTCTCACATCATAATAAACCAATACTCTGAATAATCTTGCTCAATAAACGTAGTACAAACATATTTTACCTTTCAAAACATTTTCTCTTAAAAAGTGATGTCTAACATCAATATGTTTTGTCCTAGAGTGATTGATGAGGTTCTTAGCTAATTTAATAGAGATAATGTTGTCAAATAAAATTCTATTCTTTCTAAAAGTCAAAACAAAGTCTGAGAGTGTATTTTTCATCCAGAGTAGTTGAGAACATGCTAGTGGCGCGGCTATATATTTCGATTTAGTAGTAGAAAGAGCCACACAAGTTTGTTTATCAGAAAATCAAGAAACAAGGCATCCCCAATGAATTGGTAGGTTTTGCTTGTACTTTTCCTATATTTATGATTACCAACATAATATACGTTTTTATATGAAAATAAATCTAATGAATGCATCTTCAGATAAAACAATTCTAAATCCTTTGTAAAAACAAGATAAAAAACATTCTTTTTATTATTTTTAACAAGTCCTAAATACTATGGTGGATTTTTTGGCAATTAGATTAAGCAAAGAAACAAGCATAACTATGTACAATCATTAGTCAGCATGCTTTTCATATTCGTCAAGGTCGACGTGAGTTGCTAGAACAATTGGAGTAGACTTCCCCGAAAGGTTGTCAAAATTAGACTTCATTAGCATCTCCTTCATGTACTTCTATTGTGAAAAGAAAGTATTAAACAACATCTAATTGATATGTAACCTAAGAAAAACTTTAGTTCTCTTACTATACTCATCTCAAACTGTTTCTACATGGCTTGAGAAAAATCATTGCAAATACTTACATTAGAGGATCCAAACACAATGTCAACAACATAAACTTCTACAAGCAATAAATCATAAAAACCGACTTCATAAACAAGGTACTATCTACTTTACCTAATTTGAAACTTGAGATGAGTAGAAATGTTCTAAGTCAATCTAACCATGCTCGAGGAGCTTGTTTAAGTCTGTAAAGGATTCTTTAGATTAAAAATGTGTTCTGGTCTCAAGAGGTTTTCAAAATCGAGTGGTTGCTTGACATAAAATTCTTCTTTAATGAGGCCATATGAAGGTATATTTTACATTCATTTGTACAACTTGATTCCCTTGAAACAAGCAAATATTAACAGCATTCTGATTGACTCGGTCCTTGCAACAAATGCATAGGTTTCTCTGAAATTGATGCCTTCCTATTGAGTATATCCCTAAGCAACAAGTCTTGCCTTGTTCCCAAAAATTGCCCCTAACTCATCTAATTTATTTCTTTAAAACTAACTTGATTCTAATAACCGTGAGGTTTTTAGGTTTAGGCACAAGTTCCCACTATTGGTCTCTCTCAAATTGAACAAGTTCAACTGGCATTGCCATTAACCAAGATTCTACATTGCAAACCTTGCTAACAAACTTCAACCACTGATGATACAAATGCAGATAACGCAAATGAATTTAAGTGTGATCTTGTTTGCATTCCTTGGAGATGTCCCCAATCACGAAGTTCTTTGGGCGATGTCTAACAAAGCTAAAATCCTAGGGTAACCTATGAGAATTGTTATTCTCAGATATGCTAGAAGAATCCACTTGAGCATCTTCCTCAATTCGTAATTCCTATAGTTGAGGAGTCTTATTGAAGTTATCATCAAACAAAATATTAGCTATTTCCATAGCAATCATTGTTTTCTTAATGAATATCTTGTAAGTTTTGCTTCATAAAGAGTAACATAAGAAGATTCCTTCTTCACTTTTTGATTTAAACTTGTTACGGTTGTTAAGGACATAGCATTTACTTCAAAAACATCGAAATAGCCTATCCTTGGCAGTCGTCCAAAATAAAGATCACAAGGCATCTTCTTTAATCTTGGTTGGATCAAAGTCGTGTTTAAGATAGCAGGTTGTATTTACGACCTCTGCCTAAAAATATCTACCCAAGTCGAATTTGCATAGCATTGTACAAGTGCATTCCTGAAGAGTGTGATTTTTCATTTTACGATGTCATTTTGAGCTATTATTCAGGGTGGGTGCATAAAGTTCTACTTGATCCCAATCTTAGCACAATAGTCAAAAAATTCTCATTCTCGAACTCATCACCATGATCACTTCTTAACTTAGTGATGATGGATCCTTATTCATTTTTTGTCCCTTTAGCTAGATTCCTAAACTAGAAGGAAGCTAAATCCTTGGAATAAATGAACAACACCAAAGTGTAACATGAGTAGTCGTCTACTATAACAAAACGCTAGAGACAACCACTTACACTTTTGAATTCTGTGGGTCCAAGTAAATCTAAGTGTAAAAGCTCTAATGATCGGGCTAAGCTAATGTGTTTTTTGGACTTCAAAGGTTTTCAACAAAGTTTTACTAGTTCACATGATGAACACATGCTTAACTTCTTATAAGATAGTTTACATAGGCCTTTAATTAAGTAACGCTAGCTAATTCTACGGATTAAGTTCATGTGAATATAACACAATCTTTCATGCTAGATTAAGGGTTCTTCTTGTGCTGCCAGAAGGCAATATAATGATGAACACTCATCGAATATAAGTGTGCATACGCTTTTATGCTTACATACCTTAAGCAATAAGTCTATTGTGCCTTCCTTAAGAACTTAAAAACAAGAAGAATATAACATTACTTTGAAACCCTTATCACGGATTTGAGATATGCTCAAAAAATTACATTTCAGACTTTCAACATGGCTAACATGATTAATATAAGTTAAATGGTTTCCGATCGTATCTTTGTTAATTATCATCCCTTTGTGGTTGTTGCCAAAAGTGATAGTCTCACCAGCTTCGGCTTTGAGGTTGAGTAAGAGACCCTTATCTCCATTCATGTAAGGGATTTTTACCCGACATACCTATAATCTTTTCAAATTACCTCTACGACATTTGGAACAACCTAATTTCTCACTCAATCCTGTAAACTTGCTAACCTTTTACCTTACAGACCTTGTGGTTAACCCCCATCGATTTACATGTTAAAACTAACCATATTCTGTTATATGCCTTTACATTATACCCATTTTGTTATCAAATTTACATTGAGTGCCACTCCTCCTCACCCTACTCCCCATCTCCCTTTCCTCACCTAACAACCACCCACCTCCTTGATATATGTCGCCCTCGCCCTCCTCCTCTCCAAGCTCCCCGCCTCCTCTAGGTATGCCGCCCCCGCCCCATCCCCCTCCACTGCCTCCTCCACCCAGCTCCCCTCCTCCCCCGCCTGCAGCCTCGATCCCCACCTCCCACACCTTCGCTTGCAGGGACCCCCTCCCCTCCGCCCTCTAGTGCCTCTGTAACCTCCCGCACTCCCATCGATGTCCTCTACCAACCTCCCCTTCCTCTCGACCACCTCCTCATCTCTTCCTCCCCTTACCGACGCCTCCTCATCCCCTTCCTCCGCTCATCGATACCTCCTCCTCCCCTTCCTCCTAGAAACCCCCTATTTTTTCTTGCCCCCACCCCCCACTGACACCATCATCGAAGCCACCTACAACCCCACCCCCATCCCCCCACCCCCTACCCCCCACCTCCCGTCGTGTGTGCCTGCAAGTCCCATCCCTCCTTGTGACCCGTCGCCTCCTTCTTGGGAGCCCCTCCTCCCTTTGCACTATCACCTTCGTCAAGGCCTCCAACCTTGCCTGGAACACCCCCCTTGCACCACCGGCCTCTTGCTTCATCAAAGCCTTCAACCTCGCCTGGACCCCCCCCCCCCAAAGACTCCTGCTTGGAAGCCCCCTCCCCTCGCGTTGGCACCATCATCGAAGCCTCCATACTTGCCTTGGAAGCCCCTCTCCCCCACGCTGGCACCGTCATCGACCATCTGATCATCACTTGAAATGTTATCAAGCATACTCCTCTGACCTCTGCCGCTCGAGATTCAAGAAACTTTTTGTATGGGTAGAAGAAGAGACTGGAGGAGGAGAAGGATAGAGGAGAGAGGGAGATTGAGGATCCACTGTTGAATTCTTTTAGTTTGATTAACTCATGTTTAACTCAAGAAATTGACTCCAATAAAGTTAAATATGATGGCAGGGTATGTGGGATGAGATAGAGCAAGTTTACGGGGTCGAGGGGGGAGTTAGGTTGTTTCACAAGTCATAGAAGTAATATGAAAAGATTATAGGGTCTGCAGGGTAAAAATCCCTTCATGTAATGTAGACATATGTTATCCATGATCTACTTGCCACTATGGTCTCGTTTAGTATCATGTGAAATATAGTATGGTCACGAATCGATGCTTTTAGTCTTTTGTGATTAACTCTAGTATTTGCAAAATAATTAACGAGTTCCTTTGTACCCATTACTTGTAGGTCCTTGGATAGCTAGGATGGTTCCTTGGATTTCTCCTTGGTTCCATGGCCTTCTTGGCTTTAACTTGACTTTGAATTTTCTTAAGAGGTAGAATAGATTTCTCAATCTTAACATTTTTAGAGATACTTTCCTTTTCTAGGTTGCACCCTAACTCATACTTAATTCTGCTTTATAATTTTCCTCCTAATATTTTATCTAGGTTCTCCTTTCCTTAAGTGAACTCTATCGTTGACTAGGGTGTTTGTGTTATATTTAAGCTTGCACACATTGGATCCTAGATTGTATATGTTTATAATGAGAAATTTGATCTCAGATTCATACTGCTTATCAGAAAGAGACAAACTAGATGTGAGTTCTCTAATATGATCTTTAAGAGAACTAGTCTCTTTTGATTGATCTTCTATGGTGATGTGTGCAGTTGCTTTTAACACTTTGTTTTCCTTTTTCAACTTAAAAACATATACAAGAAGCTATTAATATGAAACTTAGTAATAGCTTCTCGTAATTCATATAAAGATAGTTCATTTAAAGTTTTCTCTTCATTTTCTAGAGCCATGAACCCGAGCAAGGTTCTTCTTTGTTAGAGTTGTCTGATTCACTCTCAGAAGATGCTGACATGTCGGAGTCAAGGTTGGAAGATTCCAACTAGCTTAGAAATCTTTCCTCTTAGGATACTTGCGATGGTGTATGAGAACTTTTCTCCTTTCTTCCTTCATTGGCTTCTTGCCTTTGCTTGAATCGAGGCTTCACGGTTCTTGAGCACTGCTTTTTTCAGAAGTGGAAAATCTTTCTTAAAATGCACATTCTTCTTGCAGTTGAAGCACTTAAGATCGCTTCCTTTCTTCATGGTGTTTCTCTTGATGAACTTCTTGAACTTCCAAGTGAGCATATCCAGGTCTTCATATAAGCTATCTTCCAATGTTGATTATGTGTCCTAAAGTAAAATACCTTATTTCTTCTTGACTTAGGCTATTTGATTCTTCTCTATTTCATAGGCTAAGAGTTCTCCTATGAGTTCCTTGATGGGGAGGGTGTTGATGTCGATCACTCTTTTGTTGACAGTAGTTGTTGTACTCAAGATATGTGTAAGAAATCTTAGTATTTTTTTGCATATTCTGATTCTTTGATATCAACCATAAGGTATCTAAGGTTGTTAAAAATTGTTGAGAACCTTGTATACATGTCACGAAGTATTCCCACTTTCCACCTTGAACAATTTGTATATTTATTGTTGTAGACTGACTTGTGATTCCTACAGCTTTGTTGTTCCTTCTTATGTGACGCTAAGCTTGTTCCATATTTCGTATGTAATCTTACAAGCTGACACTCAATTTACTCATTTATTGTGATCGCGCAGAAGATTGTATTTATCTCTTTGAAGTTGTAAGTTGTTTTCTTCTTATCAATGCCAGATAAGATGTTTTCAGCAATTGGCATTGTGTAATTAGTCCCTAGGATATTCCGAACATCAATATCAATGAATTCTAAGAAGATTTGCAATCTAACCTACCAGTTATTGTACTTTATGCCTTTGAGGTTCGGTGGCCTAACGGTGGACTTGTTGGACATGTGAGACTACGATGATCCATTTTTCAATAAATGTTATTGTAAATATCATTCCCTGATTTGAAATGAAGATTAATTAATTTGCATAATAGATCTCTTAGTACAATTAGGATTATGTACATGGTCATCTTAATGATCATACAATTGTTGATTCAATTATCGAATCATAGAGGCTGGTGTTTGGATGAATATATAAAAAGTTAGATTGAGGACTCACCAGGCACCGTCATATGATTATTAAGAGATGATCTTCAGTCTAAGTAGGAGATGACAATCCTTTCTCTTTTGGTTGATATCTGATCGACCTCTTGATGCAGGTCCTCTGCATAGGAATAGTAATTCGGACGTGTCAGATTAGTTAGGCCAAAGATTTGACTTAACGAGATCAAGATAACTAAAGACCTATGTCGTATGCTGTCACGACATAGGCATGCATCATCTGACCAGAGACAAATATGTTACTATTTGTCTGAGTATGTACATTTGGTAGACCCATAGGTTGATGGCCTAATCAAGGTCTATACACTCGTGCATTGTACAAGGGCATATGAGTAATATGATCTCTCAAAAGGATCATACGGGTTCATTACTTAACCGAAATACAAGATCTCATGCATAAGAAATTGGGAAGATTAAATTTCGTGCATGGATGTCTCGCTTTGGAAGCTTGACTAAATTTTTAAGGTTTGATATATGCTTTTGCAACATCTAGGCATGATATATGCTTTTCAAAAGTATATGATCGATACTAACTCCCAATGATCAAATGAGAAATATAATTATGAAAGCCTGAAGGAGACACTCTAAATGAGATCTAAAATTTCAGGTTTATTCTAGGTCTTCCAGTATGCAGGACGTACATGTATTAGAGATACCTGAGGGTGATGTGATCATAAATGATTGTATAACCATGACGCTTCCATTCCTAGGGAGTGATAAAACATGTTTGGATTTTAGTGACTCCTCTCAATAGAGAAGTAATATGATCTTAATCCAAATGTTGGACAGTGATCTGAATGTGATTCATATGTAGTGAAAAGATTAGGTTTACAATTTTTATTTAATCAAACATCCATGAGAGGTCCGCAAGATCTAGATTTGAGATGTGATATCAATATCCAAGACACTATATGTGGAACATACAATTGCCATGTCCTTATCTCCAAGCATCTGCAGAGAAAGCGCATTATTCTTGAAAGAGTTTAAGAATAATTTCATTGTTGATTTTATATCTGAGCATTAAGCAAAATAGATAATTAAAGGTGATTTAATTATTATGAATAATATGAATCTGATTTATAATATTTAGCATACGAGAAATGGATAATTAAATTTGATTTAATTATCATGAGTAATGTGAATTTGATTCATTTTATTTAAATACATGAGAATGATGATCCAATATAATTAAACTGTGATTTAATTACTATGGATATGAATATCTTGGATAGCACTATCCATATTATTCATATATATGATAAATATGATTAAAAATATATTAGAGAACTATTATTGTAATTTTGTATTTTTTGATTAATTATTGATGTGAATTGGATTCACATGTGATAATTAATTGAAAATAAAATATACACTTTATTTTGGAGTTTGAATGTGATTCACGAATTTCCAATGGTATGATTGTAGTGATCACAAGATAATTCTGAATTATTATTGTGAGGTAATATTGGAGATTTCCATGAGATAATGTAATCTCATGAAATCATAAGAAGATTCCCATCCACTAACAAAGGTAGTGGATGGCCACCACGTCCTACTTGGGTTGGGTGGTTGCCCCCTATCATGGTAGGATGATTATCTCCTTCCCAGTTATCTTTAAGGATAATTGATTTAATTTAAAATTAATTTATATTGATTATTCAATATATATTTAATTAAATTAAATTGATTTTTCTTGTGTTTTTACAACAAGATCATGTCCATTGAAAGTAACACAAATAAATCTCATCTATTTATTTTGTGTTGTCAATGGATTGAGATCCATCGATTCCCAAAATACTATATAAGAAGAGGCAACACTTGCTTTTCAATTCACAACAAGAGACACGCAACATATGCTCTCTCTCTCATTCTCTACATGATAAGTCTATCTCTCTCTTATTCTGGCAGTCCACCATGGAGCCCTAGAGAGAGTCAACTTCTTCATCGCATCGTCGTTATGTTGTCGGATCATTGCTTGTAGATCTCCATCTCCTTCTGTGAGCCTCGCTCGTGAAGAAGACGTCGGATCTTGTGAGATGAGATCAGGAGATTCGTCGCTTGGATCATCAACATAGATTGTGAGAAGACATGTTTATTTAACGCGCTCGCAAGCGTATCCTCGGTCAGATCGTACTTGAGATAGGAGTTCTCTTCGTTTAGAGACTTGATTGAAACTACGAGTTAAGAGGTAAACATAATACTTCTTTGTCGTTTAGATGAAACAATCCGAGAAGTGTTCTTGGATCATGTGGTTTCATCGGATTAAATTTTCAAATTCTGCTATAGTGCAGCTAGTCGCTCCTGATCGTATATGATGCAATCCCCACGCTTCCGTGATGCTCTTAAAGATCTTCACATATCCTTCAAGTGGTATCAGAGACATAGGTCGGAGGTTTTGGGCATTTTGTTCACATAGTCATTTTTTGTGTGATTTTTTCTCCCTATTTGAAAGTGTTTAAACGTGAAATTATCACTTGGATTATGTTTCCATTAAATAAGGAAATCGTGGGACTTGAGTTTGCATGATTTGGAATATGTTTGCTCAAGTTATGATCATTTTAGTGAACATGTATCCATTATTTCGAGGATGGTGAATCTTGATGCAATTAAAGAGTTAATTACAGGTTTGAGATGCTTAGAAATGCATGAAAATCACTTGGGTTCGTTTGCTCAAGTTATGATCATTTTAGTGAACATGTATCCACTATTTCGAGGATGGTGAATCTTGACGTAATTAAAGAGTTAATTACGGGTTTGAAATGCTTAGAAATGCATGAAAATCACTTGGGTTCTATTGTAAATCAAATTAGAAAACTACGAAAACTTATTTCACTTGATTTAGATGAGATATGCTAATTTTAGTAAATGGGGGTCACTGCCGAAATTACTTTTCTAATCAAGAACCTTGTGATTGTCATTTGATCAATTAATGAAATTAATGGTTAATTTCCTAAAATAATTATTGATGAATATTTGTGAAATATTTATGATGATTTTTTTCTTAAATGATAATGCAATAACTAATATGATAAGATAATGATCTTGAAGAATTTGATTGTAAACTTTAAAACAAGCATGGTTGCTTGAATAGAATTGAGAATTTGTTTAGCAAATTTTCTTATAATATTATCAAAAAGGTTTTAATGAATATTATATATTGTATAACTTCGGTTAAAAGATGAATTATTATCTCAAATACAAAATGATCAAAGTCGCATTACCCTGACCTGATGCAGACACGGTGTCTAGTCGAGGAACGTTGGGGTAGCAGGTTGCTTCGTGAGCGATCTATGTCACTCCCGTCCGTACTGGCCATGACAGTAGGTAAGGAAAGGATAATTCTTGAAGAGATCATGATGTATTCTTCTCATTATTAAAATTTGAGTAATATGTAATTGAGATAATACCATATTTTAAGTAACAATAAAGAATGTTTGTTGGATATTAATTGGATCATTGATTTAATATGATTATATTAATTGGAATCCAAATAAAATTAAAACACACTATTATAAATAGAATGTATTTCCCTTGAAAGAATTAATCGTAATGAATATGACTCATAATGATTAATTAGAATTTGAACATGATATGGTGGATCACATAATTGACATCCATGATCTCTCGTCAAGTCGAAGGGTTCTATCGCTCGGGGTATATAGGATACACATGTCCAAAGTGACAGCTCTTGCATACAAGCGCATCTAGATCGGGCTCTTTGCTTCTCGAAAGTGTAAGGTCGTATGTGTGGTGACCCAAATATCAAGTCCTCATATTACTGAAGCAATATTGGAATGCGCATAGCAAGTTCTAATCCTGTTGACGGTTGGTTCAATTAACGATGGGTCAAAATCACCTTTGGGATGGTGGGCCCGAGTGTTAAAGATCGAATTAGAAATACAAGTTGAACTTGTAAGGTGGAATGTCTTCCTACTTTTTTTATCTGAGTTTCAAGTTATCATATTATTCGGATGTAACAAAGATAAGAAAGGAGATACCATATATTATTTGAGATAGAATGGTAAGTATATCTCTTACATTGAAAGTGATTAAGGGAATGAACTTTTAGTGTTGACAAGGTAAGGCAACTTTGATATAAAAATTCCTAAATCAAAGAAAACTGTGTATTTATGCAAATATCTTATTTCAAATAATCCTCATTAAACCCACTCAATACTATACTCAATAACAAGCGGTAAAATATCATGCATCGGATTCATGATCAAGATAGTGTACTTGTAGTTGGACACATAATGTATGTGGTTGCAATGTGCAAGTTTCCTCATAATAATGAGGAATGAGAATTAAATAGATAATAGGATAACAACTTAAAGGTTGCGTGTCTATGTAGTCTTGATCTCTCATTAAGTATGCGTTGGAAGTATCATATCGATGACGATCATAATTATCAAATAATCCTTATAAAATCTAAGAAGATGCTTTGCCATGCATATGTGCTCTCAACATTTAATTATGAATGATATGGTTCACTGCATTATGCAGATTGGCGGCTCAATAAGAGATGATGTACTCAAAATGTTTGAATACATACCTTAACTAATGTCTTTTAGAGTTTAGATGGATGTAGATATGATGAATGTCATCCTTCTATTGTCTTTCCTAAAGTCATTCATGAAGTTTCATAATATTTATATTGTATGAGTTGAAAGAAGTATGTATAAATGTTGAAATACTCTCATATTGAAATATTTTTGAATTCAACATAAGAGATCCTCTGTCTTAAGAAATGGTTGTTTATAGATGAATGGAGCGCAATGGAAGCATGGGTCTGACCCAAATAAGAAGGAAAGTCAAAGAGTTGACTTTACTTCTTTGGCTTCCATATGACATCCAAAGAGTTGGATAAATGCCAATACTGCAATAAGTTGATGTATTGATAGTGTAACTATCTAGACTATCTAAGACCTTAGGAAGAACTCAAATAAGTGCATCAGAATATAATGCATCTACATATAATCATTGAAATTGACTTGCTTATTTGATAAGATCAAAGTCTAATAATTGTATCTCATTTTTCTAATAATACTTACAATTGGTTGTATATGTTTTAGAAGATTGGAAATTTTGATCTTAAGGTTAAATAGTCATCCACATAGATATTAATGCAATTGTTACAACAATATTTATTGGAATGATAGACTTCATATTTTCAGTGGGAGAGCCCTTAGTCTTAGAGAATGTCTCTATGACCTAGATATTAGAATGCATTCATTCTAAATGTTGGAAATGAACATGTATTCTGGAATAGACCTATCATAAAGAGTTATGATGGATATATTTTAGATAGTAATCTAACGTCTAGTGGACTCTACTGAATTAGAATACTAATGAATAGTTTATTAATATTTATAAATACTGAAAATTAAACCTTAAAATATCAATAGGAGGATGAAGATCATTTGAACAATGATATGGCATCAAGCCTTGGACGTAAGTCTATTGATGAAATCAATAGACAAGTAAGAGATGAAACTTTAGAGTGTGTGAAATTTCAAATCTCGCATACTTGTATTCAAAGTAGAAAATCTCCAATGCGCCCTTCTTTGGGAATGGTGTTAGACGCCAAGGTATTCAAGATCTCATACATATTGATGTATTGGATCATTTGTATCATAATAAACCATGATGATATGTGATATCATTGATGATTATTTGTGATATGAAACTTCTTCTCTTCACCTTATAAACTTTGAAATGTTCAAAGATTTTGACGCCTTTTGGATTAGAATCAAAATTTAAAGGAAGATGAAATGAATTTGATCTAACCTAGGTAGTAAGTTACTGTTAGATAAATTCAGGGAATACCATATGAAGAAAAGAATATCATTCCTATCTCACTCCTCTATGTGTGGCATGATTTGATCAATTATGAATATTAGCATAATTACCTCTTAGTTTCCAGGTATATATGTAGTAGAGAATACTATATATATATATATATATCCTTCATAAGATTCTATGCAAATCTAAACCTGAACATCCTCATAAGCTATGGTTTGTAACCTAGCCTAGTGTTGGACACTTGACTATTTAAGGTTGCTTGGTTCATAACTTTGTCATTGATGGAAGTAAGCTGGAATCTAGCACCAAAGAGTAACCCTTCATTATGAAAATAAAGGACTTGAGATTCTTAAAAATATTCCATCTCTAAGGATATGACTCTTAGAGAATAACTCTCTTGAGAATTAAGATGAAAAATGAAGTGAAGGAACTCATTTAATCTTGAGAAGATATTGAGTCTCCTAAAACCGGAAACTAAAAGGATAGTTAAAGATGAAACACTAATACCTCTTCAAAATAGTTTGAGGATGGATTCTATGTGTCGGATAAGTTTGACAATGATCTGACTTCATACGATGAAGTTTCTAAGGATCATGAGATGGGAAGATGAATGTTAGCAATAAAGCCTAATATAGACTTCATATACAAGTGTTGTATATGGGCACTTGAGGATCAACCTATAAAGTTAAGACCTGATAGGTGTAAATGTATCTTCAAGAGAAAGAGGGAACCTGATGAGAAGATAGAGACCTTCAAAGCACGACTCATAGCCATGAGCTACACACCGAACAAAAGACAATTTCTTGCGATGAGACTTGCTTATCACTGACCATGCTTAAACTCATCAGATTATTGCTAACTATAGTGACACAACTTGACTTAGACATCTACAAGATAGAAGTCAATATTGAATTCTTCTATGAATACCTATCTAAGGATGATCATATGAATTAGCCCCATGGCTTCATAGTTAAGGAAAGCAAGGTGTGCAAGCTAAGGAACTCCATCTTTGGACTCAAATAAGCTTCTTGTATTTGGAACAACAAATTTGATGAAATTATAAATGTAATGATTTCATATAGAATCTCGATGAATTGGGTGAAGCTTAGTAGGAGTACCAATGTGTTCATCATGTTATGAAGATGATATCCTTATTACTTGGAATAATATAAGGATAATAATAAGTGTTTTATAATCTGACTATTCCATACCTTGAGATATGATCTCAAGGATACCTCTTAGATCTTAGTTCTGAAGATGTTCAAAAGAAAAGAGAAGATGGTATTGGGACTGTCACATTAAGTGGTACACCTTGGACATAATCCATTCTTAGAAAACCCAAAGAAAGGATTCCTACCCTTAAAATATGGTACTAACCTAACTGAAGGGATAGCACCTCAAAGAGTTGAGGAAGTGAATGCTAGAACTGCTTACCCTTATGCATCAGTTATGAGAAGCCGGATGTATGCTAGATGTGTACAAAAGTCAGATGTCTGCCATGCAGTGGGAGTAGCAAACTGTTACTAATCTTACTATGGAAATAAAACACTTGATTGCAGTAATAACAATATCTTCGAAGAGGACAAGATTTTTGAGATAGTGATCTCAAAGTTTTATCTTCAAGAACTTAAGACTTCATAGATAGTGATCTAAAAGGTCTTAACCACATATACCTTAGGAGATAGAGATCTCCAGAAATAAGGGTATTCTGATAAGGATAATAGAAATTACATACTAGTTATGATGATTAAAAAATTGTAATGTCATAGACACTATAAGTGCTTCAACAAGATTGAGTATTGGTTGCACAAGATGCAACATTTGCATTGAATACGAGCACTATTACTAGGAGATATGCAAGTACCGCAAAAGGACATGACATAATCTCTCAGGAACAGAGTGATTGATCATCTTACCTAACTATTTTTCTAAATATATTATGATTGTCACATGAGTGTGGGTTTAAAGATTAGTCCACTAATGGCTCTTTGGGCTAGTGGGAGACTATTGGACATGCGAGCCCATGACGAGCCATTTTGTAGTAAATGTTATTGTAAATATCATTCCCTCATCTGAAATGAAGATTAATTAATTTACATAATAGCTTCCTTAGTACAATAGGGTTATGTACCATGGCCATCTTAATGATCATACAGCTATTGATTCAATTGTTGAATCATAGAGGCTGGTGCTTGGATGAATATCTAAAGAGTCAGATTGCGGACTCATCAACCGTTAAATGATTGTTAAGAGATGATCTCCATCCTAAGTAGGAGATGGAAATCCTTTTTCTTTTGGATGATATCTACTTGACCTCTTGATGAATGTCCTTTACATAGGAATAGAGATTCGAAGGTGTCAAATTAGTTAGGTCAAAGAGTTGACTTAATGATATTGAGATAACCAAAGACCTATGTCATATGTTGTCAAGATATAGGCATGCATGCTCTTACTGGAGACAGAAGTGTTACTATATGTCTGAGTATGCACATTTGGCAGACCAATAGGTTGATGGCCTAATCAAGGTCTATGTACCGATGAACTCGTGTGCATACAAGGGCATATGAGTAATACGATGTCTCAAAGAGATCATATAGATTCATTACTGAACCAGAAGACATGAGCTCACTCATAAAATTGGAAAGATCAAATTATGTGCACGATTGTCTCGCTTTGGAAGCTTAAGTGAATTTGTAAGGTTTGATATATACTTTTGGAAAGTATATGATCAACAACTAGGTATGATATATGTTTTTAAAAAGTATATGATCGATACCAACTCCCAATTATCAAATGAGAAACTTAATGATGAAACCCTAAAGGATACATTCTAAATGAGATCTAAAACGTCAGGTTTATTATAGGTCTTCTAGTATGCAAGATGTACATGTATTAGGTATACCTAAGGATAATGTGATCATAAACGATTGTATAATGATAAATCTGTGATTCATCACTCTTAAAGTTGAAAATAAAGCCTTGTTCCTGAGTAATTAGAAGCATATTCCAACCAAAATTGCATAATTAGCATTCATGCATACATTGATAACATGTGCATTTTAGCATTCGCATTTGCATGAAATAAGAAGCCAAATTCATATGTAAAAATCATGTATTTGTATATATTTTACACTTTCCTGAAGCCCATAAATTCACTCTGTATTCTCTATATTACTAACATTAGTTGAAGAAAAATATAAAAAATGCTAACATGTAAATTTGACAAATAAAACCCCAACCAAGTTAAAGACCATGGACCTTGAAATGTACATATCTCTCTCATACAGCCTCCGATCTAGGACTACTCACTTGTAAATTAATACACATTCAGAGACCTTCAAAATGAGACCAATTTTATTTAAATCGGAGCTCGTATGAAAAATTTGAGTTTTGGGGGCCCCATTGTATACTATATGTATGTATATTTGTACCCTTGTACTTTATCACTTTATTCGACCTCGTTTCTGATTTTGGTCAACATTTTTAGATCTCATTGAGATCTACAACTTTCATGTTTTGAGTTTTTCCAAATTCGGCCATTTTCTCCCTCTTATTCCACATTCTTCTTAAGCCATTCTGATTGGGCCACGTGGTGCCCTCTGGTTGCGCCACGCGGCCCACTCATCTGCTCGCCACACGCCTCATCTCAGGGCCATTAGATTGCCTCCCCTTCCTTCAGATCTCAGCCGTCCGTTCCACAACCTCTATCAACAGTTGGATCATCCTCCTGATCTCATCCAGACCACTCGTTTCCGCCTCAACCTCAGCGCTCCACGTGGCACCTTCTACACCTCTATCCAGCGATCGCATCCCCGCCATCGATTCCCAGGAGATCGACACCCTCTGATCCATCCCCCTAATCTCATATCCACCGTTCTCCAGCGCCCACATCTATGCCCGCCACACGTCACGCCCATCGCCCTTCGATCTCGACCCCCGGATCTAATCCAGGACCTTCCTTAGTGCCTCGCCAGCTGCCATTGGATCACTAGATCCAACAGTCAAGGCACCGTCTTCCACCTTCGAAAGAGCCGCGCCACGTCGCCCCACTTCGCCTACTCGCTGACCCCTTCCTATTTTCTCCGCTACTACAGCCACCATATCCAATCATTGACCGCTCTCCGATGTAGTCCCATCGACCCTCATCCTCGCCAGCACCCACGAACACCATAATCCCTTCTCCTTTGCTCCATAATCGCCACGAACATCACCCCTTCCATCGCATGTACCTCTAAATAGTCCATATCCGTCAAACGTCGACCCCATCCGCCCTTGCAGAGAGATTCCCAGAGCTCCCTTCTACCTGTTGGTGACAACAATTAGACAAGAGAGTGAGCGACAACGGCCTTTTATATCTCTGGCGAGATCCACGACGTAGCATGCCGTGTCGCAGCCTCCTCGACGAGCTCCACGAGCTCGGGCTCCTACCGGGCCTCGAGTGATGATTGACGACTCCATCTCGAGCGCTAATTCCCAGGTAGCTTCGCTCCATTTCCTCTCCGATCTTCTTCTTGTTTTCGTGAGTTTTTCTCGGAATTTATTTCGCTTCTCTGATAGCTTCCATCCTCACCCAACCATCTGCTGAGCTTTGCCTTGAAGCTCTAATCTTTGCGCACTCCTTCATTTACTCCGACAACGCATCGCACCCTCTTCCCACAGCGCTGCCGGTCACGACAGAAGATCATCTCCGCCCGGTCATCACGATCGCCCTCAGGCCTCACCACACTCGCATGAACCCCACAAGAACTATACTTGATTTCTGGCATGAGCTAATCCTACAGGGACCATTCTATTTATTGGTCGGAACCATCACCGGACCCACTTCGAGCTTAGTCACCACCGGCCTACAGACGACTCTTGCAGCTTCCAAAGCCTCCGGCAGCCTCCTGACGCTTCCACGATCGATCCTCGCTCTCCAGGAGTCTCCAGCGAGCTTCCACGAGCACGAGGAAGGATGGTGGAGCAATGAGCCCATCGCGGGAGCCCCACCAAGTCCGCTGCAGGAGGCGTCGTACCAGAGAAGATGAAGTACAACTACCGTGGGATCTTCTTGATCTGACGGTCCTCTTCATGACACATCGCTCCATACCTACAACCATTGGATCTTCTTGATCTAACAAATCTCGTCGAGCCACGTCGCATCTACTTTGACGTCCAGCTGTTGTTGGATTGATCGCCATCCAAAGACCATTACTCTGCCACGTCACCATCGCCATCCAGCTCCAGCAGCCATTGGATCTAATCAGATCTAACGGTCCAGCTTGCGCCACGTAGCCACCCTCCGAGCCTCTTCCCCGACCCTAGGCTCGGAGCAACCGAAGCTGACCCAAAGCTAGTCTGAGCCTCCTACGTCATCCGAGCCTAGCTTCTCACGTGTACATCACGTGAGGCTGGATAATTTGCAACGAGGCACCTGCAACTTTCTGAAATTGCATTTCAGTCCCTACCAGGAGCGTCACAAGAGGAGCACGTATCTCAGTGGGAATTTTGCATCCATACCCACAATATTATAGGTATTTGCACTTTAGTCCCTGTATGTACATTTCATTTTAAGAAATTTTATTTTATGTATCTGCATTTTGGTCCTCATGTTTGCACGCATATTTAGGGGTCTATTTCTCATCATTTTTAAATTTCAAAAATTGTATGTTATAGTTTAACTTATCCTTTATCTTTTGTGCCACATGTCATATTTTTTGTGAGCTGCATTGAATTAAATAATATTATTTTGGTGGAATTTGACATATTTTGCCCACTGTGTGCCTTTATTTATTATTAAATCTTTTGTTGCTCCAAAAATCACCATAAGATCGTATTAGACTTAGGTTAAGTTGTTCTACACTGTATCCAAAAATCATTGCATTTGCACGCATCACGGGGCCTGAATAAATAAAATAGTCTTTTGCCTAATTGATTTTTAATAGGTCCAATTTACATAGATCTTTAGGTTTATTAATTTTCCTGAATTCCTATCACTTAGACCTATCTAGGACAATTTATATATCTAAAAATAATGTGCTTTGGTATTTATTAGAATTATTTTTGCGAAAACTTCCCTACATTCATATTTTATTCAATTGTAATTCATTTATAGTCTAAAAATTCCAAAAAAAAATTACAGTAACTTAGTTTCATAGCATTCCGTCTTCTGGACGAGTTTCATTAATTTTGGACTTTATTTGACCCTCTTTCTAATTTAACTTAAAATTTTGGCCTGAATTTGCATTGTGTTTTCATCAATTGCATAAAAATTTTAAAAAGACCAAAAAAAATCTTCAGAAAACATGATCTCTAAATTAACTGAAAATTTACCTAAGGAGACGGTTGCCTCCCTGAGTTCGGCCTTGGGCTTGCCCAAGTAAAATAAATTTGCCGCTTGAATTTAATAGAACACTAAATCTTAGTGGTTTCTGACGAAGTCTCCACCCGACTACAACGAACGACAAACCTAATTCGATTGATAACTCGGTGGAATTAACAAGGGTAGATGCGTCCACATCAAAATGGCACCATTGTTGAGGAGGCATGGCTTAGGTTAATTTTTAGAGAATTTTGAGTTTAGATTTTCCATCCTCGGGTAGTCTGATTCCCAGCTTTTCTTGTAAATATTTTTCTATCATTCATTTTTGTTTATTTTATGTCATCCTTTATCTGATCTCTATTTATTTTCGTGCGAGGAAACTGAGGAGTCAAAGGTGCTTCGCCAGGCGAACCAATGAATTTGCATTTAAATAATTTGAGTGATTGTGAGGACTTGTAATTTTCTATTGTTTTCATTATTTTTACATTTTCCAGCGGTTCCCGTTTGGGTTCTCACACGTGTAAGTATAGTCGAAGTGTGTCCTCGTGTGTTGTGTGGATTGCTTTACGTAGACTAGGACATGCACTTGCGGCTCTTAGAGCTACTTTGGGAACTGTTTGTGCTTGTAACATTCTAGGACCACACTTCGCACTTAAATGATGCACTTAGACCGCATATCTTAGCCAAATTCAATTTGTGTTTTACTCACTAATAGAACTAACTGTCTAGGAGCGGCTTTTATCATTTGCATTTCATGTAGTTTAAAATTTTCAATTCTGTTTTGCATCCTGCATAAAAAGCGAAAGGATCACTGTAAGTCTTCTTTACTTGGCATCCATCATAGTTTTATCTTGCATCGGCTTTTCTCGACTCCTTCCCCCTTGGTTTTTCAAACTTAGGACTAAAGGAAATTGGGACTGGATGATAGGTGTGCTTTGTGGTTGGACTAATCAAGTGGTCACCTAACTTAAATCGAGTCTACTAAACAAAATTGACCAAAAAAATCAATAAAATCGGAAATTCTGTTTACGGGAAATTAACCCCGACCTTGATTGCAGGCTGAGTGAGGGTACTAGAGTGTGTGTGTACACCCTAAGGCAGGGCCGAAATCCCCGCCTTCCATATCATGTACCTCGATCCTGGCAAATATCACAAGTTAAATGCTTTTAGGTTCACTGATTAGCACCAAGTAACCTCCGCATGTTCGTAGGTAGATAGGGGTGAACAAGCGGTGCTCCGCGACAAGTTGTTAGTAACCCCTCGGGGTGAAGTCCCAGCCTTGTTAGCCTCCTCCTGTTCCAGGTAGATATGGGTAGGTCTTTGAACTCATCAGCTTGGGATAGGAGCGAAGAAAGGAAGGGTGTCGATATCTTAGGTGACAGGTTAAACAGGGAAGACCCATCCGGCTTTGAGTCGACTTCCCTATAGACCACGTAGCCTTTGCTACTTGCTTGAAAATTCACAGTAAAATCAACCAGACTAATCGGACTCGATTTCGGGTCCTTCACCGTGTTGAGTGTGAAAATCAGGGTTTGGATTCACTTGCTTGCTTAAGGTAGGAGTAAAATCCTATACTCCCGATTCTTCTTATCACCATCCAAGATGACTGATTGGGAGGATATCTATTCCCGCTTCGCAAATCTTTCTTTGATCCCCTCACAAAGTTCGTCTTCACCGGCCCAAGCGTAACTTGGGCCAACTTGAGCTCATGACACTCATGAGTTCGGGATCCATCACTCCCAGGGTGGTTACCCTCAAACCAACCCTTTTCTCTCCTCTGATCTCACCGAGGAAGACCATCACCTCGGTGAGAATGTCTTCATTGATATGGACTCTAACCTAGACCATTTTCTTTACCCAGGAGAATAGGACAAGGTACCACCTAAGAAACCCTCGAAGAAAGAGGAATAAAGAGATGACCTGATACATCAAAAACAAAGAGATGACCCGATACATCAAATCCTTGCCCGCTTAGCCATAGTAGAACAACAGAATGCAGATTTGATGGCAAGGATGGGAAAGGTAATCGAGGCAGGTGGAATTGACCGACCCATGGTATATGCCTACAACCCAGCAGAAAATGAGATGCATAGTTGGCTGGTAATTGTGGCTCCCCCTGAAGCATTCGAGCTGAAGCCCCATTTTCTGAGTTTAATACCGAAGTTCAATGGGAATGCCAACGAGAAACCATATGCTTTCCTTAGGGACTTCGAGATGGTGTGCTACCCCATTTGCCTTATGAGATAAGGTTTCTCATTGACTGAAAAATCTCGAGGTGAGATGTATGACCTGGATGCAGTTCAAGGATTTTATTCTTGAAGAAGTTCTACCCACTCAGTAGGACTAAGAAAATGAGAACCAAGATCGCAAGTTTTTCCCAGGGACCCAACGAACCATTCCATGAAGCCTGTGATAGATTCAATGACCTAATTCAGAAATGCCCCTGCTATGGCATTACAAAAGAGATCTTAGTACAGACCTTGTTATGTGGCATGACTCCGGAGATGCAGAGGTTCATAAGTGCCACCTGTGGAGGAAGCTATCTGAACAGGCGAAAATGCCGTATGGAAGATCCTAGAGTAGATGGCAGAAATAGACAGATCTCAGGGCACAAGGGACTATCAATTGTCTCCATCAAGCTTATCCAATGAGACAACTCAGAGGACTGTAGCGGATCTGACAAAGGACCTCATCCCCAACATGGGGATAATAGCTGACAAGTTAACTATGGTCCAGTAGATACACAAGGGGGTCACTGACCTTGAGGTGCTTTCACGATTGCCGAAACAAGTGGAGGAATTGACTGAGAAGGTAGCCACGATACGGCTACCTTCCCCTTCTGCACCACTTGTGCATGTACATCGACTCCATCTTGTACAGGAGCAGGTACAGGGGCCTTAGAGTAGCTGGGAGAGGAGTAGAAGTATACTCAACAAAAGCAACATGCACCCCCACAAGTGGAGATAGGATATGAGGAGCTTCCGCAGGTGTTCGAAATCAACGGGTTGTATTACAGCCATGACCCCGTAGGCAGATAGTCGGGGATAAGGAACGGTCAGCCACACCGACCTTCCCTAGCTTACCAGGAAAACAGCTCCGTCCCCACACCACGTTTCGTACTGTCCCAACCCGAACAAGGGTACCAGCCTCAGCAGCACCAGCAGCAGCGCACATTCCATTCGGGCCAACAGGGCCCTCCACCACCTTCTCATCAGTAACGATATCGGCATGGATATCATGGCCAATACAGAAACTCATCCTCTAGTCACCAGCAGCAAGCCCCGCCCACAAACGAATTGGAGTCCCTCACCATGGAGATCCATACCTTGACTGATAGGGTCCAACAAGAATGACTACCTGGATATGAGAACAGACTTGAATCATGTTTTATGTACCCAGGTCCAGCAAATGGTGCCAAAGACCCCAATTCCCCCTCAGGTTTAGGCTCATCCAAATAGCCTGAATCAGGGTCAGAACCGACCAAGAGATCATGTATACTATTCAGATAACCCTTTATCTGAACATGAGATCCTTTCGTACGATAATGTTAATCATTTTTCCCTCAGGAGCGGAAGGACTGTGAACGTACCTGATCGGGCACGGGAACCAGAGGAAGATGTCACCAAGTCTCTGCCTGAGGAGAACTTGGAGGCAGAGGAGAGACACCAATACCACCACCGGCAGAGGAAGAGGACCTCTGTATCCTCAAAGAAAAAGGAGAGCAACACCAGCAGTGAGTCCGACGAGACCAATGAGGAGCTCGCACCTCCATCTGAGGAGGATATCCCAGCAGTCACGGAAGACGCATCACCAATTTTGCAGCATAAATTTTCTTTTAGTCAGAGTCCGAGTCAATATCAACGTCAGAGTCATGTAGAGAACTCAGTTCCTCATTTCAATGAAAATCTTTCAGTTTTAAAATCTGAGTTAGCATCAATAATCTCTTTCCCCTGAGCTATTAAGGGTGGAAAGAAGAAAACTAAAAAATACAAAAAGATGACCCTGAGATGGCAGAGTTCTATAACAAGTAAATCAAGGTCGCAATCCCTTTTGATAAGTATATGGACATGATACCTGCATTCCAGAAGTACCTTAAGGTGAGATGCACACCTACTAGGGTCAGTAGGAAGACCAAAATCTGTGTTGAGAAGCAATCCTGTCAGTATCCACTACTTGCGAAATAAAGAATGTGTTTCCAAGGAAACAAAGAGACAAGGGTGCACATTATGTAGTGAGTCATGTCGATAACACTGCATTTGCACATGCTCTCCTTGACAACGGATCCTCAATTAACTTGATGCCTACATCCCTCTATGAGCAACTTAATCTCGAACCTCTTAGAAAATTCAGAGCATTACTCCAATTTGTAGATAAATAAACCAAGAGGTCTCAAGGAGAATTGAGGAACGTTATCATTAAAGTCGAGGGTCAGGAGTACATGGTGGACTTTACAGTCCTTAATATGGATACCCCTCAAAATTGGAGAGATTCCCAGATCATTTTAGGAAGGCCCTTCCTCAGAACAACAGGGGCCTTATTTGATTACAAGATCAGGAAGATCCAGTTCCAAACTCCAGGCAGAGATGAGGAACTTGAGATAAAGCAGACCAGGTGGCAAAGGCCAGATTCAAAATCCAACACCAAGTACTCTTCGTCCGAAGCATACTGTATTTATATAGACATCGTTGGGCCAAGGAGACAGAAGCTAGCTAGCATTGATGAGTCACTCTCCTCCGGAGAAGATATTGTGCATGAGTCAATTTGCGAGACCCTTAGGAACGAGTACAACGCTGAAAGTGCATCTCCCTACATCTTCGATGATGTAGAGGCCCAGCTGGGCCTGTCAGTCCTTCCTCTTTAGGATAATCAGAAGATGAGGATGACTAGTCAGACGTGGCTTCTGTCGATTGCTTGGAGACTTGTGACGATCTGACTCCAGACTTGAATGAGTTGGTGGCAGCTACTTCACAGATAGATCCAACCACTGCCATCACAGAACAAAATTCGATTGAGACAGACTTCCTTGATGATCATACCTTACTTGAGCTCAAACCTTTACCCACAACAATGAAATACGCCTTCCTTGCGGGAGAAGAGAAGAAATATCCGGTCATCATCAGTTCGTGATTGATCGAGGAGCAGGAATTTCGCTTGCTAGAGATTCTGGAGAAAAACTGCAAGGCGATAGGCTGGAGCATCTCCAATCTCCATGGGATAAATCCCGCTCTGTGTTTGCACCATATCTACTTAGAGAATAAGGCTAAACCCTCTCGTGAATTCCAACGTAGGTTGAATTCAAATCTATGAGAGTTCGTGAAGAAGGAGATAGAGAAATGGTGCGATGCGGGCTTTATTTACCCCATCTCCGATTCCAAATGGGTGGCACCAATCCATGTTGTCCCGAAAAAGTCAAGAATTCAAATGACCACTAATGAGGATGGAGAGGAGATTGTGACAAGAGTACCCACGTCGTGGCACGTCTGTATGGATTACAGATGCATGAATGCCACGATGAAGAAGGATCATTTCCCCCACCATTCATTAATCAGATCTTAGAGAGATTAGCTGGGAAAGAATTCTTCTATTTCTTAGACGGTTTATCTGGCTACAATCAAGTAGCCATAGCTCCTGAGGACCGGGAGAAAACTATGTTCACATGCCCCTTTGGTACCTATGCTTTCAGGCGCATGCCCTTTAGGTTATGCAATGCTCCGGGTACATTTCAAAGGTGCATGATTGTTGTATTCGCTGAAATGGTCGGTGAATTCCTAGAAGTCTTCATGGATGACTTCTCGGACCACGGTGATTCCTTTAATTCTTGTCTTAAGAATCTGGACTGAGTCCTTAAGCGGTGTTGCGATATTAATCCGGTGCTCTCCTGGGAGAAAAGTAACTTCATGGTGACGTAGGGCATTGTGTTGGGGCACGTCATCTCCAAGAGAGGAATGGAGGTTGACCATGCCAAGTGGATGTGATCAAACGACTCCAGCCACCAACCAACATGAAACAGGTGCGGTCATTCCTCGAGCATGTTGGATTTTATCGGAGATTTATCAAGGATTTTTCGAAGATTGCCTGACCGCTAACTGAGCTTTTAGACAAATACATGGAGTTCATTAACGATCATAAATGTCTTGAAGCCTTTAAGCAATTACAAAGGATGATCATGGACGTCCCGATCCTACAAGACCTAGATTGGTCTCTTCTTTCTGAGATCATGACGGACGCCTCATATTTTGCTGTCGAGGTTGTGTTAGGACATAGGAGGGATGGCATCCCGTTCGTCATACACTATGCAAGCAAAGTTCTTGATACCTTTCAGTGTAACTATACAGTTACAGAAAAGGAGATGCTTGTGGTATTGTTTGCCTTGGATAAGTTTAGTCACTTAATTGGATCCAAGGCGATTGTGTTCACTGACCATACAATGCTACGGTATTTAATGGAAAAGAAGGATGCGAAGGCACGTCTTCTTAGGTGGATTTTATTGATCCAGGAATTTGATTTGGACATTCGTGATAAATTTGGAAAGAAGAATGTAGTAGCTGATCACCTCTCCTGTCTCGAAGATCTTGATGTTTCTGATAATACGCCGATTCGAGACTCCTTCCCTAACGAGTTGATTTTGTTGTCGACTCACTCCCATGGTACGCCAATATCGTGAATAATCTTGTCTCCAAGAAAGTTCCCGAAGATTGGCCCAAGAGCCACATAGACTGACTTAAGTCGGATTCAAGACATTATCATTAGGAGGATCCAATCCTTTTCTTCGAAGGATCGGATTGTGTCTAGAGACGATGTATTCGTCAGGAGGAATATCAGAGTGTCCTTACTCTATGACAAAACCTAGAGGCAGGAGGACACCACTCTGGGAAGAGGACCGCTTGGAAGGTACTTCAGTGTGGCTTATACTGGTCGACTCTGTTTTGTGATGCGCTCACCTTTGCGAAGTCGTGCCCAATATGCCAGCGAATGGGAGGAACCGTTGGTTCCAAGGATGAGATGTCGATGCAGCCTATCATCATTAGTGATATCTTTGACGCTTGGGGTATCTACTTCATGGGCCCATTCCCTGTCAGCCACGGATTCGAGTACATCCTTCTGGCGGTAGATTATCTGTCAAGGTGGGTGGAGGCTGTCCCAACCCGAGCCACAAATAGCAAGACTATCTGTAAATTCATTAGAGATCACATCATCTCTAGGTTCGGGATCCCCAAAGCATTGATATCTGATGGGGGTAGCCACTTCGTAAACACATATGTGAAAAAACTCTTGATGGATTACAACATCAAACACCGTGTCACTGGTCCTTTCCACCCATAAACCAATGACATGGCTGAGGTGTCGAATAGGGAGGTGAAAACCATACTGCAAAAGCTTGTCGCTCAGACAGAAAGGACTGGTCTCAGATCTTAGATCAAGCCCTATGGGCTTATAGGAGAGCTTACAAGCCACTGTTAGGAACCTCCCGTTCAAGATGGTATTTGGAAAGTCGTGCCATTTGCCAGCATAATTAGTGCAGAAATTAGAATGGGCAATCAAGAAGGTCAACTGGAACACACACCTAGGATAAAACAGACAGAGATGGATCTGAATGAGCTTGTGGAAGTTAGAAACCAAGCATACGACAACAGTTTGGTGTACAAGGACAAAGTAAAGTGTTGGCATGATAGATATACCAGACGAAAGACATTTGTTCCTTGACAAAAGATATGGTTGTTCAATGCAAGGCTGAAGGTTTTCCAAGGCTAGCTGAAATCAAAGTGGACGGGACCATTCATAGTTCGTGTTGTGCATGATAGTGGATGCGTAGAGATCTCAGATCTCACAGATGGAGCACAGACATTCCTAGTTAATGGACAACTGCTGAAGCACTTCGTCGAAACCAATGAACAATTAGTCTAGGTTGAGGAGATTGTATTCATGCATGAGACACACTCAGTGGATACACATACATCCATGCATGAGGCCTTACAACAATGAGCTCTCACCATCAGCAGCATCTAAAAGATTCAGACCGTGATCCTTGTATATACCCACCATTCCTGTATATTCTACCACTCCCTCCCCCGACTCTAATCACTCGCCTCAGCTTCATATATTTCCCTCTACGACTATACTTAGGATGACCAAATCCTAACTATAGTGGGGGAGAGTGTTTTAAGTCTGTGTACTATTCGTTGTACATCCTCCAGATCTCATCAGTCCTCATACTCACTCATGTCCTATATTTAGGCCAACCAGAGCCTAAGTATAGGGGAGACCGATGCCCGTCATGTATATACTCATCCATTTCCCCTTTTGACCTCGTCCACCCTATTTTTGATCTTCTTCTTCTACACTTAAGCTGTCAGAGCCTAAGTATAGGGGGCAAAATGACTTCTATACATTTCTGCTCTCCTACGCTTAGCACGAGCTATGTCTTTTTCCTCATTTTTCGTGCTCTGAGGACATAGCATATGCTAAGACTACGGGGGTGTGTATATATTACATATATACTTTACCCATAGCTTTTACTTTCACGTACTTTTGTATATACTATACAATAATTATGAGGATTTTCACGTATTTTTGTATATGCTATATAATAATTACGGGGTGGGAAAATTTGAGAAATTTTTTTTTGTAAAATGCACATATACTTGTATATTTTGAAAAAGAAAAAAATGGAAAAATCAAAATCAAAGGCTTCTTATTTACTCTTGGACATCATCTCTACATCTAAAAAGAAAGAAAAAGAGTTCTGCATTTCATTTATTTACATAGCATGTCATCTACATCTCATCTGCATATCTTGCATATGCAACGTGAAAAGCTAGTGGTTTTTGAACCAAGTTATGAGTAGATGTTGAGGAGGGACTTGATTTGACCTTAATCTACCTAATTTCAGATGAACCTTATAGGAACTGGAGTTAAGATTTCTCAGGTCAAGTGACTTAATTCTTTGAGTCCGTACGTCTATGTTCACATGTCATCTTGATTAGTCTAAATAGAATATCTCCTGTGCACACATGATTCTTTTAGATAGTGACCTAACTTGGACAAGCACAATGAACGTAGCTCTTCACTGATGAGGTGGTGAGAAGGTAGAATCTTTTAGCTTGAAGTAGCACACAGGTGGAAACATCCGTCCTCCTCCTCTAGGGAGGGAAGTGCATCTCAACCTAGTCTGGTGGTGTTGACATATAAGGACAGGATACTGTGGGTTGCAATAATGCTTCAAAAGAGGGATAGTCTGCTGGCTCAAGAAGAAAAACTCCTGATGTACATGCTGCACCTTATATATAGTTCAAAAAAAAAGACAGGCCTGAGTGAAAATAAAATACCTATCTGAGTATGTATATTAGCAAGAAGTCTGCAGCTAGGTGACTTGGCTACATTGGTCAGGCATCCCGGGATAGTTGGCTACACTGGCTACCGTCCATTCTTTTCTCCACCACCTCTTCTCGAGCTGGTCGCACTTGAACTTAGAAGGGAATACCCCGCTCCTCGAGGAAAGAGTTACTGGACCGAGGAATTAGAGTTACCTTGTTACAGGAGGCTGCTTCTGAGCCATTACTGTTGTGGAGAGCTATTTTACACTTACACGGTACAAGTAAAAAATCATAGTCATCAGAAATTTGAATTTGAGGATTTGTTCTGACCTGACTATTGAGAGTCTTGAATAGAAGACTTGTGGAACTTGAAGTCTGTTAGGTCTTAAGTTCAGATCCCAATAATGTTCCGCCACACAATTAATCCAAAGGTCGAGTCAAGCTCCATTTTCAACTTTTGTTCATGACTTTGGTTTGGATCCCAAAATCATTTAACTCTTGCATTTCATTTTAGTTGCTCGGGGACGAGTAAGGTTTAAATATAGGGGGTTGATAATTATGTGATTCATCACTCTTAATGTTGAAAATAGAACCTTGTTCCCGAGTAATTAAAAGCATATTCCCACCAAAATTGCATAATTAGCATTCATGCATGCATTTATAACATGTGCATTTTAGCATTCACATCTGCATAATATAAGAAGCCAAATTCATCTGTAAAAAAATCACCTATCTGTATATATTTTACACTATCCGTAAAACCCATAAGTTCACTCTATATTGTATATGTTACTAATACTAATTAAAGAAAAATATCAAAAAATTATAACCTGTAAATTTGACAAATAAAACCCCAAACCAAGTTAGGGACCATGGACTTTAGAATGCACATATCTCTCTCATACAGCCTCTGGTCTAGGTCTACTTAATTTTAAATTAATACACATTCAGAGATCTTCAAAATGAGACCAATTTCATTTAAATCGGAGTTCGTATGAGAAACTTGGGTTTTGGGGCCCCCATTGTATACTATATGTATGTAAATTTGTGCTCTTGTATTTTATAACTATTCGACCTCGTTTCCATTTTTGGTCAACATGAAACTTGTAGATCTCATTTACTCTACAACTTTCATGTTTTGAGTTTTCCAAATTTGGCCATTTTTCTTCCTATTATTCCACATTTTCCTCGGCCATTCTGATTGGGCTACGTGGCACCCTCTAGTTGCGCCGCGAGGCCCACTCAACCCCTCGCCATGCATCTCGTCTCCTGGCCATTAGATCGCCTCCCCTTCCTTCAGATCTCGTCCATCCATTCCACAACCTCTATCAACCATTGGATCATCCTCCTGATCTTATCCAGTCCACTCGTTCTGCGTCAACCTCAACGCTCCACGTTGCGCCTCTCGATCCTCCATCCAGCGATCGCATCCCTGCCATCGATTACCAGGAGATTGTCACCCTCCGATCCATCCCCCCAATCTCATCTCCACCATTCTCCAGCACCCGCATCTACTCCCTCCACGCGTCATGATCATCGCCCTTCAATCTCGACCCCCCGATCTGATCCTAGCCCTTCCTTAGCGCCTCGTCAGCCGCCGTTGGATCATTAGATCCAACTGTCAAGGAATCGTCTTCCACCTCCGAAAGAGCCTCGCCCACTTTGCCTACTCGTCGGCCCCTTCCTATTTTCTCCGCCACTACAACCACCATCTCCAACCATTGACCGCTCCTCGACGTAGTCCCATCGACCCTCATCCTCGCCAGCACCCACGACAACCATAATCCCTTCTCCTTCGCTCCATAATCGCCACGAACATCACCCCTTCCATCGTTTGTACCTCCCACCTTATCCCTATAAATACTCCATCTCCGTCAAACATCGACCACATCCGCCCTTGCAGAGAGATTCCCAGAGCTCCCTTCTACCTGTTGGTGACAGCAATTAGGCAAGAGAGTGAGCAACGACAGTGTTTTATTCTCCGATGAGATCCATGATGTAGCATGTTGTGCCGCAGCTACCTCGATGAGCTGCACGAGCTCGGGCTCTTACCGACCATCGAGCGACGTCCGGCGACTCCATCTCGAGCATCAATTCCCAGGTAGCTTCAATCCATTTCCTCTCCGATCTTCTTCTTGTTTTCTTGAATTTTTCTCTGAATTTATTCCGCTTCCCGATCGCTTCCATCCTCACCCAACCATCTGTTGAGCTTCACCTCGAAGCTCCAATCTTCGCGCACTCCTTTGTTTACTCCGACGACGCATCGCACCCTCTTCCCAAAGTGTCGCCGGTCACGACGGAAGATCATCTCCGCTCGGTCATCACGACCGCCCTCATGCCTCACCGCACTCGCACGCACCCCACGAGCACTACGCTTGATTTCTGGCATGGGCTAATCCTACAGGGACAATTCTCTTCATTGACCGGAACCATCACCGGAGCTACTTCGAGCTTCATCGCCACTGGCCTACAGATGACTCCAGAGACTCCGACAGCCTCCTGGAGTTTCCACGATCGATCCTCCAGGAGGGGGAGTCTCTGGAGAGCTTCCACGAGCACGGGGAAGGACGACAGAGCAAGGAGCCCATTGTCGGAGCCCCGCCAAGTCTGCCGCAGGAGGCGGCGGACAGGAGAAGATGAAGTATAGCTACCGTTAGATCTTCTTGATCCGACGGTCCTCTTCATGACACGTCGTTCCGTGCCTGTAACCGTTGGATCTTCCTGATCTAACGGATCTCATCGAGCCACGTCGCATCTGCTTTAACGTCTAGCTACCGTTGGATTGATCGCCATCCAATGGCCATTACTCTGCCACATCACCATCGCCCTCTAGCTCCAGCAGCCGTTGGATCTAATCAGAACTAGCGGTCCAACTTACGCCACGTAGCCACCCTTCGAGCCTCTTCCTCGACCCTAGGCTCGGAGCAACTAAAGCTGACCCAAAGCTAATCCGAGCCTCCTACGTCTCCTGAGCCTAGCTCCTCACGTATAACGTAAGGGCTGAGTAATTTGCAACGAGGTACCTGCAACTTTCAGAAATTGCATTTCAGTCCCTATTGGGAGCGTCGTGAGAGGAGCACGTGTTACAGTGGGAATTTTGCATCCATACCCCTCAACATTATAGGTATTTGCACTTTAGTCCCTGTATGCACGTTTTATTTTAAGAAAATTTTTTTTCTATATTTGCATTTTGGTCCCGTGTTTGCACGCATATTTAGGGGTCCATTTCTCATCATTTTTAAATTCTAAAAATTGTATGTTGTAGTTTAACTTATCTTTTATCTTTTGTTCCATGTGTTATATTTTTTGTGAGCTGCATTGAATTTAATAATATTATTTTGGTGGAATTTGACATATTTGACCACTGTATGCCATTTATTTATTATTAAATTGTATGTTACTCAAAAATCACCATAAAATCATATTAGACTTAGGTTAAGTTGTTCTACACTATGCCTAAAAATCATTGCATTTTCATGCATCATGAGGCCTGAATAAATCAAATAGTAATTTTCCTAATTGATTTTTAATAGGTCCAATTTACATAGATTTTAGGTTTATTAATTTTCCCGGATTCCTCTCACTTAGATCTATCTAGGACAATTTATATATCTAAAAATAATGTGATTTGGTATTTATTAGAATTAATTTTGTGAAAACTTCCCTGCATTCATATTTTATTCAATTTTAATTCATTTAGAGTCTCAAAATTCCAAAAAATATAGTAACTTAGTTTCATAGCATTCCATCTTCTGGCCGAGTTTCATTAATTTTGGACTTTATTTGAGCATCTTTCTAATTTAACTTAAAAATGTAGCCTGAACTTGCATTGTTTTTTCCTCAATTACGTAAAAATTTTAAAAAGACCAAAAAATTCTTCAGAAAACTTGATATCTAAATTAACTGAAAATTTACGTAAGGATTCAGCTGCCTCCCTGAGTTCGACCTTGGGATTGCCCAAGTAAAATAAATTTACCACTTGAATTTAATAAAACACTAAATCTGAGTGGTTTTTGACGAAGTCTCGATTACCCGACAGCAATAAAGGACAAACCTAATTTGATTGATAACTCGGTGTAATTAACAAGAGTAGGCGAGGCCGCATCATATAACCATGATGCTTCCATTCCCTAAAGAATGCTAAAACAGGTTTGAAATTAGTGACTCCTCTCAACATAGAAGTAATTTGATCTTGGCCCAAATGTTGGACAGTGATCTGAATGTGATTCAGATGTAGCGAAAACATCAGGTTTACGGTTTTGATTTAATCAAACATCTGCGAGAGGTCTGTAAGATCTGGATTTGAGATGTAATCTCAATATCCAAGTCACTATACATGTAATGTACAATTGCCATGTCCTTATCTCCAAGTATCTACGGAGAAAGCGAATTATTCTTGAAAGAGTTCAAGAATAATTTCATTGTTGATACTATATCTGAGCATTGAGCAAAATAGATAATTAAATATGATTTAATTATTGTGAATAATATGAATGTGATTCATATTGTTTGGGCACATGAAAAATGTATAATTAAATGTGATTTAATTACCATGAATAACGTGAATTTGATTCATATTATTAGATGCATGAGAATGATGATCCAATATAATTAAATACACTTTAATTATTATGGATAAGAATAATGTGGATAGCACTATCTTATTCATATATATATATATATATATTATAAATGTGATTTATAATATATTAGAGAGAGACTATTGTAATTTATATTTTTTGATTAATTGTTGATATGAATTGGATTCATATTTGATAAGTAATTGAAATATAATTTACATTTTATTTTATATTGTAAATGTGATTCACAAATTTCCAATAACATGATTGCAATGATCACGAGATACTTGTGAATTATTATTGTGAGATAACGTTGGATATTTTCATGAGATAATGTAATCTCAGGAAATTGGAAGAAGATTGCCATCAATCAACAAAGGTAGTGGACAGCCATCAAGTCCTACTTGGATTGGGTGGCCATCTCCCTCTCATCATGGTAGGATGATTATCCCATTTCCAATAATCTCCAAGGATAATTGATTTAATTAGAAATTAATTTATATTGATTATTCAATGTATATTTAATTTAATTAATTGTCGTTGTCTTTTTACAACAAGATCATGTGAAAGTAACACAAATCAATATCTTCCATTGATTTTGTGTTGTTCATGGATTGAGACTTATGGACTCCTAAAATAATATATAAGAGGAGGCAACCCTTGCTCTTCTATTCACAACAAGAGACACACAACATACTCTCTCTCTCTCTCTCATTCTCTACATACCGATTTCCTCTCTCTTATTGTAGTCGTCCACCATGGAGCCCTAGAGAGAGTCGCCATCGTTGCCACGTCATCGTTATGCTATCGGATCATTTGCTCGTGGATTTCTGTCTCCTTCGGTAAGCCTCACTCGTGAAGAAGACGTTGGATCTCGTGAGACAAGATCAGGAGATTCGTTGCTTAGAACATCAACATGGATTGCGAGGAGTACAAATTTAGTAATGTGCTCGCAAGCATCTCCACCTTCGGATCGGACTTGAGATAGGAGGTCTCTTCGTTTAAAGACTCGATCGCAACCACGCTTCAAGAGGTAAACCTAATACTTGTTTGTGGTTTAGATAAAATGATCTAAGAAGTGTTCTTGGATCATGTGGTTTCATCGTATTAAATGTTTAAATTTTGATACCTCTAGCAACCAGTGCATCTAATCGCTCCCAATCGCATATGATGTGATCCTCATGCTTCCCTAATGCGCTTAAGGATCTTCCCATATTCTTTAGGAGTAACTTTCAAAGTCCTTTCTTGCAATAGACGTCATATGTATCGTTGAGGAGTGATTTTGAGATATTGATCTAAGATCTGATATAAAATGTGAGTTTGGGGATCGTGATACCACTAAAGGGGGTGAATAGTAGTTCGAGGCACTTTAAAACTTTTGCAAAATAATTAGCAAGCATAGAGACAATCAACCAAGCAATACAATCTTTGCATGGTATTTTATTATGGAAACCCATGTGGGTAAAAGCCATGACCCGAGTCTTCCTGACTTGGGCTTTTCCGATTATGCAAGCTAATCAACTATTTCATTAAGGTTCGAGATATTTATGCGGATATGCCAACTGTTTACAAAGCCGGCGCATCACAATCTTAGACCAAACACCAAGATCAACACTACATATCAGACAATGCAACTCAAGCAAAAGAATAGATGAGCCCCGACTTTCTTCGTGTTTCCTTGGATATATCATGCTTAATAGCTTTACTACAGCATAGGATCAGACACCTAAAATCCTACATAAAGATGTTAACTGGAAATAAAAGAATATAATAATAACCTTTCCAGAGAGAGCTATATCTTCACGGATATCCATATAATTCCCCAATAAAGAACGAGGATATATAAAGATAAATCAACAGAATACAATTGCACTAAGATTCACATATATAACATAACAATTATATTAAAAATAGCACACTCGAATAATCAATATCAGATAAAATAATAAATATCACCTTACTGAGAACACTGTCAAAAGTGTTCTTGCTCTAATCATCAAAACTTGGAGAAGGCTAGCAATTGGACTATGGTGAACTGAAAAACTTTGCTTCACAACTATCAATAGAAAATATTATTCTCGAAAGATCAAGCAAATTAATGAACATGAGAAAGAATATTGAGGAAATCACCTGAGATAGTTTCTTGCTTTTCTAAAGAAGGTAGCAGTGATTGCTCGATTTGTGTGTCTCCCAATAATGGGTATGGGGTCCCTTATATAAGGGTCCAAGAGAATATGGATGTCGAAAATAAAATAGACAACAAAACAATGATGATTTCCATATACGATCGATCGGGACAAAATAGATGATCGATCAACTATAAATGATCGATCAAGTCAAAATCTATGATCAATTGATGATAGTTGGATGGAATATGAAATATGGATTGATAAGGTCCACAATAGATGGTCAATAAGTAATAATCAACAGGTAAAAAAGGCATACTCGATCAGTGGCAAAAGGATGATTGATCAGTTCATGATTGTTCGACGTCCCGATTGAAAATTTTCAGTTGAAGCTTACTTGAGGTTACAACTTTTCAAAACAATACAAATAAACAATACAATAACAAGACAAGCAACAAATCTGAGCTTCTGCTTCGCTTAAAGTTGACGACCCTTCGCAGTCGTATCGAGCTGAAATCCACACTTGCAGTCCTGCAATCACAAAAAATATACGAGCAACTACAATATAACCTTTTATGTGTCGTTTTTAAAATCACGGAAAAATAAAGAACTAACACATGCTAGTACCAATAAATATATTTTATCCTTCACTAATGATCTTACGCACCCTTTACCAATAAAATATTTACATGTACTCGTTAGCTAATGCCATATTTTCCTATTGGAAAATACTCTCGTCCCATCTTGTAGTGACAACATAGACAAAATAGATGAACTCCCAAGATCCAAGGAGTAATAGGTGATAAAGATATGGGAATGACAATACATTAGAGTTAGTTCTTGTGATCATCCCCATACTGCAATTGGGAATAGCTAACTTTTTTACACAAGTTCTGAATTGAGTTGAGTCGAGGTTAAATAAGAATGCAAATTCAATCAAAATGAGATGAAGTAAAAGTAATGTAGGATCTTACAATGATTAATATAACTTTCATATTATTAAGCCTAAAATGATAAATCCAAAACATACATATGCCAATACAAACCATACTCATTTTTCGTTTAGCTTTCTAGACCTTTTAAGCGTATCCTCCAAATATCCTTCGTAGAATATATAGATTTATAACTCCTCCACTTTGACAATTTGTGTTTGAATCCTTCGCAAGTGATATTATACTATCGCGATCATGATAACATGTCCTAGTTTTCCTCTATTTTAACAAGTGTCTTGATTGGAAACTAGCAAGATTTAGGTAAGTCGGAGTGATGATTTTTGGTTGAACAATTTATAACCCCACATAAGGAGAAATCCAACTTTATGTCGCCTATATTTAGCCACATAAGAGTCCTAATGCGTTTACATCACTTGGAGAAACACACTCTCTAACTAAGGTTCTTTTAAAGCTAAGAAGTGATTTTTGTGGGTGAGAAAGAGAGGTAATTTGAGTTGCAAATCATGAGACCTAAAACCCCACAATCGCCATTATTCCTGACCCAAACTCTAACCCCCTCATCTAGTGAAATCCTCCCATTTGAACTCCAAAACTCTAGCTAGCCTAATCATAAAAAGCCCAACCATGCCTGAAAACAAACTAATTGGCTCGCATCTTGATCTTCTACACAAAGCCCTAACTAGTTAGACACGAGACTCCTATGATAGCTCTTCAACCAAAATCAAAACTTGTAACCCATCCTAAGAAGATCCTAATCCTAACATTGATTCTAAAACCTACCTTTCTAAACCCTAATACTAAAAACCGTAAATTCTAAGAACAAACCAGTTATGTTAAAATGACTTAGTTCATTAGCCTAAGTTGAATTTAACTAAAATATAACAATGACATAATTAGTCCCATAAGAAATCTTCAAAACAATCTTAAAATCAACCAAAAATGCAAAAAATGTCATCGTGACTTGACCAAGATTGGCATTGAATTGATGTTACTTCTGTCCATGGATCGAATGTGACCAAGGCTCTATCTCGTTTAAGCTAGACCAAAGCTAAGATGGCCTTAGTTCGTTTGAGCTATCCTCCAAAATTGGTGATCATTTGATCAAATATCTATTAAGATTATTTACTCCTTCAGCCTCCAATTTATAATGTGATCCCTGGGAGTAAATCTAACATTTCACCTTTTCTCGCTTAAGCGAAAGATACGCAGCTGCATGGTCTTTTGATAGATCATCTCCAGATCTGATCAGCACGCACATTTCTAAGTTCAGCCACTACACATGTGTTCCCCCTTTCTTCCCGGCATCGTCTATTTCTCTCTCACACATTTCTTATTGTATGGAAAGAAGGGGAATGCACGCGTATAGCATGGTGTTGGTAGGAAGCATGATGGAAAAGTGAGTGAGAGTTGATGGGGAAACATGTCAAGGCCACTTGGAATTTCAAAAGAGAGGTGCCAAGATGCATGATGGGAGAAGGGGATGGAGGGACAATAAAGTTGAAATCCCAAAGTTATACGTATAATCTGAAGTGTTGTATCTAAAGAACCCTCATATAAACGGACAAAATTTTCAAATAGATCAAAGTGTGAACTATACCTGACCCAAATGATAGAAAGACCAGTACATGACTACGTGTATTTTCAAGGGGTAACTTAATCACCTGAAAGAGGCAACAAGGAGACTACGTTGCTTGATCAATTGCCAAGTTTAAGTATAACACAATGGTACACAGCCACAACATGTGCCATATAGGTTAGGTCGATCACTGTCAGACATTTTAGTGGATGTGCATCTCCCAATGTAGCTGAGATGCAACAGCCAAGCTGCCTTATTTATAATTAAAATCCAACCTTTCATGAGAGGCATAAACATGTTAAGGTTGATTAACACTACGCTTTCAAAAGAGATTGCTAGCCATCTCACTCTGGTGACTAGACTGCTGTATCCCCACTAAGACATTGTCTCATACAACATTCGATAGATTTTTTCCTAACTTGAGCATTATAAATATTTTTGTTCTAGCGTGAGGGGAGTGTAGAGCATGTTGCATGATAAGAATAACGACAATAAGCAACTGTTATAGATAACATTTCGTAATGTGTATAGAAAAACAATTGACAAGTATAATGTATTTGTCATGATTTTATTCCTATTATTATAGGTCTGATTGCATAGCTCCCCCCAACGTAAAATACCCATACACATTTTCGGTAAATAGAAAAAACTCTTCATATTTCTAAGATCATATGGTTTGGATACTTTTCGTTCTATTGTTGGGTTACGTATTACATGTGGATTGTGCTCCTATCCTCTATGCATTAATTCTTAATCTTCTATTCATTAATTCTGAAATGGATACTTTCCACACTGTGATACGGATGAATGTGTCATGTATGTGTTTATGGTTATTATATCCAAGTTAAGCGAATCATAGATGTCTCCTTTCGTTGGGGGTGAAATACGGTAAGAGGTGCTCGAGATATGAGATCTCGAACGTTATTCTTGCATCTAGGAGAGAGAACCTCCACAAATTACCTCGTGTTTATTCAAGACCTGATTTTAAACTAATTAGAAGAAAAAGA
The DNA here is from genome assembly GCA_037367405.1 of Ottelia alismoides. Taxonomy (NCBI): domain Eukaryota; kingdom Viridiplantae; phylum Streptophyta; class Magnoliopsida; order Alismatales; family Hydrocharitaceae; genus Ottelia; species Ottelia alismoides. The sequence continues at coordinate 277,684 of JAZKJV010005444.1, forward strand.
TTATATTCCAGTCTAAACAGAGCCCATTATGATTAACATCACGAGTTCTCATTAATACTTCTTCATATGGTGTATGCTTCACTTTTAGGAGAAGAAACCTCCATCACCCACCTCACATTCTTTCAAACCTTGATTATAAGTTATGTAGAAGAAAGAAAATCATACTTTGTTGTTGTGTTCCTATTCTTCTCCGTCATTCTTCTGGTTACATCACCTGTTGAACATGCATTTCACCTTATTCGTCAACTTCTCTCATCTTCCTCACTCCCGTTCTTTTTCTTCCGTCTTCGGCCAGCATAATAAGTAGTTCCTGGCACTGGCGTTCAACTAATTTTGTCCATTGCATTGTGGACACATTAAGGAACAAAGGTGTGATCTAATATTAATTTATACCCGGATTAAGGGCAGCATGACAAAGCAACAAAGGTAACTTTCACCCTGTAGCCCTTCATTGAGAAGAGAGAACAGACAGGTCACGACCCGTTAAGGAATGTACAGTAATCCTCAAGAGAAACCTGAATAATAAGTACAAACCATTTTGTCTTACAATCTATTAATTCCCAGGTGTTTATATCAGTAATCTGCATTATCATGGTGCAAGATTCTCTTACTCTCAAGTATGCTGTGACCTGCAACATCAATCAGAAATGCTGAAGAAAACAAAATAAAAAGTTCCAAATATTTTGAAAGACATCAGGTTAGAAGCATGAGACCTTCAAAACGAATCACACCAATTGCAGGCCCCATAATTACAATGCCATCATCTCTTAGCAAGACAATGCCTGAAGCATCGATTAAGAAAGGGAATGCCAATGGAGGAGACACTGGGGATTTCGCCACCTTTATAAACCTTGTACCTGAAGTGTTTCAGAACCTTCAAAATAACATCTTATAAAAGGTTCCCAAAATATCTCTCCCAAGAATCTAAAAACTACTGTCCAAGTTATTTTAGGATTAGATATAGTGCATATAATCCATCAACCCAAACTAAGCCACTGCCTCAACCCTTACAGTGGGGCTTCTCAACCTACCCAAATGTGAAAGCTTCAAAAATGGTGCAATCCAAGCATTAGCTAATATTTTCTCTTCCGAGGATAGAGAACCATTTAGCAAAACTCAGAGATATACATACCCTTGTGCAAACCGGGTAGTGTAGAAAACTATAACCCAATGAGAGGGAACGAGTAAATGGGTTGCAATCAGACAGGATTGTGATGCCTTGAAGTTCTCATAATCCACATGGCACTCTTAGAAGCACAATATGCCATGTAACTAATTACATTGGGATGCCTATGTTTCTGTAAAATGAAGTAATTTTTAAAATTAGGTAATTAAATACATAAGAGAATGATGGCCTGTAGTTGAGTTTCCTAGACGTGGCCCCCTTATAGCCCATTCCAATGTTAACTGAACATGGACATCCATAATCATTGTTTTTTGACATTATTGTCATGGCCAGAGAAAAAGGCAATCTAGCCCAATCACTTGCATGAGAAACCCTATGTTCCCCCTGGCCACATAATCGTTACTGCTCAACCCAATACTCAACTTGGACAAACAGCCAGTCCAATTACTTGATTACTCTACTAAGTGATCTATCTTTACGTGGACATTTTACATTCATGCCTTTATTGACGTAATAATAATCAGTATGCATCATCACATTTCTTTTGCCCTCATTTTAATATATTCATTACTGACTCATGTGATATTTACAGGTATTACAGATGTTTGTCCCCAACATTGACCATTTCCTACACCCTGTCGTTAAGAGATCATTCAATCACATTCTGGAAGGATGACTGGATGGAGGAAGGCGCCCTGTGTGACAATTTTTAACAGCCGTTTGTCATTGCCAAAGATTGTGACAATTTTTACCAACTCCATAGTCAAATCATCAAGTTCAACAAAACCAGTTATGCAAGATGATCATGGAGCGTCCTCATTAGAGTGAGTTTATTTTTCATATTATTGAGTTATAATCCTTTGGGACCTTTTATGTAATTTTCCCTTTTATGAAATTATGGACTCTCTAAGATTTCACACTATATAAGAATCCCTAGACCTACTGAATAAATCATCTCATTGCATTCTCTCACAATTCTCCACATGGTATCAGGGTGGTCTGACCTAGATCACATCGTCGCCAAGGTTGCAGAAATCGGTAGTCGGTACTCAGTCGGTGGGGTCACTGACTAAGGATTAATCAACAGTCGGGTGACTAATCAGATTTAGTCGGCCATTAATCGGTTTTGAATCTTTTAAATTATTTTAAATATATAAATAATTTTTTAATGTATATATTCTTATATATTTGCATAGATTTGTAAATTTTCTGTACTATCATAATGAAATAAAAGAAATGTTGGAGTATTCGGTTGTGCAACATTTATATTGTAGATGGGTAAATGGATCTCTCCAGGATCCATTTTCCCCATCCATAAATTTAGTCCCATATCTACCGTCTGTGGGATGTAGAAACTCAGTGGGGTCTATATATAGACCCTCGCACCCACTGTATCCAGATGAGAGAAAAGTAATAGACTATCAGACCTTTGAGGTGTTCTCACGTGGTTTCATACCGCTCCTTAGGGAGTAGGGTTCCACGTTAAAATCCCGAGTTCATATTATTTTATCTTTATCTCTCTGATATGCTTCTGCATTCCTATTCTCTAAACATGGTACCAACGTGGGTTCGATTCTCGAGATTTTCATGTTATTTGTTCGAGATTCAAATTTTTTTAAGATTATTCATGTTCATATATTGGTCAAAGATCTCTTCAAGAAGTTATAGGATTTCCCACAAAATTCTAATCAAGATCTCCAGGCCGTAGAAGGCACGCGACATCCTCCAAGCAGACCGCTGCAAGGAGGCATTGCAACGCATCCATTCTCCTCGCCGCTCAACGCAAGGCAGCATCTCGTGCAAGCAACATCTTTAGCCGCAAGCCCTGATCCAAGCCTCCACCTCCATCTTTGTTCACACAAGGGGTCGCATCTCCTCCGAGCAAAGGAGGAGCCTCTCCTCTACGTACGTGGCGACGGTGGCCCTTGCAGCCCGCCCTGCGCAACTTGAAGCCCCGCTCTAGCAGAGCTCCTCGTGGGCGATGGTGCAACCCAGATCGAAGAGGCGGTGTCAACCTCCTCTCTACCTCGCCTGCACACAAACTTCGATCGTCACGCCCCACTATCCTTCCTCGATCTCCAGGCGGCTCTCCAAGCTCGTGGCAACACCCTATATATGTGGCTCCAGCACCACGTCCAGGCGGCATGATGCAGGCGACGTGCCTACATCTCCAGGCACCACACAAGATGGCAGCATCTTCCTTGTGTGGCGGCTACTCCAGGCGCGACAGGCGATCACCATCTCCTTCATCGCAGCCACTGCAGGTACGGCAACGTCGTTTGTGTGTAGATAAGAAGAGGGTTCTCATGATGGGAGCCTAAAAGGGGGCCTGATTGACATTTATTAAAAATTAATAATAATATATTTTTTAAGGGCTCAAGTGGCTACTTTGAAAAGAAACAAAGAGTTGGGGGCTGCTGGGCCGAATTTTGCAAAAAAAAATATTTGAGAAGCTAAAAAAATGTAGCTTCAAAATGTTTAAAAAAATGTAAGAAGTGTAGAGATATATTCTATGTTATGTTATTATGTTAATTGTTTCGTATTTTCTTTCTTCTTATGAACACTTTATGTAATTTATCCGTAGGCTCATCTACTATATAATAGAGCCTAGGGTTTGTGGAATAAACAACGCGCTCATTTCTTCCAACATGGTATCAGAGCGATGGTCCTAGACCAGAGCTCGAATACCCAAAACCTAGTCCCCACCTACCGACCCCTTCTCTCTCTCATCTCGGCGGCGCTGCCTCCTCGGCCAGCCTCCGCCAGCGCCTCCTCCTCGAGAAGCACTGACTCCGCAGCCCATGTGCGTGTGCGCGTGCAACCCCTGTGCGCTTGTGCATGCAACCCTCGTGTGCCTGTGCGCGCAACCCCCTGTGCACCTGAACACGCTGCCCCCGTGCGCCCGTGCGTTGTCCTGCTCGTGCGCACAGCCCTGTGCGCATGTACGCAACACAATGTGCGTGATCCAGACCGTGTGCACTGTATAGGGTGCAATTCAGTGCGTGGTCCAGACCATGTGCATGTCTCCACCATTGTTCGACCCTATTCAATGCTAAGATTGGTTGTACGAGTCTACACGTGCAATCCAATCTCTTTATGTTTGCGTAGACACAATCCTGTCTAGTATTAAGCCCTAATCTTCTCAAGCCGATATGTCAGAGAACAATGTCGATATTCCCTCCACAGGCGCCTTCAGAGGTCCTGCGCCTATAGTCAAGATGGATGGGCCAAATTATGAATTGTGAGCTATGCAGTTCATGAGTATGATGAAGTCTACTGGTAAAAAACACATTCTTACCGAGGAAGAACCGACTGAGAAGACTAGGGTCAATGCCTAATAGAAGGCAGATGATGCATATGCCAAAGTATGGCTCTCAGGTACATTGGCAATAAAGATTGCCAACGATATACTCCATCAGCCCACAGCCAGAGCAATGTGGGACATTCTTGCAACCACGTATTCACAAGCAAAGAACGTGACGAAGATTCTACAGCTTCAACATGATATCTTCACTATCAAATAGAATGGACGACCCTACACTCTTTATATACATCCCTATGTGGGATGATTGAGAAGTTGTACAGCTTTATGCCCCTTACGTCTACTCCTAAGCAGCAGAAGACTTGTAGGAATGCCACCATGGTGGGAGTATTCCTAGCAGCACTTGATCCAGAATACGAGGTGAAACGTTCTCAGATCTTGGCAGACTCCACTATTCCTCCTATGGAGGAAACTTTCCGCAGACTCAGCCGTATTACTGTTCGTCTACTACCAATTAGTCTTCGTCAGCAATGGCAGCATCCTGAGCTCGCGGTGGTTCTTCTTCGTTTCGTGGTCGTGGACCTCGGGGAAGAGGAGGTCGTGTTCGTCAACCATGTACTTATTGTCATCGCTCTAGACATACTGAGGATACATGCTACTACAAACATGGATTTCCGGCTTCTGCACGAGTGGCTGAACAGATTGAGCCTTCAGCTGCTTCCTCCAAGCAGACCGCTAGAGGAAGAAGATCATAAAAATTGAAGAAGATCAAATCCATAAAAATTTGCAAAACCTTTGTGAAAAACTTTTTCAAATAGATCTTTTATATCATTTTCTTTTGTATAAAAAGAAAAAAATGGTGCTAGAAGGAGGGTAGCCTTAAATCCGATTTGAAGATCGGGTCTAAGGATGATCAGACTGCGTAGGAAGATGGGTGGCGATGAGGCGAAGATATAGGAGCAACTAGATGGTTGGATGAAGCCTCTGACCTGATGGTCAGAGCAACTATGACAGACGGTAGCTGGCGATTGACTGTTGGAAACGCGAGCCCACGACGAGCCATTATGCAATAAATGTTATTGCGAATATCGATCCCTAATCTGAGATGAAGAATGAATAATTTGCATAATAGGTCCCTTAGTACAATTAGGGTTATGTACCATGGCCATCTTGATGATCATACAGTTGTCGATTCAACTATTGAATCATAGAGGCTTGTGCTTGCATGAGTATCTAAAGAGTTAGATTGAGGACTCATCAAGCACCGTCAAATAATTGTTAGGAGATGATCTCCAGCCTAAGTAGGAGACGACAATCCTTTTCTCAATTAGGATGATATCTGACCGACCTCTTGATGCAGGTCCTCTGCATAGGAATAGAGATTCAGAGGTGTCAGATTAGTTAGGTCAAAGAGTTGACTTAACGAGATCGAGATAACCAAGTCCTATACCGTATGCTGTCACGATACAGGCACGCATCCTCTGACCGGAGACAGATGTATTACTATATGTCTAAGTATGTACATTTGGCAGACCAATAGGTTGATGGCCAAACCAAGGTCTATAAACCGGCGCGCTGGTGTGCATATAAGGGCATATGAGTAATACGATCTCTCAGAGGGATCATACAGGTTCAGATACTGAAACGGAAGACATGAGCTCACTCATGAGATATTGGGTAGAATCAAATTCCGTGCGCACGATCGTCTCGCTTTGGAAGCTTGACTGATATTGTAGGTTTGATATGTACTTTTGGAAAAGAATATGATCAAGACCTAGGTATGATATATGCTTTTGGAAAGTATATGATCGATACCGACTCCCAATGATCGAATGAAAAACTTACTGATAGAACCCTGAAGTAGATAGTGTAAAATTGATCTATTACTTCGGGTTTATTCTGAGTCTTCCAGTATGCAGGATGTACATGTATTGGGAATACCTGAGGGTGATGTGATCATAAACGATTGTATAACCATGACGCTTCCATTCCTAGGGAGTGATGAAACGGGTCTGGATTTTAGTGACTCCTCTCAGTAGAGAAGTAATCTGATCTTGGTCCAAGTGTTGGACATTGATCTGAATGTGATTCAGATGCAATGAGAAGATTAGATTTGCGGTCTTGATTTAATCAAGCATCTATGGGAGGCTCGTGATCTGGATTTGAGATATGATCTCAATATCCAAGTCACTATACGTGGAACAATACAATCGCCATGTCCTTATCTCCAAGTATTCGTAGAGAAAGCGCATTATCCTTGAAAGAATTCAGGATAATTTCATTGTTGATATAAGTATCCGAGCATTAAGAAAATAGATAATTAAATGTGATTTAATTATCATGAGTAATATGAATTCGATTCATATTATATAGAGAGTTATCTTAGATAATTAAATGAGATTTGATTATCAAAGATGGGAATAATGTGAATGCGATTCATATTATTTGGGCACACGAGAATAGAGATCCAAGATGATTAAATGTGATTAATTATCATGGATATGAATACTGTGGATAGCAATATCCATATTAGTCATATATATTATAAATGTGATTTATAATTTAGTAGAGAGAGTTGTTTGTAATTTACATTTGTTAATTAAATGTTGATGTGAATTGGATTCACATTTAACAATTAATTGAAAATGTAATTCACATTTTATTTTGGGTTGTGAATATGATTCACAATTTTCCAATGTCAAGATTGCAATATTCACATAATAATTATCAATTATTTTTGTAGAATAATTTACAACAAGTGTTGTTGTAAATCTTTGAGATTTCCATGGAAATGTAATCTCATGAGACTACATGAGATTGCCACCAAATCCAATATTATGAAAGGAGGCAATCTTCATTCCATAATCTCCATGCTTGATTGATTTAATATGGGATTGATTTATATTGATTTAATCTAAATTAAATTAATTGTTGTTGGTTTTTACCAACACAAATCTTAGTCATTAAAAGAAACACAATCAATGAGAGCCATTGGATTTGTGTTGCCCATGGATTGAGATCTATGGATCCCAAAATATTATAAAAGGAGAGGCACCCCATTGCTCTTCTTTACACAACACATAAGAGAACATAAGTCTCTCTCTCTCTCTCTCTTTCTCTCTACATGTCAGCCCCCTCTCTTCTTCTCTCATGGCCGTCCACCATGGATGCCCTAGAAAGGTTCTCCATCACCGCAGTGTCGTCGTTATGCTGCCCGATCGTTTGCTCGTGGATCTCTGTCTCCTTCGGTGCGCCTCGCTCGTGAAGAAGATGTCGGATCTCGTGTGTCGAGATCAGGAGATCCGCTACTTGGATCATCAACATGGACTGCGAGAAGCACGCGTTTCATCCCCGTGCTCGCAAGTGTCTCCTCCGGCGGATCGGACTTGAGGCAGGAGATCTCTTCATTTAAAGACTCGATCACAACCACGCTTCAAGAGGTAATCCTACTACTTGTTTGTGGTTTAGACGAAACGATCCGAGAAGTGTTCTTGGATCATGTGGTTTCGTCATAAGAAAATTTTTTTAATTTCCGCTGCATAGAACAACTAGTGCGACTAGTCGTTCTTCGTCGTATTCGATACGATGCTCACGCTTCCGTGATGCGCTTGAGGATCTAACCATATCCTTCAAGTGGTATCATAGCCTTAAGTCGGTGGCTTTGGATACGATCCATAAATCGAGGACGACTTGGGTTCGTCAGGGTTTGCGAAAGTTTTCTTGCATTTCATTTTCGCATCTCTGTTTTGAGATTATTTTCGTCACTGTTTAATTTTTTAAACACGAAAATAATAATTGAATTTTGTTCCCCATTAAATAAGGAAACCGTATGATCTGAGTTTACGTGATTTTGATTCTGTTTGCTCAAGATATGCTCTTTTTAGTGAACATGTATGCACAGTTTTGGGGACTCCTAATCTCAACGTAATTAAAGAGTTAATTCCGGATTTGAGACGCCTTGAAATGCGTGCAAACCACTTAGGTTCTGTTGTAAATCAAATTAGCAAACTTTAGGAACTTACTTTGCTTAATTTGGATTTAAATTGATTGAGATATGGTATTTTTAGTAAGTGAGAGTCACTGCTGGAAATACTTTCCTAATCTAGAACCTAGTGATTGTCATTAATCAATTAGTGAAATTAAATTATTTAATTTCCTGGAATAATTGTGCATAAATATTTGTGAAATATTTGATGGTAATTATTTCCTTAAATGGCATTGCCTAACCAATATTTGATTAGATGTGATCTAGATCACTAATTGGTTACGTGATCTACATACAATACATTCCAACAAACATGTTGCTTGAATAGGATTTGGGATTTGTTTAGCAAATCTCATTATAATGTTAATCAAAATTGTTTTGATTATTATTATATGGTATAATTTCGATTGAAGAACCGATGATCATCTCAAGTACAAAGTGATCTATTTTGCATTATCCTTTTCCCGAGGTGGATATGGTGTCTAGTCGGAGAGCATTGGGGTAGCGGGTTGCAACGTATGTGGTCCGTCCCACTCTCGTCGGTACTGGCCATGGCAGCGGGTAGGGTTAGTATAATGCTTAAGAAATCATGATGTATTTCTAATTATTAAAATTCGAAATAATACTTATTTGAGATAATACCATAATTCAAGTAACAAATTAAAAAATATTTGTTGGATATTAATTGGATCATTAATTTAATATGATTAGATTAATTGGAATCCAATTAAAATTAAAACACTCTATTATAAATAGAGATGTTATTTCCCTTGGAAGAATTAATCATAATGAATATGATTTATAATGATTAATTAGAATTTGAATATGATATGGAGGATCACATAAGTGACATCCATGGTCTCCCGTTAAGGCGGAGGGTTCCGTCGCCAGGGATTGTATGTAGGAGACGCATGTCCGAAATGACAGCTCCTGTATGCAAGTGTATCTGGATCGGGCTCTTCGCTTCTCGAAAGTGTAAGGGCGTATGCGTAGACCCTAATATCGAGTCCTCATATTATTGGGGCGATATTGGATTGTGCATAGGGAGTTGTATTCCTGTTGACGGTTGGTTCAATTAATGACGGGTCAACATCGCCTTAGGGGTGGTGGGCCCGGGTGTTAAAGATCGAATTGGGAGATGCAAGTTGGACATGCAAAGCGGAATGTGTTCCCGCTTCTTTTTATCTGAGTTGCAGGTTCTCATATTATTGGGGTGCAACAAAGATAAGGAAGGAGATCCCAGATCTTGCTTGAGATATAATGGTAAGTATATCTCTTACATTGAAAGTGATTAAGGGAATGAACTTTCAGTGTCGACAAGGCAAGACAACTTTGATATAAAAATTGCTAAATCAAAGTAAAATATGTATATATATACATACACTTATGCAAATTTATTATTTTAGATAATCCTTCGTTATACCCACTCAATGTTATACTCAATCATAACCAGTAAAATATCATGGATTGGACTCATGATCCAGATATTGTACTTGCATTGGACACATAATGTATGTGGTTGAAATGTGCAAGTTTCCTCATAATATTGAGGAATGACAAGTAAATAGATAATAGTCCTACAACCCTAGGGTTTGTATGTCTCTATAGTCTTGATCTCATCGGATGTACTTTGGAAGTGACATGTCGATGATAATCGCAATTGTCAATTAATCCTTATAAAAAACTAATAAGATATTCTGGCATACATATGTGCTCTCGACATTTAATCATGAATGACATGGTTCTCTGCATCATGCAGAATGATGGCTCCATAAGAGATGATGTATTCAAAATGTTTGAATACCTACCTGAACTAATGTTTTAAGAGTCTAGATGGATGTAGACATGATGAGTGTCATTATTCTACTGTCTATACTCTAGTCATTCATGAAGCTTCAAAATATTCATATTGTATGAATTTAATGAAGCATGTATAAATGTTGAAATGCTCTCTAGTCATTCATGAAGCTTCAAAATATTCATATTGTATGAATTTAATGAAGCATGTATAAATGTTGAAATGCTCTTACATTGAATTCTTTTGAATTTAACATAAGAGATCCTTAGTCTTAAGCAATGGTTGTTCATAGATAAAGAGAGCGCGGTGGAAGCATGGGTCGGACCTAACATGAGAAGGATAATCAAAGAGTTGACCGTACTTCTATGACTTCCATATGACATCCAAGTTGGATGAATGCCAATACTGCAATAAGTTGATGTATTGATTGTATGACTGTCAAATCTATCTAGAATCCTTAGAGGACTCGGATAATGTTGGGAAAAAATGAGCAAGTTTTTTATTCCATAAGCCCGAGGCTCTCTTATATAGGAGAGTAGCCTATGGGTAAATTACATAAAGCATACAACTGAAAATAAAAATAACGAAGGGATACATGCACTACTCTATATGCGTCAACACTCCCCCTCAAGATGGAGCATAGATATCAATCATGCTCAGCTTGGACGCACACTTCTGGAATGGGCCTCGAAGTAATGCCTTGGTAAATATATCAGCAGTTTGATTCTCTGAGGTGACATGAGATGTAGCAATGAACCCCTTCTGAATCATGTCACGTATGTAGTGACAGTCAACCTCAATATGTTTGGTCCTCTCATGGAATGCTGGGTTGTTTGCAATGAACAAGGCTGCCTGATTATCACATTCCAACTTCATAGGAAGCGGTATATCAAGACATAGATTTGTAAGTAGAGCTTTCACCCACATCATTTATGTGCTAGCTTGGGCCATAGCCCTGTATTCAGATTCAGCACTGGATCTAGCTACCACTTTCTGTTTCTTGCTCCTCCACGAGACTAGAGCATCTCCAACATAGACTGCAAATCCTGAGGTGGACTTCCTGTCCTTGGGGCATCCTGCATAGTCTGCATCAGCACACGCTGTTGTTGGGAAAAATGAATGACTTGTTTATTCCATGAACCCTAGGCTCTCTTATATAGGAGTAGCCTATGGGTAAATTACAAAAAGCATACTATGAAGAAACAAAATAGAGAAAAGTACAGATACAACTATTATTGTATGCGTTAACACTCCCCATCAAGATGGAGCATAGATATCAATCATGCTCAGCTTGGAAGCACACTTCTGAAATGGACCTCGTAGCAATGCCTTGGTGAATATGTCCGCAGTCTGATTCTCTGAGGTAACATGAGATGTAGCAATGAACCCTTTCTGAATCATATCACATATGAAGTGACAGTCCACCTCAATATGCTTGGTCCGCTCATGGAATGCTGGGTTGTTTGCAATAAACAAGGCAGCCTGATTATCACATTCCAAGTTCATAGGAAGTGGTACATCTAAACATAGGTCTGTAAGCACAGCTTTCACCCACATCATCTCTGTAGTAGCCTGAGCCATAGCCCTATATTCGGATTCAGCACTAGATCTAGCTACCATCGTTTGTTTCTTACTTCTCCATGAGACTAGGGCATCTCCAACATAGCCAGCATACCCTGAGGTGGACTTCCTATCCTTGGGACATCATGCATAGTCTGCATCTGCACATGCTGAGATAGAGATCCCCTTTCCTTTCTTGAATAGCAGACCTGCACCTGGAGAAGATTTGAGATATCTAAGAATCATATGTATTGCATCCATATGCACCTGGCGTGGTTGCTCCATGAACTGGCTCACACGACTCACTGCAAATAATATATCTGGTCTAGTGATCGTGACATACAACAGTTTGCCTACCAGTTCTCTATATCTTCTCCTGTCCACCTCCTCTGTGTTATCTTCATAAAGCTTCATGCTGGGATCCATTGGTGTCGTAGCAGGTCGACACCCAAGCATACCTGTTTCACTCAATAGATCTGTAACATATTTCCTTTGTGACATGACTAGCCCATATGAATTTCTAGCAAATTCAAGCCCCAGAAAGTATCTAAGGACCCCAAGATCCTTAGTGACAAATTCACTACCCAGCATTTCTTTCGCCAGCCTTATGCCCTGCTCATCATCTCCTGTAATCAAGATGTCATCAACATAAACCATAATGACAACGATACCTCCCGCGGTCATCTGTATAAACAAGGAATGATCAGCATTGGAGCGTTTGTATCCTTGTTTCTCGAAGAGATCCAAGAGCTTCTGAAACCATGCTCTGGGGCTCTGCTTAAGGCCATAGATAGCCTTATGCCACCTGCATACCTTGGAGCACTCCCCCTCAACAGCAAAACCAGGTGGTTGTTGCATATACACCTCTTCCTGCAAATCTCCATATAGGAATGCATTCTTCACGTCCAACTGATGGAGCGGCCAGTCTCGAGCAACTGCAACTGACAGCAAGATCCGTAGAGTGGAATGACGTGCCACAGGCGAGAATGTGTCAAGATAATCCACCCGTATGTTTGTGTGAAGCCACGTGCAACCAGACGCGCCTTGTACCTGTCAATAGAGCCATCTGCATTTTGCTTCACTATGAACACCCACTTGCAGCTCACTGGGTTCACATCTGGAGGTATAGAAACCAAAGTCCAAGTTCCTCTGGACTGAAGTGCTGCCATTTCTTCTTCCATTGCTAGCCGCCATCTACTATCCTGCAGAGCCTCATGATGATTCCGTGGAATATCTATAGCTGAAAGTGTCATAGCAAACGACCTGAAGTCTCCAGATAGCCGCTCAAAAGACACAGAGGCTGATAATGGATATGTGGCACAACTCCTCTTCGACTTCTGTAAAGCAATGGGAATATCCAAATCAGCTGTAGGCTCATCTGGCTCCTGCACCACATCCTGTTCAGAAAAGTCGTCAGATCCATCAACATTAATATTTTCATTGCATACCATAGGCGAGCTAGTGGACGAGCATGACCATGAGCTGGAGTAAGCCTGCGGGTATAATGGAATGGGAACGGTGAGATAGGCTGCTGTGGTGGTGGTGGTGGTGGTGGTGGTGGTGGTGGTGATGGCATCTGAGGTGGTGGTGGTGGTGTCATGTATATGGCATCAGGTGGTATAGGTGGAAACTGCTTGTCTCCTGATGCTGAAAAAATACATAACAGATTCAAAAAATGTAACATCTGCACTGATCATATACCGCCGACGTAGAGGATCAAAGCACTTGTACCCCTTTTGAGTTCTGGAGTACCCAACAAAGACACTCTTGATAGCCCTAGGAGAGAGCTTGTCAGTACCCGGCGACAACTGATGGACAAAAGCAACCGATCCAAACACACGAGGAGTAAGAGGGAACAGATCCTTGTCAGGATGAATAAGTGAGAACGGAATCTGTTCATTCAAGACAGACGAAGGCATACGGTTGATTAGGTAACATGCAGTAAGAACTGCATCACCTCAGTAGGAATAGGGAACATGACTTTGTATAAGTAGTGATCTAGTCACATCAAGAAGGTGACGGTGTCTTCGTTCAGCAATCCCATTCTGTTGAGATGTATGAGCACATGATGTTTGGTGAATAATCCCTTTTGAGGAGTAGTAATTGGCAAGAGTATTGGTGCACAACTCTAAAGCATTGTCACTTCTCACAAGCTTCACAGATGTAGAAAAACATTTTGTATTTCATTCAGAAAATGGATAATGATATTTCCTGCTTCAAATTTATTTTTCATCAGAAATACCCATGACACTCTAGAGAAATCATCCACAAAAACTATATAAAATCCGTGTCCCTGATGATTGGATACACGACTCGGACCCCAGACATCAATATGAAATAACTCAAACTTGGAGGTACTACTCCGACCTGGACGACTGGGAAAGGACGACCTGTGATGCTTTCCCAACTGACATGCCTCACACTGAATAGGTGTGTGAGGGAGACCATAAGGTAAAACTTGACGCAACTTCTGAAGCGGTAAATGACCAAAACGCAGATGCCATAATAAGGTTTATACTTGTCCAGAAGAGGATGAGGATCCAGCAAAAGGAGTTTGATTCAGGAGTTATAGGCCTCCTTGCTCATAGCCACGACCAATCACATTGCCCGTACGGATGTCCTGAAAAATCAAAGAAGATGGATCAAAAATTGCCCGACAATGTAGATCCTTTGTAATCTGGCTAATTGACAATAAATTCATTGAGAAATCAGGTGCATGTAGCACATTCTTGAGCTGCATAGAGGATGTCAATCTAGCCTTCCCCTGACCAGTGATGGGGGAATGAGTGCCATTGGCAATCACGACTGTCCGACCTGGAGGGATCTGAGTGTATCCTGAAAGCAGACTCTGGTCGCCACATAGATGATGTGTAGCGCCCAAGTCCATAATCCATGGTAAAGTATCTGATCTACTACTGTGGAATGCAAGTACACTACCTGAAGCACTGGTAGAAGCAGAGGCAGAAGCGGCAGCATCAGAATGACTCTCTGTAGTCGATGCTGGAGTAGATGGTGGAATAATGCCCCTCAGACGGGCAACTAGATCCTCGAATCGTTGATCCAGAGTAGCAGCAAATGGGGGCTCTATCTGCTCAGCAGCTCGTGCAGATGCAGGAAATCCATGCTTTGAGTAGCATGTGTCTTCACTGTGTCCTACTCGATGACAGTAGGTACATGTTGGTCTAGTGCGGCCACCTCTTCCACGAGGTCCACGTCCGCGGCTCGGGTGATGGAACCCACGACCTCTGTTGACTGCCATGGCTGAAGAGTTCTGACTCGCAGCTGTGGAAGGAACTGTGATCCGACTCAATCTATAAAACGCTTCCTCCATGGGAGGAATAGTAGAGTCTGACAGAATCTGTGATCGTGCCGCCTCATACTCTGGATCAAGTGCAGCTAGAAACACCCCTACCATAGTCGCGTTCCTATATGTCTTCTGTTGTTCTGGCGTGGCTGTCAGGGGCATGAAGCTATAGAGCTTCTCAAGCATCCCTCTTAGTGATGTATAGAGGGAATGTAGGGGGCGACCATTCTGCTTGATGGTGAAGATATCATGCTGGAGTTGCAGAATCTTTGTCTCGTTCTTCGCCTGAGAATATGTAGCCGCCAGAATGTCCCACATATCCTTCGTTGTGGGTTGATAAAGGATGTCGTTGGCAATCTCAATTGCCAACGTGCTAGATAGCCAAACTTTGGCGTATGCGTCATCAGCCTCCCAGGAGGCATTGGTTCCAGTCTTCTCAGCAGGCTCTGGTTCGGTAAGAATGTGCTTCTTACCCGTAAACTTCATCATGCTCATGAACTGCATTGCCCATAGTTCATAGTTAGTACCATCCATCTTTACAATAGGCGCTGGACCACGGAATGCGCCAATCGATGGGATATCTGCCTTGCTTTCTGACATACTGGATACTGAAGACTGGAACGTCTGACAAACCAATCTGTGATTTGTCTACAATGACATAGACGGGTTTAGTTGCATGTGTAGACCTCACGCAACTAAACCCATGTAGATGAAGGTGCTCGCTTTAGGGCCTTACGCGTGCCTCCGTACGACCTACTGGTGCGCTGGATGAGTATGCGCAATAGACGCACTGTTTGGCGCGCTGGGAGGCACGCTAGTGTGCCATGGGATCTTGTTCAGATGTGCACCGAGCCCCTGGGATATGCGCTAGTGCGCTATGTGCGCACGGGAAAAGAGGCAGAGGCGCAAGGTGCGCTGGTGCGCAAGGTGTGCACGATGCGCTGGGCGATACTGCTGGTGCGCAAGAGGAGAGCGCTACCACCTGCAAGGTGCGCTGGCGATGTGCGCTACCGCTGCAAGGTGCGCTGGTGATGCACAGCACCGCACGCTAGTTTACGCGCTACCGCACGCAGGCAAGGGGAGAAGCCAATCGTGCGAAGAAGGTGGCGTAGTGCGTGCAGCCCGAGAGGGAGAGAGGCGGCGTCGATCGAAGAGGAGGGGCGGCGCCGATCAACGAGGAAGAGGCTGGCGGGTGGGGGTGGGGTTAGGGTTTCGAGAGCTCCGGTCTAGGACCGTCGCTCTGATACCATGTTGGGAAAAATGAATGACTTGTTTATTCCATGAACCCTAGGCTCTCTTATATAGGAGAGTAGCCTATGGGTAAATTACAAAAAGCATACTATGAAGAAACAAAATAGAGAAAAGTACAGATACTACTATTATTGTATGCGTTAACAGCTGTGATAGAGATCTCCTTTCCCTTCTTAAATAGCAAGCCTGTACCTGGAGATGATTTTAGATATCTCATAATCATGTGTATTGCATCCATATGGACCTGACGTGGTTGCTCCATGAACTAGCTCACGCGACTCACTACAAATGATATATCAGGTCTAGTGATCGTGACATACAGTAGTTTGCCTACCAGTTGTCTGTACCTTCTCCTGTCCACTTCCTCTGTGTCATCATCATAGAGCTTCATGTTGGGATCCATTGGTGTCATAGCAGGCCGACACCCAAGCATACCTGTTTCACTTAATAGATCTGTAACATATTTCCTCTGCGACATTACTAATCCATATGGATTTCTAGCAAACTCCAGCCCAGAAAATATCTAAGGACTCCCAGGTCCTAGGTGACAAATTTGGTTCCCAGTTTTTCTTTCGCCTGCTTTATGCCCTGCTCATAATCAAGATGTCATCTACATAAACCATAATTACAATGATACCTCTAGCAGTCTTCTGTACAAACAAGGAATGATCAACATTGGAGCGTTGTATCCTTGTTTCTCGAAGAGATCTGAGAGCTTCTGAAACCATGCTCTGGGGCTCTGCTTAAGGCCATAAATAGCCTTATGTAACCTGCATACCTTGGAGCACTCCCCCTCAACAGCAAAACCAGGTGGCTGTTGCATATAAACTTCTTCCTGCAAATCTCCATATAGGAATGCATTCTTCACGTCCAGCTGATGGAGCAGCCAGTCTCTAGCAACTGCAACTGACAACAAGATCCGTAGAGTGGAATGGCGTGCCACAGGAGAGAATGTGTCAAGGTAATCCACCCCGTATGTCTGTGTAAAGCCACGTGCAACAAGACGCGCCTTGTACCTGTCAATAGAGCCATCTGCATTGTGCTTCACTGTAAACATCCATTTGCAGCTCACCGGGTTCACATCTGGAGGTATAGGAACCAAACTCCAAGTTCCTCTGGACTGAAGTGTCGCCATTTCTTCCTCCATTGCTAGCCGCCATCTACTATCCTGCAGAGCATCTTGATGATTTTGTGGAAAATCTACAGCTGACAGTGCCACAACAAATGAACTGAAATCTCCAGATAGCCTCTCAAAAGACACGGATGCTGATAATGGATATGTAACACAACTCCTCTTCGACTTGCGTAGAGAAATGGGAACATCTAAATCAGCTGTAGTCTCATCTAGCCCTGCAGCATACCCTGCTCAGAAATATCGTCAGATCCATCAACAGTAATATTTTCATTACATACCATAGGCGAGCTAGTAGACGAGTCATGACCATGAGCGGGAGGAGGCCTGCGGGTTAATGGAACGGTAGCGGTGAGATAGGTGGTGGTGGTGACGGCATCTGAGGTGGTGCTGTCATGTATATGGCATCAGTAGATAGTGGTGGTAGCTGCTTGTCTCTTGAGGCTGAAAAATACATAACAGATTCAAAAAATGTAACATCTACACTGATCATATACCGCTGACGCAGAGGATCAAAGCACTTGTACCCCTTTTGAGTTCTGGAGTACCCAACCAAAACACATTTGACAGCCCTAGGAGAGAGCTTGTTAGTACCAGGAGACAACTGATGGACAAATGCAACCGACCCAAACACACGAGGAGTAAGAGTGAACAGATCCTTGCCAGGATGAATGAGGGAAAACGGAATCTGTTCATTCAAGACAGAAGAAGGCATACGATTGATTAGGTAACATGCAGTGAGAACTGCATCACCCCAGTAGGAGTAGGGAACATGACTCTGTACAAGGAGTGATCTTGTGACATCAAGAAGGTGACGGTGTTTCCTTTCAGCAATTCCGTTCTGTTGAGATGTATGAGCACAAGATGTTTGGTGAACAATCCCTTTTGAGGAGTAATAATTGGAAAGAACATTGGTGCACAATTCTAAAGCAATATCACTTCTCACAAACTTCACAGATGTGGAGAAAATATTTTGTATTTCATTCAGAAAATGGATAATGATATTTCCTGCTTCAGATTTATTTTTCAGCAGAAACACCCATGACACTCTAGAAAAATCATCCACAAATACTATATAAAATCTGTGTCCCTGATGATCAGGTACACGACTCGGACCCCAGACATCAATATGAAATAACTCGAACTTGGAGGTACTACTCGGACCTGGACAACTGGGAAAGGACGACCTGTGATGCTTTCCCAACTGACACGCCTCACAATGAATAGGTGTGTGAGGAAGACCATAAGGTAACACTTGACGCAACTTCTGAAGCGATAAATGACCAAAGCGCAGATGCCACAATAAAGTAGATACTTGTCCAGAAGGATAGGATGAGGTTCCAGCAAATGGGGTCTGATTCAGGCGGTAGAGGCCTCCTTGCTCATAGCCACGACCAATCACGTTGCCCGTATGGATGTCCTGAAAAATCAAAGAAGATGGATCAAAAATTGCCCGACAATGTAGATCCTTCGTAATTTGACTAATTGACAACAAATTCATTGAAAAATCAGGTGCATGTAGCACATTCTTGAGCAGCATAGAAGATGTCAATCTATTCTCCCCCTGACCAGTGATGGGGGAATGTGTACCATTGGCAATTACTAATGTCTGTTCTGGAGGGATCTGAGTGTATCCTGTAAGTAGACTCTGGTCGCCACATAGATGATGTGTAGCGCCCGAGTCCATAATCCATGGTAATGTATCTGATCTACTACTGTTGAGTGCAAGTATACTACCTGAAGCACTGGTAGACGCAGAGGCAGAAGCAACGGCATCAGAATGACTCTCTATAGTCGGTGCTGGACCAGATGGTGGAATAATGCCCCTCAGACGGGCAACTAGATCGTCGAACCGCTGATCCAAAGTAGCTGCAGATGGAGGCTCTATCTGCTCAGCAGCTCGTGCGGATGCAGGAAATCCATGCTTCGAGTAGCATGTGTCTTCATTGTGTCCAACTTGGTGACAGTAGGTGCATGTTGGCCTAGTACGGCCACCTCTTCCACAGGGTCCACGTCCACGTCCCTGATGATGAAATCCGCGACCCCTGTTGGCTGCCATGGCTGAAGTGTTCTGATTCGCAGCCGTGGAAGGAACTGTGATCCGACTCAAACTATGAAAAGCTTCCTCCATGGGAGGAATAGTAGAATCAGCCAAAATCTGTGATCATGCCGCCTCATACTCTGGATTGAGTACATCCATAAACACACCCACCATGGTCGCGTTCCTGTATGTCTTCTGTTGTTCTGGCGTGGCTTTAAGAGGCATGAAGCTATAGAGCTTCTCGAACATCCCTCTCAGTGATGTGTAGAAAGAGTGTAAAGGGCGACCATTTTGCTTTATTGTGAATATATCATGCTGAAGTTGCAGAATCTTTGTCTCGTTCTTCGCCTGAGAGTATGTAGCCGCCAGAATATCCCACATATCTTTGGTTGTGGGTTGGTGTAGGATGTCATTGGCAATTTCAATAGCCAACGTACCAGATAGCCAAACCTTAGCATATGCATCATCAGCCTCCCAAGAAGCATTGGCTCCAGTCTTCTCAACAGGCTCTGGTTCGGTAAGGATGTGCTTCTTGCATGTTGACTTCATCATGCTCATGAACTGCATTGCCCACACTTCATAATTTGTACCATCCATCTTTACTATAGGCGCTGGACCACGAAAGGCGCCAATAGATGGGATATCTGACTTGTTTTCTGACATCTTGGGGACTGAAGACTGGAGTGATTGACCAATGATGATCTTCGTCTACAATGACATTGACGGGTTTAGTTGCATGTGTAGACGTCAAGCAACTAAACCCATGGAGATGATTTTATGCGCTTTAGGGCTGGACACGTGCACGCGTACAGGACGCACACGCGCTGGCGCAAACTTCGACCGAGGGAATGCACGGTCACACACGCACTGGTGCGCGATGCACGAACTGGAAGTGCGCTGTAGTGCGCACTGGTCGCACGCTGGGAAGGTGCAGTTCACGCGCACCAGGAGATGCTACAGCCGCACAGCGCAGCCGCACAGCCGCACAGATGCTACACGTGATGTGGAGTGCGCAAGGGAGAGGAGCACGGTGCGGTTGCTATGGCGCTATAGCATCGTGGAGTGCGCACAGATGGGGTGCGCGCAGGCGATGGGAGCACCCGCACAACCGATCAGAGAGGCCCGCACGCGCTCCTGCAGGCGATGGGAGGCGCACAGGCGAGGGGAGTGCCGCCGCAGGCGAGGGGAGCACACGGAAGGGAGGGCGGCGCCGATCGGATGAAGAGAGAGAGAGGCCGACAGGTGGGGGTGGGGTAGGGTTAGGGTTTCGAGAACTCCGGTCTAGGACCGTCGCTCTGATACCATGTTGGGAAAAAATGAGCAAGTTGTTTATTCCGTAAGCCCTAGGCTCTCTTATATAGGAGAGTAGCCTATGGGTAAACTACATAAAGCATACAACTGAAAATGAAAATAACGAAGGGATACAGGCATTACTCTATATGCGTCAACAGATAATGCATCGGAATAATCTACATATAATCATTGAAATTGACTTACTTGTTTGATAAGATAAAGTCTAATAATTGTATCCCAATCTTCTAGTGACACTTACAATTGGTTGCATTTGTATTAGAAGATTAGAAATTTGATCTTCAGGTTTAATAGTCATCTACATGGTTTTCGATGCAATTGTTGCAACAATTTCCATTGGATCACTAGACTTCATAATTTCAGTGGGAGAGCCCTTAGTCTTAGAGAATGTCTCTATGACCTAGACATTAGAATACACTCATTGTTTGTTTCTAAATGTTGGAAATGAACATGAATTCTGGAATGGACCTATCATAAAGAGTTATAATGGAGATATTTCAGATAGTAATCTAAAATCTAGTGGACCCCACTAAATTAGAAAATTAATGAATGGTTCATTAACATTTCTAATATTGAAATTAAACCTTAAAAGATCAATAGGAGGATAAATATCATTTGATAATGATCTGGCATCAAGCTTTGGACATTTGTCTGTTGATTTGATCAATAGACTAGTGAGAGACGAAACTTTAGATTGTCTAAAGGTTCAAATCTTACATACTTGTGAATATTGTATTCAAAGAAAAATGTCCAATACACCCTTCTTTGAGAAATGGTGTAAGATGTCAAGGTATTCAGAATCTCATACATATTGATGTATGCTGATCATCTATATCACAGTAAACATTATGGATATATGATATCTATTGATGATTATGTATGATATGAGATTTCTTCCCTTCACCATTAGAAACCTTTGAAATGTTCAAAGATTTCATAATTTTGATTTGGAACCAAAGTCTGAAGGAAGATAAAATGAATTGGATCTAATCTAGGTAGTTTGTACCCGTTAGATGAATTCAAAGGATACCTTCTGGAGATATGAATATCATTTCTATCTCAATCCTCCTAACACGCCTTGACTCAATAGAGTTATAGGGAGAAACAATTAGATCATGTGTGACATGATCTTATCAATGACGAATTTTAGCATAATTATCCATTAGTTTCCAGGTATATATGTGTAGTAGAGACTACAATATATATCCTTAATATGGTTCCATGCATGCAAGCTGGAATCTAGCACTTGAGAGTGTTACTTCATTAGGAAAATAAAGGATGGTATTGGATACCTACTTTATAACCTTGAGATTCTTAAAATATCTCATCTCTGAGAATGTGATTCTTAGAGGTTGAGACTCTTGAGAATCAAAATGAAAATGAAGTGTAGGAACTCATTTAATCTTCAAAAGATAATGAGGCTCCTAAATTGGAAACTAAAAGGATAATTAAAGATGAAACACTAATACCTCTTCAAATGAGTTTGAGGATGGATTCCATGTGTCAGAGAAATCTGACAATGATCGAACTTCATGTGATGAAACTTCTGAAGATCATGACATGCAAAGATGGATGTTAGCAATAAAGTCTAAAGTAGACTTCATATACAAGCGTTGTATATGGACCCTCGAGGATCCACCTATATGGGTAAGACCCATAAAGGTGTAAATGGATATTCAAGAGAAAGAAGTCAAGATTGCATTCCTCTATGAATACCTCTCTGAGGATATTTACATGAAGTAACCCCAGGACTTCATGTTGAGGAAAGCAAGGTGTGCAAGCTAAGGAATCCATCTATGGACTCAAATAAGCTTCTTGAAGTTGGACCATAAGATTTGATGAAATTATAAATGTCATGATTTCAGATGGAATCTTGATGAGCCATGCGAAGCTTAGTGGGAGTGCCTTTGTGTTCGTTGTGCTAAATGTAGATGATATCCTAATCATTTAAAATGATATAAGGATAATAATAAGTGTTTCATTATCTGGTTGTTCTACAACTTGAGATATGATCTCAAGGATACCTCTTGGATCTTAGTTATGAAGGTATTCAGAAGCAAAGAGAAGAGGGTATTGGGATTGTCACAATAGCAGTACACCTTGAACATATTCCAATTTTTCGGAAAATTCCAAGAAAGGCTCCCATCCCTTAAGATATGGTACTGACCTATCTAAAGGGATTAGCACCTCAAAGAGTTGAGGAAGTGAATGCTAGAACTACTTGCACTTGTGCATTAGTTATGAGAAGCTGAGTGTATGCTAGATGTGTACAAAAGCCAGATATCTGCTATGCAGTGGGAGTAGTAAAGTGTTGCTAATCCTACTATGGAGAGAAAACACTTGATTGCAGTAATAACAAAATCTCCATAGATGACAAGAGTTTTGGAGATAGTGATCTCAAAGTCTTATCTTCAAAAACTTAAGACTTTATAGATAGAGATCTAAAATGTCTTAACGGTGGATACCTTAAGATATAGAGATCTCCAAGAATAAGGGTATTCTGATAAGGATTATGGAAATACTGGTTATGATAATTGTTAAGTTGTAGTGTCAAGGACACTGGAGCTAACAAGATTGAGTATTGTTTACATAAGATGCAACATTCGCATTAGATGCGAGCACTGTTACTGGGGATATGCAAGTGCCGTAAAAGGACTTGGCGTAGTCTCGCGGGAACAGAGTGACAGATCAACTTACCTAGCTATTTTCTTAATAGCCTATGATTGTCACATGAGTGTGGGTTTAAATGGTTAGCCCATTAATGGCTCTTTGGGCTAGTGGGAGATTGTTGGAAACGCGAGCCCACGACGAGCCATTATGCAATAAATGTTATTGCGAATATCATTCCCTGATCTGAGATGAAGAATGAATAATTTGCATAATAGGTCCCATAGTACAATTAGGGTTATGTACCATGGCTATCTTGATGATCATACAGCTGTTGATTCAACTACTGAATCATAGAGGCTTGTGCTTGGATGAATATCTAAAGAGTTAAATTGAGGACTCATCAAGCACCGTCAAATGATTGTTAAGACATGATCTACAACCTGAGTAGGAGACGACAATCCTTTTCTCAATTAGGTTGATATCTGACCAACCTCTTGATGTAGGTCCTCTGCATAGGAATAGAGATTCGGAGGTATCAGATTAGTTAGGTCAAAGAGTTGACATAACGAGATCGAGATAACCAAAGTCCTATATCGTATGCTGTCACGATACAGGCACGCATCCTCTGATCGGAGACAGATGTGTTACTATATGTCTAAGTATGTACATTTGACAGACCAATAGGTTTATAACCTAACCAAGGTATATACACCGGCGTTAGTGTGCATATAAGGGCATATGAGTAATACGATCTCTCAAAGTGATCATACAGGTTCAGTTACTGAATCGGAAGACATGAGCTCACTCATGAGATATTGGGAAGAATCAAATTCCGTGCGCACGGTCATCTCGTTTTGGAAGCTTGACTGAATTTGTAGGTTTGATATGTACTTTTGGAAAAGTATATGATCAAAGACCTAGGTATGATATATGCTTTTGGAAAGTATATGATCGATACCGACTCCCAATGATCGAATGAAAAACTTACTAATAGAACCCTTAAGTAGAAAGTGTAAAGTTGATCTAATAATTTGGGTTTATTCTGAGTCTTCCAATATGCAGGATGTACATGTATTGGGAATACCTGAGGGTTATATGATCATAAACGATTGTATAACCACGACGCTTCCATTCCTAGGGAGTGATGAAACGGGTCTGGATTTTAGTGACTGTTAGTAGAGAAGTAATCTGATCTTGGTCCAAGTGTTGGACATTGATCTGAATGTGATTCAGATGCAATGAGAAGATTAGATTTGCGGTCATGATTTAATCAAGCATCTATGGGAAGGCCCGTGATCTGGATTTGAGATATGATCTCAATATCCAAGTCACTATACGTGGAACAATACAATCGCCCTGTCCTTATCTCCAAGTATTCGCGGAGAAAGCGCATTATCCTTGAAAGAGTTCAGGATAATTTCATTGTTGATATAAGTATCCGAGCATTAAGAAATAGATAATTAAATGTGATTTAATTATCATGAGTAATATGAATTCGATTCATATTATATAGAGAGTTATCTTAGATAATTAAATGAGATTTGATTATCAAAGATGCGAATAATGTGAATGTGATTCATATTATTTGGGCACACGAGAATAGAGATCCAAGATGATTAAATGTGATTTAATTATCATGGATATGAATAATGTAGATAGCAATATCCATATTAGTCATATATATTATAAATGTGATTTATAATATGTTAGAGAGAGCTGTTTGTAATTTACATTTGTTAATTAAATGTTGATGTGAATTGGATTCACATTGAACAATTAATTGAAAATGTAATTCACATTTTATTTTGGGTTGTGAATATGATTCACAATTTTCCAATGGCAAGATTGCAATATTCACAAAATAATTATCAATTATTTTTGTAGAATAATTTACAACAAGTGTTGTTGTAAATCTTGGAGATTTCCATGGAATAATGTAATCTCATGAGATCTCATGAGATTACATGAGATTGCCACCAAATCCAATATTATGGAAGGAGGCAATCTTCATTCCATAATCTCCGTGCTTGATTGATTTAATTTGGGATTGATTTATATTGATTTATCAATATAGATGTAATCTAAATTAAATTAATTATTGTTGGTTTTTACCAACACAAATCTTAGCCATTAAAAGAAACACAATTAATGAGAGCCATTGGATTTGTGTTGCCTATGGATTGAGATCCATGGATCCCAAAATATTACAAAAGGAGGGGCACCCCATTGCTCTTCTTTACACAACACATAAGAGAACATAAGTCTCTCTCTCTCTTTCTCTCTACATGTCAGCCCTCTCTCTTCTTCTCTCATGGTCATCTACCATGGATGCCCTAGAGAGGTTCTCCGTCACCGCAACGCCGTCGATATGTTGCCCGATCGTTTGCTCGTGGATCTCCGTCTCCTTCGGTACGCCTCGCTCGTGAAAAAGATGTCGGATCTCGTGTGTCGAGATCAGGAGATCCGCCACTTGGATCATCAACATGGATTGCGATAAGCACGCGATTCATCCCCGCGCTCGCAAGCGTCTCCTCCGTCGGATCGGACTTAAGACAGGAGGTCTCTTCGTTTAAAGACTCGATCGCAACCACGCTTCAAGAAGTAATCCTATTACTTGTTTGTGGTTTAGACGAAACGATCCGAGAAGTGTTCTTGGATCATGTGGTTTCGTCATAAGAAAATTTTTTTAATTTCCGCTGCATAGAACAACAAATGCGACTAGTCGTTTTTCGTCGTATTCGATACGATGCTCACGCTTCCGTGATGCAATTGAGGATCTAACCATATCCTTCATTGACAAATAAAAAAGAAACAACAAAAAGAAATAAGGAGCTATCTGATGATCGGGGATGGGAAGGCGAGAAAATGCAAAGTGATCGGTGGGTTAATGGCCCCGACTAGGCTGCGGAAGGCTAAGGAGGCTAGTCGCAGCGGAGGGGTCCGACCACAAAGCGGCTTGACTCGACTCGACACCAATCCGAGCTCCAAGAAGGTCCGGCAGGGTACTGTCACTATCTTACAGGATTTAGTGGAGGAAAGGAGGCGCGAGGAGTGAGCTAGGGCTGCGACGGAGGAAAATGAGAATATTTATACGACCCCCAAGTGTCTGGAAAGATCGAGAGGTTTCACGCGAACCGAGGGGAATCCAGACCCTCCTAGGTATCCGCGAGGATCACAGATCTTCAGGGAGCAATGTGGTCCGCAATCCGAAGCGAAAGGCTATCGAAATCGGGTTGGGGAAACGGAAGAAATCAGGTCCGACGAAGCCCAGCCAGGTCCGGACTTGGGAGAGGTGAGGTTGACCTGGGTCAACGAACTCGAGTTGACCAATAGGAAAAAAAGGAAATTAAAAAGAAAAGAATATTCAAATAAAAATAGTAAATGATTTTAAAATAAAAGGCTGTAAAAATGAAAAGTGTTGGTTATTTTACAAACTATTTTTGTGATTTTTAATAATTGTAATAACATATATACAATATTATATATAGTATACATTAATATTTATCGATATATATACCTATATATTATATACATATATTTTATTATTTTAATAAAAATACATAAAATGTTATTGGATTTTCACAAGTAAAAAAATAAGAGTTAATAAATTAATGTTATCTACAACATATATACACTTGATGTTATTGTACAATGAAGAGTTGGTTTTATTTTTATTTTATTTTGTAACTTATGAGTTTTATTTCAATTTCATTTAGTTATTCAAAATATATACATGTGTTTAAAATACGATATATATAATAAATACAAAAGAAAAAGAATCAATAAATAAATACAAATATATAGGTATAAGTACTGTACAACTGTACACAATTTAATTTTGCAATTTATTTTTATTATTTATAATATATTGTTATTTACACGTTTTATTAAGGAAATAAATTATTTTAAGATCTTTTTATGGGTGAATAAAATAGCACAAAGTTTATACAAAAGGAACATTGATAAATATAGGGATGATATATACACTGAATATTTTTGGAATTTTTATGTTTGAATAGATAAAATCATATATCCCTCTACTTTATTCATTGTCAATCAGGTCAATACTTGACCTTCTCTCGGGATTCAGGTCAGTTTGTATTTATTACATAATCACAACCTTCTTTATTTTTTCTTTTTCTTTTCTTCTTTATTCTTCTATTTTGGTTAGAAAGAATATTAAATATATGCACAATGTTAATTTATTATATATATATATATACACATGTGCTTCTGCTAATGAATTTAGCTAAAATAAAATAATAAAGATGATGAATTATGGATTCATTATAGTAGATGCATTCCTAAGTCTAATTGGCATCACTACAACTCATACTCATCGTATATGGAACATGAAGTTTGGCATATCAGTGTCCTTGATCCTCAACAAATGACAGATAGATCGAAAATCGATCTGGGAGAACACAGTCTCATTTAACTGATCGAAGAGATCATCTATTTTTTGGGAGTGGATAACGGTGTGTGACAATTATTTTGTTCAGTTGTATATAGTCAATACATAAATGATTAACAATTCTAAGCTCTTACACCATTTGTAACGCCCTACTCTTATGAGGATGAGAATATACTGTAAAAGCCAAGATACTAGAGAAAATGGTGAGAATCAGGGTAGTAGTCAAACACTCCTTTATAGTATCATCATCTTATGTGCATCATCTTATTTGTGCTCTGACACCATTTGTAACACCCTACTCTTGTGAGGATGCCATGAACATCAATGATTAACACTTCTAAGCTCTTTGATACTCGATAAATCTATCTCATGCACATTAGATCCACATTTAAAATATAAAATGATAACATAAATATTATCTATCCAAAATACTGTAATGTTCACAAGAGATACATCATGCATTTAATTAAGAAGTAAGAAGGGATCTCAGATCTAATGATATGAGGGAATAAGATGTGGAAGATGATAGATGGCGAAGTGATGTTAAATGTGTGAGAAGATGATCATAATTGGGATAGAAATCAAAGAACATTGACTTTCGATCAAACAGATTAGAGGTTGATTTTATCCTACATTTACGTATCAAAATGAATGGAATTAAATCAATCTAATTCTACCTATAATCAAAAGATGATGGACCAAGGATGATTCTAGCCTCGATTCAGCTATGACTCGCCGAAGAAACTTCAACACGACAGTGCTCTAGCCACCAAGAATGGATCACGTCGGTATTGACCAGTCTTACTCAAAGGGAAGTTAATCCCTATTACAAATAAATCACACCTCTAGCTCAAGCTCAAGGAAAATGGAAAGAAAAAATGGATCAAATCTGGTAAAGGGGTCCCTGGAGCTTATTTATAGGTCACAGGGTGAGCAATTTTCCAATGGAAATGGAGGACACAAAATGAAATTAATCGAGCAGAAAGAGGATTGGGTGTGGATCTACAAGATCAAGTGGATCAAGAGAATATGGTGGTCTAAATCGAGTGAGATAAATCAGAGAATGAGGTAAACTTTGCAGCTTATTTGGGTAAACAGTGGAATGTACCAATTGATCGGGTCAATGAACCTGGGTCCAACCTAAAAAAATTAGTTATACTAGGGCCAAACATAAACCAAAAAAAAAGAATAAAATAAATAGAAATAATTAGGGAATAAAGAAAAAAGGAATTAAAGTGAAAACATTTTCAAAATAAAATGTTTATAAACAATACGCTCCCAAAGCTATTTATATATAGTTTTTTTCAACAACAGTAAAGCCCGAAACAAAGTAAACTACACAAAAAGTGCAATCTGGCACAGGTCAACAACTAAGCTTATATTCATGGCCACTACTAATGCGGCTGGTCAAGAACACTTGCTAGGACAAAACAAAAGAGTAATGTAATGAACAATTGCCAAAAAAAATGATGCCAACACTAATAATTGGTGTAAAGGTAACAAGAGTGTGTACAATAATCCATCATGTAGCTGCCCAAATCCACTGCCCATTGGTAAGAGCTATCAATGACATAGGACATGAGTCACAGCTTTCAAGTCATTGTCCAACTGGTTATCTCATAATCATGTAATCCGAACATTGTCAATTTTTCTCCAGTTATAGGAAATTGTTCTCCATTCCCCTCTGTCAGTTACCACATCACGGAACTTCCTTCATAGGGTTTATACTTCTAAAAGAAATGGAACATCGTGTAGTGGGGCACCAAGTGCAAAGCATCACCTAACACATCTGTTGGGGTGGCCAACAAAATTTCTAATTCGGGGCCCATAGATGCATGCCATACCTTGAAGCACATATTTACATCTACCCACACAACATAGGAAACACATCCATGGGAAGGACGAAGGTTCAACGTGGAAAAAGTCATCTACAAAAAAGGAACAACCACTAAAAAAATGCTAGCGACATGTTATTCGATTCGTTTGTGTTCCTATACGTTACACAACTTCTGCTCGTGATACTCACATTTGATGTATCCATTGCCCCTCGTAAGTTCTTTTCAATCCCTTGGGATCCAGTTAATCCATCAATACATGTGTTACATACATTTACTCGTATATATACTCGTTAGTGTACTCATGGGTGTACAGATACACATTCTGTTGCACAGGTGCAACATTAACCTGAAATAAAATAATAATTAAAAAAAATCTGACAAAATCTGATTAGTCATTTGAGTACTAAATAATCCTTAGTTGTGACTTGACCGATTAAACTACTTATCGATTGAACAAAAACTAGTGACTTTTGCAATCTAAATCATAGTATTATGTTCCAAAATGTTAGTGTATTGTCCAACTTTTTTCGCATAATAATGCCATGAAAGGTTTTCCTCAATGATGAGTCTC
Organism: Ottelia alismoides; assembly: GCA_037367405.1. Taxonomy (NCBI): domain Eukaryota; kingdom Viridiplantae; phylum Streptophyta; class Magnoliopsida; order Alismatales; family Hydrocharitaceae; genus Ottelia; species Ottelia alismoides. The sequence continues at coordinate 307,887 of JAZKJV010005444.1, forward strand.
CCGCCATATTCTCTTTCATTGGTAACTTCCCCAATTTTATCTTAAGCATCGACTTTTGCAATCTTAGTTATCGCTAATAAAATTTTCAGTGGCTTTTAGGATTTTGTTGCCAAATAAACATGATAATATGGGGTTCGAAATATGCTCCAATCTCCGTAGCCAACAGTATGTGAACTACTTCAATAGTGTAGCAAAGATTTACGCCATATTTCCATGTTAGAGGATGATTTCTAAACACAACAGTTCTGTATTTTTCCGTTCCATGAAAAGCATGTTAGTAGCACCCTAAAACAATTGTTCATCATAAAAATGCTCGTAGGACAGTATTCCTAAACAAACCTGAGCAACAATCAAGTATGAGACGTATAGTTACAGCATGAGCCCATTGGATCCCTAAACCAGCAACTAGATGAGAATTAATACTTTCAGAGTCTAACAATGGGCTTCGTCTACACCCTGTAAGAATATCTTTCAGAATGCCAGGAATAAAGTGTCAGCAATGAAACAAAGTTTTGGCATCATTAGGCCTTACCTTCAAAAATATAATGAACGGATTCATCTGCTTTCTGACCTCTGACTTGATTGGTTACTACAATTGGAACCCGTGAAAGTTCAGCAAGTGACCTTTCGTTCAAGGAAGTCACAACAAGACACCAAATAGCATAGAAAACAATAAGCAAACATTTTACAGAATACTTCAAAATTATGACCCCAAACAAACCATTAACAAAATACCAATCTTACTTCAGATAAGAACTTGGACAACCTGATGAGCACCGTTTACTTTCTCTCCTATTCTTCTCTTGTTCCCTGAAGGTTTACTTGTCACATCAGCAGCAGTTATAATCACATAGAAGTTAAATTAATATGAATAATTGAGTTGAAGAAAAAGGCAAGCACACGTTCACAACAATACTAACTATATAAATGTGCTGAAAAACGACATGCCTCCTCAGAGATAGATAACTAACAAAAGGTTTCTAAAATAAAATTGTTTTTCCCACCATTTATGTAAGCCATCCATGCAGCTATTGGCACAAAACTGGTCCATTACCCTCACAAATTCCAACAATCCACTCCACCGTCATTATCGCCAACCCAAACAAGATGACGACAACATTCTTCTCTCTTAGCCCAACACCAAGATATTGATCTTCACAGATATTCTGAACATTGTTGCCAAACCTTGCAATAAAAACCAACTACCAATAGCTCCCTGCCAATTCGGCACTCTTTTTATGCTCAATCATGGGCCAAAGTTGTAAAAATCTGCCAAGCAGCGATAGTCACACACAGCCTGAGCACATGTTAATGCCTAAGCAGCCACTTAAAGTTCAAGGCTCCATATGTGGAACATAGGTGAAAAGATAGCGCAAACCAAGAAAGAGGGGTCCAAGGGATAGCAAGATCATGCTAATCCATCAGGAATTTAGTCAAACTCTAGTATTCATGACATTTTAAGGGAGGTCCTGCGAAAAAAACTCAATTCCCCAATAATAAAAATCTTAAAAGTTCTTATTTCTCTATGACTATTAAAATTATCCATGTAACTTTCCTCACTAATCACGCCCGCCTCCTAGGGACTGGTTTCACATGTCAATATGATGTTATCATGCTTAAGCATGTTCGACACACACCCCCACCCTTTCGATTTTCCCATTGTTTTTTTAGGCAAAAAACTTGGAAACTGCAGAGGTTTATGCCGTAGGATTTTTGCCTCCTTGTACATTTAATTTGGGCATCCTTTCAACATAACAACGAATAGTAAAATGATACAAATAAAAAAATTTGTTGATCAAAAGGTTGGGATCCTTTGTATGGGGAACGATATCAAAAACAAACTGTCAAACTTACCTAAATAGGATTTTCCAAAGAAGGAATTCATTATAGGAAAATGATAAAAAACAAGCGCAGCCATCATGAAAAAACACCAAAATTTATGTGCTGCAACTTGCAAGACAATCAGTATAACTGTTTTACTCCATGGGAGGACTCAAAGGGTTAGAATTTCATAATATTCTTCTCATGTATGAGGCATAATATGGGATATATAAATGTGTCAACCAACAAAAGTCCCAAATCTAAGAGATGTAGGGTAAACAAGGAAAAAGAAATTAGTGGATCATAGAGAGATCCAATTACCCTTTTCATTTATGATGAGAGTATTGGACATGTGAGCCCACGACGAGTCATTATGCAAAAAATGTCATTCCAAATCATTCTCTGGTCTGAAATTAAGAATAACTAATTTGCATAGTAGGTCATTTTTTACAAATAGGGTTATTTACCATCTTAATAATCATACAGTTGTTGATTCAAATATTGAATAATAGAGGCTGGTGTTTGGATGATATCTAAGGAGTTAGATTAAGGATTCATCAAGTGATTGTTAGGTAAGGATCTCCAGCCTGATAAGGAGATGGCAATTCTTCTCTAAAGGCTAATATCTGACCAACATCTTGATGCAGGTCCTCTTCATAAGAATAGATATTCGAAGGTGTCAGGTAAGTTACGCCAAAGAATTTATTTAATGAGGTCGAGATAACCGAAGACCTATCGTGTATAACTATCACGATATAGGCATGCGTCCCGGAGATAAATGTATTACTATATGTCAGAGTGTAGACATTTAATCAAGGTCTATACACCGGTGAGTTGGTGTACACAAAGGGCATATGAGTAATACGATCTCTCAAAGGGATCATACAGGTTCACTACTGAACCGGAAGACATGAGCTCACTCATGAGATATTGTGACCAACCAAATTCCATGCATGGGCATCTTCATTTGGAAGCATGATAGATTTTATAGGAATGATATATGCTTTTGGAAAGTGTTAGAGAATATATTAAGTGGGTAATTGGATCTCACCAGGATCCAATTACCGCACTCATGTTTAGTCCCACAAGGATGTGCGATGGGACTCCAGACTATCTGTGAGGCTATATAAGGAGTCCCACACCCCCTGTACTCTTTGAGAAAATGCAATAGAATATACATCCCTTTGAGGGCTTCTCCCGTGGTTTCATCCTGCTTCTTGGGGAGTAGGGTTCCACGTAAATCTTCGTGTTCTTGATGTTTATTATTTTGTTTATCGATTTCGATTCCGCTTCTTATATTTCCACATGGTATCAAAGCGATCGATTCTAGGGCTTGTTCTTGAACATCTATTTGTTAAATTCATAGCAGTTTCAATTCCAGTATTTGATTCTCGAATCTTTATGTTTATGTTTACCTTCCTGATTGTTTGAGATTTCAACATGTTCAAGATCTAGGGTTTCTAAAGAAACCCCAATTCGCTTGCAAAGTCTGAATATCATTGTTGTCGAGTTCAAAAATCTTGCAGAATTCCTGCAATCCTAATCCTTACAGGATTTATCTTCATCTCACTCCTGCCGCCAACCTCTTAGACCTCGTCTCCGACTACACCGACGAGCCACGACGCATATCTGAAACCCCCCCCCCCAACTCGCCACTTCCAAGCGATGGCCCCTGTCGGGGACCACCAGTTCAATGACTTCGGGAGGGTGGGGGTGGCTCCGACATCGCATCTTCCTAGAGCAAGGTAGGACAATTCCTTAGCGTGCGATCTCCAGACGATGGATCCCTCCCTTCCCTTCTGTCGAACCCATGCGGAGCCCCACTCCTATCCTCTTCCAGTCCCAGGCGGCTCCAAACTTCCAACGACGGTGCAATGTTGCATCTCCTCTCCTCGACCTCCTTTTAAACTCGTCACCTTCTCGTGCGCAGGCGGCACATCTCTTAGGCCGAGCCCCTCAAGGAGCTTCTTGTGATCCAGGCGACACAACGAATCGTGCCTACTGCTGCCTCCTCTGATCGTCTTCGAGCCCCCAGTTGACAGGAAATGCACGACACAACCTCCAGGCGCCCCTCGTGATCCCCATACAGCCAGCTCTCCTTCGTCCAATCGACGATTCCCTGGTCCGATCATCGAGGTGTAGACCTCTATGCGGTACACCATCGGCAAGGAAGAAGCCCGAGGAGGAAAAGAGCAAAACTTGCAACAGAAACCACAATGGGGGCATCATTTCAGAGTAGAGTTTCCACTGGAACCCTAAATAAAAAAATGGACTAGAGAGAGGCCCAACTGAGTCGTGAATATATGGGTTTCTCTACGCATTTAAAAAAGGAGGGAGCGGGAGAGAAGATTGGGTCCAAGTGGGCCGAGATAAAAAGAGAGAGATAATGCATGTTTCTTGAAAAGATGCATACAAGAAAAAGAAGAAAAGTCGTACGCAATCATGAATGACATGGTTCACTGCATTATGCAAATGCTCTCGACATTTAATCAAAATGACATGGTTCACTGCATTATGTAGAATGGTGGCTCAATGAGAGATGATGTACTCAAAAATGTTTGAGTTTTTACTGAACCAAAGTATTTAAGAGTTAAGATGGATGTAGATATGATGAGTGTCATTATTCTATTGTCTATACTCAAGTCATCCATGAAGCTTGATAAAATTCATATTGTATGAATTAGACGAAGCATATGTAAATGTTGAAATGCTCTTATATTGAAGTTTTTTTGAGTTCAACTTAAGAGATCATTTGTCTTAAGCAATGGTTGTTGTTAGAAAATAGGAAGCAGAGGTGGAATCATAGAATAAAGAAATAAAACATTGAATAACAAAGAGATTTAACGTGGAACCCTACTCCCTACGGAGTGAGATGAACCACAGGAGAATGCCTAAGAGGGATGGTGTGTCTATTGACTTTCTCTCTCTTAATGGACTATAGGGGTGTGGGGCTCTATATATAGGACCCACGGAGTCTCCACATCCCACAGGTGTTAGATGTGGTACTAAACCCTTGGATCTCTTTAGGATCCATTTACCCATCTCTCTCATATATGACGCATACAATGAATACTCCAACACTCGCCCTCAAGCTGGAGCATGCAATGCTCAGCTTGGACAAAAAGAAAGAAACTCAACTCAACGCTACAGGACACTACAGACAATATCAACTCAACGCGCACAACTACTGTTGTCGAGGACGTTGCTTCCCATGCCGTGAGTGTGAGTCTGTTGAATCTCCTCATCAGAGAGCATGTGCTCCGAACTGCGCCTGTCAGAGTCACTGCAACTGGAAATAAGTCTCCTCGTCGGAGTAATTTGGCCAGCCACAACATGTAGACAACTGCTCCATCTCTGAAAAGGGCCGAACTGAAAAAAGATCGTGGAAGTGCAATCCTCGTCGGAGTCCACGATCGCTGGAGAATGGAGTCTGAAAGGTCTCCTTGTCGGAGAACTAGGTCTCTCCCATCTGGCACAAAGAATGGTACTCTACGCTGAAGTCCCAATGATACCACATGAAAACCCTTGCAACATGGCATAGAGAATGGTCCTCTACTCTGGAGTCCCTATGGCTCACATGAAAACTCGGATCGACAAAACAAGAAGAATGGTGGGGACCACGACAAAAAATGGTAAACATGTGCCCATCTGAAAAGACCGCATGCTCGTGCATGTGTGAAACTGACTTGGAATCTGACGTCGAGTATGACAAAATATATGTAGAGTCTGAAAATCGACTGGTCTGGAGAATATCTGAATCTGACCTCTGAATCTAGAACAAGACCTGTGACTCTACACCATATTCCCCCTTTCTCCCATACTCGTCGTAATGATAATCGTCGACCAAGTTAGGAGAAGACAAGATAATACATAAATATGGGGAGACAATAAAACATCACAAATGCCGATATATATATATATATATATATATTTCAGCTTCAAAATTTTCCCTTTTTTAAAGAATTACGTACGCTTTTGTAGTGTACGTGCCTTTTTTTAAGCAAACATTTTTTTAACTGCACTGCCCTCTTACCCCTTTTTTACATGGCCTCTCATCTTTTTTATTTTTAACATAGCAGGTCCATTTTGGGCCAGAACATAACCACGCATCCCTATTTAGGGTTCCCCTGTTGGGGATATCCCACAAAATCGCAGCAAGGGTTTAACGTCGCCGCTAGGGCTTGCACGAGGGCGCTGCCTAAGTTGCGCGCCTTGGGCATGAGATGCGCGAGGGAACAGGAGGCTATGTGTGCTGCTAGAGATGGAGGTGACCGATCTTGGGGAACCCGCCTGAAGGGGTCAGCTAGGAGGATGTAGCCTGCGCACGCTCGCAGGCTGCTGGGGATCACGGGGGATGGGGTCGGTACGCGTGATCAGACGCACAAGATTGTGTCGCAGCGTGATGAGGCTCCGCCTGAAGCTACGACGGAAGAAGAGGGTGTGCCTGGAGCGTGGCAGCATAACTGGAGAGGAAGGGGCTCGCGTAAAAGAAGCTCCTTGTGGCCTGGAGCCCTATCGCATGTAGGCTTGCCGTTGATGGAGTGGGCGTGTTGCTGGAGCGTGAGGCACAAACCTAGAGATCGGGCTCGCCTCCCTTCATGCAGGGATCGGAGATGAAGGGGGAGGCGAGGCTCGCTGCTGGCAGGAGGGTTGCGTCATCTGGAATGTTGGGTGGGAACGCGCGAGGGAGATGCGCGCTCTGGAGAGATGAGGAATCACGGCAGGTTGCCTGCGCGAGATCAAGAATTCTGGAGATGTGCCTCCGATGCCATGATACGCACCTCCTAGTGAAGATCTCTGATGGAAAGGCACCATATATGGAACAGGAACTTGCGTAGAAGAATGTGTATACGAAAGGGGCTGCAAGGCAGTGCTTGCTGGAGAAGATTTGGTTGCTGCGGCATCGAGCATTGAGCGCTAGATCTTGGAAATAGTCCCACGAGGGGAGGAACAGACTAGGGTTTCAGAAAATCTAAAATATCAAGTGAAATTTGATGATTTTACAGAATCTTTATTCGCTAAACCAATCTTGATATTTGAATACCAGGGTTTCAAGAACCCTGATTTTCACGAACTGGAATGATATTGAATAATAATCTTCAACGAATGAGTTTTCATAATCAACTCCGAAAAAACTCGAATCTCGAATCTAAATAAAGAAAAATAAACTCCTCGAGAATCGACCCGATACCATGTTAGAAAATAGGAAGCGGAAGCGGAATCATAGAATAAAGAAATAAAACATTGAAGAACAAAGAGATTTAACGCAGAACCCTACTCCCTAAGGAGCGGAATGAAACCATGAGAGAACGCCTTAGAGGGTTGGTGTGTCTATTAACTTTCTCTCTCTTAATGGACTACAAGGGTGTGGGGCTCTATATATAGTACCCACAGAGTCTCCACATCCCACATGTGGTAGATGTGGTACTAAACCCTGGATAGGGTAAATGGATCTCTTCAGGATCCATTTACCCATCTCATTCATATATGACGCATACAATGAATACTCCAACAATTGTTTATAGACAATGGAAGCACAATGGAAGCATGGGTCTGACCCATGTAAGAAGGAAATTCTGAGAGTTGGTTGTACTTCTGTGACTTCCATACATACGACATCCAAAGAGTTGGATGAATGCCAATACTGCAACGAGTTAATGTATTAATAGTATGACTATCTAGACTATTTGAAATCGTTAGAGAAGGACCTGGATAGTGCATCGTGATATTATACATCTACATATAATCACTGAAATTGACTTGCTTATTTGACAAGATCAAAGTCTAATAATTGCACCTCATTCTTCAAATAACACTTACAATTGGTTGCATATGATTTAGAAGACAAGAAAATTGGATCTTAAGGTTTAATAGTCATCCACATGGATATTGATGCAATTGTTGCAACAATCTCCATTGGATCTATAGACTACATTTTTCCAATTGGAGAGTCCTTAGTCTTAGAGAATGTCTCTATCACCTAGATATTAGAATACATTCATTGTTTATTTCTAAATATTGGAAATAAACATGTATTCTGGAATACACCTATCATATGGTGTGATAGATGTATTTCAGGAGTAATCTAACATCTAGAGGATTCTACTAACTTAGAAAATTATGAATGGTTCATTAACACTTCTAATACTGAAAAAGTAAATCTTAAAAGATCAATAGGAGGATGAAGAACATTTAACAATGATCTAGCAATTAACCTTGGATATATGTCTATTAATGAAAGATCAATAGAGTAGTAAGAGACGAAACTTTACATTGTCTAAAATTTCAAATCTTACATACTTGTGAATATTATATTCCAAGTAAAATATCCAATGCACCCTTCTTCGGAAATAGTGTAAGATGCCAAGGTATTCAAGATTGCATACATATTGATGTATGTGGATCATCTATATCATAATAAACATTAATGATATGTGATATCAGTTGATTATTATTTGTGATATAAGATTTCTTCCCTTCACATTAAAAACCTTTGAAATATTCAAACATTTCACAATTTTGGTTTAGAACCAAAGTTTGAAGGAATATGAAATGAATTTGATCTAACCAAGGTAGCAAGTAACTATTAGATGAATTCAAGGAATACCTTGTGGAGAAAGGAATATCGTTTCTATCTCACTTCTCCTAGTACACCTTAACTCAATAGAGTTGTAGGGAGATATAATTGGATCATGTGTGACATGATTTGATCAATGATTACTATTAGCATAATTACCTCTGAGTTTCCAAGTACATATGTAGTAAAGACTACAATGTATATCCTTAATAGATAGATTCTATGCAAATCTGAACCCGAAAACCCTCATATGCTTTGGTTTGGAACCTAGCCTGGTGTTGGACACTTGAGGATATAAGGGTTGCTTGATCTGTGTGATAACATGGATGCGAGAAAGCTGGAATCTAGCACCAGAGACTGCTACTTCATTTGGAACATAAAGGATGGTATTGGATACCTACTTTATGACCTTGAGATTCTTAAAAAATTTCATGTCTAAGATATGATTCTAAAATGATGACTTTCTTGAGAATCAAGATGAAAATGAAGTAAAGAAACTCATTGAATCTTGAGAAGATAATGAGGCTCATGAAATCAGAAACTAAAAGGACAATTACAGATGAAACATCCATACCACTTCAAGTTAATTTGAGGATGGATTCCATGTGTCAGTTATAAAAACCTCAAAGGGAGTCTCGTCCTTGAGACTCAAGTCAAGGTCTTTATGTGTTTTGTCTAGATTTCTTATGGTCATAAAAGCCTCAAAGGGTTTTGAACCCATAAAAACCTCAAAGAGAAAACAAGCCATATATATTTGTATCTAATTACAAATGCTTGTTTTGATGATTACATTTAGAAAAACTGTGGATATCTTTCTCTCATATCAGCTTCAGTTTCCCACGTCGCATTTTCGACGCCGTGTCGATGCCACAACACCTTGACCAATGGAATTTCTTTGCTGCGAAGCTTCTTCACAACACTGTCAAGTATCTGCACCGGCTTCTCCTCGTATGTCAAATCAGGCTCCACGTCAAGATTCTCGTAGCTGATGACGTGTCGAGGGTCGTGCACATACTTCCTCAGGTTGGATATGTGGAAGACATCGTGAATCGCTGAAAGATGTGGAGGAAGGGCTACTCGGTAAGCAACCTTCCCCACCATAGCAAGGATCTCGAATGTTCCAACATATCGTGGCGCCAATTTGCAATGAACGCCAAATCTCTGCACTCCCTTCATGGGAGATACACGGAGGAATACCCAATCTCCAACCTATAATTGATAGGAATGTCATTAATATGAGATTAAGTTAATTTTGTAATAAAGGAAAGAGAAGAAGATTGGATACCTGAAACTCTAAATCTCTTCTCCGACGGTCTGCATAGCTCTTCTGGTGGCTCTATGCTGTTAGAAGCCTCTGTCTCACAAGATCAACAGCTCCCGCGGTCTCCTCCAAGAGATCTACAGAATATAGAGCATGATCACCTACCTCACGCCAACTGAGAGGTGTGAGGCATCTCCGCCCGTATAGGGCTTCGAATGGTGTCATGCCGATACTGGAATGATAGTTGTTATACGTGAACTCCACTAACGACAGATGGTCCTTCTAGGACCCTTTACATTCTAAAGTGCAAGCGTGGAGCAAATCCTGTAGTGTCTGAATGGTGCGCTCACTCTGACCGTCGGTCTGTGAATGATATGCAGAACTCATCTTCAGCTCTGATGTAGTGCTGACATGAACTGATGCCAATAGTGATGTAAACCTCGAATCTCTGTCAGACACCATCTCACGTGGTATACCATGTAGCCTAATGATGTTCTGCACATACAGCTTGGCCAATCTGGAATCCTGAAGAACTGTCTTCCAAAAACAATCAACAAGTGCATGATGAGCAGATAACCAATCCATGCCTAGAATCAAGTCGAACTCATCAAGCTGTAGAAGTAGACAATCTGCGAGCATCTCGTGTCCGCCAATCAGTATGGGCAAGTGCCTGACTATCAGAGAAATAATAAACAACTGACCACCTGGCCCTCGGATGTGATATGGAGAAGAGAGAGTCTCTACGACTCTACCTAAATAAGTAGCCTCGAAGCAAGAAAAGAATGGGTTGCACCAGAATCAAATAGAACATGGAAAGGTAGGCCCAAGACTGAGACCATACCTTTCACCACAGTAGCAGTTGAACGTGCTTGCTCCTCAGTAACTGCATGTAACTGCCCCTGCCTGGCTGATGCAGCACTGGAACCTGCCACACTCTGCGTCTGTCTCTGCTGCTTTCGCCTAAGGTTGGAGTTCCTGCCATGAAAACTCCTTGAACGTTGTGTCTGAGGCTGTGACTATGAAGGTTGTGGTTGAGGCTCGCCAGAAGCATGTGGGCACTGTGCTCGGTAATGTCCCCACTCGTGACATCGGTAACATCGGACTGGTCGAGTAGATGGAGTAGTCGTGTTTGTGCTCCGAGCTGGTCCTGCAGGTGGTCTGTCTGCTCGCTGCGACCCAGATGGTCGAGCGGAATCTGTGCCATGTCCGGTAAGTGCTCCTCCTAAGGTAGTCGATGGAGAAGAGCGAGCATTGCCTGAGAAGGTCGAACCTGTAGGTCGGAACCGTCTGGCTGATCTTTATTGCTGGTATGGTCGATGTATCGATCCAAAAGATCACCGCGGTCTAGACGGTGCTCCAGACGAGCTCCCGAAACGTCTCCCTCTAATGTCCTCAAACTTCTCCGCTGCATCGGTAGCCTCGGAGATGGATGTGATGTGAAGTCCAGCCAACTTCTCCTGTACTTCCTCTCGAATGCCGCCAATGAACTTTTCCATATTCTCCTCAGGAAATGCGCCAGCTGCTCGTGTATGTCATGACAGCTCGGTGTATCGCATAAAGTAATCTCTAGCTGTCATCTGTCCCTGACGAAGCTCTGCAAAAAGTCGGCGCTGGGACTCCTTCCATTTCGTAGAAAAGAAGTGGGATATAAACCTCGTCTCGAAATCGTTTCATGTAGGCTCTCGGCCTAACTCAGATACTACGGCCTCCCACCATCTCTCAGCAAAGTCTGTTAGTGAATACTCTATGAAAGATAGCCACGTGTTTCGTGGCGCATGAATCATCCTTAGCACCTTCATTACTCTCTTCAGCCACTGCTCAGCAACATCTGGTGGACCTGTGCCCTCGAACAAGGGTATGTTGGCCCGCTGATAGGGAGTGAAGACCGACTGGTGCATGTGAATGGCGGAATACTCGTGTGCATCCACGTCAGCAAAGTCAACAGGGTCCTGCTCCCTGTCAAAGTCCGCATCATCTGCTCCATGCTCAGGAACCTCCTCAAGTGGATCATCAGGATGAGGCTGCGCTACCACAACAGACTGACGTTGGTCCCGCCGTGTTCCATCCTGTGATGGATGGTACGTGAAATCTAATAGGTCCTCAAATCTCATCTCAATATTTGTCTGTCTGTCGGCAATCTCAGACTGCTGAGCCAAGATCTGCTCCTGCTGACCTCGCATGGCAGCTTGCAGCTGCTGGAGGTCGGTGAGGGCAGCCAGTATGCGTGTCAACTGGTCAGACGTCTCCTGACCGGGTCGGGATGTCATGGCTCTGCATGAGAACTAATTATTAGTCATAATATTTAGTGTTCGCAGTGCTTTTTCTCTTCTTGGGACATAATATGAAAATTATTGAAATGATGATATCTGTGGTGATTGAATCTGAATGTCATATTTCCCCTTCTCGGATTCACGATTGCCGCTATCCGAGAACTTAATGCGATCGGAATTGAAATACTGCGAATATGTGTATTGGGGTACCACTACTCTAATACCAAACTGTGAACCCCCTAGGATTCGGGTACCGTTTACGCTACTTTCACAGCATTTCATTCACACAGGATCGCACAATTTACAGAAAAACAGGGAAAATCTTCGCGCGGATAATTTTCCACATGACATTCATATCCACAATCATAACCACAAATTAATAAAGACAAATGGCACCAAAATCTCATTTCATTAATTTCCATATAATTTTACAACATGTACAGTGACTGACAGTACATAGAGTAGTCCCAAAATTTTTAAGCAGAAGAGAAGGAAACATACTACATTATCAACCGAATAAAAACTGAGACAAAATAAACCATACCGTCTTGTATATATTCTGTCTCCTGGAGTCATCAACACGCAACTGAGCTAAAGGCTCCTTGCCTGCCATACGTGCTTTTTTAAAGGAAGAAAAGGCATCAGCGGGCGCTGGTACTTCCCATAAGTTTGTATATATAAAAATATCAACTGGCATTTAAATGTTCAAAAGTAAACAAGTAGAAAGGTGGAATAAGTACAATTTACATCTACTTGTTCAAGAAAAAATGGTTTTCAAGTTGTGTGCAAGCATCTCTAATTATCGCCCATTAACCCAACACTTCCCATATATGACATATTTATATTGTAGTTGAATATTCATGCATCTATGAGTGTAAGTATATATCATTATTTTCTTCAGATATCATAACTGTGAGTGATGATGGAAAAGTCGGAGATTGGAAAGGTTTCTTGATTTATTTAGACTCTTAAGTTTAGCGGATAGTCTGTGGTCTTGGTTAGTGTGTAACCTCACACTATGACTCTAAGACTTGGAGATTGTCTTAGGGTTGAGGTGCCTCCGTAGGCATGCGGTGTAGTATAATGCATCCTAACTAAGTTCTCAACACGTCCACTAGTATAATGAGATTTCGAATCAGATTATAGTCATTTCTATTTACTCAACTTTAATGGTAATCCTTCAAACCCCAAGTGCAACTCTGTCATATTTAACACTAAATGATGTAGATTTAGATATGGATGATCTGAATGTAGAATCGTCAAGTCTGTTGGCGAAAGAAAAACTCAAGCGGTGAAGAAGCCAACAAAAGGGCTCTTCCGTCTCGCCCTCTAATTGGAAGCGTGGTCCAATAGAGGGATAGGTCTACTCCAAAACTACGCCACTAAGATGGGTGAGAGAGATTTCCCGGAAAAGTCACTCTAGAAAAACGGCCCGACCGGTAACGGGCAACCGAGCTCGTACGAAAAACTAAAACCAAGGATCCCCCGCCTGGGTATCGTAAAACCAAGGGTCAGCGGAACTGGTCTAAAGTCGGGATCCCAACGAGGCATAAAAACATTACGATCTCGCGTAAAAACCGAAAAGGGACTGGGATCCTAGACCCATGCACTAGGCGGCCGCTGCCCTAACTGGACTTCCTTTCTTCCGTCCAGCTGAGAGTCATCGCGCTCTCGCACGGTCAGGTGTAAGGGTCACCATGACCAACACTCTGGATTATATATCATTACCACTTATCATCTTATGAACGTGTATGATTTTGCCCTCCTTTGTCATGTTAAAGGGGTTACACCAACCAGATAATCTACTAATCGAGTCTTAAATCTAAGATATGTAATTTATTGAAAATGGAAGGTCCAAAACTAGACCCAACATTCCAACAGGTGATTGTTGATTCAAAGGAAGTACAAACCCCAAAATCCCCGTTCAATCTCAGCAGTCCACAACAGATAAGTGTTGAAATATACCCATTTTTTCTGGAACAATAGAGAACTGATTGAAAAAATATTCCCCATTATATATATATATATATATATAAATTCTAAGAAGCCATATTTAATTTCAAGTTTCCCCCAGACACCTGAATATTTTTGCAGAGAAATGAGCTAGGGATACTCAATAAAGAGTTTTATTATATAGTAAATTATGGGTCTTCCCATAACTTTAAACATGTAGCTTCTAAATCTAGAAGCTTACAAAGACATGAAGAAGTTGGCTGGGCGGGCAATACACACATAATGGCCCATTTAGAAACAACCGTACCCGTCCAACCTCTAAGTAGAAAGATATGATGTGCAACATTAAGACTTTCATTCGGAATTTTAATAACTGATTAATGGAAAAATTGACATAGACTTATTTGTTAACCATACAGGAAAGTTTAATTATTAAGAAGATTCAGACCTTTTGACAAGAAGAATCCTTGAAAGTAATAGTAAATAATAGAGAGACTCATGGAGGACTGCTATGCTTCCAAACTTTGATTTTGGGACAATCAAACACAGAAGTGTGCAAGGGTTAGCTTAAATTTGACGATGCACAAAGAATTTACAGTAAAACCATTTAAACGAGGAAATTGAGAGGCCCAGAGATTTTAAAAAAAATAGAAAAGGGATATGATCTTTTTAAATATGTACTCAAGTAAAACCAGATTTGTCCTAATTAAAATCAACTTGTCAGAACTTATGATAAAAAAACATAAGTATTGGCTATCGTTAATTACCACCGAGTAAATTAACCATATTCTTAAACATGAATCTACCATAGTCAACCGAGATGGATATACCCTTGGGAATAAATGTATTGTTAATCTTTATATGGAAAAAGAAAACGAGCATAACAGATCGTAGATGCTATTTCTAACCTTAAACCTTATTTATATATCTACTCCTGTCACAATAGATTTTAACTCTTCATATATAAATATGATATATATATAAGATTTTGATTGATAGAAAACAGCGTACATTAAGGCAGAAAAGGAATGCAAATCAATAATGACCTGTACATCTAAATTCCCAGCTTTACCACAAATCAAGAAAACAAAACTCATGTATGGCAACAAAGGAGAAGGTGATCTGTACATGCAAGGCAGCAAGGAGGGGGAAGAGGGAATTGTACCTAATAGGATCAAATTGACATGCAAGCAGTGCTAAACTAAATAAGATCTAAAATTTATAATTTCAAGTTTATTTTATGAGCAGAACCCAAATTTCCAGCAACATATTGCTCCATAAAAGAGCATCAACAGAAGTTCTAAAAGTGTAGAAACTTCATATATGGCAGCAAGAAGGAAGGGGAGGATTGTGCACGTATGGCAGCAAAGAAGGGGTGAGGTTGTACCTTTAATTTAGATCTCCAAGATGGAGATCACAACATGCATGAGGTCATATTGAGGATTGGCAAGGATTGTTGGAGCAGTTCTGGAAATCTGAAGCAGAAATGGCTGCCCAAATGAGAGCAGCAGCAGTATTGGAGGTCCTCCACCAAAGAAAATGGCTCAAGCTACTTCCAGAGCAGTAGCTTCAGCTGCTGGACAGCTGGGGTTCTCCATGGTTGGCAAGAGCTGCTCCTGATTTGTTGTATTTTCTCCAGCAGAAAAATAGAGAAGGAAGAGAGCCCTTCGGAGGAACTCGGGAGAGAAAGTAGAGAGTAACAAAGGTTTTGGGGGGAAAGGGTATAAATAAGGAAGTAAGTGGCCCCTTAAGTTGACAAGTGGAAAAAGTTGTACCAAGTGTTTTGCAAATAAAAACTCAAACGGCTGTTCTGGCAAGCAGATGTCTGCTGCTACCTTTTTTAAAAAAAAATATTTATTTATTATTTTTTTAAAAACCAAATTCTCTCCTTACTTGGCATACATAAAACTGACCGTATTCGCGCATCAGATGTCGGATTTCGACGTGCGACATCTCGATTTGATCGTCTCTGAACAACGATCAAAATGAGTATAATATCGATATACCTCCAATCGGGTTTGAATGCCCGATATTTTTGAGATACAGTTTTGGTTTGGATTTAAATTTTGTGAATTAAAAATATCAAAGGACTTCCGATTGACGAACGATCGATTCCGTTGGTCTTCTTTTGTCGAATCGGATTTTATGACGGTCTCGGTTTGTTTCGCAGTTTCCAAATTTGCATCGTGGCTTTTTCGCGGCACGCATTACGACGCGACCGATTTTTGATCGATTTCTCCCTAACAACATTTGAATTGCGATCAATTGATCATTTAAAGTTGTTTGGCATTGACCAACAACTTTATTGGGTTAATCAGACCCAAATCTGATCGAGTCCGGGTTTGATTGGAATTCGGGTGTTACATCAGTTAAGACCAGTAATGATCTGATTTCATATGATGAAGCTTCCAAGCATCATGACATGGAGAGATGGATGTTAAGCAATAAAATCTAAAACAAACTCCATACACAAGTGTTGTGTATGGATCCTCGAAGATTCACCTATAAGGGTGACACCCGTTAGGTGTAAATGGATCTTCAAGAAAAGAGGGAACCAAATAAGAAGGTAGAGGCCTTCAAAGCACGGCTCGTATCTACAAGATACATACGAAAAGAAGACGTCACTTGCGACGAGACCTACTCTTCAGTGATCATGCTTAAACCCATCAGAATATTCTTAATTGTTAAAAAATAAGAATACGTAAGCAGAATCAGAGAAATAGTTATAGAATAAAACTTTAGGAACACTAGGATTTAACGTGGAACGTTGCTCCCTAATGAGCGGGATAAACCACATGAGAACGTCTCAAATGGTTGATGTATGCATTGCACTTTCTCACTTGATACAGGAGGTTTGGGGCTTCTTATATAGCCTCCACAGAGCCTCCAAGTCCCACCACTGGTAAATGTGGTGGATGTGGTAAATGGATCTTGCAAGGATCCATTTACCCATCTTACATGATAAATGACACATACTTTAACACTCCTCCTCAAGCTGGAGCATACAATGCTCAGCTTGGAGAAATAAAAAGAAATCTCTCAAACTCACAATACAAGATACTACAGACAATATCAACTCAACGCACACATTTACAACTCAACGCAAGTGAGGAGGAACAAACGGACTGGAGTATGAGTCAAAGTGAATCTCCTCGTCAGAGAGCGTGTGCACTGTACTGCACATGTTAGAGTCACTGCAACTGAAAATGAATCTCCACTTGGAGAACCCTAGCCCACCACAACATGTGGACAACTGATCTATCTCTGAAAGGGCCGAACTGGAAAAAAGCCACGGAGACGATCCTTGTCGGAGTCCACAGTCATTGGAGAATGGAGTCTGAAGAAGCCTCCTCATCAGAGAATTGGGTCTCTCCCATACTGGCTCAGAGAGTGGGATCTCTACTCTGGAGTCCCTATGAAACTACATGAAAACCCTACCCCACATGGCATAGGGAATGGGATCTCTACTCTGGAATCCCTATAACACATATGAAAACTCTGACCAAAAAAAGATGAGGACCACATAAAAAGTGATGGCAAACAAGTGCACATCTGACTACAGACCGCATATATGTGCATGTCTGAAAAGGAGTCTCTCTCTGGAGAACTCAAAGAAATCGAGTCACTCAAACATGGAGTGCCTCAAACTTGGACTTTGAACCAATTCACAGAGTCTGAAGATGAACTGTAGAGTCTGAACATCTGACTGGTCTAGAATCTGACATTTGTATCTGGAACAGACCTATGACTCTATACAATACTCCCCTTTCTCCCTTACTTGTCGGAAAACAATAACATCAATAAAGTTGGGAGAAGACAAAAAATGGGGAAACAAAACATCACATAAGCTGATAACATTTTTCCTCTTGGCTTTTCTTTTTAATTTTTTTAATCATCATTTTCTCGGTTATTCCATTTTTTATAGTCGTCTCTCCCTTTCTCTCTCTCTTTTAAAAAGCTGTTCACAATTTTTTTCTTCGATTTTTCCTTCTTTTTAATAGTCGACTCATTTTTTATCACGTATGAATTTTTTATGCACTTTTTCTCGAAATAAATTCTTTATTTTCAAATCAGCCCCTCTTTTTTTTCAATATACAACCGAACTCCATCTCTCCCTTTTTTACATTTTTTCAATCTTTTCGACCCACTTGGACCTCGTCTGCTTTTTTTTAATAAACACGGAGCCATGTTGGGCTAAACCCCCAAATGCGCATATACTAGGGTTCCCAATCTGGGAACCCTCCGCCACCGAGGGGAAAGATGGAGCTTTAGGGTTCCACTTGGAACCCCTCTTTCTCAAAGATGACGCCCCCAATGGGGGCCCTTCACTTTTTGATGCTGCCTGCGTTGAGGGAGGAGGGGCGGCTACGGGAGGAACTCCGCAGCTGGAGCCTCCCTCTTTGGACATGTTGAACCGCCCCAGCCACGACAGAGAGAGGAGGATCGTAGTCGCTTGCCGTTAGACCGGGTGTTGGGGCATGTTGCCTGGGGCCGCCACGACCGCCTGAAAATATAAACGGAGCTCGAGGCTACCGCCAGGATGAGAGGAGCTCACCGCCTGAGAAGATGCGGCAGCCTGAGGGGATATGCTAGATCTGTGTCGTCGTCAATGGTAGAAGGCACTGCTGGAAGAAGTCCGCAAGGGGGAGGGATTTGCCTGCGATCTGGAGTCTGATCACAAGGTTGGGATATTCTACGAGATGCCCTTCATCACCTCCAACAACAGCGCGCTCCGCCTAGGAGCTTCTTGGACTTGCGCAGTGGTTGATGCCGATTAGAACTGGGGCCATCGTCGAAGGAGACTTGGAGATAGGTGCAGCGAACAGTGATGTTGCTCGAGTGCCGAGGATAAAGGCTGGAGGCTACAGCGTGAGGGGAGACTCGCCTCAGCCTGAGGCGATCAATGGTTGGCGATGAGATCAGCCGTCGAACTGGAAAGTGGCCGTTTTGCCTGAGCATCGAGAAGAAACCCTAGAAACCCTAGATTAGGGTTTCAAAAGATTTCCTAAAAATCAAACTGCATGTCTCTCCTTGGATAAATCACAGTAACTAATCTTCACGAACAAATCTTCAATAATAATCAATAATCAACTCTTAAACAAATCATGAAACTAAACCTCGAGAATTGAACCCTATCTGATATCATGTTAGAAAATAAAAATGCGGAATCGGAATCAGAGAAATAGAATAAAACTTTAGGAACATCAGGATTTAGCGTGGAACCCTACTTCCTAAGGAGCGGGATGAAATCACGGGAGAACGCCTCAAAAGGATGGTGTATGCATTGCAATTTCTCACTTGATACAGGAGGCCTGGGGCTTCTTATATAGCCTTCATAGAGCTTCCAAGTCCCACCACTGGTAAATGTGGGACTAAACTCCTAGAAGTGATAAATTGATCTTGAAAGGATCCATTTACCCATCTTACATGATAAATGATGCATACTCTATCACTAACTATAGCTGTACAACTTGACTTTGACGTATAGAAGATGGAAGTCAATATTGCATTCCTATATGAATACCTCAATGAGGATAATCATATGAAGTAGCCACAGGGCTTCATAGCTAAGAAAAGCGAGGTGTGCAAGCTAAAGAACCATCTATGGACTCAAATAAGCTTCCAGTTGTTGGAAAATCAGATTTAATAAAATTATAACGGTAATAATTTCATATAAAATCTTGATGAACCATGTGAAGCTTAGTGAGAGTGCCATTATATTCATTGTGCTAAAATGTAGAAAAAATCCTAATCATTTGGAATGATACAAGGATAATAATAAGTGTTTTATGATCTGGCTATTGCATACCTTGAGATATGATCTCAAGGATACCTCTCAGATCTTAGTTCTGAAAATGTTTAGCAGCAAAGAGATGAGGGTATTGGGACCGACACATTAGTGGTACACCTAGGACATATTCCATTTTTGTTGGAAAACACCAAGGAATGCTTTTTTCCCTTACGATATTGTACCGACCCATCTAAAAGGATAGCACCTCAAAAAAGTTGAGGATGTGAATGCCAAAGGTACATGCCCTAGTGCATTAGCTATGGGAAGCTTTTGTGTATGCTATATGTGAATGAAAACCAGATGTTTGTCATGCAGTGGGAGTAAACTATTACTAATCCTACTATGGAGATAAAACACTTGATTGCAGAAATAATAATATCTTCAGAGACAGTGATCTCAAATTCATCTTTAAGAACTTAAGACTTTATAGATAGTGATCTAAAAGCTCTTAACTGCAAGATGCCTTATAAGACTTAAGACCAGTCCTTAGTCTTTGGAGATGGAGATCTTCGGGAATAAATGTATTCTAATAAGGATAATAGAAATTACATACTGGTTATAACGATTATCAAATTGTAGAGTCAAAGACACTATGATTGCTTTAACAAAATTGAGTTGGTTGCATAAGATGCAACATTCGCATTGGATGTGAACACTGTTACTAGGAGATATGCAAGTACCGTAAAAGAACTTGGCATAGTCTCTTGGGAACAGAATGACTAATCAGCTTACCTAGCTATTTTTCTAAATAGCTTATGATTAGCACATTAGTGTCGATTTAAAGATTAGCCCATTAATAGCTCATTGAGCTAGTGGGAGATTATTGGATATTCAAGCCCACGGCGACCCAGTATGCGATAAATGTTATTACAAATATCATTCACTGATCTGAAATAAAGAACTAATTTGCATAATAGGTCCTTTAGTACAATTAGGGTTGTGTACCGTAGCCATCTTAATGATCAAACATTGTTGATTCAAATGTTGAATCATAGAGGTTGGTGCTTCGATGATATCTAAAGAGTTTGATTGAGGGCTCATCAAGCATTGTCAAGTGATTATTAAGAGAGGATCTCCAACATAAGAAGAAGATGGTGATTCTTCTCTATAGGCCGATACCTAATCGACTTCTTGATGCAGGTCCTCTACATAGGAATAGAGATTCGAAGGTGTTAGATAAGTTAGGTCAAAGAGTTGACTTAACGAGATCGAGATAACTAAGACCTATGTCGTATACTATCACAATATAGGCGTGCATCATCTGACCAAAGATAAATATGTTATTATATGTCTGACTATGTACGTTTGGCAGACCTATATGTTGATGGCCCAATTAAGGTTTATACACTAACGTGTTGGTGTGCATACAAGAGCATATGAGTAATGCGATATCTCAAAGGGACCATACAGGTTCATTACTGAATCGGAATACATGACCTCACTCATGAGATATTGGGATCAAATTCTGTGTATGGTCGTCTCGCTTTGGAAGCTTGACCGGAACTTGTTGGTTTGATATATGCTTTTGGAACGTATATGATCAATACCTTGGTATGATATATGCTTTTGGAAAGTATATGATCGATACCGACTCCTAATGATGAAATGAGAAACTTAATGGTAAAACCCTGAAGAAGACAGTCTAAATAAGATCTAAAACTTCGGGTTTATTATAGGTCTCCCAGTATGCAGGATGTAAATGTATTAGGAATACATGATAGCAATGTGATAATAAACGCTTGTATAACCATGACGCTTCCATTCCGAGTGAGTGAGAAACATATCTAGATTTTGGTGACTCCTCTCAATAGATAAGTAATCTAATCTTGGTCCAAATGTTGGACAATGATCTGAATGTGATTCAGATGCAATGAGAAGATTAGATTTGCGGCTTTGATTTAATCAAACATCTATGGCAATGTTCGGAAATACGGTCCATGCGATCCTATATGTGTATTTAATCACTTGACCAAAGCGCATATGTTATATGCGCCAATATGCGGTCAAACAGCATATGATCCGATTATACGGCATTTGCGACCGCATATGTGGTTGCATATCTGAACAAGAGACTTTCATATATGATTCCTGTGTTTTTTGTTTAATTCATAACATGTTGATGAGACATTAACTCGATTTTTTTTAGCAACTCTTTTATCATCATTTACATTGATGTTTCTTTTCATTATTCTGGTATATACTGCATTTGTGAATATAATCTAAGGCATTTTTCTCATATCCACATCTTTCCATTATTCATAACACTTAATGAACTTTTTTTTACCTTTTGAATTTTCTATCTAATGAAATTCATTCTATTTATTTGAATAAAACATGAAATATTTGACTAACAATTACATTTTTGTGCTTCTAATAAATTTTATATGCAAATACAATTTTTCCCTTTATTTTGTGTCAATAAGTTGTGTCCCTTAGAGATCCATATATATGTATGATTTTGGGTGTATGATGTGTATACATATGGTTATTCTTTATCTTTTCTTATCTATAGGATCCATATATGCATTAAAGGTTTTCTTATAGAATTTGTGTGCTCCCTGTTGAATCCAAATTTGTATGTGTATATATATGCGTTAAATTCAAAATATACATTAAAAAATAATTAATTTATAATATCATGCTTATATACTTATTGATTATATTACCTTATTTCAAATTTTTTATTTTTGAGTTTGTTACATATCAAATCTTCTATATAATCACATTTTATGATTGTGTTTTTTAATATTTTAAATTAAAATATTATAAACCGGCACCGCATAAACCGTGTATACCTCTGTATACTCCTCTGCATATCGGCTTACTTGCTTTAGATCGCATAACCGAACGAATACCACATACCACATTTCTGAACCTTGATCTATGGTAGGTCCTAGAGATTTGGATTTGAGATATGATCTCAATATCTAAGTCACTATACGTGGAATATACAATCGTCATGTCCTTATCTTCAAGTATCTGTGGAGAAAACGCATTATCATTGAAAGAGTTCAAGATAATTCCATTGTTAATATATCTGAGCATTGGAAATTGAAAATTAAATATGATTTAATTGTCATAAATAATATGAATGTGATTCATGTTGTTTAGACATATGAGAATAAAGATCCAAGATAATTAAACATAATTTAATTATCAAGGATATGAATAATGTGGATAGCACTATCCATATTAATCATATATATTATAAAGGGATTTTATCACTTGTGCCCCTCCGAGATATCGCAATATCAGTTATGCCCCTATCTTTTTGGTAATATCAGTTGTGCCCCTCAATTCTTGCTCCGTCATCGGTTGTGCCCTTCCGTCAGATTGACCGTCAGAAAACTAAAATAACTATAGTTTATTCAAACCATGATGTGGTTACGAAGGGTAATATGGTCAGAATGAAATTAAAGGTGGTGAAAGAACTCGAGGGAGGAGCTCGGAGCAGATAGCTCGAGCTCGGAGCTCGAGGGAGGAGTTCGGGGCAGGGGATGGCGTCGTGCGGGGCAGACGGATGGGGGAGCAGGGGGAAGGGGGAGGGGGAGCAGGTGGGGAAGCGGGAGGGGGAGGAGGGGGCGGCGCCGTGCGGGAGCGAGCGATGGCCATCACGCTGGAGACGCTCTCGCAGTGGTTCCTCCAGAGCCTCTCCCCCGACGCCGCCTCGTGCCGCCAGGCCGAGTCCTCCCTCTCCTTCGCGTCCCTCCAGCCGGGATTCTCCCTCGCCGTCCTCCGTCTCGTCTCCGACCCCTCCTCCGCCCCCCACGTCCGCCACGCCGCCGCCGTACACTTCAAGAACCACCTCCGCTCCCGCTGGTCCCCCCGCGACGCCGAACCCCTCCCCATCCCCGACTCCGAGAAAGAGCAGATCAAGGCCCTCCTCCTCTCCTTCCTCCTCTCCTCCCCTCCTCCCATCCAGAGCCAGCTCTCCGAGTCCCTCACCCTCGTCAGCTCCCACGACTTCCCCCACCGCTGGCCCTCCCTCCTCCCCGAGCTCGTCTCCCTCCTCCGCTCCTCCCCCTCCCCCGCCTCCATCATCAGCCTCCTCTCCGCCGTCAACTCCGTCTTCAAGAAGTTCCGCTCCGCCTATGACACCACCGACACCCGCCTCGACCTCAAGTACTGCCTCGACAACTTCGTCGCACCCCTTCTTGACATCTTCCTCAAGACCGCCCGTGCCCTCGATGCTGCCCTCGCCTCCGCCTCCCCCCTGGAATCTCTCCTCCCATTGTTCGAGTCCCAACGCCTCTGCCGCCGAATCTTCTTCTCGCTCAACTCCATTGAACTCCCTGAATTCTTCGAGGATTACATGCGGGAATGGATGACCGAGTTCCGCAACTACCTCACCACCGCTTATCCTGCTGCCATCGAGGCCGATGGGAAGGTTGACGAGCTCCGTGCCGCGATATGCGAGAACCTCTAACTCTACATGGAGAAGAATGAGGAGGAGTTCCGCGACTACCTCGAGGGATTTGCCTCGGCGGTTTGGACTCTTCTGATGAACCCATCCAAGACGTCGTCCCGCGATCACCTGACCATCACCGCGATCAAATTCCTCACCACTGTCAGCACGAGCATCCACCACAAGCTGTTCGGGAACCCCGGGGGAGCTCGGGGCGGAGCTGGGAGGAGGTGCGGGCTGGGGAGGAGGAGGTTGGAGGAGGAGGAAGAAGATGGGGAAAGAGGAGGAAGAAGAGGATGTAAAATGACGATATAACCTAAGAAATTAAAACTAATTCCGCTTTTATCCTCAAAGCTAACTGTCGTTTGCACTGTGGATGGACGGTCACTAACCCGAGGGGCACAAGTGATAAATTAGCAAGAATTGAGGGGCACCAAAAAGATAGGGGCATAACTGAAATTGCGATATCTCGGAGGGGCACAAGTGATAAAATCCCTATTATAAATGTGATTTATAATATATGATAGAGCTATTTGTAAAAAACCATTTACAATTCAAATGTAGATGTGAATTGGATTCACATTGGACAATTAATTAAAAATGTAATTTATATTTTATTTTAGATTGTCAATGTGATTCACAAATTTGTAATGGCATGATTGATATTTCACAAAATAATTTGGATTAATTTTTGTGAAATAATATACAATAAAATAAAAGCTGTTGTATATAATAAAGGATTATATAAAATATAAGATCTCCTATAATTGGAATGAGGAGCCTCCCTTCCATATAAGGAGGGTGGACGTCCACTCTTGATTTAGGAATCAAGGTGGTCGTCTTCCTTAATTGGAAGGTGGCTTGCCTCCTTCCTAATCCTTCATGGTTTATTGATTTGATTGAATTAATTTATATTAATGATTTATTCAATATATATTTAATTTAATTTAATTAATTGTTATTGTGCTTTTACAACAAAATCATGCCCATTGAAAGAAACACAAATCCGTGACAATCATTTAATTTGTGTTGTCCATGGATTGAGATCTATGGACTCCCAAAAATTATAAAAAAGAGGCAACCCTAGCACTTCTTTTTTAGTCGAAAAAATTGCAGGCTCTCTCTCTCTCATACATGTTTCCCCTCTCTCCTTAGAGTGGTCATTCACTCTAAACCCTAGAGAGGATCGTTGTCGCCACCACGGTGTTATGCCGCCGCTTCGACCACTCGTGGATCTCCGTCTCCTATGGTGCACCTCGCTCGTGAAGAAGAGTCGAATCTTGTAAGACAAGATCAAGAGATTCACCACTTGGATCAACTTGGATGGTGAGGAGTACGCATTTCATCAACACGCTCGCAAGCGTCTCCTTCGTTGGATCACACTTGAGACAAGAGGTCTCTTACTTTAGAGACATGATCGCAACCACGCTTCAAGAGGTATTCCGATATCTACTTTGTGGTTTAGATAAAATGATCCGAGAAGTGTTCTTGGATCGCGTACTTTCATCGCTTTAATTTTTTTAAATCCCGCTGCTCCAAGCAACTAATATGACTAATCGCTCCCGATCGCATATGATGCAATCTTCACACTTTCGTGATGTGCTTAAGGTTTTTCCAGAACTTTCACCATTATTATTCTTGTCATTATTGTTCACTATCCCAAACATCTGTAAAACGGTTATAATAAATGGTACACAAACTACTACGTATACTCTACAAGTGTCAATATTATCATCCATATGAGCTCGCCAATTTTTTAATTACTTACGTGAATCGTTGGGGGTTAATCATATATACATCTATACATAGGTATATTATTAACTCAAGACATATTTCCATTATTTAGTTTGTGAGTTCGAATAAAAATAGCATCACCTCAACAGTCTCATCATGTGCAATAGAGCAACTAACTCAAACAACCAAGCCCAACTTCAACACATTTCCACAGCTGATGAATCTCCATTTCATCACTTATATTCTTTAATTTTGGCTTTAAATACCTAGCTAAATGCATGTATATAGCCTTAATTTGTACAAAATAACACTCAATAATTACCATATAAATTTTGTATAATGTATTTAATTTCAAAATAAAAGAATAAAGGAAAGAAAAAAATGAAGTGTCAAAGGCACTGAGTGAACCTAGACCCTGAGATCTAGTCATTATGATGAGTTGGTCATCAAAGAATAAAATAGGGGGATATAGGGCAAACCAATTGTACAGAATATAGCTCAAAACCCTGATTCCATTTATCATTAAATAGGCTTTTTGGACCGATTTTATTCTTTATTATTTATACCTCAAACCAATAAACTTTGAATATGAAACTTATACATAAAAATACAAAGAAAATTACAAAATTGATTTCACTCAAAAATAATACACAGTACACAAGAGACACACATAATAAAAAAACTACAAAGAAAACTTCACAGACATGTATCTTTACCATACATACTCAAAAATGACAAACTGACATTTGTTGTTTATAAAATTAAATTATATGTCTAATGAACGTGGTTTCATTTAATTTAGAGTTGAAATGCAAAAGATGGCTTTTGCGTCCCCATTGTATTGTATACATGTATATAATAATTAATGTATTTATTTTTTAATATTTTAAGCTTCTTCATATTTTATATACTTGTAAATATTATTTGAAATACATTTCAATAATAAGTATAGAATATAACATGAAGAATTCATTAAAATAAATAATGTATATTAATATATAAGTAAATTATACACATATAATACATGTTCTTATTTATCTAAGTAAATAAATAAAATCAAAAAATACAATAAAAATATAAAATGTGTAATTAAATAAGTTATAAATATATAAAATATGTGAATATTATAATAAAACATTACATACAAAATAAAAAAATACACTTAACACGGTTACATATAAATATTAGTACCTAATAAAAAGCCGGGTAATAATAAATAAAATCACAATAAAATATTGTATAAAATAATAACATTTTTGTGTTTTAATAAAAATAAAAATATTTATTATTTTTAAATATTTTAATACGGAAATTTCTATTTTTCCGGTTGGTCCACGTGGACCAACAAGGAAGCAGGGAATGTTGACCTAGCAGGTCAACTATCTAAACATCCACCTTCTTATTGTCAGAGGTCACGGGTCCTCTAACTTCTCGAGATTTCTACTCCTCCATCCATCCATGCTCATCGAGCAGTCCATCTATATGTTCCTCCATCAACCCTAACACACGCGTGTGTCATAGCCTCCACCTACCACCTTCCCCCCACATGCCATCACCTCTCGAAAGTCGCATCTTCCCAGTGTATAAATAATACATGACTAACCCCTTTTTGCTTTTCGATCCTTCTTCTACCACTGTAACCCCAGAGGAGTACCTTGAGTTGAAGCTCTGGTGACAGTGGAGCTCCCCAAGCCTATCGGTACTAAGGACTAGGAGGTGGAGGAAGCGGTCCACCATCGTCGAAGCTCCGGTGCCGACGTGGTCATCTTCTCCAGGTGAAATACCATGTTTGAGCCACTAAGAATACTTTAATTAGTTAGCATTTTCAATTTGTAGCTTACATGTAACTTTAATTTAGTCCAATTTCAAGTTGCTTAGTTTAATTTCTAGAATTAAAATCTGTTGGAGCCTAAAGCTCCAGTTCGATTTCACTTGTTCCCCGACTTTAATCCGACACATATTCACTTCATCTTCCATCCACAACGCCTGCTCCACATTTTCCCCTTGTTTTCACCCTCGAATTTGCAAGAATTGAGGTCCAATGAACTCCCTCCATCGCCTATCGTTGAAGGTAATCCATCTCGCCCATCCCTATTGTTCGAGCATCAGTATTTGGGTTGAGGGAGTCCCCTTCGAGCTTCTCTTCATTTTTAGGCAAGCACGAGCTCCGATCAGGAACCTGGAAGCTCAACCGAAGCTCATATCAGAGCTCCAGGTCGCCTTGAGCTCCATGCCCCTTTCCATGGGGCCCAAACCAATCTAAAGATACATGCTGACACGGAAGACCCCTAAAAGACTTCTGCACCATTCAACGACGAGTTGGCCCAAGCTTTGTTCTTGGGGGGTTCTTTCATACACTTCCAGAATCGTACGAACAAGAATCACGGCCAAGATCTAATTTGGGTCGTTCAAAATTAGGCGAACTGTTACGCAACGTTCGTTGCCCGATCATCGAGTGAAACCACTTGGAGCTCCCTGCGTCATTTGATGAAGGTCATGAGGTGCCTCTTTGGGTAAATTTATAAGTAACCACTGCGCTTTTTGTATTTACTAAGAAGTCCTGTAAATATCAGTTGTATTGTAAATATTTGTGGAAAATTGGTAAAGACCTCCCAAACTTGTTAGATATTGCTAGAAGGTTTTGCCAGCTCACCTCACATGGACTCCCACAAAAGTTGGACATTTTGCAGCGAGGCCTCTCCGAGTTCTTGTATTTCTGTTTAATATTTAAAATTTGTAAATAAGTGTTAACTATTAAGGTAATTTGCACACAAGCCCTTGTATTTATTTTTAATTGCAAAAATACCATGCCCACGCTTATAATTATTTATTTTCTTTTCTATTTGTAGTAAATAACTCATGTGCTGCAAAATTTATGGGAAAAATATTATAGGTGTCTAATATATTGCTCATTCATACCCTATTTTTATTTTGACCATTACTTGTATTTTTTCGTTTACTAATAGTCAATTAGGGATTATTCATCCCTTCTCTAAACATAAAAATGCAAAAGATACAAAACCTACCCTAAGTATTCCAAGAAAAAGTATATATATTACTATATATTATAACTATAGACAAAAATACCAAAAATATAAAGAAAAACACTAAAAATTGACAAACCAAAAAAGCCTATAAAATCATGAAATTCTATTAAAAATCAATTACATATTTATTATTTTTGTTTATATTATATAATATATATTAAAAATAGTTTTGGAAAATTTTAAACTTATTATCTATTTTTAAAACCAAAAAAATTCAACCAATTTATTATAGTTGCTTTTTGTATATTTAAACCAATTAAAAATACCCAAAATTTAGCGAAAAAATATAAGAAAAAAAATAAAACAGAGAAGAAGTTAAAACACACAAAAACATTTTATTTTGAAAATTTTGACTAGTTATAGTTATATTTAAAATTATAAGACCTTACATGAACTGTATATACTACATATTACTTATATACTTATTACAATTATGATTATTATTAATTATAAATATCTTATATATTAAAACGTTTAAAAATAAAAAGGATTGTTCGTGTATATATTTTCTATATTTTTATATATTTATTTATTATATATAAATATATATTATTTGTAATATACATATTTCTATATACAGATATATATATATATGTATATGCATATCTTAAAACAAAAAGAAACTAAAGATTTGCATAATTGAAAATGAAAATAAAATTTTAAATTTTAAATTTTAAATAAATAAAAATATAAAAGAATTAAAAATACATAAAAAAATAAAAACAATTAAAAATCCGTAAATGCTAAAAAAGTAGAAAATAATTGTTGTTTATTTTTATTAATTGACAATAATTATACCTATCCCTATTGCTCTTTGTGGTTCGACACTCTACATACTTATACACTATACACATATATTTTGTAGAGTTAAAATAAAAATAAATTTTGACACACACATTAGCATTGAATTATCATACAATGTAGATTGATTGTTTGTCTTATTGATTGTTGACATTCCGATTACCGCGAGAGTGGTCGATACATTGATTGTCGTACTCGACTTGTCGGGCACCATAGGCCCTCCAAAACCAGATGTTAAGAACCCCTCTTCAGTCGATTAACAAAATAGTGATGTTGCCCAGGAGCAATGTAGGATAGGATTGTGCATATTAGTTACATATTTATCTGCTCTATTTTCTTTTTATAAATAATTATTTATCTATTTCTAACCAGACTCTTAGTTGACTTCTTTGAGAGGGCCTACTACGCGAGGATGGCTTTTTAAGATGTCAAAGCAGCCAAGCTTGGTGGAGGCCGGCTCTTTCTTTACGAACCAGTAGGAGAGCAGGAAGGAGACAAGGAGACTCGGAACAGCATAGCACAAGTTTAGAATTTGATTTTTATTTTGTGAGAGAGACAATTATTAATTTCTAATACAAGTACTTGGATATTTTGGATAGTCAGGATTAACAAGCCTATTTTACCAGGTGTCTGTTCACTTGGGATCTTACATCGATTTTCATTGTGCTTTCTACACTTTCTACCCCTTTGTTCTCCTATTTTTTCACTTATTTTCTTTATTTTCCATGTTTTGACTTCTTCGTCATTCTTTTTATTTGTTTATGTAATGAGCCCTTATATTTTAGGAATTGCTTGATCGAGTAATCTAGGTCCAAACACCTAATATCTACATGTGACTATAGTTCTACGTTTGGACTTAGATCAAACTTAATTTGTTCTTCACGCCAATAGCAATTTCTGCTTAGGGTGATTTTACCGGCTTGCATCTCATATAACGTAATTTCAATTCCTTGTCTTGCATCCCGCATGAAGAGTGTTGGGAAGCACTGTAAGTCTTCTATTTGAGCATACATCATCTTGACACAAGGGCAAGATTTCCATCCTCATGTCGCCTTGCATTGCTTTTTCGATTATTTCCCTTTGTTTTCGTATCACATAGGAATTCGAGAAAATGCAAAAAATCTTTAGGTGGATTATTCCAGAAAAATACCGAAAAAAGCGAAAATTCAAAAACTAAAACAAGGGGATTGTTTAATAAATTTTGATAAAAAATAAAATTTGTAATGGACATTCATAGTATCGGGTTCATAAAGTCCACATTGTTTTCAACTACATTTTAGACTGAGAGAAGCACGACCCATAAGGATTAGAGCTAAAAACCCAGTATGTGGCTACCTTGATTATCACATGGACTCAATAAAGTACCAGAGCTTCTATCGTACATAGGTGAGTAGGGCTTCGTCGGCTTGCAGACTTAATCTGAAGTATTGAGCATAGGTTACACCCTCACAGGGGTGTATGTCTCATAATTCCGCGTCCGAGTACCCCACAAGAGGGAAGTATTTGGATTCGCCACTATAGGATTCTCCGACTTTATTTCTTTGGCTGAGTAGTCGGTCTAGAACCAATATCAAGAATCTCAAAAAGTGAAGACTACAGGTAACAAAGGAAGTGGGAAGTACGAGATACTTTTCTGGCAGTACTCACTCTCCTGTAAGGCTAGCCTCCAAGGACTTGCTATAAAATTTCCTGAAAAATAAATAAAATTGAAAAGATAAAAATAATTAAAGTCTTACGGCTTCACATTGTGTGAGTTGGTGAATTCATTGCTTGGTGTTTGTTTCGGATTGAGTTTTAAGTCAAAGGTCCAGTCCCGCACACTTGCATCCTTTTTCATTTCATCTGTTTTCTTTTCTTTTCACCCTGCTCGTTTTGAGCATTCTACTATTTTCCTCTTCATTTCATCTATTATTCATCACCCTATCCATTCCTCATCAATTCTGCTTCTATCCAAGATATTGACTCATGGATGGTTCAGTCGGGACCCCGTCAACACCTACGATTCCATGAATTCGAAATTTTCAATAATTCAAGGTGATTCCTTAAAGCCCGGTTTGGGCTTTAACTGATCTCCAAACTTCTCGTTTTCTTCTCATTCCTCAATAAACCGAGATCACTTTTATCCCGACATTTGCTCCTTGTGGATGGAGATCGATTTATCTTCATATCAAATGCTCCGTTAACACATATCTGAAATTGATCCTAATTCCATATCCATCTTTTATCTGGTGCCAATGACTGTCAGTTTGACGGGAAGCATCTTGTGTAGAATTGAACTTGGACCCTGTGCAGATCAATTCCTATGAGTCTAATTCAGAAATGGCACCTCAAGGGAAGGGGAAGGGATCACAGCAGCCGAATCAGGGTCATCCAGATCTGAATGCAATGAATGTGCGGTTGTTTGCTTCTATACGGTCCATCCAGCAGTAGCTTACCAATCAGGCTCTCGCCAGGTTGCCTTATAGGATATGCTGAATGACATGAGGACAAATAAATAGAACAGAGGAGGAGGAAATGATGATGAACAAGGAGATGGACCCTGTAAAGGACCCACCGATGAACCAAGAAGAGAGCCTCAGAAGCCGACGCCCAAGGAGACATATAATCTTAGCTCTGGCCAGATGATTAAGTGGATACAGATGCTTATAGTCCATAGACATTTTGAGCTGAAGCGCCAATTCTTAACTCTTCTTCGTTCCTTCCATGAGAACATCAATAAAGAGCCGTATATCCACCTCCAGTAATTTTCATGTGTCTACCGCGCACCACTCACCACCCTAACATCCCGTTAGGTGTAGCCAAAATGACTACATTCCCCTTCAGCCTTCAAGACAAGGCTCTCTACTGGATAAATCATTTGGGGAAGGTCGTGACAACTTGGGAGGAATTCAAATATGCATTCCTCCACAAGTTCTATCCATTAGGTGATCTAAATCAGATGCGAGCCAGGATTAGCAACTTCTTCCAGGGATCGCACGAGTCCATGTATGAAGCCTAGGAGAGGTTCAGAGATTTATAAGAGAAGTGCCCCCACCATGATATTCCCTGGACCAGCTTGGTCTAAAACTTATTTGGGGGCCTCACGCAAGAGAGCTAGAAGCTAATGGATGCCGCATGTGGCAGATCTCATTTTAATAAGGACAAAGACGTTATCTGGCAGATATTTGAAGAAATGGACAAAGGAGAGGTTGCCTTGTCTTCATCACGATCTTATCAACAACAGCTGCAGATCCACCACAAGACGATCAATATAACGGCATCCCATGAATCAGACAAGGACGGGAGATCCACCTTCAGCATCAACGGGGGCCACATGTCCAAAGTTGATATCATTAAAAAGCGATCACAGGATCTCGAGAAACGGTCTGACATCGAACAAAGAACCCAGCATCTGAACAAGCTGGATCAGATCACCAAGCAACTGGAGTTGGTCAGCACCATTAATGTCGTGTAGTCTACAAGTCCGATAGTCGTAACTCCTACTGAACCAAAGGAGCCATCATCACAACATCAGCCTCAGCCGAGTTCAGGACAACCTCAGGTCCGGCACATATACTACGTGCACGCGCCTGACCAAGCACCTCCGCAACCGTCGCAGCAGCTTGTTGTCTACCAGCCAGAGCCCCAAACCCAATCATTTGTGGATCTGTTTTTCCCACCACCGCCCTAAATCCAAGAAGTAAACGGCATCTAGAATAATGATGCATAATTAGTCTGTCCAGGCAGATAATAGCATGGCCAATCTTCTAATCTGATATTCTGTCATATAACTAACCTTTCGGTGGGAGGTTTGTCCAGAACAACCAGCTTCTGCAGCAACAATCTCCACCATATTAGAGTACCTGGAGACAACAGCATTCATACCAACAACCGTCGTACCGTCAATACCAATTGCATCACAATTACGCGGCTGCTTACCACTAGCAGTACCTCCCTCCTCAATTTCAACAGCGGCAACTCCCTCATCAATGCAATAATTTGTTTTCCCATTCTCATCCGCACCAGCACTATCACTCTCAGTGTGGTCAGCACGTCGAACATGAGGCTACTCCAATGAACACAGCTAAAGACTGCTTTGCCCAACTTATAAAAAGCCTAACATAGATGAGACAGAAGCTTGATGACCTCACTGCAACAAAGACTCATATTCCCGGGCAGATCGAGGCTTACTCAAATAACTTCAAAAGGAAAGATCCGGTTGTTTGTGAAATCCCCTCCGGTCCCGCAAAGTCATGTATTTCAGATTTTGTTTTGTCTAATGTTGGGACTCTCAGGACCTGTGGAATGTTGCAGTCGTCTGACATCTGTGACATAGAAGGGGAAAAGCAGCATCTGGCGATTCATCTTCTCCATCAGTCAGTCCAACAGCAAAGCTGGGTGAGGAAGAAGATTATGAAGCAGTGCCAGTCCACCACCACCATCAAGAGAAAAAATTATACAAAATCAGCAAAAAATCTTCAAAAAGAAAATAAGAGTCAAAGCCAAGCAGGACCAGCACAGGAGAATCCAGCACCAGCAATAACTCCAGAGTTAGCCAACGAAGCCGAAGGCCGTGTAGATACATTTTTGCCTATTTCGAATGATCGCCCTTCTTCTAGTCGGTCATTTGTATAAAATGATGTAAATAAGAACACATTTCCTTATGTGAATATTTCTTTTCCAGATGCAATTAAAATCCAAAAAAAACATAAATTATTGAAAATCTTATTTTAAAAATGCCAACGATGAAGGCCATGGAATACATGCCGGCTGTAAAGAAAGATTTGAAAGAGGCATGTACCTCTAAGCGTTCGAACCGCAAGAACAGATGCAGTCGAGGAGAAAAGCACATCCTAACCATGGCCACTGTGAATGCTATCAGTGATCTCCCACAGAAAAAGAAAGACAAGGGAGTACCCTCAATCAGATGCAAATATTCGATCAGACCTTCGAGAGAACTATGCTTGATAGCGACTCTTCTATAAACCTCATGCCCTCCTCATTGCTTGCAGAATTCGGGTTGGGACCGCTCAAGCCTACTCGTATGATCCTTCAGTTTGCTGATAGATCCATCAAGTGGCCCAAGGGTTTACTAGAGGATGTTATCATCACTGTGCAAGACATGCACTTTCCAGTGGATTTTGTCATCCTAGATATGAACCCTCTTGCACGTTACTCCAGACTCCTATCATTCTTGATCGGTTGTTTCTTCGAACTACCAAAGTAGACATTCACTACGGGTCTAGAAAGATTATATTTCACTCCTATATCGACAAAGTCATTATGGACATGATCTCCAAGCCGAAAGCCGCATCTAATGAAGGGAAGCCAGAACTAACAGTTGAAGACTGTGACATTGTTGATATCAATGATCAACAAAGTTCTTTTAATGATATTCTGACACAGGAAATCCTCTATTCAGAGAACCTGGAAAGCACAGTTGACCATGCTCACTTGTCAACTAGAAGACAGATTCTGAATCACTGATTAGTTTGTTTGAAGAAAATTCATGCCACAAACCGAACACGAAGAACTCATTGCAGATGTTTGATACATGTATATCAGAGCCAATAGTAACAGAGGTGGATAGCACCTTATTGAATTCAACAAACCATTCACCTACCAGTATAATATCAAAAGTGTTCGCGAAGCATTACCAGAACTGAAACAGCTCTCGACAGGTTTGAAGTATGCTTTCACTGCAAGTAGAGAAAACATGTATCCAGTCGTCATCATCAGCAGGCTGACTTCGGATAAAGAATCTCGACTTTTCAAGGTTCTAAAGAAAAACAGCAAGAGACTTAGTTGGAAAGTTTCAAATCTCCGAGGGATAAATCCAACTTTGTGTTCACACCATATCTATCTTGAAGATGATTGCAAACCTTCTCGAGAATTCAGCGCAGATTAAACCCTAACCTACAAAACGTGGTTATAAAGAAATCACAAAGTGGTGTGAAGCAGGCTTTATTTATCCCATCTCCGACTCAAAATGAGTGCGCCCCTTGCGTATTGTTCCAAAGAAATTAGGGCTTGATGTGGTTAAGAATGACCAAGGAGAGGAGATTCCTACTCGAGTACCAACATCTTAGCATGTGTATGTGTTGATTACCGCTGCCGAATTCAGCTACAAAGAAGGACCACTTCTCTCTTCCATTTATTGATCAAGTTCTTGAAAGATTGGTCAGCAAGGAATTCTTCTATTTCTTAGATGGGTACTCCGATACATGGCGATTGCCCCTGAGGACCAAGAGAAAACAACATTCACCTGTCCATTCAACACATATGCCTTTCGAAGAATGCCCTTTGGATTATGCAATGCCCTTGCCACATTCCAAAGGTACATGCTAGTCGTCTTTATCGATATGGTCAGGAGTTTTCTCGAAGTTTTTATTGATGATTTCTCGTCTATAGTGACAGCTTTGATTCATATCTTATGCACCTAGACAGAGTACTGCAAAAGTACCGTGAAGTCGATTTGGTACTATCATGGAAAAAGAGCCACTTCATAATCACAAAGGGTATTGTGGTGGGCCACGTCATTTCCAACTGAGGCATGGAAGTCAACCTGGCGAAGATGGATGTCATTGCCAAACTTGAGCAACCTCAAAATGTCAAGAATGTGAAGTCATTCTTTGGTCATATTGGTTTCTATCGTCGATTCATCAAGGACTTCATCAAGCTTGCCCGATCTCTAACTGAGCTTTTATGCAAGGAGACCGAATTTATTGCTGATCAATAGGATCTCCAATCTTCTCAGCAGTTAAAGATTTTGTCACTCAAGCTCAAATCTTACAGCCATCTGATTTGTCTCTTCCATTTGAGATCTTGACGAATGCATCAGACTTCACAGTTGGAGCTCTCTTAGGACAAAGAAGAGAAATTGTCCTATGTCATTCACTATGCTAGCAAAACACTTGATGAAGCACACAGAAATTATGCAATTATAGAGAAAGAATTGTTGACAGTTGTTTTCATGTTGGAAAGTTCAGATCCTATCTTCTTTTAACTAAAGTTATTGTTTTCACTAACCACTCTGATATCAGACACCTACAACAGAAGAAGGATGCCAAATCATGCCTACTCAGATAGATCCTTCTCCAGAAATTCGACTGGAAATCAGACACAAACTTGGAGTTCAGAATGTGGTAGTGGATCACCGATAAAGAATTGAATGCCTAATTACTCAAATAAGCAGTGCACTGATCACAGAGTCCTTCCCTGATGAATCCAATCTCAGCATTGGATCTCTCATTGGTATGCCGATATTGTGAACTACCTCATCTCTAGGGCAGTTCCATAAGATTGGACATGAATCAACAAGGACAAGATCATGTCCGATATCTATTTTTATCAATGGGAAGATCCATACCTGTTCAGGGAAGGAGCAGATTGCATATGATGTCGGTGTATTCCTCAGGAGGAGTACACGAGTGCCCTCAAGCACGGCCATAAGCTCGAATTTGGTGACACCATTCTGAAAGTCGAACAACAACAAAAATAGTGCAGTGTGACCTCTGGTGGCCCACACTATTCAAGGATGCAAATGAGTACATCAAAGCATGCACTGATTGTCAAAAAAAGGAAAAAACCGCGGGGTTAAAAATTTATGCCCCTCAAATTCATTCAGCTATCTAATGTGTTCGATGCATTGAACATTGATTTCATGGGTCCATTTCCTAACAGTTAGGGTTATGAATACATCATGCTTGTCGTAAACTATGTGAGTCGACGGATAGGAGTTATCCCAGCTCGAGCCATAGAGAGTCGCACAATGTGTTGGTTTCTCAAAAATAACATCACCTTGCAGTTCGGGATACCGAAGATTTTGATATCAGACGGGGGTAGCTACTTCATTAATAAAGATGTTAAGAAACTTGTCAAGGAGTACGGCATCGATCACCGAGTCGCATCTCCTTATCTTCATCAATCCATGCCTAGCTGAGTTGTCAAATAGAGAAATCAAGATGATCTTGCAGAATCTTGTGAGGCCTAGCAGAAAGAATTGACCACAACTTATGGATTCAGTTCTAGGACATACAGAACCGCCTACAACTCTCCCTTGGGCATGTCACCATACCGATTTTTATAGGGAAAGCCTTGCAATCTACCCATGAAACTAATTCACAAATCTCTTTGTGCAGTAAATATCTATAACCTCGACATGAGAAAGGTGGTCATAACAGAAAATTCGATCTGAACAAACTCCTGAAATTATGAGACTACGCTTATGACAACAGCTTAATGTACAAGGAGAAGGTCAAATGCTGGCATGACCAACACATCAGATGAAAGATCTTTGAGCTTGGACAGAAAGTGTAGTTGTTCGATGGAAAGTTGAAGATTCAGGTCACCTTGACTTAATTCTTTAAGTTCCATGAGCCTATGTTCAAGAGTCGATTCAATGCGTCTAACTAGAACCTTTCATATCATCCGTACGACTCTTGAGACAGTGACTTGACTAGAAACATCCCACTTGACACTTGGCTCAACCTAGATGGATTATTGAAAAATCTTCGAGCCTAAGTCGGGATGATACTAAGCCACTTCGTCAAGGGTAGCTCAGGAACCATTCTTGGGGATTGTCAAAACCGATACTTCAACCCACTTCCTCTAGTAGCATGGACATCTAACGACCGGAGATTGGATCGAAATAATGCTTGGATGAGGAATGATCTGCTAGCACAACTTTTTCCAAGATCCCAAAACATAGGAGGACCAAAAGTTTTTATATCTATCGGGATAAAGCAAGAATGCAGAGCAATGCAATCAAAGAAAATATCTAAAAAGAACCCTACACCAAAAATGCCAAAAAAATTAAGCTTCTAGACAAAGCCCGCTTCTTAGTTAAGACCCGATTACATTGGTTGAGCTCCACAAGGGAATGTGACTACACTGCTCCATTTCCACTTCTTTTCTCATTTTTCTAGGTTCTCCCCTTTGCGATTGTGGACTAGCATGCACCTAACCTTAGAAGGAAATACCTGTCTTCCCGAGGATGAGTTGCTAGATAAGGAGTCTCCTTGATAGTTCAGTTATCTGTCTCAGAAGAGCTAACACATTCAGACACATGGTACTTGTCATTTCAAGATTGTGAGAATATGCGAATGAAAGGATGATTCTAACCAGGATGTGAATTGAACTGAATAATAGGAGCACGGAACCTAAAGGATGTTGTGTCACACTTCTTAACCTAAATGTGGTTCCGAACATATAAAGAATTTAAAGGTCTTAACTGAGCTCCAAACTTTGATTTTATTAAGACAAGTTTAACATTCAAACATTATTCAAAGTTCCTGCTTTTTCTTTTCTTTATTTTCTTTTTTTGCACTTACTATCATAAGTGTTTGCTAGGGACTAGCAAAGGCAAGTATATGGGTGATGAATCTCCATTTCATCACCTTTATTCTTTCATTTTGGTCTTAAATCTCTAGCAAAATGCATATATATAGCTTTAATTTGTACAAAATAACACTCAATAATTACTATATAAATACTATATAAATACATGTATTTAATTCCAAAATAAAAGAATAAAGGAAAGAAAAGCAAAAGAATGAAGTGTCAAATGCTGAGTCACACTACCCTCGAGACCCAATCATCCGGTGACTTGGTCGACAAAGAAGGGGGAGATAAGGCAGACCAATTGTACAAAATACAGCTCAAAACTCTAATTCCATTTACCAATAAATAGACTTTTGGAAACTATTTTATTCTTTATTATTTATACCTCAAATCAATAATACTTGTACATAAAACTGAAAAATACAAAATTGATTTCACTTAAAAATAATACACAGTGCACCCAAGACACATAGAACAAAAAGCCGTAAAGAAAACTTCACAAGCATGTACATCCTCACACATACTCAAAATTAACCAAACTCACCTTTATTGTTCATAAAATTAAATTATCTATTTCATTTAATTTGGAGTTGAGATACAAAAGTTGGCTTTCGGCTCCCTATTGTATTGTATACATGTATATAATAATCAATATATTTATTCTTTATATTTTCAGCTTCTTTATATTTCTATATACTTGTAAGTATTATTTGAAATACATTTCAATAATAAACATAGAATAAAACCATGAAGAATTCATTGAAATAAATAATGTATCCTAATATATAGGTAAACTATACTATTGAGATATTTCCATCTCTTTATATTAATCTCTTATTTCTTTCTTTCATGTACCTCTCTTGTAGAGTTTTTTCTCCTGATATAAGGAGCCCTAAGGTCTCAATAATGACATCACAAGTCTATTTTTTCTTCTAGTATGGTATCAGAGCAACGATCCTAAACGGGGTTCCCATATCCCAAACCCTAACCCTAACT
The DNA here is from genome assembly GCA_037367405.1 of Ottelia alismoides. Classification (NCBI taxonomy): domain Eukaryota; kingdom Viridiplantae; phylum Streptophyta; class Magnoliopsida; order Alismatales; family Hydrocharitaceae; genus Ottelia; species Ottelia alismoides. The sequence goes on from JAZKJV010005444.1 coordinate 347,864, forward strand.
GCAACCCCCTTGTCTGCTCGCTCGTCGTCGCTGGCCTAGTTCTCCTCCGCCACCGCTAGCCTGCTAGCCATTGGCCTAGTCTACCATCAGCCTGCCAACCGTCGGTAGGGGTATTTGGTTGTTGCAGCTCCTGGCGTTCGAGCAGGCACATCTAGTCATCCAAGCCAGTCGCCTCTGCCACCAGCCATACAACCGGCCACCCAGCTGCTGGCAGTCGCATCCTTATGTAGTACCATAATAAGGAGCACATTCTGACTAATTCAGAGCTAACGGACAAAACTTGGGCTAATGCTTCAAGGAAGCAAGATGATGCCTATGCACAGATTTGACTGTCAGGGACGCTCACCACAGACATCGTCAATCAACCCACAACTAAGGCTATGTGAGATATCCTTGATGACACATATGAGCAAGAAAAGAATGAAAAAATCCTCCAATTACAGTATTACATTTTCTCGACCAAGCAGAATGGTTGGCCTCTTCATGTTCACTTCTCACATCTCCGAGGCATGTTTAAGCGTCTTCATAACTTTATGCCCATTACTACCAGTATTGACAATAACAAGCATACAGGAATGCCACTATGACAAGAGTCTTCCTGTCATCCCTGACTCAGAGTACGATGCAGCACGTACTCAACTTCTTACTAGGGAGACGATACCTCCGATGGAGGAGGTCTACAAGAGGATGAGAAGGATCACTACTTCATCTACTATTGTGGCCCAAACTCCCTCTGCGATGGCAACTTCTCGTGGCAGAGGGGGTACTTCACAGTTTCACGAGCATGAATCTCGTGGTTGAGGAGGATGTCACTGTATCACATGCTCCCATTGCCATTATCCAGGACATTCTGAGGAGACATGCTATCTGAAGCATGGTATCCAGCATCTGCTTGTATAGCTGAGCAGACAGAGACTACTCCAGCTCCTTCTTATGATGCAAGGCTTGATGATAGTCTTTAGATTGAGAGAGATGATGACTACATTGCTGCCCTGAAGGCAGGATCTTCAGATTTTGCAGTTGTTGTCAGAGATTCTACGAGTTCGTCAGGTATTGCATACGCACTTACCAGTTGGAGCAGTTTAGATTCACTGAGTGGATCATGGACTCCGGAGCTTTTCATCATATATATGGAGATTGGGATCAGTTTACTTCTTACATATCTATCCCTCCTGATAGATAAATGGAAATAACTAATGGGGTTCATCTGCCCATTGTTGGTCAGGGGGATACAAATCCATCCCTATCGATGCACCTGCAAAATGTCTTACATGCTCCAACATTTCAGATGAATCTTTTTTTCTTTTAGTTAGATTACAAAGGATTTACATTGTCGTGCCATATTTGATCCTTCTTCTCTTGTATTTCGGGATATAATCGTGGGAAGGGTGATTGGATGTGGTCGTGAACAGAGAGGGCTTTATAGACCAGTCCAACCTCCGTATGTTGGTGCTGCTACTATTCTGTTTGTATATGTTTATCCTTTCATGTGTCATCTTCGCTTTGGACACCTTCCTCTACAGAAGTTGTATCATGTTCTCCCTCAGATCTCTACTCATACTATCTTGGAGTGTGAGGCATGTCAGCTTAGGAAACACTGTCGTTTTTCTTTTCCTAGTCATCGGAGTCGTCACAGTAGTCAGTTTTTTGAGTTGTTTCATTTTGATATCTGGGATACTAGTCGTGTTCCCAATAATCCCGGACATCAGTTCTATATGGTCGTTGTGGATGATTTCTCTAGACTATCTTAAGTCTTCTTGTTAAAAAATAAGTCTGAAGTTGTTCTTGTTATTAAATATTTTATTATTGAGATTAAGAACATTTTTCTGGTAATGTGAAGTTTATTTACATTGATAATGACTTGGATTTTTCTACTTTAGAGTTGTCAGACTTTCTCAGATCTCTTGGTATTGTTCATCAGCCCTCTTGTGCTTACACTTATCGGTAAAATGGTGTTGTTGAACACAAACATCGTTATCTTTTGGATGTCACAAGGACTCTTTTGATTCATAGTCGAGCTCCTCATTCTTTCTGGAGTGATGTGGTCCTCACTGCATGTTACTTGGTGAACCGCATGCTTTTTATTATCCTTAAGAAAAGGTTTCTTTCTTGATTGTGTTTCCCGAGAAGGACATATTCTCCCTTATTACCAGGGTCTTTGGTTCTGTGGCATTTGTCCACAAATTTTCTCATGGTCGTGACAACCTCTCTCCTAGAACTGTCAAATGTGTGTTCGTTGGTTATTCTCGTACCCAATAAGGGTATAGATGTTTTGATCCTGTAAGAAAAAAATATTATGTGAGTGTTGAAGTTACATTTTTTGAGTCTATTATGTATTTTTCTCCAACAGGTGACAGGTTCTCTAATACTGACTCTAACGAGGATGTCTTTATTCTACCACCTTTGTTATCTCTACCAACAACACCCCATGTTGAGTCTCAGTCATCTCCACCTCCACCACTTCTACCTCCGTCTACCCTGACACAGTTCCTACCACGATTTTACTTTCGCAGGTCCTCTACTCGCCCATCTGCTCATGTGTCTTCCCTATCATCCAGCACATCTCATGTATGTAACGAACATATTGTTTCTATGGACGGTACTGGTGATATGATTGTTCCACAGGATAATGTACAGGAGGAGCCGATACCAGATAACAGAGAGCTCGATGACCTCGATGTACCTATTGCATTGAGGAAGCCGCGTCGTAATTGTGTCACTTATCCTCTATTTGTGCATGTTTCCTTGGACCCTCTTTCAGAGGAGTACAGAAGGTTTGTTGTGGGACTCCGTTGTTACTATCCCGCGAACATATCAAGAGGCCATACAAGATAGTAGTTGGTGACTTGCCACAGAAGAGAAATGGTTGCTCTGCAGTCTCGTGGTGCCTAGAGCGTCGTTTCTCCTCCTCAATGTGCCTTTGTTGTGGGGTGCAAATGAATCTTTATGGTGAATCAGCGAACAGATGGTAGTTTGGATCGCTACAAGTCGAGGTTTGTAGCACATGGGTTCACCCAGACTTATGGAGTGGACTATCAGGATACCTTCTCTCCAGTGGTCGAACATTCGACATTGCACACTATTCTATATGTTGATGTTTTGCAGGATTGGACCCTTTATCAACTTGATGTGAAGAATGTGTTTCTATATGGAGATCTACAGGAGGAGGTATATATGCAGCAGCCACCAAGGTTTGCTGTTGAGGAAGAGTATCAGAAGGTGTGCATGATCTACAAGTCGATTTACAGCATGAAGTAGACTCTGAGAGCTTGGCACGAGAAGCTTTCAGAGTTGATAGAGCACCAAGGGTTTGTGCGATCCCCGGCACACTCCTTGTTGTTCATAGGACACAGAGAGGTATTGTTGCTATTCTTGTCTATGTTTTTGATATTACTGTCACGGATGACGATGACCAGAGCGTTCAAGCTGCCAAGGAGTTCCTAGGTCAACAGTTTGTGACCAAGGACCTTGGCAATCTTCGATACTTCCTTGATTTAGAGTTCACCAGGAACGAGTTGATGAATCCGAAATTACCATGTTTATTTATCGTTTTTATGTTGTAGTCGGGCAATTAGAGATCAATCAAAATAACCATAAATTAATTATTCAATTAATATGATGTAGTTTTATGTTCATTTAACTTGGACAAGTCCCAAAGTCGAACTCAAGGAGACAAAGAAACAATCTAAGTTGATGTCTATCAGATTTAATGTACGGTTTTCGAGCCGAATTTTTCGGTATTTTTAGTGTAATATTTTTATGTAGTTGCAAATTCAGGCCAATTTTAAGGACGAGAAAGTTAATGTCAATCAAATGATGTCCAAAAATCACAAAACTTGATCGAGAAGTAAATTATGCTAAAGTGGATGCACTTTAATTTTTTTGGAATTTTCTGATGCAATATGAACATTTAATGAATTAAATGGTGCAAACAATGAGAATCACAATAATTAATATAATAAATATTAAACATGCTTATTTTCAAAGAATAAAATTATCTAAGATGTATCACTATGTGATCTATTCAGAAAATTCCTAAACCCTAAAAATGTGAGGTTTAAGATCTATTAAAAATTAATTGTTGAAAAGCACAAAATTAACTTTACAAAACAAAATATGCAAGCAAATGCAATTATTTTTGGGCAGTGTAAAATATAAATAATTCTTATATACATGATTTTTTGACAAGTTTTTTAGCAGTGGTTAATTCTCTGTGAATTTCTGAGTGCAAAATGGGCAAAATATGAAAATTTTCACAAAAATGATAATTATTAATTAACCACAAAGCATAAAATTACGGAGCACATGCCACAATGTATAGAATTAGTTGAACAAAATGCTATTTTTCGAATAATAAAACGTTAGGAAATAGGAAGCGGAAGAGAAAACATGGATAAAAGATAAAGAAAATAAGAACGCGGGATTTAACGTGGAACCCTACTCCCTGAGGAGCGGGATGAAACCACGGGAGAAGCCCTCAAAGGGGCGTATCTTGCAATGCATTTTCTCAGTGGATACAGGAGGTCTGGGGCTCCTTATATAGCCTTCCCAGAGCCTCCAAGTCCCAGCATTGGACGATGTGGGACTAAACACTGGATGGGGTAAATGGATCTTCTCCAGTATCCATTTACCCTGTTACAACTCAATGGACGCACAATCAAATACTCTAACACTCCCCCTCAAGCCGGAGCATGCAATGCTCAGCTTGGACAAACAGAAAGAAACTCAACTCAACGCTACAGGACACTACGGACAATATCAACCCAACGCGCACAACTGTTGTTGTCGAGGACGTTGCATCTCATGTCGTGCAGGTAAGGAGGACGAACGGACTGGAGTGTGAGTCTGTCGAATCTCCTCGTCGAAGAGAAAGTGCTCTGAACTGCGCCTATCAGAGTCACTGCAACTGAAATGAGTCTCCTCGTCGGAATACTCTGGCCCGCCATAACATGTGGACAACTGCTCCATCTCTGAAAAGGGCCGAACTGAAAAGGGTCGTAGCTATGCAATCCTCGTCGGAGTCCACGGTCGCTGGAGAATGGATTTGAAAAGTCTCCTTGTCGGAGAACTGGGTCTCTCCCATCTGGCTCAAAGAATGGTGCACTGCTCTGATGTACCTATGATACCACGTGAAAACCCTTGCCAATGTTAAGAAATAGGAAGCGGAAGCGAAAACATGGAAAAGGAATAAACATCAAAGAAGAACGCAGGGTTTTTAACATGGAACCCTACTCCGTGAGGAGCAGGATGAAACCACGGGAGAAGCCCTCAAAGGGGCATATGCTCTATTGCTTTTCTCAATGGATACAGGAGGTCTGTGGCTCCTTATATAGCCTCTCCGGAGCCTCCAAGTCCCACCACTAGACGATGTGGGACTTAAACACATGGATGGGGTAAATGGATCTTCTCCAAGATCCATTTACCCTGCTACAACTCAATAGGCGCACAACCAAATACTCTAACACTCCCCCTCAAGCTGGAGCATGCAATGCTCAGCTTGGACAAACAGAAAGAAACTCAACTCAACGCTACAAGATACTACGGACAATATCAACCCAACGCGCACATTGCTGCAGTCGAGGACGTTGTTTCTCATGTCGTGCAGGTGAGGAGGACGATCGGGCTGGAGAGTGAGTCTGTTGAATCTCCTCGTTGGAGAGCATGTGCTCTGAACTGCGCCTGTCAGAGTCACTGCAACTGGAAAATGAGTCTCCTCGTCGGAGTACGCTGGCCCGCCACAATAATGTGGACAACTGCTCCATCTTTGAAAAAGGCCGAACTGAAAAAGCCGTGGTTGTGCAATCCTCGTCGGAGTCCACGGTCGCTAGAGAATGGAGTCTGAAATAAGTCTCCTCGTAAGAGAACTGGGTCTCTCCCATCTGGTTCAGAGAATGGTGCACTACTCTGGTGTACCTATGATACCACATGAAAACCCTTGCCAACATGGCATAGGGAATGGTCCTCTACTCTGGAGTCCATATGGCTCACATGAAAACAATGGCCAACAAAACAAGAATAATGATGGAGACCACGAACAATTGATGGCAACATGTGCTCATCTGAAAATGACCGCAAACATCTGTGTGTCTGAACATGAACCTCTCTCTGGAGATCTCGAAAAATGGGCCTCTCATCATGGAGTGCCTCGATCTTGGATTCTGACCAATCTGTCGAGTCTGAATACTGCGCATGGAAAAATCTTCATCTGAAAAATCTTGTAGAGTCTGAAAATCTGGATGGCTCGGAGACTGGCATCTGAATCTAGATCTGGAAGAAGACCTGTTGACTATACACATATACTCCCCCTTTCTCCCATACTTGACATCGACCAAGTTGGGAGAAGACATGATAAATAGGGCGAGATACATGAATAATTCTCGAAAAAAGTCCTTGCGGCTTTTAATCATTTTTTTAAGCCGTCACAATATTTTTTAAACATTTTTTTAAATAAGCCGTTCCATATTTTTTTACAGCTTTTCATTATCCTTTTTTTTGGAAATGCGTACGGCTTTTCTTTTGTACGCGCCTTTTTTTGGTTGTGTGCCTTTTTTTCTCAGAATTTCTTTTTCTTTTTTTAGCAAATAAAAAGTGACCCAATTGAACCCAATTATACCTTTCTCTTTCTTTTTTTTATCACTCAGCTCCCCCCCCCCTCTTTTTTTAATACATACGGCCCCTCTTTGGGCTGAATCACAACAATTTTTTTAAAATAAAAACCTGACCTTAGGGTTCCCACGAAGGAACCCTACTTCGAACACAGTCGCGCCCCACTTCTGGGTTCTACCGCGTCGTCCCTGCATCGGCGCCTCCAGGAGGGCGCCGTCGCCGAGATCGAGAGAGAGAAGACCCCGCGCCTTCTGCGTGAGGAGCGGATTTGCGATGGAGCATGTTCCTATTGCAGATTCGCACGATTGAGGGTGGGGGGGTGGGCGCAACCTTCGCAAGAGAAGGATAAAGGAGCACTGTGGCGGTGATCTGGATCGTCTGGAGGCGGCGCGATCAACGCGCGAAGCTCCTGGGTGGAAGATACGCCGCCTGATGTGCGAACCGCCTGCATGAACGGCACGCGTAGGGCTGCGCGCAGGAGCACAAGAGCCCGCGCCGCCGATCGCATGTGACCTGGTGTTCGGGTTGAAGGGGAGCAGTCGTTGTTGTGGCTTGGTGTACCGCCTTGACCAATCGACACCGAGGGTTTCACGTGACCTGGAGCTCGCGTTGCTGCACCATGGAGTACGGGAACGTTGCGAGGGAATCTCCCCTTGGAGATTTGAGCAAGGGTTGGAATGAGGGCCGCCATCAGGAAATGTGACAAATGCGGGCCCTCGGTCGAAGGGGTTGCCTCCAGAGCTGCAGTGCCTCCCGCGTGAAGCCTGAAGTTGGCTGGATGGTCGCGTGCGGTCTTGATGCTTGAAGGAGTAGAACCTACGCCATACACGAGATCTGTTGTGTTCGTGTTTGAGATGGATCTGGAGCGAAGGTGTTGATCTGGAGCGAAAGGGGCTTGCTTTGGCCTGTGCGAATCTGCGTTGCTTTCATGGAGAGTGCCTTGATGAAGAAGCATCGCCTGCAGCACCACTAGAGAGTCGAGAAATCCTATATGCATGACTTGAACAAATCCAGAACCAAATTTTGAAGTTTGCGCAGCCGAGGAGATGAAGGCAGAAAATTTCTAGGGTTTCATATAAACCCTAGAACAAGAACTTGATCGAGCAATAGGAATAATCTTCAAGAATAAGCCAGAATCGAACTTCTTGATAATCGAGTCTCGATCCAAAACAAAGAACATAATGAAAAACCTCGAGAATCGAACCTGCTCTGACACCATGTTAAGAAATAGGAAACGGAAGCGAAAACATGGAAAAGGAATAAACATCAAAGAAGAACGCAGGGTTTTTAACGTGGAACCCTACTCCGTAAGGAGCGGGATGAAACAACGGGAGAATCCCTCAAAGGGGTGTATGCTCTATTGCTTTTCTCAATGGATACAGGAGGTCTGGAGCTCCTTATATAGCCTCTCCAGAGCCTCCAAGTCCCACCACTAGACGATGTGGGACTTAAACACATGGATGGGGTAAATGGATCTTCTCCAGGATCCATTTACCCTGCTACAACTCAATAGGCGCACAACCAAATACTCTAACAGCCAACATGGCATAGGGAATGGTCCTCTACTCTGGAGTTCCTATGGCTCACATGAAAACTCTAGCCGAAACAATCAAGAACGGATGGGGACCTCTGACAATGATGGCATACAAGTGCTCATCAGAAAGTGACCGCATACATGTGCGTGTCTGAAAATGAGTCTCTCTCTGGAGAACTCGAAAATGGGCTACTCAACATGGAGTGCCTTGAACTTGGACTCTGACCAATCTGTCGAGTCTGAACAACTGCGTATCACACCTGTGGACTCGGAATCTGAACGTCGAGTCTGATTCTTTCGCATCGAAAATCTTCATCTGAAAAACTGTAGAGTCTGGATATCTGTCTGGTCTGATGAATCTGTCATCTCTGAAATCTGTAGAAGACTTGTGACTCTACATATGTACTCCCCTTTTCTCCCATACTGGTTGAAATGCATGAATGTCGACCAAGTTGGGAGAAGATAAGACAAATGGGGGTACACATGAACATTCTCAAAAAACTTCTTGCGGCTCTCTTTTTTTTAATAGCCGACAAATATATATTTTTTTAACATAAGCCGTTCACCTTTTTTACGGCTTTTGATCATCATTCTTTTTTTAAATTGCGTGCAGCTCTTTTTTTTAATGCACGTGCCTTTTCTCATTTTTTTATCTGATCTTCCATATTTTTAACATTTGCGGCCCAAAATTTTTTTTAATATCGCTGGGCCACTCTGATTTATCCAGCCCACTATTGGGCTTCTCTCCCTTTTTTTTTAAATCTGCGGCCCAAAAACATCCTTTTAAATAAGAGGGCCACAACCCCTTTTATCCCTGTCCAGGGTTCCCTTCGTTGGAGCCCCTTTTCTGAAAACATGAGGCTGCCGCCACAAGGAGGGCATTTGAGGGAGGTGATCGGGGGTTGCGTCTCTGCATGCGATGAGAGAGGGCACGCGACTGCGCTGGGATGTCGACTGGAGAAGAAGCCTCCGCGTGGGAGGCCTACTCGGAGTCAGGAGCTGTGCAGGGACTCGCGGCGCGCTGGAGGGTGTGCGGGTATCGCCTGGAGATCATCGCCACCGGGGACCTCGTCGTGCATCGCCTGGAGCGGGTGCGCCGCCTGGAAGCCCTAGTCGATCTCGTCCCGATGGGGTTGCGTGTCTGTGCGCCTTGGAGTTATCGCAGGGGGCTGCGCGTCTATGCAGCTTGAAGACGATGCGCCGAAGGGAGAGGCGCTGAAGCCAAGCCCTGCATGATTCCTGCACCGAGGGGGGGGTCTGCATGGGGAGAGCCACCTGCCCCTAAAGGTGTCGAGTCTGAGATATCGCGTGAGTTGTATTGTTGGGTATGAGATCGCCTGGAGAAGATACCGCGCCAGTTGCTCGCCTTGAACTGCTGGAGCGGGTGCACGCACAGGAGTCGACGATCGCGAGAGTAACCTCCGCTTGGAGGTTTCGGACTGTGTCGTCGATGTTGCTTTGTTGCCGCCAGGAATCCTAGGGCAGGATACCGCAACCTGGATGTTGGCTCGAGGAGCGGAGATGTCTGATGAGGGCTATGAGAGCCCGTGCCTGGATGATCTGGAGATGTATGTCAGGAAGCATGATGATCAAGATTAGTGAAGAAAACCCTATGGTAGCATTTGGTTCGCGGGTTACCTGCGGATTAGGGGAGTTTCTCCCCCTCTCTCCCCGTGGGCCCCGCTTTATTCCTTTTTAAAAAATTAAATAAATCAAATTTACGTCATCAATCCTATCAAAAAATAATATATTATACCATCATATCATATAAAAATTATAAACTACTCCGCTTCTACTCCCTTTACCAAACTTCAATACAATCACATCACAATAACTACTCACTTTTTCAAACTCCAATACAATCATATCACCCCAAACCCACTTCTAACCCACCCCTGTTTAACCCTCTATCCAAACACCAAAACACAAAAACGGGTTACCCTCTACCAGTTTAACCCGCCTTAACCCGCCAACCAAACACATCCTAATTTCTTTCAAACAACATGATCATCGGAACCGAATAAGAGAATCTCCGGAATAGATAATGATCTTACAACTTGAACATAAATAATCAAGATGAGAATTCAAATCGAATCTCGACAAAATAAATAAAACATGATTCCTCGAGAATCGAACCCGCTCTGATACAATGTTAGGAAATAGGAAGCGGAAGCGAAAACATGGATAAAAGATAAAGAAAATAAGAACGCGGGATTTAACGTAGAACCCTACTCCGTGAGGAGCGGGATGAAACCACTGGAGAAGCCCTCAAAGGGGCGTATCTTGCATTGCATTTTCTCAATGGATACAGGAGGTCTGGGGCTTCTTATATAACCTTCCCAGAGCCTCCAAGTCCCACCACTGGACGATGTGGAACTAAACATTGGATGGGGTGAATGGATCTTCTCCAGGATCCATTTACCCGGTTACAACTCAATGGGCGCACAACCAAATACCTAACATAAAATAATGCAAAAATGTTGTTCAAATTACAGAGGAAAGATAAGGATCTAACTGTAAATTACAATAATAATAAAATAAAAAGCAGTTCACGGACTAAAGGGTAATTACTGGCCCATGGAGGGGGCATTGCACAAATTTCCCAACAAGTCACGTGCGGCTCACGTTACCCTGTTTGGCTGGATCTGGTGGCAAATTAGTGTCTTGCGGAGAGGCTTCGTGTAAAAGTTCCCTCTCCGCATGTGCACCTCATGTGGGGTGGGCTTCGAGCCTTGCACCCAGCAATAGAGGAGTAATGCCGGCGACAGTCTGGTATGAGGCGATGTCGATCGCGGACAGCACTGCAACTGGATGGCGAAGAAGAGGAGGCGGAGTTAGGTCGTACACGGTGGAATCAGGTCCGTCGAAGAAGAAGAAGCTCCTTGAGATTGAACGGTCGGTGGAGATGGCTCTGAAGCGTGTCGAAGACGAGGCAGAGCCGACCCTCCGGTGGAGTCGTTGAAGAGGTTAAGCTCCCTGGCGAATCACCGACAAAGTTTCTGATGCAGATGAAGCTAGTGGCCGATGAAGGGCAATGTGTGAGGCGAAGAGCGGAGGATATGGGAGTCGACAGTGGAGTATCTGGAGGTGGTAGGGGGTATCGACTGACGGTTGAGGGCGGGAGCAAGCAACTACGGGTAGAGGCATGACGTTCCGACGAGATCGATCCTCGGATATCGTCGAGGTTGAAGGCGGAGGCTGGACTGTCTCTCCCTCTACTGTGTTAACGGCGGATGGATTTCATCGGGCGGTGGCACTAGGTTTTAATATGGGCGAGAAGGGGCGAGCGAAAATGGAAGGTAGAGGTGATGGAGATCTGACAAGATGAGGATCGGAGGTAGATCGGGAGATCGGCGTCGACCAAGATTGGAAGGTAAACTGAATGATATATGAGGCGAGGGGTTGACGGATTACGAAGGGCAGTCGGTGACGGAGCAAAAGCAAAGACAGCGATGTCTAAATTTGGGAAAGGGGAGCGGAGGAGGACAAAGCTCCTTGGTCATCCGATCAGCCGAGATTGGGTGGCCGAGTTGCTTACACGTGGAGGCAAATTTTATTATTATTATTATTACTACTACTACTACTATTACTATTATTATTATTTAAATTTTTTATTAAAATAAATGAAATATAAATGTCAAAATGGGTGACACGTGGCAACTCCAAGAGATGACATGTGTCGCTTCCAAAAAAATCAAAAAATAAAATCAAAAGAAAAATAAAAAAGAAATAGGAAACGGAAAATCGAGCATATGAATCTTATGATCCGGAGACTTATGCATGGTCACACCCTGGGTCAACCTATGCTGACTATATAGATTACATCAACTTGACACAGGAATACTCCAATGTCAAATCAATTGAGAATGAACATACAGAGACTCTCCCAATATTTCGATTCCCGCGGATCTCAAAATAGACAAATCCTTCTACTACGATCCTGAGACATATGCATGGTCGCACCCTGAAGCAACCTACTCTGATTATCTTGACCAAATCCTCCCAAATCGAGAGTGCACCAACATTCAGGAGACCAAGAACCAACACGCAGCCCAAACACCAACCAAGGAGAAGAATTCCAATGGCTATTCATCTGGATATTCAAGTGAACCGACAACTTCACAAGGCAAGAGAAAGAAAGTCAGATTTGACCTTTCGGAAGAGGAATCGGTTGATGATCCCTCATCAGGTCCGGAAAAGGTGGTCTACATGAGTGAAGTTTGTTCGACAACTAAAGCCATGTCTTCGCAAGGATCCAAAATTCGATTCTCGTTGGACAACTCCCGTTCCTAATTATTACTCATCCAATGCCGATGCTCCTACCTTCCACAAGTACACCGGAATTATTTCTTATGAGCTAAATGAGACTGGAGCATCTGAATATTCATCTGAGGACAAACCGACTAATTTTAAAAAGGAACGAATTTTGAGGAAAGAATTAAAGAAACAGAAAGACAAAAATATCTGGTGTATGTCCACTTTCAAATACTATTCCTCTGAGGATAACTCTAATGATGGCGTTGGCCATAGAGGCCTACGAAGTATTCGAAAAAGTAAATAAAATAAAGAAAATGTTCTTGATGGATTTTAAATTTTTAAATTTTTTGTAATTTTAAATTATGAAGAAAATACAAAAATAAGGCAAAAAGAGCACAATCAACAATTTATTTACCACACAAAGACAAACTAGAAAATTAAAATATTGAGTTTTAATTTTTATGTGTTTTTGGTATTTTTTTACGAATTTTATGATTTTTTATGGATTTTATAAAAATGAAATAAGGTAAAAACAGGACTCAATGTGTAGCCAGACTTGAAAGGTTATTTAAAAATGGATAAATAACCTATAAAAGTCTGGAGACAATTTTTATGAAAACTAGAAATAAAACCAAGCTACAGGAATAAAAATTGTATTTTTTTTCTATTTTTAGAATTTTTAATGATTTTTATAAGATTTTTAGGGTTTTCAATTTTGAGGTGTTTTGTAAATCTAACTTAGGTGAAATTTGTACGGAAGCAAGGAAATACTAAAACAAATAATACCTAATTTTTTTAGAATTTTTGGGAGGTTGTTAATATTTCTGGTTGATTTTATAATTCAAATAGTAGTAAAAAGAAGACTTTTTGAATTTTTAAAAATAGAAAAACAACTCAAAATGTCCTAAAAAATTAGTGAAATTTGTACACGGTGGCATGGGCCACGTATCTAAATTTCACCAAATTTGGAGTTGATTTGATATTTTATTCAACCAATAAACTAGCAACAGCACACAGGGACCTATTCGCAAAGAAAATAAGTTTTAGGGCCAAACTGATAACATGCGTAGGAAAACTTGCGGCCAAAATTGCAAAAAGCCCAGATCGCACGCGTCTGACACGTGATTCACAAGTATAGGGACTAAAATGTCATTCTTATTATTAAAGCTTCAAACCATAACATCCAAAAGCCCGAAGGGCATACATGCAAATCACTCAGATACTCACGTGTTGAAGCACATGCACCACAAAGTAAGGACTAAAGTGCAAAATCCGAAAGCTACAGGTCTTAATATGCAAATGGTCCAAGTATACTAAATTATCTAATAGACTAAACAATAACTGAAATAAAGAGCAGGGGTTCGGGCACAAGTTACCCAGCCAAAGCACGTACGGGGCACGTGAGGGCCAAGTGTCAGGCGGTGGATGGCTGATGGGCGTGCGGCTCTAGTGACGCCTCCTGGTAGATCTGACGGTCTGGACAAGGGGGAGAACGTGGGGTGCACGTGGCTGTCAGATCGTGGATCTAACGACCTGATCTTGGCAGATCTTGAACGACTCAGATGGCAACTGGAAGCGGTGCGTGATCCAACGGTGGAGAGAGGGTCTGGATGAACTCCTCCTCGACGAACTTCATCGGCAAGCTGGCGTGGTTGTGCGCGTCTGATGGATGATCGACAAGAGGGCTTCGACGTGCCTCGTCGCTCCGCGTCTGGTGGTGGTGGCTGATGGAGGTCCAAACGGTCCGATCCTCCGGTGAAGGACGGAGAACCTGGGCGACACTGGCGAGGGATGCGAGATGCGACTCAGGGGGGTATCTCGCGCTTATTCACAATTGCTCGTGTCAATGAGACCTACAACTTTCATGAAGAGACCAAAATCAAAATAGTCATTTGCATAAAGTGATATTTTTGGTGGCACTATACATACAAAGTGACTTGATTTTTACGTTTTGTAATTTTTATCATTTTTAAATCAGATAAAAAACGAGAAAAATAAGATAAATAAAAGACAAATATTTACAAATTAATCTAATTTTTTTATTTTTAATAATTAAGGAAATAAAGAAATAAAATAAAGGGGGCTTATTGAACAAACTCTCAATGAAGACTCGGATTTAGTTAGCTTCTTTGAGTTCAAGCTTATTTTAAGTTTGTATTTTTACGCATTTTATAAAACTTTTGTCAGAGAAAATAAATGAAAAAGAAATAAAAGAAAAGGAGTTAATTATTTACATAAAATAATAGGTTAAAATCAGGTAAAATACACAATGTACAAAAGAGACCTAAAACCCATCTTTCACATATGAGCTCCGATTCACTTGAACTTGGTCTTGTTTTGAAGGTAGTTGAATGTACATTAGTTTAAAAGTGGTAAGATTAAATCGAACACTGTAGGAGAGAGATATCAGTGTTTTACTCTGACAAGTTTGAAATTAAGGTTTTGATTTATTTGTCAATTATTTATGTTCGTGATTTTTTGTATTTTTCTTTATTGTTGTTAGTAATATGTACACAATGGATGTGGTTTCAGGTGATTTGGAGTTAGCCTGAACTAACTAAAATTGGGGAAGTTAGCTTATTTTACAGGTCAATTGGGCTATGATTTTTAGCTTCTTATTTTATGCAATTATACATGATAAAATGCAATTATTATATATGCATGAATGTTAACAATGCAATTTAAATGATGAAATGCCAATGAATTTTGGGAAACCGAGCTTAATAATCTCTTTTAGAGTGGTGAATCATAGATTCATCACCAATGTCATCTTGTGATCACCCAGAGGAAGTTGGTAATTGATCTTCTCCTAGAAACATGTATGACAGGGTGCAAGCCTGCTACTACCCCTATGGATCCGAGTATGAAATTATATGATGATGACACTGAGGAGGTAAATAAGAGGAGATACATGGAGCTTGTTGGGAAATTCCTATATGCTACTATCATCAGGCCAGACATATCCTTTGTTGTAAGCAATGTGAGCCAGTTCATGGAGCAGCCCAAGAAGGTACATATGGATGCGGTCTATATGATTTTGAGATATTTGAAGACTTTACCTAGTACTGGTCTTATATTCCGCAGAGGTACGTCTATTGAGGTGACAGCTTGTGCAGATGTAGATTATGCAGGATGCTCTATAGATAGGAAGTCTACTTTTGGTTTTGTAATTTTTTGGGAGCTCTTTCGTGTCATGGAAAAGCAAGAAGCAGACGGTGGTTACTGGATCCAACGCAGAATTTGAGTACATGACCATGGTATAGGGGAGCATAGAGGTGTGGTACGTTAGATATGTTTTGACCGATCTTGTTGTTGAGGTTCCTCTTCCAATGCAG
Source organism: Ottelia alismoides (assembly GCA_037367405.1). Taxonomy (NCBI): domain Eukaryota; kingdom Viridiplantae; phylum Streptophyta; class Magnoliopsida; order Alismatales; family Hydrocharitaceae; genus Ottelia; species Ottelia alismoides. The sequence goes on from JAZKJV010005444.1 coordinate 363,596, forward strand.
CTTTTATGTGACAATCAAACAGCACCATTTATTGCCAAGAGTCGTGCATTTCATAAACGGACCAAGCATATATAAGTGGATTGCTACTATACCAGAAACATGATGCAGAAGGGTCTCATATCCATATCCCATGTTTCTAGTAGAGATCAGATATCTGATATTTTCACCAAGGCCCTTGCGAGAGGTCCTTTTCAGAGTTATTGTTCCAAATTGAGCTTGATACATGCTTGAGGGGGAGTGATGAGATATTTCCATCTCTTTATATTTATCTCTTATTTCACTTTCTTTCATGTACCTCCCTTGTAATTTACGCAAAGTTTTTCTCCTATATAAGAGAGCCCTAGGATCTCAATAATGATATCACAAATCTATTTTTTCTTCCAACATATACACGTTTGTAAGGACGGTGACGAATGTAGGCGAGGCAAATACCGTGTACAGGGCGAAGGTAGACATGATAGGCGGCATTGGTAAGGGGAAGGTGAATGTGAGAGTGAAGCCATGGAGGTTGGCATTCACTCCGGAGGTCAAGCAGAAGAGTTTCACTGTCACGGTGACCGCCGATGTGAGTGGACTAGCAGTGGCTGATGACAACGGTGTAACTTACGGCTACCTCTCGTGGTCGGACGCCCCATCGTCATCTCGAGGATCATGCCCTTGTGATCCCATCACATATCGAAGATGGTGATATCAGAGTTAGCAGCGATAGTCTTTTCTCTTAAAAATTGGCAACATTACCTTTACAGTGAATAATTTGAGGTGCTCAATGACTATAAGAGCCTCAACTACATTTTCTCTTAGAAGGAACTTAATTTGAGATAGTGACGCTGGCTAGAGTTCCTAAAAGATTACATCAATTACCATCCGGAAAAAGCAAACGTCATAACAGATGCATTAAGTAGAAAATGGGAGGGTAAATTGGCTAGTTTAAAACTTCAATAGAAGATGATGAAGGAATTTGAAGATTGGAAGCCTTTCTTAAGTGGATAGAGAAAGATATCATTTGCAGTGCTCAAGATTCAACCAGAGATATAATACATGTACTTATTTATCTAAGTAAAACGAACTCAAAAAAATACAATAAAAATATATAAATGTGTAACTAAATAAGTTATAAATATATAAAATATGTGAATAATATAATAAAACATTAACTACAAAATAGAAATAAAATACACTAAACACAAGTATATATACCTATGTAGTTACAAGTAAATATTAGTACCTAATAAAAGGCCTTGTAAAAATAAGTAAAAATCACCAAAAATACTACATAAAATAATAAACATTTTTCATGTTTAAACAAAACAAAGTAAAATCATTTACTATTTTTAAACGCTTTAATAAGGGAATTTCCCTTTCCATTTTTCTGATCGGTCCACATGGTCCAACCAGTAGGTAGGGACTGTTGACCCAACGGGTCAACTGTCTTGGCATCCACCCCCTTCTTGTCAGAGGTCATGGGACCTCTGACTTCTCCCCTTTTCTTGTCCTCCATCCCTTCATGCTCATCGAGCAGCCTACCTATCTGTTCCTACATCAACCCTAACCAACGTCTGTGCCATAGCCTCCACCTACCACCTTCTCCCTGCATGCCATCGCCTCTGGAAAGTCACCTCTTCCCTGTGTATAAATAATCCATAGTCATCCCTCTTTTGCTTTTTGATCCTTCTTCTAAATTTGTAACCCCAAAGGAGTACCTTGAGTTGAAGCTCCGGTGACAGTGGTGCTCACCAAGCATGTCGGCGAGGATAAGGAAGCGGAGGAAGCGGTCCACCACCATCGATGCTCCGGCGTTGACGTGGTCCTCTACTCCAGGTGAAATACCATGCTTGAGCTGTTAGGAATAGTTAGTTACTTGTTGTTTTCAATTTGTAGCTTAGATGTAACTTTGATTTAGTCCAATTTCCAGTTTCTTAGTTTAATTTCATTTAAATTCACTTCATTTTCACATGTTCCCCGACTGTAAATCTAGAATTAAAATATGGTGGAGCCTTCAGCTCCAACTTGATTTCACAAGTTCCCCGACTGTAATCCAACACATATTCACTTCATCTTCCATCCCCATTGTCTGCTCCACATTTCTCCCATATTTTCACCCTCATTCTATAAGAATCGAGGTCTGACGAGCTCCCTCCGTCGCCTATTGCCGGAACTCATCCATCTCGTCTATCCCTGCCAAGGTTCAGAACGTCAGTATGAGATATTCGTTCGATCAAGCGATATGAAGTGAGTAAGAGGATAGGCAGAAATATATGAGGAAGTATATGCGGATTATGTGTTTTGTGTTATTTAAATTTTAAATAATTAAAAATAATAAATTATAATTAAATATATAATAAAAATAATTGACAAAATAATTTTTGAGTAAATAATTGACAAAATATCAAATTACATAAAAAAGGATGTTGGATAAGACGAACGTTGGCTATCCAATCCATTAAATTGAATCATATGAATACATTAAATTATAAAAGGAAGAAATGCTCTACTGAAAAATCGGTGATAATTATTCAATTTATGCATAAGATATGCAAATACATTATTGTCATTGGTAACATAGATCATCACAAAAATTTCTAAGTCAATGGATAAAACCTAAAACCAAATTATTTATATTTCTGATTCCAGAATCTAAGGTTCTAAAAATATTGTTGATGAGAATTCAAAAAAATCATGATGTATAAAGCTGCAAAAAATATTGTTTCTTAAGATGCGTAACAGAGATGATGGAAGAGGTCTGATATTTATCCTATTTAATATGCGACCGAATATGTTGATTACCAGAAATGCATAAGTGCTTTAACCGCATATAGACACATATGACATATGCGGTTCAGAAGGGTAATCGCATACACATATGTAGCCGCATATGTGGTCCCATGGATTGCATTTCCGAACATTGATCCATGATGTTCCAACTTCAATATGTGGGCCAAGGGAGTCCCCCTCGAGCCTCTCTTCATATTTGTACAGGCATGAGCTCCAACCAAGCACCTGGAAACCCACTTGAAGCTCATATCACAGCTCCAGGTCGCCTTAAGCTCCAGGCCTCCTTCGATGGGGCTCAGACCAATCTGAAGATACCTGCTGACGTGAAAGACCCCAAGAGACTTTTACACCAATCAACGACGAGTTGGATGACCAAAGCCAGGAGAATAAACGAATCAAAGCTCACCCCCTGCAATTGTTGTAAATTGCTAAAAAGGTTCATGCCAGCTCACCTAACGAGGACCCCCACGTAATGTAGGACATTTGGCATGAGTCCCCTCCATATTCTTATTTTTCTGTTTAATATTTAAAATTTGTAAATAAATGTTAACTTTGGGATAATTTGCACGCAAGACCTTGTATTTATTTTTAATTACAAAAATACCCCATCCAAGCTAGTAATTATGTATTTGCTATTCTACTTTTAGTAAACAGTTCTAATGTTGCAAAAAGTATAGCAAAATTATTGTAGGTGTCAGATATATTGCTCATTCATGCCCTATTTTTATTTTGGCATTTACTTGTATTTTTCTGTTTATTAAAAATCAATTAGGAGTGATTAATCCCTGTTTAAACATAAAAATAAAAAAATATATCTAACATACTCTAAAAGTTCCAAGAAAATTTGAGTATATATTTTTAATATATTATAACTCAAAACCAAAAATCACAAAAAAATATAAAAGAAAAATACTAAAAATTAAAAAATCCTAAAATATTTGTAAAATCATTTAAATGTCTGTAAAAATCCAAAAAAAATAGTTTTTGTTTCTTGTTTTTGTTTATATATGATACAATATATTAAAAATGGTTTTGGGAATTTTCGGACTTATTATCTATTTTCAAAACCCAAACAATTCGGCTTATTTATTATAGCTACTATTTTGTATATTTAAATCAATTAAAAATACCCAAATTTAGCATAAATTATAAGAAAAATCACAAAACAAAGAAAAAGTTAAAAAATAGAAAAACATTTATTTTAAAAATTTTGACTAGATATAGTTATATTTAAAAATATAAGACCTTATATAGACTATTTATATTGTATATTACTTATATACTAATTATAATTATTATTAATTATAAATATCTTATATTTTTTAACCTTTAAAAAATAAAATGGTTGTTCATGTATATATTTCATATATATTTATTTATAATATATACATATATAGTATGAGAACGGGGAAGCTGCTCCGCGGAACAGCCAAGCTAGCCGCTGCGTGGGGCAGTTTCCCCCCCTTTTTTATTTTTTTTAAAATTTTTTTATGTTTATTCATCTATATATACCTTCTACATGTCATTCAAATTTCGTGAGAAACGGAGACTCCTATGCCCTCCATCTAGAACAGGTACTTTACAGCAAATTTCAGGCCGTTAAATTTTACCTGTTCTAGATGGAGGGCATAGGAGTCTCCGTTTCTCACGAAATTTGAATGACATGTAGGGGGTATATATAGATGAATAAACATAAAAAATTCAAAAAAAAATAAAAAAATGGGGGGGAAACTGCCCCACGCAGCAGCCAAGCTTGGCTGCTCCGTGGAGCAGCTTCCCTTTTCACATATAGTATTTGCAATATACATATTGCTATATATAGATATATATACATATTATATTTTAAAACAAAAAGAAACTAAAGATTTGCATAATTGAAAATATAATTAAAAATTGAAAAATATAAGAGAATTAAATACCCATAAAAATAAATATAATTAAATATCCACAAAAATCAAAAGTCTAAAAAGTACAAAAATAATTGTTGTTTATTTTTATTAATTGACAATAATTATACATATCCTCATTGCTCTTTGTGGTTCGACACTCTACATACTTATACACTATACACATATATTTTGTAGAGTTAAAATGAAAATAAATTTTGACTCACACATTTTCATTGATTATCATAAATTGTGAGTTGATTGTTTGTCTGATTGATTGTTGATGTTCCAAGTACCGCGAGAGCGGCAGATACAGCAATTGTTGAACCCAACTTGTCGAGCACCGCAGGCAGTTCAACACCGCCTGTTAGGAACCCCTCTTCAGTCGATCAACAAGCTTACCCACTATAAGGAGAATATCTGAGAACGAGCACACTACGACCAAACGACACCGCACCATATACACCATTATGACGAAGTTCGAGTCTTCGATGAGTGTCGTACTAGGGACGCAGATGCATCAACTACACATATAGTACTACGCTCAATCGACAGAGTCGCGGAACACACAGACATACCTGCAGAACTAGAACTAACATCTAATCTAGGACTTATCGGGACCACGAGAGTTGTGCCCCACTCTCAGGTATACTAACTTCTCTAGGCATAATTAACCAATGCACACAAATATTAATAAATTGGATTTAAACCATAATATCATTTACTAATTTAATATTTACTAAAGAATAATATTTGTTGGAGTATATGCATCATTCTTATAGATGGGTAAATGGATCACTCAAGGTTCCATTTACCATGTCCCAATGTTTAGTCTCACATATACCAGTGGTGGGACTTGAAGGGCCTAAGGAGTCTTTAAGAAGCCAAACCCCTTGTATCAGATGAGAAAGTCAATAGACATATCAGCCCTTTGAGGTCTTCTCCCGTGATTTCATCCCGCTCCTTAGGGAGTAGGGTTCCACATTAAAATCTCGTGTTCTTCAATGTTTTATTCTTTTCTCTGATTATCGTAATCGTATTCTTTATTTTCTAACATGGTATCAGAGCGGATTCGATTCTCGAGGAGTTATTCTTGAATATTTACATTTTTGTTCGAGATTCGATTATCAATTGTTCTTAAAGATGATTATAATTTTTTGTTCAAGTTCTATCCAAGTTCTAAAGTTTTTATTGAAACCCTATATTCTGTCCAGCAACAATGAATTCTAGGGTTCAGCGTAGAACCCTAAATCAAGGCATCTCTAGCATCGCATGAGACAAAACATAGATCCAGAGGCGTTTTCCAGTTTTATATTCAGAAGGAGATCTCTAAAGTCTCAGGAGCAAACCTCTCGCAAGGCGGTGCATCAATTTTAGGGCTTCTGTTGAAACCTTAGTTATATTCTTGTAGATTTATTGAAGATTTTCTACAAGCATCAAGGTTGCAAAATTCTGTAGTCGATAATCGGTTGGTTGAGTCAGTGGCTAAGGATTAATCGGTAGTCGGATGACTAATCGGATTTAGTCGGACATTAATCGTCTTTGAATTTTTTGATTATTTTAAATATATCTCATTTTTATACATATACGTACATAGATTTTGTACATTTTTATACTATCATAGTGGAATAAAAGAAGCGATTGAATTTAAATAAAACATTAAGCATATCATAATTAGTTTACTTTTATAAATGCAAAACATAAAAAATCAAGCAAAAATTGGTCGACTAGTGTGTCTAGTCGGAATTCGTTAGTGCCTGGTCGGCCAATTCACTGACTAGACTAGTCAAACCTACTAGTCGAGTCAGTCGGGCGACTTTTACAACATTGCCATCCATGAGCTTCATCGCATCAAGGAGCTCAATATGTTGATCGTGCGCTCTTCTCCCACGGTAATCAGGGCTCCTCCTCCTCACGACCAACGGTAGGTGGTGCCTCCTCCTTCCTGAAGGGTGGCAGCGTTTGAAGTTCCTCATGATCCAGGGGATGGCAGTCTCCAACCAAGCTCCTCCAGGTGACATCCCCTCATGCCTCTAACTCGTAGATGATGGGGTTCTCCGCGCACCTTCCAGGTGAGCCGAGCTCCTCCAAGTGACACCATGCAACCTCTAAGCGGAACCACTCCTCGCACCCCATCTCCACCTAGGCAGTGTGATACTTCCCCAAGGCGGCGCATTTGATCCAGACGGTGCTTCTTGTCGGGCGTTGTCGCCCTCCTCTCCAAACATCGCTGCATCACCCTTCTCCAGGTCCCTTCAACCCCTCCGATCTCTTCGAGATCCCCTCCGATCTCCTTCGTCTGCAGGCGGTAACGAAGGAGCCCCCATTGGGGTGACTCTGCGTGAAAGGGGTTCCCACAATGAGAACCCTAGACCTTATGCAGGAACTAAGAGGTCCGATGGACCTTCCTTTAAAAAATGACAAAGAGTGATGGGGAAAAAGCAAGTGCCTGCTATAAAAAAATTAAGAGGAGAGAAAATGAGAACAGACTTACCTAAGTGGGTCATTTTAAAAAAAACAAAGAAATAGAGGAGCAGAGTTGTATCTTGAGTCCGATAGGGTTGAGCTTCTTTGGGGCCCAATGGGGCCATGTATTTTTTTCAAAAAAAATGAAATGATGATGAATGAGACGGCTAAAAAAGGAAATAATCTAGAAAAAAAAAGGTGCGTAAAAAAAATTACGCGAGAGAAAAAAAGGAAGAGTCGATTCATTTTAAAAAAATAAATAGCTGAAAAAATGATTCGAGAAAAAAAAAGAAATGAAAAGAGAAGCTGGAAAAATTAAATTCAATTAAGTGATTCATTGGATTCTTGCTTTTTTCTCGTTCTATTGTCTTCTCCCAACTTGGTCGACATCATTGTTTTCCGACCAGTACGGGAGAAAGCGAGAGTATTGTATAGAGTTACATGCTACAGATTCAGATTCTCCGGTCTAGAAGCCAGGTCGGATTTTCGAGACTCTACAGATGTTCAGACTCGACGTTCAGATGTTTATGAGTCTTCAATTTGATGCGCACATGTTTGTCATCATTTTGTGTAGTCCCCATCTTTTGTTTTGGTCAGAGTTTTCATGTGATCCATATGGACTCCATAGTAGAGATCACATTCCCTATGCCATGTGGGTGGGGGTTTTCATGTGATTTCATAGAGACTCCAGAGTAGAGATCCCATTCTCTGAGCCAATATGGGAGAGGTCCAGTTCTCCGATGAGGAGACTTCTTCAGATTCCACTCTCCAACGATCATGGACTACGACAAGGATGTCTCCAGAGCTTTTTCAGTTCGGTCCTTTTAGGGATGGAGCAGTTGTCCACATGTTGTGGCGGGCCAAAGTTCTCCAAGTGGAGACTCATTTCAGTTACAGTAACTCTAACAGGCGCAGTACAGAGCACATGCTCTCCGATGTGGATATTCAGATTAACTCACTCCAGCCCGTTTGTTCTTCCTCACCTGCACAGCATGAGAATCAATGTCCTCGACAACAGCCGACGGTTGTACGCGTTGAGTTGATATTGTATGTAGTGTCTTGTAGTGTGAGTTTGAGATTTCTTTCTGTTTGTCAAAGCTGAGCATTGCATGCTCCAGCTTGAGGGGGAGTGTTGGAGTATATGCATCATTCTTGTAGATGGGTAAATGGATCACTGCAGGATCCATTTACCACATCACAGTGTTTAGTCCCACATCTATCAGGGGTGGGAGTTGGAGGGTCTGAGGAGGATATATAAGAAGCCCCAGACCCCTCCATATCAGATGAGAAAGTCAATAGACACATCAGCACTTTGAGGCCTTCTCCCGTGATTTCATCCCGCTCCTTAGGGAGTAGGGTTGCATGTTAAAATCACGTCGTATGCTTATTTGTTAAATAAATAATCCATGAGTGAATATGAATTTTTGAAAATAGACACCACGATGAGTCTAATCCACGTGAAATCTTAAGAAAGTGATCCAATTTAGTTGGCTATCTCCGACTAAAACAAACATCCATTTTAAAAAATATATTCTGAAAACAAATTTCATTATTGTTCGTTTACTGCTATTAGTTATTTACAAACAATGCATTATATTATTGTTGTCCCAATGTAGATCTTGCTCCCTAAATACAATGATAATCAGGTAAACAGTTTGTCATTACCTCCTTATGTTGTTCACCTCTATACAGTACAGGAAAGGTCCAATGGAAACTGTGGAAGTGTAAAGGAATCAAAAAGTGCCAATCATCGTAGCCTTAGAGCTCTCTTATATAGGAGAAAAAATCTAGGGAAAATTACATAGATAGACAAAAGTAATAGAAAAATTACAGGATAACATATAAAGAGATAAAAATATCTCAACACTCCCCCTCAAGCTGGAGCATAAATATCTACCATTCTCAGCTTGGAACAACAACGATGAAACGGTCCCTTTGCAAGTGCATTGGTGAACATGTCAGCAATCTGATCGTCTGAAGCAACATGAGAAGTTAATATAAACCTCTTTTGAATCAAATCACGGGTGTAATGGCAGTCAACCTCAATGTGCTTTGTTGCTTCGTGAAAGGCAGGATTATTCGCTATAAACAGCGCAGCTTGATTATCACATTGTAGATGCATAGGAAGAGGCACCTCCATAGTTAGGTCACTCAGAACGGACTTAACCCACATCATTTCTATGCTCTCTTGGGTCATTGCCCTATACTCTGATTACATGCTAGATCTAGCCAACTGTATGTTTCTTGCTCTTCCATGAAACCAACGAGCTGCCTACAAACACAACGAAGCCTGAAGTTGACTTCCTATCCTTGGGACACCCAACATAGTCTGCATCCACACATCCTGACACTATCAGAGTTGTGTCTCTCCTGAATAGAAGTCATGCACCTGGAGAAGACTTGAGATACCTCAAGATCATGTTGATTGCATCCATGTGAGACTTCCTAGGTTGCTCCATAAATTGGCTAATCCTGCAGACAACAAACGATATATCAGGCTGGTAATAATGACATACAATAGCTTCCCTACCAGCTCTCTGTACTGTCTCTTATCTACCTCTGCAGAGTCATCATATAGCCGTGCATTAGGATCCATTGGAGTAGTAGCAGGTCTACATCCTGCCATACTCGTCTCGGATAAGAGATCAATGACATATTTCCTTTGCGTCATTACCATTCCCTGCTGGTTTTTTGCACATTCTAGTCCAAGAAAATACCTCAGCTTACCAATATCCTTGGTAACAAACTGTTGTCCAAGAAAATCCTTGGCTGCCTGAACTCCTTCATTATCACTGCCTGTGACAACAATATCATCCACATAAACCAAAATAGCAACAGTACCTTTCTGGGTCCTCTTAACAAAAAGAGAATGGTCTGCAATAGATCTAACAAAACTTTATAGTTCAATCAACTCTGAGAGCTTCTGAAACCAAGCCCTCGAACTCTGCTTAAGGCCATATATGGCCTTACGAAGTATACACACCATATAAGACTCCCCCTCAACAGTAAACCCCGGTGGATGTTGCATATACACTTCTTCGTGGAAATCGCAATATAAGTAAGCATTCTTGACATCTAATTGGAAAAGGGGCTAGTCCTTTACCACAACAACGGCAACAAGAATGTGTAGTGTAGAGTGACGCGTAACAGGAGAAAAGGATTCTTGATAGTCCACCCCATAAGTTTAGGTGAATCCACGAGCAACCAACCGGGCCTTGTATCTGTCCACAGAACCGTCTGCAAGGTGTTTAATAGTAAACACCCACTTACTGCCAATGATATAAGCACTTGGGGGAGCGGAGACGACACTCCATGTACCACAAAATTGTAAAGCGGCCATCTCCTCTTCCATAGCAAGACGCCAAGGGTCATTCTGTAATGCCTCCTGATAGGATCTCGGCATTTGTACCTTGATAAGGTAACAACAAATCTCTAAAAATCCCCAGATAGTGGTGCCAGAGAGACATGAGAGGAAAGAGGATGCATCGTACATGCATGTCGCTTCCGTCGTAGACTTAGAGTAATAGGAACATCCAGGTCCACTGTATCCTCAGAAATAGTATCATCCAGAACATCTTGCATACTCAAATCACCAGTGCCATCAATATAACTCAAATGCTCAGGGCATACCTTGTGTTTGTTGGATGTTGGTGGAGGTACATGAGCACGAGACCGACGCTGGTACACTTGAGGAAAGAAAGCAGGTGCGGCAGGAGGTATAGGTGGTGGTGGAGGATGAGGTGGTGGTGGTAGTGGTGGTGGTGGTGGAGTAAGAGAGATAGGAGGTGGTGGCATGTAAACCTCTTCTGCACTCCCTGAAGGAATGAGCTTGTCACATGTATGAGAGAAATACATGGTGAATTCAAAGAAGGTGACATCTGCACTAACATAGTACCTTCGCCGAGTAGAGTCAAAGCAACGATACCCCTTTTGGGTCTTGGAATACCCAACAAACACACACTTTGACTGCTCAAGGAGAGAGCTTGTCAAGCCCTTGCAACATCTGATGAACAAAAGCAACGCAACCAAAAACACGAGTTGTGAGAGAAAAAAGATCCTTCTCGAGAAACGCAATCGAGAACGGAATCTTTTCCCCCAGAATTGATGAAGGCATACGATTCACCAAATAACACGCAGTGAAAACAGCGCCCCCCCCCCCCAGTACGAGTGGGGAGCACAACTCTGAATGAGAAGAGTCCTGGTGACATCCAAGAGATCGTGATGTTTCCTCTCAGTCACCCCAATCTGTTGGGACGTATAAGCACAAGATGTGCGATGCACAATACCATAAGATCTAAGAAATTGATAAAGTTGTGTACTATAGAATTCAAGTGCATTATCAGAACGTATATACTTGACATTTGCAAAAAAGACATTCCTTATTTCATTAATAAAAGACTGATAGGACTAGCATTAGAGTTGTTCTTAAGCACAAAGACCCATGACAATCTAGAAAACTCATCAACAGCAACAAGATAAAATCAATGCACCTGAAGATCAAGAACACGACTGGGACCCCAAATATCCAAATGAATCAACTCGAAAAGACCATGATTACTTTGACCCGGATGACTTCGGAATGTGGACCTATGATATAAGTAGAGCGAGGAGAGATCTGAAGAAGAGCATGACGCAGCTTTTGCAGAGGAAGATGACCAAAACGGAGATGCCACATATACGGAGAGACAGATCCAGTACGAAGAGAGGAGACAGCAGCATACGGAGATTGCACTAGTTTGTATAGGCCTCCTTGCTCACGGTCAGAACCAATCACCCTGTCCGTTAGAATGTCCTGAAAAACAAGAGCAGAGGGGTAAAATATGGCACGACAATGCAAATCCTTAGTGTTTTGATTAATTAAAATAATAAATTCAGGAGCGTAAAGAACATTCTGAAGTTGCATTTCAGGGGTTAACTGCACCTCCCCCTGACCAGTAATGGGAGAGTGTGTCCCATCAGTTATCACCACAGATTTGCATGACTGAGTCGAGCTATAGGTACAAAATTGACCTCTGTCACCATAGAGGTGATGGGATGCTCCTGAATCCATGACCCACTCCGACAAATCTGCCCTGTAACAATTAGTAAAAGCATATGTTGTACCTGATGTGGATGTAGAGGCTGAGGCTGCTACCTCCGAAGATCCCGACTGTGAGCTAGTTGACCTGGGAGACAGCATAATCTCCCCGAGTCGCGCAATTAAGTCATCAAACCTCTGGTTAGAGGCGACAGAAGAACTGTTGCCCTGCTGGATCTGTTCTGCTATATGTGCTGAGGTAGGAAACACATGCTTAGAATAGCATGTTTCCTCTGAATGACCTGGCATGTGGCAATAAGTGCAAGGCTGACGAGGGGGTCTACTGCTCCCTCCTCTTCTAAAGCCTCCTCGGCCACGGAACTGCATAGTGCTCCCCCAACCACGAGATGCTACCATGGCTGAAGAAGTCTGAGACACGGAAGAACCGCCAGAAGATATGGAGAGTCTGCTCAGATGGCGATATGCCTCCTCCATCAGAGGTATAGTGGTATCGGTAAGAAATTGTGCTCTAGCTGCATCATATCCAGGATCCAGTGTTGCAAGAAAGACTCTCGTCATCATTGAATCCATGTATGCCTTGAGTTACTCTGGTGTAGCAGTCAAGGGAATGTAACCACGTAACTTTTCAAATATACCCCTTAGAGAAGTGTAAAGGGTATGGAGAGGACGACCATTATGCTTTGAGGTGAAAATATCATGTTGAAGTTGCAGAATCTTCGACTCATTTTTCGCCAAAGAATATGTAGCGGCGAGAATGTCCCACATAGCCTTTGTCGTGGGCTGACTCAAAATGTCATTGGCCATCTGACGAAACCAGAAAATACCCTTGTTAATTTATCGAATTAACGATTAAAAGATGTCCGTTGCAGGCAGGCAATTAAGAGTTAATCAAAACATCCACTAATTTTGAATTAAAACGAGCGGTCAATTATTTTTTTACTTGGTAAGTTCCAAGGTCGAACTCAGAGAGGCAACTATCTCCTTAGATTGGTTTTTATTCTATCTCGAAGTTAGGTTCTCAAAGAGGTATTTTTTATATTTTTAAATGCAATAAATGAGGCAAATGCAATTATGGCAAAGTTCAGGGGGAAATTATAAATTTCAATCAAATGAAGTCCAAAAATCCTCAAACTTGGCCAGAATGTTAAATATGATGAAATTAGGCTACTGTGATTTTTTGGATTTTTTAGATACAATATGAATAAATATTGAATTTCTGAATGCAGACAATGAGATTTTCAATAATGAATTATAATAAATATTAAATCTACTCATTTTCAAGAAATAAAAATATCTAAGATATATCATTAGGTAATACATCTCATAAACTTCCTAAATCCTCAAAATGTTGAATTTAATACCTATTAGAAATTAATTAGTGAAATAAACAAAATAATTTTTATAGAGCAAAATATGCATGTTAATGCAATTCTTTTTGAGCATGATGTTATTAACAAATAATTCTACTATCGATGAATTTTTGGCAATTTTCGAGCAATGGTTAGTTTTATATGAATTTATAAGCATGGGTTGGGTAAAATATGCAAATTCTAACATAAGAATAATATTAATTAATTAACCACAGAGAATAAAAATATTACAAGCTTGTTAAAATGTAGAGAATTAATTGTAGAACAAAGTGTAATTTTTTAAATAATAAAATGATGCCAAAATGAGGTTTAAAATAAATAGAGAACACATGGTTCAGAATGCAAATACAGAAATAAATTTAATAAATAAATATGTTGGCAGGACTTAATTTGAATTACCTATACCCCAGGGGTATTTATGCAATTTTCTCGGGCGTACACGTGCATCGCACGTGACTCCAAGCGACAGGGACTCGCGTGCAGATTTGGAAAGTATCGGGGGGTTTAATGCAATTTTCCCGTTTGCATGTGCTGATCATGAGGGTTGAGGATCTTCTAGAAATATGATGCTCATGCGGGGGCTTCTTGTAAATTCACCGAACGGTCACGTGCCTAGCACGTGACCCTTGGGCCTTTGGGGCTCTGGCGCAATTGGAATATCCTCGGGGGCTGGATTGTAAATCCCCGAGAGGGGTTCCCCTCATGTGATGGCTCCTTCACCCTTCTTTGTCGATTTGCCCTGAGGTCGAGGGAGTCGGGTTGAGGCGGTCTACCCTTGGAGGAGGTCCGTCGGCTAGCGGCTGGTGCGTCCTGCGACAGCGCTGACACAGCACAGAGGTGCAAGGGGCGACGAGGGCTCAGTCGCGGGCATGAGGGTGTCTCGTGGCTGGAGTCGTTGGAGGAGAACGTGCGGCTGGCGCAAGCGGAGCGGGGTGCGGCCGTGCTAGTGGTCTGATACAGGGCATAGCTGGGTCGTGGGCGGTCGCAGGGGTTTATGTGGACGAGCGGAGCGAGGTCGGAGGCAGTAGTGGAGGAGCGGGTGGTAAGCGCATGCTAGGGATGGAAGGGGCCACGCACGCAGGCGCAGCAGCTGTCGCGGATGGCTAGCTGCGGTTGCTGGTGGCTGGACCCCGTGCGAAGGTGAAGGTGGAGAAGCGTCAGAGGAACGAGGTGTGGCGGAGCGATGCAAATGGGTTGCAGAAGAAGAAACAAAGGATTAGGGAGAAAACAGGGGAAGAAGAAAATGGGTAATCACCTGGAGTTAGAATGGGCTACAACCCTGTTCTTGGTCATTGCCTCAATCGAGGCCGGCGAAAGGCCTTGAAAAGCTTCAACTGATCTCGTCCGGATGAAGAATTGCCTGAGATGGGAGGCCCTTGTCACCAGCCTCTCTCTCAAACTCTATCTCTCTCTTGCTTGGGATATGGCCGATGGATCTGAGGGAAGGTGTCGATGGGTTTTAAATAGGATGAGGGAGGAGTCGGGTCAACTCCGGAAGATGTGGGTGGTTAGTCTCTGAGAGGCGAGGAAACGGAGTTTACGGTGGTTTGGGGAGATGCGAACGTGGAGGCGGAGGTTGCGTGGGTATGCGCAGGAGGTTACGCATGAGAAGAAGGAGAAGTCCTCATGTGCAAAGCACATGAGGTTTTTATTATTTTTTATTTTTTTTAATTAATTAATTAATTGTTTTTTAAATAAAATAAATGAAAAGAAATGTCAAAATTGAGTAACACGTGGCGGCTCCAGGAGCTGCCACATGTCAACTCCAAAAAATTCAAGAAATTAAATATTAAGATAAATAGGAAAGAAATAGCAAATGACCTCGAATCGAAAAGTGCTCAACACAAAAATTGCTTGTCTCGATAATATCTACTCATGAAAGGACCAAAGGCAAAAGAGGTCATCTGTACAAATCGATATTTTTGGGGTACTCTATTACATATAATACATTGATTTTTGGGTTTTGTAAATTTTTTTATTATTTTTAACCTAGGGAAAAATCGAGAAAAAATATGATAAAATAAAAGATAAATATTTACACAATAAACTAATTTTTTGTATTTTTAGTAAATAAGAAAAAAAAGATAATAAAATAAAGTGGGAAAACAGGGGAAAATTGTACAGACTCACAAGGACACTCAGACGTGGTTGGATTCTTTGATTTCAATCTCACTCTGAATTTGGATTTTTGGGCATTTTAATAAAACTTTCATCAAGAATATAAATAAAAGAAATAAAAGAAAAAGGGTTAATTATGTGCATAAAATATCAAGTCAAAAATAGGTAAACATAAAATGCGCAAAAGAGGTACAAGACCCAACTTTCACATATGAGCTCCGATTTTTATGAAATTGGTCTTGTTTTGAAGATCTTTGAATATGTATTATTTTAAAAGTGAGTAAACTTAAATCGGACATTCTATGAGGATGATATGAGCATTTTAGTCTGACTATTCTGAAATTGAAGTTTTGTCTCACGGGCCAATTATTTGAGTTAATAATTTTTTTATTTTCTTTAATCAAGTTAGTAATATGTACACAATGGAGATGGTTTGATGTCAATCGGAGCCACATAAATTAGTTAAAATGCATGAAATTAGGTGCAAATGTGAAGATGATTACGAATGCAATTATGAGTGTTAAAATGCATATATTAATTCTAAGTGCATGAATGATAAAAATGCAAAATAAATGATGAAATGCAACTAATTACTTGGGAACGAAGCTCAATTTTCATCTTTTAGCATGATGAATCACAGATTCATCACTATCTCCATGGATACTGTTCCAGAAAGCCATACTCGTGCATAAGTGTAATTTGCCTCCCATGAGGTGTTAACCCCAGTCTTATCGACATGCTCCTCATGTGTGAGGATATGCTTTTTTTTTGAAGTCTAAAAGGGAGGGGGAAACACTCAGTGGTGTCCGCCCCAAAATATATTAAAAACCAAAGAGAAAAAAGGCAGGAACAGACGGGTCAAAAACAGCACCGTCACCCACCCGTTACAGATTCCAATCGAGAAGTAACCGTTTAACAAGCACACATACATTTTCTTTGTAAAAACGTTAACCCGAAAAAAGGAGGTCATTTCTTCCCCGCCAGACCACCCAGAGAATGGCCATGGGGGTGATCCGCTCCCCCCGCGGTCTATGAATGTTCGCGTGTGCCGAATCCCAAAAAGATTGGAAGTCATCCCTGTTGCACCAAGGCGGTCCCACCTCCAGCCAGATCTGAGAAACCATGGGGCACGAAAAAAACAAGTGCTCTATCGATTCAATCGTCGTGTTGCAAAGAAGGCACCTATCCGAAATAACCCCCATCAGCCTCATGCATCTATCCCTTGTCATCAGACGCTTACGCCTAAGGAGCCACAGAAAAAACCAATCCGCTCCGGAAGCTTCAAACCCCAGATCAGCGAGCAGTCCCTGGAGAGCAGCTCCGAGCCAGCCGGGGGAGGTCTAGAGATTGCACCATAGGCCCCTCTCACGGAGAAGCTACCATCCTTCCACGCCCAGTGGTCCCTGCCTTCGCCAGGCGCATACACGGTATACTAAGCCACTAATATACAGATTACAGAATATCAAGTTCCAATTCCAACTTCAATGACTCTATATGAGTATTAAACTAAAGTCTATACTTAATAATAAAGTACAATAGAAACCATAATCTTTAGTGCGAATAAAAAAATATTAATATGCCTTGAATCCCAATCAATTGTCTTGTTGGACGTAATTGGAGAACTGTCATGTGCATCCCTTCCTGCCATATCATCCCTTCCTGCCATATCATATCAGTCTTCACGTGTTTATTTTTCAACATTACTTCATATATCATATATGTGATAACTATTGTAAGTTCACAACTTATACAACCAAACAACAACATCAAGTTTTAAACTTGCAACTAATATAAAATTCTATTACAATTCAAACAAAAATATGTGTAATAGAACTAGTATGTGTAGATGTATGATAAATTGAATATGATGTATACAAGATCATGTAACTTCGCTTGTTTCAAGCTATCTCTTCTCTTTGCATGGAGCTATATATATAGAAATATGCAAGGTTTAACATGGAAACAAAAATACAAAAATAAAAAATATAATGCTAAAAAAATAGGGTTATGTGTAACAAAAAAATGTAAAAAAAGCCTCATGACTCGAGGCTTACGCCCCCGCCTCGCCTCGAGCGCCTCACGCCTCGAGCGCCTCAGGCGAGGCTGAGGCGTACGCCCCTAAGACTATACCTGAGGCGTGCGCCTCGGGGCGTTTTAGGCCCGCCTCGCCTTGAGGCGTACGCCTTTGCGCCTCGAGGCGCCGCCTTTTAAAACTATGCATACACCTCCCGAATGGAATCCAGCAACGCCAAGAATTCGTCGAACCTTTGATCAGAGAGGGAAGCCGCGAAGATGGGGCACCAGAGGCCGTCGCTCCAGCAAGAGCCAACCGAGCAAGTCTTATCACCTGCAATCGCAAACATCCTGGGAAAGCGAGAGCGCAACGTTCCACCCCCCGACCGAGAACAGGCCTAAAGAGGGCGAGGTTGCTCACAAAGACCTTCACCACGTTGCGCCAAAAAGGGGTGGGGGAGCCGTTGGCGAAAACCATCGGAGGAGGGGCACCGGAGACGTAGATTTTCCGAATCGTAGAGCACGCCAGGTCATTCCCCGGGCCCCAAATTCTGCTAGCCCACTTTAGCAAAAGAGCCTCGTTCATTTGCTCAAGGGATTTTACCCCCAAGCGCCCGTCAACCTTCTGGCGCAAGATCTCCTTCCAACCCACCAAATGAATCTCCCTAGCGCTGGCCGTACTGCTGGCCCATAAGAAAGCCCGCATCCGTTTCTCCTGCCGCGCTCGCAGACCTTTAGGCATCTTACAATTGGAGAGGAGGAAGATAGGAATGGAGGAGAGGACGGACTTCAAGAGCACCAGCCGACCCCCCCTCGAGAGGACCGCAGCCTTCCAACCCGTGAGCTTCGCCTCGACCTTTTCCACCACCCGCAACCAGTCCCGAATCCGCGTACGCCCCAGCGATAGAGGGGTGCCAAGGTAATCAAGGGGAAGAGAGGATCTGCCCGAACCCAATACCGCCTCCAGGTTAACCGAAACAAACTCCGCCTGCCCAAAGGGAATGAAAACCGACTTCGAGTTGTTCTTCGTTAGGCCCGATAATTCCGAGAAAATCTCGAGCGTCATTGCCATGCCGGTAGCCTCCTCGATGCCCCCCTCGATTAAGAAAAGCGTCTCTCAGCGTATTGCGCAATCGGGACCTCCAGCCCCTCCTTCGAGAAGCCCCTAGTCAGCCCGTGGGCCGCAACACCCTCCATCATGTCAGAAAGAGCGTCAACTGCAAGGATGAACAGCATAGGCGTGAGGGGACACCCCTGGCGAACTCCCCTGTGAGGTTGAATCCAGCCCCCCTCCGGGCTCCTGTTTACCAACACCGAAAACGACGTCGTAGATATGCAACGTCGCATCCAAGTGATCCAGATGTCGGGGAAGCCCTTTCTCTTGAGCACGCTCCAAAGGAATCTCCAATCAAGAGTATCGTATGCCTTGGAGAAGTCCACCTTCCAAAGAATGCCGCTAGTGCCGCTCCGCCAATCAGCAATAATTTCAGACGCGAGGGAGACGCAATCAGAGATCTGACGTCCCGGGATGAAAGCCGCCTGAGCCGGAGAGATGAGGTCCCCGAGAATAATATTCAGCCTACGGGCAAAGACCTTCGCCGTGATAAGGTAAATAGCATTGGAAACAGCAATGGGCATGAACTCCTCGATCGAAGAGGCCGCGGCCGACTTTGGAATAAGAACAAGGTGCGCGTGATTGACTCTATCAAAGCCCTCGTTACCAGAACAGAACTCCTTCACAACCTCCAGAACCTCTGGACCAATAGTGTCCCAAAAGTCCTTATAGAAGGAGACCGGGAAACCATCAGGGCCAGGAGACGCGTCATCGTTGAGGTCCCACACAGCGTCACGCAGCTCCTCCAGGGAGGCTTCGCGAGTCAAGCTCTCGCAGGCGGCATCAGCCACCGACCTGGTCCTCCAACCCCGCCACCTCCATCTTTTAGGAATAGAAGTAGAAGTCATAAGCTTGAAGTAGTTGGATATAGTCGTGCCCATCTCGCCATTTCCCTCCACGGTTCGACCATCAATAGTAAAAGAGCGGAAGTAGTTGGATCGACGCCTTCCATTAGCACAGCTATGGAAGAAAGAGGTGTTCGCATCCCCTTCCCGAGCCCATCGCAACCTTGACCTTTGTCTCCACTCCGCAACTTGCTTCTTTTCCTCCAGTACTAACTTGCTTTGGGCCTCGACGCGAGCCGAAAGCTCCTCGGAAGACAGCTCTCGGTTATCCTCGATAGAGTCCAGGCGATGAATGGTCGTCTCCGCCTCTAGCTTGGCCGCCGCCCTCGCCGCCCTCGTCTCCTTCTTAAAAGCCGCAAGCCGAATCCTTAAGGAGCATAGCTTGGCATGGAATTTCTACATAGTAGAGCCAGATACCACTGCCTCCCTCCAATGCGATGTCACCACCTCCCGAAAGTTAGGTTCTTGCAGCCAACACTTCTCATATCTGAACAGGCCCCGCTGACCAGGGCGCTCACCCGACCACCACAAAATGGGGTTGTGATCCGAGCACACCCTAGGCTTCGCCTCCACAGTTGCCAAAGGAAATTTTTCGCCGGCCTCCTCCGATGCCAGGAAGCGGTCCAGCCGCGATCGGGATCGAGCATTTCTCCAAGTATAGCTGATACCCATGGCGTCCAGAACCTCGAGGCCAAGCGAGTCAATGGTGTCCGCGGAAGAGGAGGAACCCAGATCCTGACCGCCCCTACCGCCAAGCCTATCCGAAGATAGGAGAGTAACATTGAAATCCCCTCCCCCCACCAGCCAG
Organism: Ottelia alismoides; assembly: GCA_037367405.1. Taxonomy (NCBI): domain Eukaryota; kingdom Viridiplantae; phylum Streptophyta; class Magnoliopsida; order Alismatales; family Hydrocharitaceae; genus Ottelia; species Ottelia alismoides. Next base: position 384,026 of record JAZKJV010005444.1, read on the forward strand.
GGGATCCCACGCACAGAAGAAGCCGCCGCCATCAGATCCTCCCATAAATGCGTGCGTAAGCCCACGTCACAAGGATCGTACGCGCACGAGACCGCAATCCGAAGATCGGATCTAGTTTTGTCCAAGACCACCGTTAAGATATGCCGCCCACGAAAGGAAGAGTTGAAGGCCCACCTCGAGGAACGCCAGGCCACAATCATCCCACCTGAGAATCCCGTCCCCTCCAAGGACCTGAACTGATCTATCTCTCCAGCACCGAACCCCTTCCAATCTTGCTCCGTCAGGCCGTGGAGCTTCGTTTCCTGAAGGAGCACAATGTCGCAGCCCCAATCCAGTAACCGAGCGCCCACCATCCTTCTTTTGTCCTGATCCCCCAGCCCTCTCACGTTCCAGGATAAAGCCTTCATTTGGCACCTTCGTCGCTCCCCCTAAGTTGCAAGACATCGGCCGCCTCCGCCACAAGGAGCTTGAATGATGAATCTGGCTGGGTTGAGGGTCTGGCCGCCTTGGCTCTGTTCCTTCTTCGGTAGCGCTTCGCGCTTCTTCCCATACTGGTCTCTCCCACGTGGACCTGGTCAGAGTAACCCGCCGGGAAGGAGGACATTTGAGCAGAAGACTCGGTCGATGAAGTCGCCGTATATGAGATGGTTGGAGTCTGAGGCCTATCCTCGGACAGAGGCTGCACGGGCTCCACAATAGTTGTCACGTGAGGCGCATCCGCCCACCCCAAAGGTAACTGGCTAGCACGTTATAAAAGGGGAGAGTGGGTCGGACCAAACGACTCACCCGCCGCCGATTCGGGTAAAAGGATCTCCTTTCCGATGCCCGACTCCGGGGCGAACCAATTTCGCAATAGTGGGTAAGCAAACGGGTCAAATGGGTGGAACCCCTCGCCCGAAGTGGAAACGATGAACGTCCCAAGAGCCAGTTTAGAAGGCGGGCCCACTGAGGGACCGTTCACGTTGCCATGCAAAAGGAATGATGAAGGAGCCAGGGGCAATCTTTTTGGGTAGTTCAGGGGCCGCCGCGTGTTACAGTTGAGACGTAACTCTTCACTCATGGGGCGTCTCGGAAAGCCAACCGCCGTCTCCACAACCGAGGCGTCCCAAGCCTCCTCGGCTGACGCCGTCCTCGCGATCGCTGGAGAAGGAGGCGGTGGGGAGTCGATCGTCATCTCGATCTGAAAGGCGAAACCGCCGACCTTCATCTCGAAAAAACAGCTCCTATCGCCAACGTCATCAAGGAAGGACGATGAGCATTCTATCAAAATGGTCGTAAGGTCGACCGCGGTACCCGGTCTAAGGCCATCATCAAGCACTTCACGAACACGACCCCACTGGCCCAGGGCCTTCCGCAGGCATTCGACGGACCGGGACAAGAAAGGGACACCTTTAACCTTTGTCATGCACACCTCGAGCTTCTCGCAGGAACCATCAGCGTAGCGTAGACGTCTCCAGCAAATATCGCCTACGTCCCCATTGAGGATGAGGCGCTCCCTCTGAAGTTCGGTTAGGCCCCGGACACAGCATCTTCGATCTCCCACCATCACCACGTCTCCTGTAAAATGTCCCCCAAAGAACCCGGACAGGTGCGAGTTGATTACGTGCAGGTCGATAACTCCTTTAGTTGCGTAATCGATCGCAGCATGCGAGGACGGCGATGTCGTTGTGAACTTAGCTTTTCTCCAAGGTTTTGGAGGAACCGCCTCCCCACCCCCTGAGAACGAGCAAAGGAGTTCGCCGCATGAACGCCCCCGGCACCTAGCTTAACCACTTCCGCGAAGGAAGGACCACCTTGGCGAGTAGTATTAGAGTTCCCAGTCCACCGATCGGCCAGGGAAAAGGCCTTACTTGAAGAGGTCACCGAAGAGGTCGCCAAAAGACGCGAAGTGCAGGTGGCATGGCGATGACCAACCTTCCCACAACCAAAGCACCTTGGTGGAAGATGCTGAAGGAGGCGAAGTACCCTCTGGCGCCGCACCGGAAGCATCTAGGGCCAGGCTTCCTATGAGTAACCTCCAACCAGTCATCCTGCTCCTTCTTTCTCGCAGCGCCAGCCGAAGTGAACGCACCGCGACTACCTTCTTCGTGAGTGACGACATCCTTCCCCTTGTCGCGAACCACCCTCTCTCATCTTGCGGTCTCCGGTAGAGAACCTCCGTCGTGCATGCTCACTCCGCTATCGAAAGCGGAACGCCACCAAATGCTTCCACCATGCATGTTCGCGGCGCCAAGCACGCGCGCACCGCCTCGCGCGCGCTCCGCATGTCGTGCGCCACTGCCATGCACGCTCGCTCCGCCTCTCGCGCGCTCCGCCTGACGCTCGTCACCGCCATGAACGCTCGCACCGCCTAGCACGCTCGCTCCACCTCTCGCTCGCTCCATCTCCTGATTGCCAACTGTTCAAGGTGCTTGGATCTATTGTGGATCTTGTTGAGACAACATTGATACCTAATCGTCACGTGATGGATGGAGTTGTGATCTGAGGATATGCTTATTGTCATTACATTGCATTAGACTCATGAACTGAATGGCCCAAAGTTCATAGTTAGTTCCATCCATCTTCACAATGGGTGTTGGTCCTTTAAAGGCACCTAGGGATGGAATATCTGCATTGTTGTCTGACCTGATGACAACAATCTCTCAAAATTAGGGTTGAAAACTTCGACAAAGAATGTCTACACAGACATATAGGAAGATGGTTGTGCGTGTAGACTCATACCACAACCACTTCATTCTTTGAAGTCTCCTTTGGAAGGCTAGGGTGTTTTTAGATGTTCAATTCACACCCTAGAAGACCAGAATGAAGCCCAACGAGAAGATTGTTGTGGTGCTCACGGGCGCACGGAGGCACAAGCACCGCTGTGACAGTACGCGAAGGTGCGCGTACGACACACCCCTATGGCTGCGCGGGAGGGCGCGCGCATGGGGGAACAGGCACACGGGTGCGCGCAGGGTGCGCAGGTGCGCGGGGGTGCGCAAGTGCACGGGGGCACAGGCGCTCAGGACGTAGGCGCGTAGGCGCGCGGGGGAGGAGCGTGCGCCGGCGGCGGCTAAGTTGTCGTGACGACGTGTGGATTTTTGGTGGGGACGAGGATTTAAGGCACAGACTCCGGTCTAGGACCGTCTCTCTAATACGATGTGGAAGTGTAAAGGAATCAAAAAGTGCCATTCATCGTAGCCCTAGAGCTCTCTAATATAGGAGAAAAGATCTAGGAAAAATTACATAGATAGCTGAAAGAAATAGAAAAATTACAGGATAACATATAAAGAGATATAAATGTCTCAACAGAAACTACGTGGCTTGAACAATATAATAATTTATACATTTTTTTCTTTTTTTTCTTCATAAACCTTAGTGCACCGAGTGAACGCATACAAATGCTAACACGATTTTTAACACCTTCTGCATGTGGTAATTAGCAAACTTTCATAATAATATCATCTTATTATCTACTATATCTAAGTAGATAATAATGATCTGTAAATACACAAAGAATGTGGTTCCTTACTATAATGGCATGTAAGTGTAATATTCAAATAAATTTGCATGCTAAATATTAATATACAAGATTATGTCTGCAATATATTTGGTTAAAGTGAGATCAATCCCTTGTTTATTTAGGATAATCTTAATCCTGATTGGTATGAAAATTTTACTGTATAGATAATTAACGTTTCCAGGAATAAAATCAACGTTGAATGATTAGAGAAACTTCCCCTCAATTTTTAATATCGTTAAAAAAAATGAAATGTAAGTAACTTATGATTCTCTCTCTCCATTTTCTTAAGGAATTCCTTAGTACACAATTAATTAATATATAAATGGGAAGGCCATATTAGTTTAAAAACTGTAACGTATGACATTTCTACTAATGTCCAGTGCATGAATTTACTATCTATATACCAATTTAAAGCTGGGTCTCTTACCCAACAGTCAACACGTAGCTTCATGTGGTATCTTCTTTTTCCCATTTTATCATGTCCTTTCCCTTTTGTCCTCTCTCCACCACTGACACACTCCACTCGCACTTACCTCCCTCTCTCCCTCCGCTCACTCTCTTCCCTCTCTCCACCATGATCTCTCTCTCCCCTCTTTCTCTCTCCACTCAATCTCTCCCCCTCTCCACCACAATATCTCTCTCCCTCTCTCCTCTCTCTTACGTACCCATCTCTATCTCTCCCTCTCTCTCCTCTTTCCCATTTTATTTTATCATGCCTTCAACGCATCATCTATATAATAAAATATAATATATATATATATATATTAGCAAAATGATTTTCAAAAGAAATCTTAAAAAACTATCTATTTCGCAAGAAATTTTTCACACTCTATTTAAAATTTTGAAAACTCAATTATGATTTATAAGAAAAGTAAACAATATATATTATGGGTATAGAGTTATAAAGTTATTTCTTACATTTTATGAAAAGGGTGATTATCATATTTGGTTGTGTATTTAAATATTTGGGTATAATAATTTTGAAAAATGTAGCAAATACAAATTTATGTCATACTTCTCATATTATGCTCCCAATAAGTCCTTATATTCTTGCCTCTTAAATCCATACATTATTTTAAAAAATAGTCACGCCGCAATAAGTCCTTATATTCTTGCCTCTTAAATCCATACATTATTTTAAAAAATAGTCACGCCGTGAAACGGGGGTCTGCATCCTATTATACTAATTCATTTCACACCATATCAATTTTTCATAACTATTTTTATACATTTTTAAAGAGAACACAAGAACCTAATAGTTCATTTCATATCAGATCAGCATAATTCTATTCCACCGCGAAGTACGGGTAACATCCTAGTATAGATTTAAGATTTGGTTTGCTAAAAAAACTGTAAGGATTAAAACTACCAAAATCATGCGAGTCTTTTATAAATATACGATAGCCTATTATGAATAACAAGGTAGAATTTCATGGCACTCCATCAACTATTATTTATCTGACGTAATAAAATATAATCGTGAAAAGCATGCCTATAGCAATGTTAATGAGCAAAGAACATCAAATCTTACCCCAAACGCCAAAATTGTAAGGATCGATCTTGTTTACCGTGATATGGACTTAAGGTAAAGCTGATATTGCTAATATTGCTAAGAAAAGAAAATACAACAACAAAAAATTTTCCCATATAAGTAGGGTTTGCTACTAAGAAAGAAAATATTTTGAATAATTTGACATAATAAAATCATCTATAAATCATATTACAAGTAAACTTAAGGTTCTAAAAGCGCTTAAATCTAGGATTAATAATCGTGTGGAAACTAAAGATATTGGATATCATTACGCATACACATTCTCATCCAAGCATCTTTAAGTGCTTTTTTTATAAACATAACATAGATATAATCGACATATTTAACGACAATACCACTATTCCACCTTTCATTTCAATCATTTCAACTTAATATGCAAACTGATTTACCAAACTTCTCTTTAAATTTCTTTTATATATTTAGGAACATGAACAACCAATAAGCACCACACCAATGGAGGAAAACCATCCAACAAGAGGGACACGAAGGTCCATGGGATACATGTAAGACAAAAAAATCACAAGTAAAAAGGGGAGAGAACCGTACCTATATGGTGCTCATCTATGCGATAATAAGCCTCCATTCTAAGTCATTTTCGTGCATCAACATGACCACGCAACCTCTAAAACACAAAAAACCCTCTTTTAGGTCTAACCCATAAACAAAATAATGAAATACATAAAAATGATATGTGATCTTACATTTTTAGTGGTAGATCCGTGTAGAGGATGACGAGGAGAAGCTCCTCTAAAAAAATGGTAGCGATCCGCCATCTCCGTTGACGCTCCGACGAAACTCCAATATCGCTCCAATAATATGAGGACATGATATTGGGGTCACTACGCGTACAACTTTACTCTTTCGAGAAGCAAAAAGCCCGATCCATATGCGCTTATATGCAAGAGCTATCACTTCAGACAAGTGTCTCCTACATACAATCCTTGCAACGGAACCCTTCGCATTCACGGGAGACCAAGGATGTCACTTATGTGATCATCCACCTCATATTCAAATTCCAATTAATTATCATGTATCACACATATAATTAATTCTTACAAGGGAAATACACATATATTCATAATAGAGAATTTTAATTGGATATAATTCATTTAATCACATTAAATCAATTATTAATCCAATTCAATCAACAAACTTGATTGTTACTTGAAAGCATGATCGTATCGATATCGATATCGTTTCGATATCGTATCGATACGGTATTTCAACGATATATCGCCGAAATATCGCCCATATCGACGATCCTTTCTAAAGAAAATGCCTGGAAATCGGGATATATCACCATATCGGTACCTATATCGGTTCCATGTCGATATCAATATATCGGCAATATATCGCCGATATATCTCGATATTTCCTTCCATGCTTGAAAGGATGGTATTATCTCAAAATGCGTATTATTTCGAATTTAATAATTAGGAAAATACATCATGATCTCTCTAGCATTATCCCTTCCCTAACCGGTGTCATGACCAGTACCGACGGGAGTGGGACAGACCGCAGACAGTACAACTTGCTACCCCAACACTCCTCGACTAGACACCATATACGCCTCGGGAAAGGATAATGCCAAATTGATCATTATGTACATGGAATGATAATCGGTTTTCAACTGAAGTTATATCATATAGTAATAATCAAAATCATTTTGATTATAAGGAAATTTGCTAAACAATTTCCAAATCCTATTCAAGCAAGTTTGTTGGTTGGAGGATGATCACGTAACCAATTTGTGATCTAGATCATATCTAATCAATTATTGGTCAAGGCAATGTCATTTAAAAAAATAATTATCATCAAATATTTATCCATGATTATTCCAGGAAATTAACCATTAATTTTACTCATTTCTTAAATAACAATCACAAGGTTCTTGATTAGGAATGCAATTTCTAGCAGTGACCCTCAATCTCGAAAATTATCATATCTCAATCAATTTAAATCCAAATCAAGCAGAGTAAGTTTCAGAAGTTTGCTAATTTGATTTATAACAGAAATCAAGTGATTAGCATGCATTTCCAAGCATTTCTAAACAGTAACTAACCCTTTATTACGTTAAGATTCATCATCCCCGAAGTAGTGGACGTATGTTCATTAAAATATCATAACTTAAGTTATCGGATTTCAAATCACACAAACTCAAATCCTACAGTTTCCTCAATTAATGGGGAACATTATCCAAGTGATAATTCCTTGTTTAAACAATTAAAACAGGGACGAAAATAATCACAAAACAGTGCTGCGAGAATGAAACGCGATAAAATTTTTACAAGCCCTAATGAGCCCAAGTCTTGTAAGTTTATGGATTGTATCCAAAACCTCCGATCTAAGGCTTTGATACAACTTGAAGGATATGAGAAAATCCTTAAGCGCATCACGAAAGCGTGAGGATCGCATCATATGTGATCGGGAGCGACGAGTCGTACTAGTTGCTCGGTGTAGCCGAATTTAAAATTTTCAATCTAATGAAACCACATGATCCGAGAACACTTCTCGGATCATTTCGTCTGAACCACAAACAAGTGCTAGGGTTACCTCTTAGAGCGTGGTTGCGATCGAGTCTCTAAACGAAGAGACCTCCTGTCTCAAGTCTGATCTAACGGAGAAGACGCTTGCGAGCCCGTTGATGAGATGTGTGCTCCTTGCAATCCATGTTGAGTATCCAAGCGACGAATCTCCTGATCTCGTCACACGAGATCCGACGTCTTCTTCACAAGTGAGGTGCACCGAAGGAGACAAAGATCCACGAGCAAACAATCCGACAGCATAACGACGATGCTGCAGCGATGGCGACTATCTCAAGGGCTCCATGGTGGATGGTCACAATGAGAGAGAGAGAGAGAACCTTTGACGTGCAGAGATAGAGAGAGCTTATGGATTGATGTGACTTGAAGAACAAGGAGTTTTTCTTCTTATATAGTATTTTGGGATTCATGGATCTCAATCCATGGACAACACTAAATCAATGGATGAGATTGATTTGTGTTTCTTTCAATGCCCATGATCTTATTGTTGAAATATAGCAATAATTAATTTAAATTAAATTAACGTATATTGATAAATCAATATAAATTAATTTCAAATCAAATTAATCAAGCTTGGAGATAATGAGAAGATTAACCATATCCCCTAAAAAGGGGGGACAGCCGCTCAATCATCTCATGAGATCTCATTATCCCATGAGATCTCATTATCTCATGATATCTCCAAGATTTACAACATTTGTTGTAAATGAAGGATACGGTTAGATCCTCAAGTGCATAACAGAAGCGTGAGCATCGTATCGAATACGACGAAGAACGACTAGTCGAACTAGTTGTTCTATGCAGCGGAAATTAAAAAAATTTTATGCGACGAAACCACATGATCCAAAACACTTCTCAGATCGTTTCGTCTTAACCACAAACAAGTAATAGGATCTCAATCCATGGGCAGCACAAATCCAATGGCTCTCATTGATTGTGTTTTTTTTAATGGCTAAGATTTGTGTTGGTAAAAACCAACAACAATTAATTTAATTTAGATTAAATCTATATTGATAAATCAATATAAATCAATCCCAAATTAAATCAATCAAGCATGGAGATTATGGAATGAAGATTGCCTCCTTCCATAATATTGGATTTGGTGGCAATCTCATGTAATCTCATGAGATCTCATGAGATTACATTATTCCATGGAAATCTCCAAGATTTACAACACTTGTTGTAAATTATTCTACAAAAATAATTGATAACTATTTTGTGAATATTGCAATCTTGCCATTGGAAAATTGTGAATCATATTTACAACCCAAAATAAAATGTGAATTACATTTTTAATTTAGTGTACAATGTGAATCCAATTCACATCAACATTTAATTAACAAATGTAAATTACAAATAGCTCTCTCTTATATATTATAAATCACATTTATAATATATATGACTAATATGGATATTGCTATCCATATTATTCATATCCATGATAACTAAATCACATTTAATAATCTTGGATCTCTATTCTCATGTGCCCAAATAATGTGAATCATATTCACATTATTCACATCTTTGATAATCAAATCTCATTTAATTATCTAAGATAAATCTCCTTATAATATGAATCAAATTCATATTATTCATGATAATTAAATCACATTTAATTATCCATTTTCCCAATGCTTGGATACATTTATCAACAATAGAATTATCCATGAACTCTTTCAAGGATAATGCGCATTCTCCGCGAATACTTGGAGATAAGGAAAGGGCGATTGTATTGTTCCACGTATAGTGACTTGGATATTGAGATCATAACTCAAATCCAGATCGCGGGCCTCCCATAGATTCTTGATTAAATCAAGACCGCAAATCGAATCTTCTCATTGCATCTGAATCACATTCAGATCAATGTCCAACATTTGGACTAAGATCAGATTACTTCTCTACCGAGAGGAGTCACTAAAATCCAGACCCGTTTCATCACTCCCTAGGAATGGAAGCGTCATGGTTATACAATCGTTTAAGATCACATCACCCTCAGGTATTCCCAATACCTGTACATCCTGCATACTTGAAGACTCAAAATAAACCCGAAGTATGGGATCAGCTTTATACTGTCAACTTCATGGTTTTATCAGTAAGTTTCTCATTCGATCATTGGGAGTCGGTATCGATCATATACTTTCCAAAAGTGTATATCATACCTAGGTCTTGATCATATACTTTCCAAAAGTATATATCAAACCAACAAATTCAGTCAAGCTTCCAAAGCGAGACGACCGTACGCACGGAATTTGATTCTTCCCAATATCTCATGAGTGAGCTCATGTCTTCCAGTTCAGTAACTGAACCTGTATGATCCCTTTGAGAGATCGTATTACTCATATGCCCTTATATGCACACCAGGGCGTCGGTGTATAGACCTTGGTGAGGTCATCAACCTATTGGTCTGCCAAATGTACATACTCAAACATATAGTAACACATCTTTCTTCGGTCAGAGGATGCATGCATGTATCGTGACAGCATACGATATAGGACTTTGGTTATCTCGATCTCGTTAAGTAAACTCTTTGACCTAACTAATCTGACACCTCCGAATCTCTATTCCTATGCAGAGGACATGCATCAAGAGGTCGGTCAGATATCAGCCTAATTGAGAAAGGATTGTCATCTCCTACTCAGGCTGGAGATCATCTCTTAACAATCATTTGACGGTGCTTGATGAGTCCTCAATCTAACTCTTTAGATATTCATCCAAGCACCAACCTCTATGATTCAATAGTTGAATCAACAACTGTATGATCTTCAAGATGGCCATGGTACATAACCCTAATTGTATTAAGGAACCTATTATGCAAAGTAATCATTCTTCATTTCAAATCAGGGAATGATATTCGCAATAACATTTATTGCATAATGGCTCACCGTGGCTCGCATGTCCAACAATCTCCCACTAGCCCAAAGAGCTATGAATGGGCTAATCATTTAAACCCGCACTCTTGTGACAATCATAGGCTATTAAGAAAAATAGCTAGGTAAGCTGATCAGTCACTCTGTTCCTGCGAGACTACGCCAAGTCCTTTTACGGCACTTGCATATCCCCAGTAACAGTGCTCGCATGTAATGCGAATGTTGCATCTTATGCAAACAATACTCAATCTTGTTGGTTATAGTGTCCTTGACACTATAGCCTAATAATTATCATAACCAGTATTTCCATAATCCTTATCAGAATACCCTTCTTCCTGGAGATCTTTATCTCCTAAGGTATCCACAGTTAAGACCTTTTAGATCTCTATCTATAAAGTCTTAAGTTTTTGAAGATAAGACTTTGAGAACACTATCTCAAAATCTTGTCCTCTATGAAGATATTGTTATTACTGCAATCAAGTGTTTTCTCTCCATAGTAGGATTAGCAACACTTTGCTACTCCCATTGCATGGCAGATATCTGGCTTTTGTATACATCTAGCATACACTCAGCTTCTCGTAACTTATGCACAAGTGCAAGTAGTTCTAGCATTCATTTCCTCAACTCTTTGGGGTGCTATCCCTTTAGATAGGTCAGTACTATATCTTAAGGGATGGAAGCCTTTCTTGGAATTTCTAAGAATAGAATATGTCCAAGGTGTACTACAAATGTGACAGTCCCAATATCCTCTACTCTTTGCTTCTGAACAACTTCAGAACTAAGATCTAAGAGGTATCTTTGAAATCACATTTCAAGATATGGAACAACCAGATTATAAAACACTTATTATTATCCTTATATCATTTAAATGATTAGGATATCATCTACATTTAGCACGATGAACACAAAGGCATTCCCACTAAGCTTCACATGGCTCATCAAGATTTTATCTGAAATCATAACATTTATAATTTCATCAAATCTTATGGTCCAAATTCAAGAAGCTTATTTTGAGTCCACAGATGGATTTCTTAGCTTGCACACCTTGCTTTCCTCAACCATGAAGCCCTGGGGCTACTTCATGTGAATATCCTCAGAGAGGTATTCACAGAGGAATGCAATCATGACTTACATCTCTTGAAGAACCATTTATACCTTTATGGGTCTTACCCATATAGGTGGATCCTCGAGGGTCCATATACAACACTTGTATATGAAGTCTACATCAGACTTTTATTGTTAACATCCATCTATCCATGTTATGATCTTCAGAAGCTTCATCACATGAAGTTCGATCATTGTCAAATTTCTCTAACACATGGAATCCATCCTCAAACTCATTTGAAGAGGTATTAGTGTTTCATCTTTAATTGTCCTTTTAGTTTCCAATTTCAGGAGCCACATTATCTTCTCAAGATTAAATGAGTTCCTACACTTCATTTTCATCTTGATTCTCAAGAGTCTCAACCTCTAAGAATTGCATTCTCAGAGATGAGATATTTTAAGAATCTCAAGGTCATAAAGTAGGTATCCAATACCATCCTTTATTTTCCTAATGAAGCAGCACTCTCAAGTGCTCAATTCCAGCTTACTTGCATGGAATTACATTAAGGATATATAATGTAGTCTCTACTACATATATGCCTGGAAACCAAGAGGAAATTATGCTAAAATTCATCATTAATCAAGTCATGTCACACATGATCCAATTGTATCTCCCTATAACTCTTATTGAGTCAAGGTGTATTAGGAGGATTGAGATAGAAATGATATTCATATCTCCATAAGGTATTCTTTGAATTTATCTAACAGGTACTTGCTACCTAGATTAGATCAAATTCATTTTATCTTCCTTCAAACTTTGGTTCCAAACCAAAATTATGAAATCTTTGAACATTTCAAAGGTTTCTTTAGGTGAAGAGAAGAAATCTCATATCATACATAATCATTTATATATATGTTGTTTACTATGATATAGATGACCCGCATACATCAATATGTATGAGATCCTGAATACCTTGACATCTTACACCATTACCAAAGAAGGGTGTATTGGACAGTTTTACTTTTGAATACAATATTCAAAAGTATGTAAGATTTGAACCTTTAGACAATCTAAAGTTTCATCTCTCACTAGTTTATTGATCTCATCAACAGACATATGTCCAAAACTTGATGTCAGATCATTGTCAAATGATCTTTATCCTCCAATTGATCTTATAAAGGTTTTAATTTTCAGTATTAGAAATCTTAATTAACCACTCATTAATTTTCTAATTTAGTGGAGTCCATTAGATTTTAGATTACTATCTGAAATATCTCCATCATAACTCTTTATGATAGGTCCATTCCAGAATTCATGTTTATTTCCAACATTTAGAAATAAACAATAAGTATATTCTAATATCTAGGTCATAGAGACATTCTCTAAGACTAAGGGCTCTCCCACTGAAATTATGAAGCCTTTCAATCCAATAGAGATTGTTGCAACAATTGCATCAATATCTGTTGGGAGAAAAAAACTTAGATCTTCATTCAGAGAAACCCTAGGCTCTCTTATATAGGGAGAGACCTTAAGGGTAAAGTACACAGTAGTCCATAAACGATAAAGAAATAACAAAGAGGTACATAACATAATAATAATAATAACTATCTCTATACTCCCCCTCAAGGTGGAGCATAGATGTCTATCATGCTCAGCTTGGATGAACATCTCTGAAAAGGTCCTCTGAGCAATGGCTTGGTGAATACATCTGCAGTTTGATCTCCTGAGCTCACATGCGTAGTAGATATCAATCCTCTCTGGATCAAGTCTCTAGTGTAATGGCAGTCAACTTCAATATGCTTGGTTCTTTCATGAAAAGCTGGATTGTTGGCAATGAACAAGGCTACCTGATTGTCACACTGAAGCTTCATGGGTAGAGGCACGGCTACATGTATATCTTCTAGTACGGATCGAACCACATCATTTCCGTGCTGGCTTGAGCCATGGCCCTATATTAGGATTCGGCACTGGACCTTGCCACAACAGTTTGTTTCTTGCTTTTCCAAGAAACCAGAGAGCCTCCAACAAAAACTGTGAATCCTGAGGTTGATTTTCGATCCTTAGGGCATCCTGCATAATCGGCGTCTGCACACGCTGAGATAGATAAATCTTTGCCCTTCTGAACAGCAACCCTGAACCTGGAGAAGACTTCAGATACCTCAGTATCATGTATATAGCATCTATGTGAACTTGTCTTGGTTGCTCCACAAATTGACTCACCCTGCTTACTGCAAATGCAATATCCGGACGAGTTATGGTAATATAAAGGAGTTTTCCCACCATTTCTCTATATCTCCTCTTATCCACTTCATCAGTATCACCATCATACAACTTCATGCTAGGGTCCATGGGAATACTTGATGGTTTGCATCCATCCATGCATGTCTCAATCAGGAAGTCTGTAATGTATTTCCGTTGGGTCATCACCAAGCCCTGTGCATTCCTTGCAAATTCCAACCCCAGAAAATATCTTAGGGTTCCAAGATCCTTTGTAAGAAACTGACGGCCTAGGAATGCCTTCACCCTTTCTATGCCCTGAACATCATCTCTTGTAATAAGTATATCATCAACATAGACCATGATAACAACCGTACATGCCGATGACTTCTGGACAAACAACGAGTGGTCTGCATTTGACCTCTTGAATCCCTGTTGCTCAATAAGATTGGAAAGCTTCTGGAACCATGCTCTTGGACTCTTTTTGAGGCCATATATTGCCTTGTGAAGTCTACAGACCATATGCTTCTCCCCCTTAGCAGTAAAGCCAGGTGGTTGCTGCATGTAGACTTCCTCCTGTAGATCCCCATACACGAATGCATTCTTGACATCCAGTTGAGATATACTCCATTCACGAACCACGGCCACAGATAAAAAAATGCGAAGGGTAGAATGTCTAGCCACTAGAGAGAAAGTATCCATGTAGTCTACGCCATAGGTCTGTGTAAACCCACGTGCGACCAAACGTGCTTTGTACCGATCCAAAGTGCCATCTGCATGATATTTAACTGTGAAGACTCACTTACAGCTCACAATAGATGCATCAGGAGGAGCAGGAACCAAAGACCATGTGCCACGGGACTGCAATGCACGCATCTCTTCTTCCATAGCTAATCTTCAGCAATCACTCTTCAAAGCTTCCTGGTAGGTCCGTGGTATATCCACGGAAGACAAGACTGAAGCAAATCTCTGAAAGTCACCAGTGAGGCGGTGAAACGAAACCTGTGAAGCAAATGGATAAGAGGCACACATCCGCTTCTGCTTCCGAATAGCAATCGAAATATCAAGATCATCATCTGTTGCACTGGATGGTCTAGTGTTATCCTGTACTGAAGAATCCTGCACATGTACCAAATCTGACACGTCACTAGTAATGCTATCTGAACATACCTGAGGCGTGATGGGTGGTTGACGTGTAGCCTGAGCAGGACCTGACCGACGCGTATAGAATTTTGGTAGAGGTGAAATGGGAGGTCGTGGAAGAGGTGGAGGAGGAGATGGTGGTGGTGGTGGTGGTGGAGCTGACATGGAGGCAGGAACAGGAGGAGACTCAGGTGAACTCCAAGTAGGTGGTGGAGGAACGTAAACATCATCATTGGTAGTGGATGGTACCAGTCTGTCACCTGCAGGAGAAAAATACATGACAGACTCAAAGAAAGTGACATCAGCACTCACGAAGTACTTCTTATTTATAGGATCATAACACCGGTAGCCCTTCTGAGTCCTGGAATAACCAACAAAGACACACTTGACTGCTCTAGGATAGAGTTTATCAAGTCCGGGAGACGGAAGATGAACAAATGCCACAGTACCAAAGACACGTGGAGTCAGTGAGAATAATTCCTTGTCAAGAAAAATAAGAGAAATAGGTATCTTCTCACCAAGAACAGAGGATGGCATTCGATTGACCAGATAACATGCAGTAAGAACAGCATCCCCCCAGAAAGAAATAGGAGCACAACTCTAAATCAACAGGGTTCGAGTAATATCCAGGAGATGACGATGCTTTCTTTCCGCCACACCATTCTGCTGAGATGTATATGCACAAGTGGTTTGGTGAATAATGCCCTTTGATGAAAGAAATTGAGGAAGTGACCGTGTGCAAAATTCTAGGGCATTATCCGTCCGAACATATTTGACTGAAGAAGAGAAAACATTGTGCACTTCATTAATTAAATTCTTGATCACATATCCTGCTTCAGATTTATTTTTCAAAAGAAAGACCCATGATACACGAGAGAAACCAACCATTACCACAAGATAAAATCTGTGCCACTGATGATCGGGTACACGACTCGGACCCCATATATCTATATGTAACAACTCGAATGGGGAGCTACTGCTCCGACTCTGACGACTAGGAAAGCTCGACCGATGATGCTTTCCCAACTGACATGCTTCACAACGAAAGGACGAACTAGGAGAGATCTGGAGCAGAAGATGGCGCATTTTCTGGAGCAGAAGGTGACCAAAACGGAGATGCCAGATGTACGGAGAAACAGGTCCGGCAGAATGAGAGGAGACGCCAGCATAGGAATCCCGAACCAGACGATATAGACCATTCTGCTCAGAGCCACAGCCAATCACCCTGCCCGTTAGTATGTCCTGAAAAATAAGAGAAGACGGGTCAAATATAGTACGACAATGCAAATCCTTCGTAATCTGACTAATAGACAACAGATTCATCGAGAACTCAGGAGCATGTAGGACATCCTGTAGATGCATAGTGGAGGATAGGAAGACCTCCCCCTGTCCAACAAGAGGGGAATGAGTACCATCCGGATCTGCATTGAGCGGCCGTGAGGAATGTCCCTGTAGGACTGTAGTCTGTCTCTATCTCGGCAGAGATGATGGGTGGCTCCCGAATCTATAACCCAATCAGAGATATCATGAGACGGTGTAAATGCAGTAGATCTACCTGAGGTACTAGCAGCAGCAGATGAACTGGCGGAGGTTGTAGCAGCAACATCTGAAGGTCCACCAGACGAATCACCAGATGAATGTGGCATAATATCTCGGAGACGCGCCACAAGTTCCTCAAAACAATTATCTGCAATAGAAGGCAACGGGGACTGAGAATGCTCTGCAACACGTGCCGATGCTGGAAACCCATGCTTAGAATAGCATGTCTCCTCCGAGTGTCATGTGCGGTGACAATAAGAACATGTCTGACTGAAGCGACCACCCCTTCCCTAGGGTCCACGTCCACGTCCAAGACCAGAAGACGGGCCACTTCTCCCACGCGAGACTGCCATCGCTGATGGGGGTGGAGTAGAAGAGCTGGAAGAAACTGTAATGCGACTGAGTCTCCTGTAAACATCCTCCACTGGAGGAATAACTGCATCGGCTAGGATCTGAGACCGGGCGGCGTCATATTCAGGATCAAGGGCCGCAAGTAGAACACCCACCATGATGGCGTTCCGAAATGTCTTCTGCTGTTCAGGAGTAGTTGTGAGTGGGATAGTACTGTATAACTTCTCAAACATCCCTCTCAGGGATGTGTATAAGGAGTGAAGAGGTCTGTCGCTCTGCTTCATTGTGAAAATGTCATGTTGAAGCTGTAACATCTTGGTCTCAATTCGCACCTGCGAATATGTAGCTGCGAGAATATCCCACATCGCCTTGGCAGTGGGCTGATGGAGGACATCATTAGCAATCTCCATCGTCAATGTACCAGACAACCAGACCTTTGCGTAGGAGTCATCAGCCTCCTATGAGGCATATATCCATGTCTTCTCTGCGGGCTCATCCTCGGTAAGAATGTGCTTCTTACCATTTGACTTCATGAGGCTCATGAACTGCATTGCCCAGAGCTCATAATTCGACCCGTCCATCTTCACTATTGGCGCAGGACCTTTGAATGCGCCGGTGGAGGGCATATCGACCTTTGATTCTGACATACTGTTGCTGGAGAAGAACTAGGGTTTGTAGACAAGGTAATGAATGTCTACACAAACTGCATTGGATTCGAGTGCGTATGTAGACGTTATGCACTCAAATCCATCAATCCGGTGGAAGAAACGAGAGTGGCTAGGGCATGCCGGAGATGAGGCCGCGTAAGGGGCTAGCGGCGGGACAGGAAGCCGCCTATAGGCCTGGCGGCTGTAGTGGAGTACCGCCCAAGTGGTGGCGGCGCGGCAAGGAGGCTGCCTGGGGAGGGCAGTGAGGATAGGCGACGGGAGGGGGTCCGCCTGGGGACTGGTGGCGGCGGGCTGGGGTCCGCCTGGGGACTGGTGGCGGCGGGTTGGGCGCTAGTTGGCAGCGGGGAGGGGCCCGCTAGGGAGGGAGGGGCGATAGGAACGCCGGGGAGGGTCGGGGATACGGCGTGAGAGGAGAGGGCGGCGGGTGGGGAGAGGGAGAGAGCCCTAGGGCGACTCTGATACCATGTTGGGAGAAAAAAACTTAGATCTTCATTCAGAGAAACCTTAGGCTCTCTTATATAGGGAGAGACCTTAAAGGTAAAGTACACAGTAGTCCATAAACGACAAAGAAATAACGAAGAGGTACATAACATAATAATAATAATAATAATAACTATCTCTACAATATCCATGTGGATGACTATTAAACCTTTAATATCAAATTTCTAATTTTCTAATGCATATGCAACCAGCAAGTGTCATTAAATGATTGAGATATAATTATTAGACTTTATCTTATTCAATAAGCAAGTCAATATCAATGATTTATGTAGATTATTCCGATGTTCTATCCGAGTCCTTCTCTAAGGATTCTAGACAGACTTGATAGTCAAACTATCAACACATCAATTTATTGCAGTATTGGCATTCATCCAACTCTTTGAATGTCATAGGAAGTCACAGAAGTACGGTCAACTCTTTGACTATCCTTCTCACTTGGGTCCAACCCATACTTCCACTGCGCTCCCTTTATCTATAAGCAACCATTGCTTAGGACAGAGGATCTCTTACTTTAAATTCAAAAGAATTCAATGTAAGAGCATTTCACCATTTATACATGCTTCATAAAAATCATACAATATGAATATTATGAAGCTTAATGAATGACTAGAGTATATTAGTAGAATGATGACACTCATCATGTCTACATCCATCTAGACTCTTAAAACATTGATTCAGGTAGGTATTCAAATAATTTGAATACATCATCTCTTATAGAGCCACCATTCTGCACGATGCAGAGAACCATGTCATTCATGATTAAATGTCAAGAACACATATGTATACCAAAACATCTTCTTAGATTTTATAAGGATTAATTGAAAATTGCGATTATCAACGACATGTTACTTCCAAAGTACATCCGATAAGATCAAGACTATAGAGACATACAAACCCTAGGGTTGTAGTCATATTATCTATTTAATTGTTATTCCTCAATATTATGAGGAAACTTGCACATTGCAACCGCATACATTATGTGTCCAATGCAAGTACAATATCTGGATCATGAGTTCAATCCATGATATTTTACTGGTTATTATTGAGTATAACATTGAGTGGATTTAATGAAGGATTATTTGAAATAAGAAATTTGCATAAATATATAAATATATATATATATATATTTTACTTTGATTTAGGAAATTTCATATCAAAGTTGTCTTGCCTTGTCAACACTGAAAGTTCATTCCCTTAATCACTTTAAATGTAAGAGATATACTTACCATCATATCTCAGCAAGATCTGGGATCTCCTTCCTTATCTTTGTTACATCCCAATAATATGAGAATCTTCAACTCGGATAAAAAGAAGCGGGAACACATTCCGTCTTGCAAGTCCAACTTGCATTTCCCAATTCGGTCTTTAACACCCTGGCCCACCACCCCTAAGGCGATGTTGACCCGTCATTAATTGAACCAACCGTCAACAGGAATAATACTCACTATGCGCAATCCAATATTGCCCCAATAATATGAGGATCCTATATTGGGGTCACTACGCATACGGCCTTACTCTTTCGAGAAGCAAAGAGCCCGATCCAGATGCGCTTGCATACAGGAGCTGTCACTTCGGACAGGCGTCTCCGACATGCAATCCCTGACGACGAAACTCTTCGCCTTGACGGAAGACCATGGATGTCACTTATGTGATCCTCCACCTCATATTCAAATTTTAATTAATTATTGTGAATCATATTCATATAATTAATTCTTCCAAGGGAAATAACAACACTATTCATAATAGAGTGTCTCAATTAGACATAATCAATTTAATCATATTAAATTAATTATAAATCCAATTCAATCAACAAACATGATTAATTTACTTGAATATATATGGTAATATCTTAAAGTACGTATTAATTCGAATTTTAATAATTAGAAAATACACCTTTATTTTCTCCGGCATTATCGAGTCCATACCCGTTGTCATGGCCAGTACCAACGAGAGTGGGACGGACCACATACGTTGCAATCCGCAACCCCAATGCTCTCCGAGTAGACACCATATCTACCTCAGGAAAGGATAATGCCAAATATATCAATTTGTACTTGAGATGATCATCGGTTCTTCAACCGAAATTATACCATATAGTAATAATCAAAATATTTTTTATTATAAGGAAATTTTCTACATGAATTCCCAATCCTATTCAAGCATCAAGTTTGATGATTATGTTTCTTATTATGATCTAGATCAAATCTAATCAATTAATTGGTTGAGGCCAAGTCAATTAAGAAAATAATCATCTTCCAATATTTCACAAATATTTTCCATAATTATTTCATGAAATTAACAATTAATTTCACTAATTGACAATAACATGGTTCAGGACTGTAATTTCAGCAGTGACCCCAACTCACTAAAATTAACATATCTCAATCAATTTAAACCCAAATTAGACAAACTCAATTTTGAAAGATTGCTAACTTGATTTAGGACAGAACCCAAGTGATGTTTCATGCATTTCGAGGCAGATCAAAACAGTACTTAACTAATTAATTATGTTATGATTCGCTGTTCTCGCAACAGTGCATACATGTTCATTAAAACAACCATATCTCGAGCAAACGGAATCCGAATTACGTAAACTCAGATCCTATGGTTTCTTTATTTATTGGGGAAAAAATAAAAGTAATTAATTCGTGTTTAAACATTTTAAACATGGCCGAATTTATTCACTAAACAGAACTGCGAAAATCAAATGCGACAAAAACTTCGCGACCTTAACGAACCCAAGTCGTCCTCGTTTAATGAATCGTATCCAAAACCACCGACCTAAGGCTCTGATACCACTTGAAGGATATGGTTAGATGCTCAAGTGCATCACGGAAGCGTGAGCGTCGTATAGAATACGACGAAGAACGACTAGTCGAACTAGTTGTTCTATGCAGCGGAAATAAAAAAAATTTATGCGACGAAACCACATGATCTAAGAACACTTCTCAGATCGTTTCGTCTAAACCACAAACAACTAATAGGATTACCTCTTGAAAGATGGTTGCGATCGAGTCTCTAAACGAAGAGACCTCTTGTCTCAAGTCCGATCCGACAGAGGAGACGCTTGCGAGCGCGGGGATGAACCGTGTGCTTCTCGCAATCCATGTTGATGATCCAAGCGGTGGATATCCTGATCACGACACACGAGATCCGACGTCTTCTTCACGAGCGAGGCGCACCGAAGGAGACGGAGATCCACGAGCAAAGGGTCGGACAGCATAACGACGACGCTGCGGCGATGGAGACTCCCTCTAGGGCATCCATGTTGGACGGCCATGAGAGAGGAAGAGAGAGGGCTCATGTGTAGAGAGAAAGAGAGAGAGAGAGAGAGAGAGAGACTTATGTTCTCTCGTGTGTAAAGAAGATCAATGGGTGCCTCTCCTTTTATAACATTTTGGGATCCATGGATCTCAATCCATGGGCAACACAAATCCAATGGCTCTCATTGATTGTGTTTTTTTTTAATGGCTAAAATTTGTGTTGGTAAAAACCAAGAACAATTAATTTAATTTATATTAAATCTATATTGATAAATCAATATAAATCAATTCCAAATTAAATCAATCAAGCATGGAGATTATGGAATGAAGATTGCCTCCTTCCATAATATTGGATTTGGTGGCAATCTCATGTAATCTCATGAGATCTCATGAGATTACATTATTCCATGGAAATCTCCAAGATTTACAACAACACTTGTTGTAAATTATTCTACAAAAATAATTGATAACTATTTTGTGAATATTGCAATCTTGCCATTGGAAAATTGTGAATCATATTTACAACCCAAAATAAAATGTGAATTACATTTTCAATTTAATGTACAATGTGAATCCAATTCACATCAACATTTAATTAACAAATGTAAATTACAAATAGCTCTCTCTTATATATTATAAATCACATTTATAATATATATGACTAATATGGATATTGCTATCCATAATCACATGCAATAATCTTGGATCTCTATTCTCATGTGCCCAAATAATGTGAATCATATTCACATTATTCACATCTTTGATAATCAAATCTCATTTAATTATCTAAGATAAATCTCCTTATAATATGAATCAAATTCATATTATTCATGATAATTAAATCACATTTAATTATCCATTTTCCCAATGTTCGGATACATTTATCAACAATAGAATTATCCATGAACTCCTTCAAGGATAATGCGCTTTCTCCACAAATACTTGGAGATAAGGAAAGGGCGATTGTATTGTTCCACGTATAGTGACTTGGATATTGAGATCATATCTCAAATCCAGATCGGGGCCTCCCATAGATGCTTGATTAAATCAAGACCGCAAATCTAATCTTTTCATTGCATCTGAATTACATTCAGATTAATGTCCAACATTTGGACTAAGATCAGATTACTTCTCTATCGAGAGGAGTCACTAAAATCCAGACCCATTTCATCACTCCCTAGGAATGGAAGCGTCATGGTTATACAATCGTTTATGATCACATCACCCTCAGGTATTCCCAATACCTGTACATCCTGCATACTTGACTTAGAATAAACCCGAAGTATGGGATCAACTTTATACTGTCAACTTCATGGTTTTATCAATAAGTTTCTCATTCGATCATTGGGAGTCGGTATCGATCATATACTTTCCAAAAGTGTATATCATACCTAGGTCTTGATCATATACTTTCCAAAAGTATATATCAAACCAACAAATTCAGTCAAGCTTCCAAAGCGAGACGACCGTACGCACGGAATTTGATTCTTCCCAATATCTCATGAGTGAGCTCATGTCCTCCAGTTCAGTAACTGAACCTGTATGATCCCTTTGAGAGATCGTATTACTCATATGCCCTTATATGCACACCAGGGCGTCGGTGTATAGACCTTGGTGAGGTCATCAACCTATTGGTCTGCCAAATGTACATATTGTTAGCAATGTGAGCCCCGGGCGAACCATTTCTACAATAAATGTTATTGTAATGAATAAATTATCAATGAAAATTATTGATTATTTTTCACTCCCCTTTCTGAGATTAATGAATGAATGCACTATAGGGTCCCTCTGTACAATAAGGGTTATGTACCATGGCCAACTTGATGATCATACAGCTGTTGATTCATTGGATGGATCATAGAGGCTGATGCTTGGATGAATATCTAAGGAGTTAGATAGAGGACTCATCAAGCATCATCAAATGATCATTAAAGTGATGATCTCCAGTCTGAGAGATGGCAATCCTATCTCATATGACTGATATCTGACTGACCTCTTGATGCAGGTCCTCTGCATGGGAATAGTGATTCAGAGGTGTCAGGTTAGTCAAGTCAATGGGTTGACATGACGAGATCGAGATAACCAAAGACCTACGTTGAATACTGTCACAACATAGGCATGCATCCTCTGACTAGAGACAGATGTATTGCTATATGTTTGAGTATGTACATTTGGCAGACCAATAGGTTGATGACCTAATCAAGGTCTATATACCGGCGAGTTGGTGTGCATGTAAGGACATATGAGTAATGCGATCTCTCAAAGGGATCATACAGGTTCACTTGTGAACCGGGAGACATGAGCTCACTCGTGAGGTATTGGGACTGAACAAATTCCATGCATGGTCGTCGTGCTTTGGAAGCATGACATGAATTTGAAGGTAAGATATATGCTTTGTGAAAGCATATGATCTATACCAAATCCCGATGACCAAGATTGAGAAACTTAATGATCTAACCCTGAAGATGACAGTGTAAAAGTGATCTTTATCTTCAGGATGATCATGAGTCTTCTAGTATGTAGGATGTGCAGGTATTAGGAATACCTAAACGGTGATTTGATCATATACG
The DNA here is from genome assembly GCA_037367405.1 of Ottelia alismoides. Taxonomy (NCBI): domain Eukaryota; kingdom Viridiplantae; phylum Streptophyta; class Magnoliopsida; order Alismatales; family Hydrocharitaceae; genus Ottelia; species Ottelia alismoides. The sequence goes on from JAZKJV010005444.1 coordinate 407,787, forward strand.
ATTGTATAACCATGACGCTTCCATTCCGAGGGAGTGATGAAACAGGTTTGGATTTTAGTGACTCCTCTCATTAGAGAAGTGACCTAATCTTAGTCCATGAACTGGACATTGATCTGAATGAGATTCAGATGCAATGAGAAGATTAAGTCTACGGTCTTGATTTGATCAAACATCAGTGGGAGGTCCATAGGATCTGGAGTTGAGATATGATCCCAACATCCAAGTCACTATACGTGGAACAATACAATCGCCCTGTCCTTATCTCCAAGTATCTGAGGAGAAATAGCATTGTTCTTAAATGGTTTAAGAACAATTCCATAAGATCTAAGCAAAGAGAATTTGATAATTAAAAGTGTTTTAATTATCATGATGTATGAGAAATTATCCAATATGATTAAATGTGATTTAATTAGTTTGGATAAGAATAATGTGGATAGAGATATCCAATTATTCATGATATATTATAAATGTGATTTATAATGTATTAGAGAGAGTTAATTATAATTTATATGTGTTGATTAATTATGATGTGTATTGGATACACATTGTGTAATTAATTAACAATATGAATTACATGTTGTTTTGGGTTGTGAATATGATTCACAATTTTTCCATGGCAAGATTGCAATATTCTCGAAGATAATTGTGAATTATTTTTGAGAAATAAATCCCAAATAAATTTGTTGCAAATAAATAAGAGAGATTACATGGAGATATGCAATCTCATGGATTTCCATGAGATTGCAATCTCCATGCAATCCATGGACGGCACACCACTCCTAATTGGAGTGGGTGTGCGCCTACATGGAAGGCACATGGAGATGAAATCTCCATGTGTCTTCTCTCCTTATTTGTTGGGATGATTTAGGAGTGAATTATATTTGATTTTGTCAAATATATTTTAACCTAAATTTGTTGCTTTTGACAACAACAATCTCAGCCATTGAATGAACATAAATCAATTTCATCCATTGATTTTATGTGTCCCATGGATTGAGATCCATGGATCCCAAAACCCTATAAATAGAGAGGCATGCTTGGCTCTCTCTTTACACATGCTATTGTAGCACAAACTCTCTCTCTCTTTCTCATATACACGACAGCCCTCTCTCTCCCTCTCTTCTTGGTGGCCGTCCACCTTGGTGGAGAGAAACGTCGACGCCCGCGCCATCGTGCTGCCGCTTCGACTCTCTGCGGTTCTTTGTCTTCTTGGAGTGCTTCACTCACGAAGGAGACGTTTGATCTCGTGCGACGAGATCAAGAGCAACCGCGCTTGGATCAACTTGGATTGCGAGGACACCGCGACTCATCTCCGCGCTCGCAAGCCGTTACTCCGACGATCGGACTTGAGACAGGAGGTCTCTTTTTCGTAGAGACTTGATCAACCACGCTTCAAGAGGTATTGCATTATACTTGATGTGGTTATAGATGAAACGATTTGAGAATGGTTCTCGGATCATGTGGTTTCATCGGTTTAAATTTTTTTAAATTCCGCTGCTCCGAACAACTAGTACGACTAGTCGTTCTTCGTCGTATTCGATACGACGATCACGCTTCCGTGATGCGCTTGAGGATTTCTCCATATCCTTCAAGTGGTATCAGAGCCTTAGGTCGACGGTTTCGAATATGATTCGAAAAACCGAGGACGACTTGGGTTTCGTTTAGGTCGCGAAAGTTTTCATCGCATTTGATTTCACAGATCTGTTAAGTAAATAAATTCGGTACTGTTTAAATTGTTTAAACACGAATTTAATACTTGGTTTTTGTTCCCCATTAAATAAGGAAACCATAGGAACTGAGTTTGCGTAAATCGGATTTCGTATGCTCTAGTTATGGTTGTTTTAATGGACATGTATGCACTGTTGCGGGAACAATAGATTTTAACATGATTAAAGAGTTAATTACTGTTATCATCTGCCACGAAATGCGTGCAAATCCACTTAGGTTCTGTTGTAAATCAAGTTAGCAATTTATGAAAATTGAGTTTGCTTAATTTGGATTTAAATTGATTGAGATATGCCAATTTTAGTGAATAGGGGTCTATACTGAAATTGCATTCCTAATCTAGAACCAAGTGATTGTCAATTAGTGAAATTAATTGTTAATTTCGTGAAATAATCTTGAATAATATTTGTGAAATATTGAGACATGATTATTTGCCTAATTGACATGGCCCCAACCAATTAATTGATTAAGATGTGATCTAAATCATAAATTGGAAACAACAATCTTCAAACTTGATGCTTGAATAGGATTTGGGAATTTGTTTAGCAAATTTCCTTATAATCAAAAAAAATGTTTTGATTATTACTATATGGTACAATTTCGGTTGAAAAACCGATGATCATCTCAAGTACAAATTAATCAATTTGGCATTATCCTTTCCCGAGGCGGATGTGGTGTCTAGTCGGAGAGCATTGGGGTTGCGGGTTGCAACGTATGTGGTCCGTCCCACTCTCGTCGGTACTGGCCATGACAGCGGGTAGGGCCGGGATAATGTCCGAGGGATTAAGATGTATTTTTCTAATTATTAAAATTCGAATTAATACGTATTTTGAGATATTACCATATATGTATTCAAGTAAAATAATCAAGTTTGATTGATTGAATTGGATTGATAATTAATTTAATATGATTAAATTGATTATGTCCAATTGAAATACTCTAATATGATTAGAGTTATTAATTCCCTTGGAAGAATTAATTATGTGAATGTGATTCACGATAATTAATTAAAATTTGAATATGAGATGGAGGATCACATAAGTGACATCCATGGTCTCCCGTCAAGGCGAAGAGTTTCGTCGCCAGGGATTGCATATGGGAGACGCCTGTCCGAAGTGACAGCTCCCGTGTGCAAGCGCATCTGGATCGGGCTCTTTGCTTCTCGAAAGAGTAAGGTCGTATGCGTAGTGACCCCAATATCGGATCCTCATATTATTGGGGCGATATTGGATTGCGCATAGCGAGTACTATTCCTGTTGACGGTTGGTTCAATTAACAACGGGTCAACATCGCCTTAGGGGTGGTGGGCTCGGGTGTTAAAGACCGAATTGGGAAATTGCAAGTTGGACTTGCAAAATGGAATGAGTTCCTGCTTTTCTTTATTGGAGTCACAGATTCTCATATTATTGGGATGTGACAATGATAAAGAGGAGATCCCAATTCTTACTAGAGATATAGCGGTAAGTATATCTCTTACTTTGAAAGTGATTAAGGGAATGAACTTTCAAAGTCGACAATGCAAGAATAATTTGATTTAAAATACCTTAATCAAATATCATAAATTTGAATATATATTTCTATATTTTAATATAGTGCATTCTTAATTTCAGAAAATGAAGTCTTTGAACCCACTTAGTAGGCTTCTTGAGGTCAACCAATTGACCGGCCCAAATTACTCGGATTGGATCCGAAATTTGGAGCTTGTTCTCTCTGCTGAGCGCATTAGTTATGTGTTATCCGAGGACAAGCTTGAGAACCCTAAGTCCAAGGAAGAAAAAGCATTTAATGACAAGTATGATGAAGATCATGTCTTGGCTAGGTGCTATATCCTAGGTTCTCTCTCCAATGTTCTGCAGAAGCAACATGTGGAGATGAATACCTGTCAGGAAATAATGCAGAATCTTAAGGATATGTTTGGTGACATTAATCGTACTCAGCGATACAATGTTATGAAAGACCTCATTCGCTGTAGAATGCAGGAAGGGACTTCGGTCCGTGAACATGTACTCAAAATGTTTGGGTACTTGTCGGAGCTGGAGACTCTTGGGGCAACGATAGATGCAGACATGCAAGCTGACTTCATTCTGCTGTCTTTGCCCAAGTCTTTCAATAACTTTGTGGTGTCATTCCACATGAACAAGTTGGAATTGACAAGTGCTGCTCTCCTTGCTGCATTGAAGTCCGCAGAGGACGTGATGAAGAAGGATGGTCCCAGTGGCAGTGCAATGGTTGCACAAGTCAAAGGGAAGCGCGGTCGGAAGCATGGTTCTCGGAAGGGCCCGGCCCAGAAGAGAAAGAAGAAGGGACAAAGTGTTGGCTCTTCTTCCAGTGCATCCACTCTCATGGCGTCGAAGAAAACCGACGTCTGTCATCACTGCAAGAAGCCGGGGCACTGGAAGCGTAACTGCCCAGATTACCTGAAGTCCTCAGACAAAGGTAAAGCTCCAACAGGTATGAAATCTACTTTCATCATTGAAACTAGCTTTCTCGTCGGACGAGAAGAAAGTTGGGTTGTAGATTCTGGTGCTTCTGTTCATGTATGCAATTTGTTGCATTTGTTTCAGGAAACTAGGAATCTTGAGGAAGGGGAGATAGTCATCCAGATGGGATCTGATGCAAGTGTTGCAGCAGTAGCCGTCGGGACTTGTAGACTATCATTATCTAGTGGAAGAGTCCTTATACTTAAAGAATGTCTTTATGTACCCGAAGTCAGAAGGAACTTGGTATCTGTATCTAAGCTTGTTAGAAGCGGATATACTTTCCTTTTCTGTAATAAATTAGTCATAAGTCGTTATGATAAATATATTGCGGATGGTGTTTTGACTTCTGGTGGACTCTATGAATTGTGCATTGATAAATGTATTATGAATGTGACAACCACTAATAAAAACCCTAAAAGATCCAGAGAGGATAAAAATATCTCAAATGAGATATGGCATCAATGGCTTGCTCATTTGTCTGTTGATAGGATCAATAGATTGATAAAGGATGGACCTCTAGATTTTCTACAGGTTCAACCTCTGCCCACTTGCAAACATTGCATACAGGGCAAAATGACTAGGACGCCTTTCCGTAACAAGGTTACGAGATGCGAAGGTATTATTGACCTAATACATACCGATGTATGTGGTCCCTTCAGTACCGCGACTCGAAATGGATACCGATATTATTTGACGTTTATCGATGACCATTCGCGATACGGGTTTATCTTCCTACTACGTCATAAGTCTGAAACCTTTGAAAAGTTCAAAGAATTCAAGGCTTTGGTTGAGAACCAAACCGATAGGAAGATTAAACGGATTCGATCTGATCGAGGTGGCGAGTACCTATCAGATGAATTCAAGGAATACCTTAAGGAGAATGGAATTGTTTCCAATCTCACTCCTCCTGGAACTCCCCAACTAAATGGTGTTGCTGAAAGACGCAACAGGACCATCATGGACATGGTCCGATCAATGATGAATAAAGCAAATTTACCTCTTAGTTTCTGGGGATATGCAGTAGAGACTGCAATATATATCCTGAATAAGATTCCTAGCAAATCCGTGCCTAAGACTCCCCATGAGCTATGGTATGGAACCAAACCTAGTGTTAATCACTTGAGGGTTTGGGGTTGCTTGGTCTATGCGAAGAACGTGGACGCAAGTAAGCTAGAATCTCGCTCTCGTGAGTGCTACTTCATTAGGTATGTTAAAGATGGTATTGGATACCAACTTTATGACCCTGAGACCCAAAAGGTTTTTGTTTCTAGAGATGTGAAGTTTCTGGAGAATGATTTCCATAAAGGTCAAGACAACAATGAAGTAGAGGAATTCTTTGAATCCCCTGAGGATTCTGAGCTTCCTAGACCAGAAACGGAAGAGATAAATAAAGATGAAACACCCATACCTCTTCGAAGGAGTTCGAGGGTGGTTGCACCACCTGAAAGGTATGGATTCCATGTGTCAGGTGAAACTGACATTGATCCTACTTCATTTGATGAAGCACTCGCGGATCAAGACATGGATAGATGGATGCTAGCAATGAAGTCAGAAATTGACTCCATGCATAAGAATGGTGTATGGACCCTAGAGGATCCACCTAAAGGGGTAAAACCCATTGGGTGTAAATGGATCTTCAAGAGAAAGAGGGGACCTGATGGGAAAGTAGAGACTTTCAAGGCACGGCTCGTAGCCAAGGGCTACACACAGAGAGAAGGCATCGATTATGATGAGACATTCTCTCCTGTGGCTATGCTTAAATCCATCCGGACATTGCTAGCTATAGCTGCATATCTTGACTACGACATCTGGCAGATGGACGTCAAGACGGCTTTCCTCAATGGATACCTCGAGGAGGATATCTACATGGAGCAGCCTCAGGGCTTCATGACTGAGGATGGTAAAGTATGCAAGCTGAAGAAATCCATCTATGGGCTCAAGCAAGCTTCTCGTAGTTGGAACATCAGATTTGACGAAACCATAAAGAGTTATGATTTTGTGCAGAATCCTGATGAACCTTGTGTATACAAGAAGCTTAGTGGGAGCGCCGTTGTGTTCATCGTGCTTTATGTAGATGACATCCTTATCATTGGGAATGATACAGGGATGATGACCAGTGTAAAGATTTGGCTGTCCCATACCTTTGAGATGAAAGATCTTGGAGAAGCCTCTTACATCTTAGGCCTGAAGCTGTTCAGAAACCGAGAAAAGAGGATTTTGGGATTATCACAACATGGATACATTAAAAAGATTCTTGAACGATTCCGTATGGATAGTTCTAAGAAAGGATTCCTACCCTTAAGACATGGTATCCACCTGTCTAAAGGAATGGCTCCTCAAACTGTTGAGGAAAAGAAGGCCATGGCTGGATGTCCTTATGCATCAGCCGTAGGAAGCCTAATGTATGCCATGATGTGTACTAGGCCAGATATCTGCCATGCAGTAGGAGTGGTAAGTCGTTACCAATCCTGCTATGGAGAACAACACTGGAATGCAGTAAAGAACATATTCAAATATCTAAGACGGACGCAAGATTACATCTTGGTCTATGGAGATGGTGATCTCCAAGTCTTGGGATATACAGATTCTGACTTCCAATCGGATGTAGATGATCGAAAGTCGACATCGGGGTTCGTGTTCTTGTTGAATGGTGGTGCTGTGAGCTGGAGAAGCAAGAAGCAGGACACTACTGCTGATTCAACAACGGAAGCCGAATACATTGCCGCATCGGATGCTGCAAAGGAGGCGGTGTGGTTGCGCAAGTTCATGCTGGAGCTTGGCGTAGTTTCCTCTGATACTCACATCCCGTTACTCTGCGATAACACGGGAGCCATTGCCCAGGCAAAGGAACCCATATGGCATCAAAAGAGCAAGCACGTGGAAAGGAAATACCACATCATTCGGGAGATACAAAAGCGTGGTGACATCATCATCACCAAGGTGGCCTCTGCCGACAACGTTGTTGATCCTCTTACCAAACCTCTGACACAGAAGGTTTTCGACCAGCATGTAATGAGTATGGGTTTAAAGATTGTACCTGAATGGTTCTGAGGGCTAGTGGGAGATTGTTAGCAATGTGAGCCCCGGGCGAACCATTTCTACAATAAATGTTATTGTAAATTGTAATGAATAAATTATCAATGAAAATTATTGATTATTTTTCACTCCCCTTTCTGAGATTAATGAATGAATGCACTATAGGGTCCCTCTGTACAATAAGGGTTATGTACCATGGCCAACTTGATGATCATACAGTTGTTGATTCATTGGATGGATCATAGAGGCTGATGCTTGGATGAATATCTAAGGAGTTAGATAGAGTACTCATCAAGCATCATCAAATGATCATTAAAGTGATGATCTCCAGTCTGAGTGGGAGATGGCAATCCTATCTCATATGACTGATATCTGACTGACCTCTTGATGCAGGTCCTCTGCATGGGAATAGTGATTCAGAGGTGTCAGGTTAGTCAAGTCAATGGGTTGACATGACGAGATCGAGATAACCAAAGACCTACGTTGAATACTGTCACAACATAGGCATGCATCCTCTGACTAGAGACAGATGTATTGCTATATGTTTGAGTATGTACATTTGGCAGACCAATAGGTTGATGACCTAATCAAGGTCTATATACCGGCGAGCTGGTGTGCATGTAAGGACATATGAGTAATGCGATCTCTCAAAGGGATCATACAGGTTCACTTGTGAACCGGGAGACATGAGCTCACTCATGAGGTATTGGGACTGAACAAATTCCATGCATGGTCGTCGTGCTTTGGAAGCATGACATGAATTTGAAGGTAAGATATATGCTTTGTGAAAGCATATGATCTATACCAAATCCCGATGACCAAGATTGAGAAACTTAATGATCTAACCCTGAAGATGACAGTGTAAAAGTGATCTTTATCTTCAGGATGATCATGAGTCTTCTAGTATGTAGGATGTGCAGGTATTAGGAATACCTGAAGGGTGATTTGATCATATACGATTGTATAACCATGACGCTTCCATTCCGAGGGAGTGATGAAACAGGTTTGGATTTTAGTGACTCCTCTCATTAGAGAAGTGACCTAATCTTAGTCCATGAACTGGACATTGATCTGAATGAGATTCAGATGCAATGAGAAGATTAAGTCTACGGTCTTGATTTGATCAAGCATCAGTGGGAGGTCCATAGGATCTGGAGTTGAGATATGATCCCAACATCCAAGTCACTATACGTGGAACAATACAATCGCCCTGTCCTTATCTCCAAGTATCTGAGGAGAAATAGCATTGTTCTTAAATGGTTTAAGAACAATTCCATAAGATCTAAGCAAAGAGAATTTGATAATTAAAAGTGTTTTAATTATCATGATGTATGAGAAATTATCCAATATGATTAAATGTGATTTAATTAGTTTGGATAAGAATAATGTGGATAGAGATATCCAATTATTCATGATATATTATAAATGTGATTTATAATGTATTAGAGAGAGTTAATTATAATTTATATGTGTTGATTAATTATGATGTGTATTGGATACACATTGTGTAATTAATTAACAATATGAATTACATGTTGTTTTGGGTTGTGAATATGATTCACAATTTTTCCATGGCAAGATTGCAATATTCTCAAAGATAATTGTGAATTATTTTTGAGAAATAAATCCCAAATAAATTTGTTGCAAATAAATAAGAGAGATTACATGGAGATATGCAATCTCATGGATTTCCATGAGATTGCAATCTCCATGCAATCCATGGATGGCACACCACTCCTAATTGGAGTGGGTGTGCGCCTACATGGAAGGCACATGGAGATGAAATCTCCATGTGTCTTCTCTCCTTATTTGTTGGGATGATTTAGGAGTGAATTATATTTGATTTTGTCAAATATATTTTAACCTAAATTTGTTGCTTTTGACAACAACAATCTCAGCCATTGGATGAACATAAATCAATCTCATCCATTGATTTTATGCGTCCCATGGATTGAGATCCATGGATCCCAAAACCCTATAAATAGAGAGGCATGCTTGGCTCTCTCTTTACACATGCTATTGTAGCACAAACTCTCTCTCTCTTTCTCATATACACGACAGCCCTCTCTCTCCCTCTCTTCTTGGTGGCCGTCCACCTTGGTGGAGAGAAACGTCGACGCCCGCGCCATCGTGCTGCCGCTTCGACTCTCTGCGGTTCTTTGTCTTCTTGGAGTGCTTCACTCACGAAGGAGACGTTTGATCTCGTGCGACGAGATCAAGAGCAACCGCGCTTGGATCAACTTGGATTGCGAGGACACCGCGACTCATCTCCGCGCTCGCAAGCCGTTACTCCGACGATCGGACTTGAGACAGGAGGTCTCTTTTTCGTAGAGACTTGATCAACCACGCTTCAAGAGGTATTGCATTATACTTGATGTGGTTATAGAGGAAACGATTTGAGAATGGTTCTCGGATCATGTGGTTTCATCGGTTTAAATTTTTTTAAATTCCGCTGCTCCGAACAACTAGTACGACTAGTCGTTCTTCGTCGTATTCGATACGACGATCACGCTTCCGTGATGCGCTTGAGGATTTCTCCATATCCTTCACATACTCAAACATATAGTAACACATCTTTCTTCGGTCAGAGGATGCATGCATGTATCGTGACAGCATACGATATAGGACTTTGGTTATCTCGATCTCGTTAAGTAAACTCTTTGACCTAACTAATCTGACACCTCCGAATCTCTATTCCTATGCAGAGGATCTGCATCAAGAGGTCGGTTAGATATCAGCCTAATTGAGAAAGGATTGTCATCTCCTACTCAGGCTGGAGATCATCTCTTAACAATCATTTGACGGTGCTTGATGAGTCCTCAATCTAACTCTTTAGATATTCATCCAAGCACCAGCCTCTATGATTCAATACTTGAATCAACAACTGTATGATCATCAAGATGGCCATGGTACATAACCCTAATTGTACTAAGGGACCTATTATGCAAATTAATCATTCTTCATTTCAGATCAGGGAATGATATTCGCAATAACATTTATTGCATAATGGCTCACCGTGGGCTCGCATGTCCAACAGTAAATTATCTTACAAAAATAATTCACATCCCAAAACAAAATGTAAATTATATTTTCAATTAATCATCTAATGTGAATCCAATTCACATCAATAATTAATGAACAAATATAAATTACAATAGGCTCTCTAATATATTATAAATCACATTTATAATATATATGATTAATATGGATAGTACTATCCACACTATTCATATCCATGATAATTAAATCACATTTGATCATCTTGGATCTCTATTCTCATGTGCTCAAATAATATGAATCAGATTCACATTATTCACATCTTTGATAACTAAACCGTATTTAATTATCTCAAATAACTATCCTTATAATATGAATCAATTTCATATTACTCATGATAATTAAATCACATTTAAATATCATTTTTCTCAATGCTCGGATATAAAATATCAAGAATGAAATTATCCATGAACTCTTTCAAGGATAAGAGCTTTCTCAACGGATACTTGGAGATAAGGATGGGGCGATTGTATTGTTTTACGTATAGTGACTTGGATATTGAGATCACATCTCAAATCCAGATCTAGCGGACCTCTCATAAATGCTTGATTAAATCAAGAACGCAAATCTAGTCTTCTCATTGCATCTGAACGACATTCAGATCACTGTCCAATATTTTGGACCAAGATCAGATCACTTCTCTGTTGAAAGGAGTCACTAAAATCAAGATCTGTTTCACCACTCCCTATGAATTGAAGTGTCATGGTTATACAATCATTTACAATCACATTACCCTCTACTATTCATAATACATGTACATCATGCATACTGACAAACCAAGATTAAACCCGAAGTTTTAGATCTATTATACATTGTCTACTTTAGGATTTTATCATTAAGTTTCTCATTTGATCATTGGGAGTCAGTATCGATCATATACTTTCCAAAAGCATATATCATACCTAGGTCTTGATCATATACTTTCCAAAAGCATATATCAAACCTCCAAATTCAGTAAAGCTTCCAAAGTGAGACGATCGTGCACGGAATTTGATTCTTCCCAATATTTCATGAGTGAGCTCATGTCTTCCGTTTCAACAATAAACATGTATGATCCCCGTAAGAGATCGTATTACTCATATGCCCTTGCACGTGTGCCGGTGTATAAACCTTGGTTAGGTCATCAACCTATTGGTCTGTCAAATCTACATACTCAGACATATAGTAACACTTCTGTCTCCAGTCAGAGGATGCATGCCTATATTGTGATAGCATACGACATAGGACTTTGGTTATCTCGATCTCATTAAGTCAACTCTTTGACCTAACTAATATGACACCTCCAAACCTCTATTCTTATGCAGAGGACATGCATCAAGAGGCCGTTCAGATATTAGTCTTTAGAGAAAGGATTGTCATCTCCTTCTTAGGCCGGAGATCTTCTCTTAATAATCATTTGATGGCGCTTGATGAGTCCTCAATCTAACTCTTTAATATTCATCTAAACATCAGCCTCTATGATTCAACATTTTAATCAACAGTTGTATGATCATTAAGAAGGCCATGGTACATAACCCTAATTGTACTAAGGGATCTATTATGCAAATTAGTTAATCTTCATTTCATATCTGAGAATGATATTTACAATAACATTTATTGCATAATGGATCGTCGTGGACTCGCATGTCCAACACCCGCCACCTCTAATGACACTCCGACAGAGCTCCGACGAGCTTTGGAGGTGGGAGATGGTGGGTGGTGGCTAGGTTTTGCAAATGAGAGGAGAGAACAACCCAAGATATCTATTATATCCCTAAAATAGGATTTTTGGCAGATCCCTTAGGTAGATCCCGCTCAAATCCCGTATAACCACTTAAGAGTTGACCCATCTTCACTAAAATGATCATATCTCATTCATGCAATGCCCGATTTGCCAAATTTCAGATGCGTTGGATTCCTAACGACGACACGCATCCAATAAGTTATTTTATTCTACAGTCAGATAAAACTTGGATTTTTCACAAATTTCTCAGTGGATTACAAGTATTTGATCATCGTCAACTTGATCGAGTTTTAGGGCTGAAATATGGAGTTTTACAATAATTCTCTCAGCAATGTTTTTAAATGGGTAATTAGGATCTCTTCAAAATCCAGTTACATTACTCTCATGTTTAGTTCCACATTATTTGATGGTAGGATTTGGGTGTATTTGTGGGTTATATAGAAGATCACATACTACTTGTCATCATTGCTAAGTAAAATATGAAGATCTTATCCATAGGGTCACTCAACTTGGGTAGGATGATCACTGTGACCGTCACAAACCATCTAAATTCATGTTTTATTTCTCTTGTTCTTTGATATTGTGCATTTTGTTATTACCATACGGTCCTAAAACTATCAGTGCTATAATGCAAACACAAGGATGTGAAATTTAGGAAGGTAATGCGTGCATTGACTAACTGCTCAGATAATCACATTATGCAAAAACCACTACCCTGTAATGAGAGCAGCCATACTGTCAACAACAAGCAACTTCACCTCATGCTGGAGTAGTGATAACTTCACTTGCTGCAACCTGGAAAAAATTCAACAATCTAATCTTGTTTGAGGGCCCATGGAAAGAAAAATGATGAAACATATTATTCTTGGAGTTGTATGCACATTTTTCACTTATCTATGAAATGGAGATGAATCCGATTGTTTTGCATCAAAAGAAAAACTAAAATATACTTGGCTTTGCACTTATGTCATCATTCGGGTGATGGGGAAGTTATACCAAATACTATCCATCATGTTCACAAATGACCTCTTCATTGTTTGTTTGATGTCAACCTTATAACAAGGTCAAATATTCGGTTTTCAGATGCAAACAAGACCAGGGTAGAACTAGTACTGCTTGAAATACACTCATATGAGAGTCTTCAAAATCATTCACACGTTAAATGGCATTTGATCTTGGAAAAAGGGTACTTTGCACGCTATCCAAGTTGCTTCTACACATGGAATGAAACCAACAAACCTGAATGTTAACAAAATGTAAATCCGTAGATCCACCACCTTGACAGTTATTTCCTTTTATCCTTAACTCATTTTTTCCATTATGTGTCTTAGGCTAATCCCAATCCAGTTTACATAGAATATTATTGGAAAAAATACAGCTATATTCTTTTGAAAAATGGTGATGTGTTCTTCCACTTTGTTAGAAATCGACAATGTGGAAGCGTAATATTAGAGAAATAGAATAAACATGAAGAACACCGGTATTTTACGTGGAACCCTACTCCGTGAGGATTGTGGAAGCGTAATATTAGAGAAATAGAATAAACATGAAGAACACCGGTATTTTATGTGGAACCCTACTTCGTGAGGAGCGGGATGAAACCACCAGAGAACGCATCAAAGGGATTGTGTTTTCTATTCACTTTTCTCTCTCATCAAATACAATGGGTCTGGATCTTCTCATATAGCCAGTACTGACTCTCCAAGTCCAACAAGTAGCGGATGTGGGACTAAACCACTGGATGTGGGAATTGGACCCTGGAGGGATCCAATTACCCATCACTACAATGGCGCATACTCCAACACTCCCTCTCAAGCTGTAGCATGCAATACACAGCTTGGACAAATAGAAAGAAATCTCAAACTCACAATACAAGACACTATAGACAATATCAACTCAACGCATACTCTATTGTCGATTGATGTCAAGGATGTTGCTTCTCATGTCGTGCTGGTGAGGAGGAACTAAAGGGCTGGAGTGTGAGTTGAACTGGGTCTCCTCATTGGAGAACATGTGTTTTGTACTGTGTATGTCAGATTCACTAAAATTGAAATGAGTCTCCACCAGGAGAACTCTGTCCCACAACTGATCCATCTCTCTGAAGGACCGAACTGGAAAAAGTCATGAAAGCATCTTCGTCGGAGTCCACAGTCGCTGGAGAATGGAATTTGAAGTCTCCTGATCGGAGAATCGGGTCTCTCATACTTGCTCAAAGAATGGAAACTCTACTCTGGAGTCCCTATGAAACCACATAAAAACTCGCGTGGCCTCGCCCATAATGGCATAGAGAATGGGATTTCTACTTTGAAGTCCCTATGGATCACATCCTGACCAGATCATGTATAGGGACCTCTCAAACAATGACCGCATACATGTGTGCATCAAATTGTAGACTCTGAAATAATCTGAATGTAGAGTCTGAATCTAAACTGTAGAGTCTGAAATCTGGCTTAGAATTTGATCGGAATCTGACCTATAGAACTCAAAATAAAACTCCTCCTTTCTCTCATGTTGATTGTAATGATGACATCAACCAAGTTGGGAGAAGATCTGAATCTAGGAGCAAAAAAGCATAAGCCGATCCTTTTTTTGACATTTTTTAACCCTTTTTTTCTCAAATCATTTTTTTCTCGACTAGTTTTTTTAATCGTCCCCCCCCCCTACTTTTTTTGTGTACAGTTTTTATATGCGCATTTTCAAAAAATGATGCAGAATGGAATTTTGCAACTGCGATGAAAAATAACTTGTTTGTGGATTTTTGGTGGAGAAGAAATAGGAGAGGTTGAGAGGAGAAAACTCGTCGGAAAAACGAGGGATTTTGGGAATGAATCGTGAAGACCACGTTGAGAAATGGCAAGAGAGAGACGGAGATAGAGAGATTATTGATGCAGAATGGAATTTTGCAACTGCGATGAAAAATAACTTGTTTATGGATTTTTGGTGGAGAATAAATAGGAGAGGTTGAGAGGAGAAAGCTCGTCGGAAAAACGAGGGATTTTGGGAATGAATCGTGAAGACCACGTTGAGAGAGAGAAAGAGAGAGACGGAGATAGAGAGATAAGAATCTCAATTTTACTTTTTCTTGAACTGTTCAAAACGATAGACTACCATCCCTTTATATAGGAGGGATGGGATTACAAAACAAATCAAATTCAAATCCCAGCTTATCTTAATTTGACTCTAATTGATTTGAATAGAAATTCAAATCTACCTTATCCTAATTTGACTCTAACTAAATTTGAAATTCAAATTGAAACTAATTACTTTGAGATCACATACGATCTCTCTTATTTAAATAAAATTACGACGACTCAAATAAACGTAAATAAAATTAACCTCTAAATAACATATAACAAGTAGAACATGAGGCTCTCTTTATCCATTTCACGCTGCATCAGTTCTCCTCCGCTTGAAAAATTCGTCTCCCGACGAATTGCTGTATTTACAGGCTTGTAGGTTGATAATTTTAATTCAGCGTTCTCGATCATCCCAAGAAAGAACTGATGTGGAGAAAACGGCGGAATCCAGGCATGCGTGGTGTGATGATTGGAGTCGTCGACTTCGTGACGGATGAGCATGTGTGGCGCAAATGCCGTGTCCACTCGGATGTTGTTCCCTTGATATGGTGCTTGAAAAACTGATGTGGCATCTTCATGTCGGACAACTCGGCCTTTGGAGATTCCATAGCAAAGCAATAGCACAGGTATAGTAGAGGAGGAGATGTGGCCAATGAATTAAGTCATGGAGCCTTTAAATAGGTGAAACCCATGATCCTGATCCTAAATGGGTAAGGAGGCCTCCCAGATTTCTTTCTTTCAGCACTCCCCTTTAAATATTTCTGCAGCAGGGGGGTGGGTTGTAATTTTCGTACCCCTTCACTTAAACAAAAGTCATAGGATAAGTTTTTCAATTGGCCCTGTGGATAAAATATCATGGACGATGGGCCTCCTAGTAATATTCCCAATATATCTCATTACTCCTATTCTCAAGGGATCTAATGGAGAAGATATCCTCAAATTTTGTTAAGGTTCGGCACTTCTCATTGGGAACACGTTGGCGGCGGCAACATGATGGAGTCCTGGGGCGGCGGTGCGTTTTCGCGGCAGGCGAATGATGACCGATGGTCTTCCAATGGCGATAATTCTTGTGTCGGTACAACTTGCGGGACAGAGCACACCGATGGGGAGATGTTGGCGGCGAGGCGGCTTTATTGGAGGACTAACGGGTGGTGGGAGGCGCGGGAGAGAGCCGAGGAGTAGGGGAAAGGGGTGGCACGAGCGTTGGGGAAGGGGGGTGGGAGGGTTTACTGGAGGCGGTGTGGGCCCATCGAGGAGGGGCCGATAATAGGTCGACATGGGGGTGGTTCTGGCAGAGTGGGGGTGGCAGGATGGGGCTTTGGGGCTGGCGGTGCGGGTGCGGGCGAAGGGGAGGGAAGGGGAGTTTGCGGTGGCACAAGAAGGACGTAGAGGGGGTTGGTGAAGTCATTGGAGGAAGGGGATAGGAGGGCTGGTTGTGCGGGAGAAGGTGGTATGGTTGTTTCGGTGGAGGGAGAGGGTTGCAGCGAGGCTAGGGGGCGCTGGAGGTGTGGGGGTATCGGGAGGGGGTGCTGGGGCTGGGGGTGATGTCGGGGTGGCGGAGATGGGTTGTGCAAGAGGCGGTGGGGCTGTTATGAGGACGGCAGGGGGCTGCAATTGGGCGAGCGGGGTTGCCAGAGGTGTTGGGGCTGCAGTAGGGGTCCACGAGAGGGCTGCGGGTGGGTTGTATATCAATTTCTATGGCGTTTTCAAGTCTGAAAATACCTGGACAGCAAGCAGATCGACACTTTTTTCTCCTGCCACGGTCTGGACTGCGACAAATTGTTGGTGACAACGAGCTTTTCGTGATTTTCTTCATCGTGGGTCTGGACAGCGGCTTCTATGACGGAGGATTTTGATTCGGTGGCATATAGAGTCTCGAAATTACCCATCAAATCTCGTAACTTTGATTGGAAATCAAGCAGTACGCCCATCATCTCCTTGTCGTAAGCTTCTTCGGCTCGTCGTTTACACTCCGAGGAATGATGGTCTTTCGTCGCATGTCGGCGCGAACGTCTGACGGATCGTCAGATCGTGAGGACGATCTGTAGAACATGCTCTGATACCAATTGATGCAGAATGGAATTTTGCAACTGCGATGAAAAATTACTTGTTTGTGGATTTTTGGTGGAGAAGAAATAGGAGAGGTTGAAAGGAGAAAGCTCGTCGGAAAAACGAGGGATTTTGGGAATGAATCATGAAGACCACATTGAGAGAGAGAAAGAGAGAGAGACGGAGATAGAGAGATTATTGATGCAGAATGGAATTTTGCAACTGCGATGAAAAATAACTTGTTTGTGTATTTTTGGTGGAGAAGAAATAAGAGAGGTTGAGAGGAGAAAGCTCGTCGGAAAAATGAGGGATTTTGGGAATGAATCGTGAAGACCACGTTGAGAGAGAGAAAGAGAGAGACGAAGATAGAGAGATAAGAATCTCAATTTTACTTTTTCTTGAACTGTTTAAAACAATAGACTACCATCCCTTTATATAGGAGGGATGGGATTACAAAACAAATCAAATTCAAATCCTAGCTTATCCTAATTTGACTCTAATTGATTTGAATAGAAATTCAAATCTACCTTATCCTAATTTGACTCTAACTAAATTTGAAATTCAAATTGAAATTAACTAATTTGAGATCACATACGATCTCTTTTATTTAAATAAAATTACGATGACTTAAATAAACGTAAATAAAATTAGCCTCTAAATAACGGATAAAAAGTAGAACATGAGGCCATATTTATCCGTTTCACGCTGCATCAAAAATCTTCTTCTTTTTTAAATATACGGCCCACTTTGGGCCAAAAGCCATGCACCTCTTTTTTTAATACATGGCACGTTGGGCCTCAAACAAGCAACTCCCCTATTTTTTTTAAACTGTAGCCCCAGCAGGGCACAACACTTCTCATTTACCTGTGTCATTTGCCTTCCAAGAGGCATTAACCCCGGTCTTATCGGTTAGTTTGTCCTGCATCAGAATGTGCTTCTTACCGTCACACCGCATTAGGCTCATGAATTTCATAGCCCATAACTCATAATTACTTGTATCCATCTTGACAATGGGTGATGGACCTTTAAAGGCACCCGAGGATGGAACGTCGACCTTAGAGTCGACCCTTTTGCATGACATGATGACGACTACTACGAAGACTGGAGTTGTACACAAGGAAGAACACATCTACATAGACATACAGGAAGATGGTTATGGGTGTAGACTCATACCACAACCTCTTCCATCCAAAAAATAGATTTCTATGAGTAACTAGGGTGATTTAAATGACCAAAATCACCATAAAAACCTCAAACTCAGACTGAACAGTGGACCGAATCACTCCCTTTGGGCGGCGAGTAAGCCGTTAGGAGGTCTCCCCACTCAGAGAGGTAGCAGTGATAATCTGTTGTTGTTGATGTTGCATACGACGGGCGCCGCAGCCGCCGATCGGTTGCTGATGCTTCTTGTAGTGGGCGACAGCAGCGGTGATTGGCTGCCACTACAGCTGCTTGCGAGTCGGTGGTGGTTGCGAGCGGCTAGGGATTTAGGTAAGGAAGATGCAGCTAGGGCACGGGCCCCGATCTAGGATCGTTGCTTTGATACTATGTTAGAAATCAACAATGCAGAAGTGTAATATCAGAGAAATAGAATAAACATGAAAAATATTAGTATTTTACAAAGAATCCTACTCCGTGAGGAGTAAGATGAAATCACGGGAGAACACCTCAAAAAGGCTTGCGTTTTCTATGCACTTTTCTCTCTCATCAGATACAATGGGTGTGGGGATTCTTATATAGCTCACACTGACTCTCCAAATCCCATAAATAGCTAATGTAGGACTAACCCTTCGATGTGGTAATTGGACCCTAGAGGTATCCAACTACCCATCACTATAATGACGCATACTGCAACACAGTTTAAATAAGGTCGGGTACAAGGATTCTTACTCAAATACGTTTTGAAAGATCCAGAGCTCTTTTTTACGATGGATGTGATGATGTTGTATGATGTCATAGAACTCTACACTATACTCCCTTTTTCTCCCAGACTGGTCGAAAAACAATGGTGTCGACCAAGTTGAGAGAAGACAAGAAAATGAGGAAACAAAACACCAATAAGTCGATCTCACAATTTTTTCTCAGCATTTCTTCTCACAATTTTTTAAAATCATTTTTTATCGTACGGATTTTTTTGTATGATTCCATTTTTCCGATTTTTTTTCTTTTTTAAATAATCAACTCTTTTTTTCTTTTTTTCTCTCATATGGTTTTTTTGTACGCACCTTTATCTCAAAATAAATTCTTTTTTTGTAAAACAATAACAGGTCACTCTCTCTCTCTCTATGTGTAAGATTCTTGGCTTAATTGGGCATGATCTCTCTCCTCCCTTTTTAAAATTTTCATTTGGCCCATTTGGGTCCTTATAAAAGTAGCGTGAGAAAAAAAATTAAAGTCACTGGACAATTAGGCTTGGTGTCTATTTACGATTCCCTACTTAGGAACCCTCCACATGAAAGCCACCAATCTGATGGGGCTCCTTGCTCTTACCTCCACCTGGGAGCACGATCGGAGGGGAGGTGACTGATCAATGATGAGGGGGAGACGTTGATTGGTGGTACCGCATGGATTCGACGCCTCCGGGAGATGGAGGATCCGGAGGAGCAGCAAGGTCGCACGAAGGAGGCGTTGCCTCCTGAGGATTGGACAACGCTGCTTGAATGTGCGGGCGTCACCTAGAGTGGGGTTCCTAGAAAGGAACCCGTCGTTGACATTGAGCCTGAGCAGTACAAGGTTCACAGAGTAGAACTCGGAGAGGAGTTTGACCTTCTGCTTACTGCAGCACATGATGGGTTGGTCCTGCTTAGCGATCCGATTGAGCATGGACTGCGCCTAGGGAGGTGCTCGTCGGAGGATGTCGTTGCTCAGTCTCCCGAATGGGGAGGATCTCCGCCTCTGCCTGGAGCTTGGAGAGGTGAGGAGTTGCAGCCTATGCAAGACTTGGAACATCACCCTCTTTGGAGAGCGTGCGGAGAACATGCATTGCACTGAACAGATTCGAGAGGGTCCCATCCAAGGTTTTAAAAACCGAACCGGCCGGTTCAACTGGTTGAACCAAGAACCGGAAGAAAAACGGTCCAACCACCCGATTTTTATTTAGAAACTAAAAATCAGTCAAAACCCGATTGGACCGCTTAAACCCGGTTGAACTAATTGAACCAAACCACCAGTTCAACCATCCATTTTTTACAAAAAAAAATAAATTTTGGTAATTTAATAAAATGTAAACTTTTAAAAATTATTCATAATCTAGTTTCATTCTACCCATAATATAGTACTTCTTTATCTCTTCTCCTTTCACATCCGTCAATGACCCATTATCACCTCCCACTTCCTGCCATGTAAGCATGGCCTCTCGTCTCACATATTACACATGTTTGTATACTTCCAACAACAACAAAGAAAGAATATGCCATAGTTATATTATGAGAACTAATAAATTAAAAACACTTATTATTAACTAAAGTTTATAGTTTAAAAAGTTAATTTTATGCATCATGCACACGAATTTTACAAAATATGTTTATTATGCCCTTTTGAGTTTTTCTAATAACATTTATACCCCTAACATTTAGAAATGTCTCTTGTGCTCCTATATTCTTAAAAAAATCCACAATAGTATTCTTATGTTGGTATAATATAGCACACTTGTACTAATAAAATGTGACTACTATCCATTTTATAAAAATACAAATAGTGCACAATCGTTAAAAAAGGAGTATAAGTGTTACTAAAAAAACTAGGAAGGACACGAGTATATAGATCCTTTAAAGATATGATGTAGCATTTTTCATATTTATTTGTATGATACTACCGGTCTAACTCGGTTCAACCCAGTTAAACCATATGAACCAAACCAACAGTACAACGGTTTAGTCTTTTCAAGTTTTTATGAATTGTTGACGTCATCACCAGTTCGATCGGTCGGTCCCATTGGTTTGACCATAAAAACCAAAAACCGACACTTGTCCGGTTTGATGTCCGGTTCGGTTTTTAAAACCTTGGTCTCATCTACCCTCTTCTTCTTCGAGTATCTCCTTCTTTGACTTTGTGACATGATTACGAGGAGATGGTCTTATGCACTATCGTGAGATTTAGGTTCAACAAAACCCTGGGATTGGGAAAAAAATCTGAACAGAATCATCTACATGAACATAATTAGGGTTCAATAGGAACACTAAAATGGTTCAATAGGAACACTAGAATTAAATCACGAATCTCAGACAAAACAAAAAATATGAAATCCTCAAACAAAACAAAAAATATGAAATCCTAAAGAATCAAACCTGCTTCGATACCATGTTACAAATTGAGAAATGCAGAAGCAAATTGATAAGAAGAGTAAGAACTACATAAATATATATTTAGAACTCCGTGATTTTAACATGGAACCCTACTATCTAAGGAGCGGGATGAAACTACGGGAGAAGGTCTCAAAGGGTCATATATTGCATTGCACTTTCTCAACTGATACAAGAGGTCCGGGGCTTCTTATATAGCCTCCACAGACCCTCCAAGTCCCATCACTGGTAGATGTAGGACTAAACATTTGATGTGGTAAACAGATCTTGGAACGATCCATTTATCCATCTACACATTAAAGTGATACATGCTCTAACAGCCCTCACCCTCATCAGTTGTGAAACCACCTTTCTTCTCCACCTTCTAGCAACCACCTCACGTCTCCAAACCACCAATCTCTTATGCCATTTCCTTTCCCGTTCATCCTTCTTCTTCACCCAACCTCCATTTATCTTCTTCCTCCGTGCGTGCTCTATCGGTCAACGGTTGAAACCTCCACTCCAACCTCCTGGAATCGCACTTCTCCTTCAATCAAAACCCAAGTTGCAACCACCTCGTCGTTTGCTGTTGCTGAGAGATTCCCCTAGCCATACAGCTTCTCTATGACAGAGAGTAGCATCGTATCGAGCGACGACATAGGAGATCTCCGACGAGATCCTTGACGAGTAAGCCAAGTTGCATATCATTGTATGGTGCTGCTCGAGAGATCCCAATAGGCCCTAGAGATCTACGACAACTCGGAGAAACGTTCAAGCTACTCCTCAGGTCCTGTAAACGCCTATATTCATTGTCTTCTCCGTTCCTGCTCCAAGTAAAATCTTTCATCTTAGTTTTTCTCTGTTTTCCCCATAGTATTCCTTCTGTGTTCATTAATTAATCTCTAATCTAAACACCATGGAACCATCTCCATTAGTTCATCATCCACATGTGAACTACATATCTCATTCCGCTTTTTCATTTGTGTTAATCACTTCACCCCTCTTCCTCTTCTGCACGGAGAAGAAGACCCATTAGGGCTTGATTCCCTCACCTCCAGAAGCCCTTCATTCCACCTCCTTTCAACTCCATAAGATTCGTTGTTGTGTGGTCTTTGCATCTAACACTTTCAGGACTTCATTAGTCGGAAAATGAACTGAGCTCTGAACTCGGTATTTTTCAACTGAGATACTTCATCGACAGGACATTCTAGTACATATCTGACCTTTATAAGATTGTCTTCGTCTTCGCCGTAACTTGAGGAAGATTTCACGACCTTTAGATCTAGCAGAGATGACCAGAGAAGGAAAGAAGATCTCACCGGAACTCCGCCAGGGCGCTGCCGCTTGAGGCGGAAGGGGAAGAACACGCGCCACAGTTACCGTTCGATCAGATCGCCTCGATTTGATCGAACAGTCCTCATTCTTCCATGTGTTGTCCGAAGCAGCTATTCAAATCACAACCTTGGAGAGTTTGAGCCTTCTATGAAGCGTCAAACCACGACACGTGGCCCGAGTTGCCGCCACTCGAACCTGATTCCGGTCACGTGTTTCTTGCAAGTGATGCTGGGTAATTTGCAAACTCGCCCTACTAGAGATTCATAATTGCAGATAAGTCTCGTGCCTAGAAAATTTCATTAATACCCGAGCAGGTAATTGCTCTTTAGTCCAATTTAGACTCATTTGTAATTAAATAAATTATGTTTTATTGCATGCATGCCCATGCCTTGTTCCTTTAATAAGGTGAGAACCACATCTTCAAATTTAATAAAATTGGTGTCATTTGAAAGTTAATTTTGTGCTCTCTCGTATTAAATTTCATAGTAATATTTAGTCTATTCAACCTTTGATTAATTAAAAATTAAATTGTGTTGAGGTTGAGTGTTTTTGTCTAATTGATTGCTTATTAATTTATTAACTATGCATTTACTCTGTGATTGCATTGCATCATCGTTTATCATATAAATTAAATGCATAAAAATATTTAAAAAATTACATGCATTGTCTCCTTTGCATCTTGCTTGACCTAAAGAGCCTATGAATCGCCTAAGTGGACAATTAACTCCTTAATTAAATTAGATAAATGCATGTGTCCCTGTGTTCAACCTTGGACTTACCCAAGTATAAATTTAAGTCAAAACTCTTCATAGAGGTTTTTGACTTGGTTCTGTTAAGTGCTTCTTGGCACGTGCTACAACGAGTACATTTATTATAGTCAATCAGTGATTCATCATATGGCACCATTGTCGAGGACGCAACACATTACTTGATTTTATTTTAAGTGAATTATTCATTTTTTGTGATTTCAAGAGCTTTCTAGGTTAAGTTATTGTTTTGTGTTATTTTGTTTTGTCTTGAATATTTTTGTGTTTTTAGTTATTTAATTCATTTAATTTCTCATGTGAATTTTCTAATATTTTTATTGTTTTATGGTAGGGACCGTGAAGTCGACAAAGCCTGGAGGATTGTAGAGCCGAGAAGCTTGGAGCTTCAGCTGCAAAGATCGCAAGACAATTACATTAGGAGAAATTTTAGTCTAATTAAATAATATTTTTTGTTGTACTTTTTGTGCAGTATTTGTTCTAATTTGTATTGTAATTATTGTAATTAATTGTCATATTTACAACATTCTCGATTGAGTTATCGCATGTGTAAAGAAGGCCTCTGTTTTTATTTTTTAAATTTTGTGGTTGTGTCGAGAGTGATTCTCAACTTAAGTGGCGATTTAGGTCAAGGCATTGTGTTTCAAATAGAGACATCTTAGGTCACTTTTGCTTGATCTATATTGTAACTTAGGATACACAATTTTGTCTCATAAGATTCACTAAAATCATAGGAGATTTATTGATACGCACATAAGCTATGTTCTATCTAGTCAAATTAATTAATATTCTTCATAGCTAATAGAACTTCTGCTAGGTACGGCTTTTTCGATTTACGTCATGTAGATAAAATTTTATAAATTCAGTTTTATATCAACATGAATAGTGTTGGAAATCACTATAAGTATTCCAAAACGACTGCATGCATCATTGATTTTTTGCATGCATTATGTTTTCCGTCTTCTCTCCCTCAGTTTTATAAACCTAAGGATAAAGGAAAGAGGGACTATATGTTAGGCGATTATTTTGTGGTTACCTAATTCAAATGATAACCAACTCTTAAAAATTGGGACTGGATTATGCAAGTTGACATCAAATAATTTGGAATAAAATTAACCTTGTATTACGGGAAGTAAAATCCTCCATGTATGCAGGTACTTACCCCCAGCCAGAGTGCGTGAGGACGAATCCCAAAGGTTAGAGTCCAGAATCCTAGATTTCCACCCTATGTCTCTATGTATGACTTTCATGGATTTTAGGAGCTGCAAGTGGTTGCCTCCGACCTTAGAAATACATTTTGATTGTGTACGCTTATAAGTTCTTTTTAAGGTGTGATATTGAATATGGCAGCCCAGGAAGGACACTCCATTGATTGAGGGCTTATAAGACTTCAACTAGGTGTAGTAGGAGACTCCATGTATGCTTGTACAAGATTGCTTGAATCACCAATTAAAATTTACAAGATAAAATAGGACGAACTCTTACGGCTTTCACATGTTGAGTTGGAGAATCTATTCAAAGGGGTTTTATTGTATTCTATTGTGTGAGTTAATTTCGCACATTCACATGCAATGTAGTACTAGTTCTTTCTGAATCGAGCATACTCGTATCTCGTATTGTCATTGAAATCGAAGATGGATAGTTGACCGGAAATTTGTTCAGACTTTGTAATCCTTTCCTGAACCGTCCAAATATTACATCTTCCAAGACATGACCACCTCTTTCCCTTGGACCTTCCCGGATCTGAAATAGTCCTTGTTTCGATCTGCCCTTTACATTGCATTACAAAAGATTCAAAGGGAATTTAGAAATGGTTCGTAATTAGTTGTGACTAATGCTCATCAATCTCTCACTTTGTATAAATGTACTAAGCCTTCTCCCACTATAAGTAGGGTCGGCTACATGGATTTTTGCTCAAATCAATGCTGAAAACTTGAAAGATTCAACTATTTTTTACGCTGACCGTAGACTACCTAGCGCAACCACTGCAAGAGTGGGATTTGAACCATGGTCTTTTGCGTGGTAGACACATTGTACTACCACTAGACCATTAAGTGGGTACAATCTCTCACTTTGTATATGTTAACAAAATTATTCATTAGTTTGTCACCCGAAAACATCCTCGTGCATTGTTTTTAATGATAGAAAAAATATAATTGGACAACATTTTCTTAGGAAAGAACATGAACAAGATTTGGATGCAATCAAAATCTCAATGTATGGTGGATTCTGACGCCTGCATTACTGATGCAAACGGCTTTCCGCAGCGTCGATAAATAATATTTTTTTATGGTGGATATTTGGTAGAAGAACAAGATGAGTTGAGAAGAGAAATTGGAAGGGTTGAGAAGAGAAATCTCGTCGGTAACGAGGGATTGAAGATGGGTTGAAGGAGGGATGGTCTTACAAAAATAGTAAATTAATTAAATTGACAACCGACTAGCCTAAATTGACTCTAACTAATTAATTGACCAATTTTGAAATTAAAATCTACGAAATAAACGTTGAGATCACAGGCGATCTCAATTATTTAATTAGACCATTACGACCACTAAAAACGTAAATAAATTTGACGACTAATTAATTAGATAAATTTGGCCCTATAATTTGACGACTAATTAATTAGAACAGGGATCCCGAGGATGCGGGACTGCCAAGGCCGGGTGACACGGGTGCCTGAGCCGTCGTCGGGGACATTTTCGGCGGTGGGGGCTGGGCCGAAACCTCTTGGACATCCATTATCCCACAGTTGTTTTCTTCCGTCACGATCTGAACAGCAACCAAATCTTCCTCAATTGCGGAGTTTTCTTGGGCAAAACTCGCGGCATCGGCTTCGAAGGATGGAGGCTTTGATTGGGCGCACATAGCCTCGAAGTTGGCCACAAGGGCTCGAAACTCGGAGTGGATTGTGGTTTGCAGGTGATGCAAATCACGTAACATGTGCTCCGTCTCCTTGTCGTAGTCATCGTTGGCTCGTCGTTTTCTATCGGACGAGTGATGGTCTCTTGATGCATGTCGGAGCGAGTATCTGGACGGATCATCAGATTGTGGGGACGATATGTAAGCCATGCTCTGATACCAATTGATGCAAATCGATTTTCGCGGCGTCGATATAATATTTTTTTATGGTGGATATTCGGTAGAAGAAATAGAAGGGTTGAGAAGAAGAAC
Organism: Ottelia alismoides; assembly: GCA_037367405.1. Lineage (NCBI taxonomy): Eukaryota > Viridiplantae > Streptophyta > Magnoliopsida > Alismatales > Hydrocharitaceae > Ottelia > Ottelia alismoides. Next base: position 434,484 of record JAZKJV010005444.1, read on the forward strand.
TCGTCGGGAATACGAGAGGTTGAAGGAGGAGAACCGCGGAGATCGCGTGGAGAGAGAGAGGGGGATAATGAGATAAACTCAATTTTGATTCATACTTGACTCCATAAAAATGTTGGACCCTCAACCCTTTATATAGGAGGGATGGTCTTACAAAAATAGTAAATTAATTAAATTGACAACCGACTTGCCTAAACTGACTCTACCTAATTAATTGACCAATTTTGAAATTAAAATCTACGAAATAAACGTTGATATCACAGGCGATCTCAATTATTTAATTAGACCATTACGACCACTAAAAACGTAAATAAATTTGACGACTAATTAATTAGATAAATTTGGCCCTATAATTTAAAATCACGCTGCATCAACTCTCCTTCTCTTTAAAAATTCGTCTCCGGACGAATTGCTGGATCTGCAGGCTTGAAGGAAGATTCGACGCATTCTGTCATCTTCTGGAAGAACTGATGTGGAGCGAACGACGGAATCCATATGCGAGCGGGAATGGCGCGGCCGTCGTGGTTGAAGAACATGTGCAGTGCGAACGGCGGCGTCGTCTTGATTGTTGTTTCCTCACCGGAATGCTTTAAAAATTGATGCGGCATGGAGAATATGGCCCTTGGAGGATCCATAGTGAAGCAATGGCACAAGGAGAGGAAAAGAGGAGATGTGGCTAAGGAATGAAGCCATGGGGTCCTTTTATAGGGAAAGCCCAAGGCCCTAGTCCTATTGGGATAAGGAGGATCCCCAAATCTCTGATTTCCAGCCTCTTTTTTTAAATATTTTGGCCGCCAGGGGTGTGGGTGCAATTTTCGCACCCCTTCATTCTTCTCTTCTTTCATCTTGCTTTGGACCCTTTTGTAGAGAACTTAGTTATTTTTATTATGCAATTTTTCAATCCCCTTTCCAATCCCACGTTCTATGGGACTCACGATGCGCCATCTTCGGGATCCCTGTTAGGGCTTGCGTGCTATGCACGGGGGCGGCTATCGCATAAGGCGGCGCGGTTGTTGGCGTTCGATCGGGGCAGCGGCTCGCGAGGAAGCAGGCGGCACTGGGGTTGGCTCGAGGTGGCGCGGCGAGATGGTATTGGGGAAGGCGATGGCGCGGGGTGGGGAGATCGGAGGGTTGGGCGGTGAAGAGGAGGGAGGGCGGAGTCGCTGGCGGGTGCACAGGGAGGCGGGGATGTGGTAGGCGGGGGACAGCGAGGCGCGTAGGGGAAGAGGCGGCGTTGGATGGGGGAAGACGGGGTTGGCAGCGGCGAGGCTGGGGGGTAGCGGGGGTAGAAGGAGGGCTCGGGGGAAGGCAGGGGGAAGGATGGGAATAGGGGAGGGGCGCGGCTGGGGTTTGGTGGTGCCGCGCGGGGTGCGCAGTTGAGGTCGGGTGGGGTGGAGACGGCGGCTGGAGGCGCCGCAGGGGGGCAACCACGCACGGGGGTGCTGGAGGGGTCGCCGGAGTGGCGGGAGGGACCGCGGGTGGTGCGGTGTGGGGTTGGTTGGCCTGAGGAGTCGTCGTGGGGGTGTATGGGAATGACGGAGGGGTTGGTAGGGGGTGGATGACGGCCGCGAGGGCTGGGGAGGATAGGGGAATTACCTGGGAAGACTGGGGTTGTGCCAGGATGACCGGAGGGGGCCGCGGAATCGCTTCCGATGGCGGAATTGGTTCTGGAAAGTGCTGGACAGCGAGCATTTCTTCCTCCACGGGGCGGGTTTCTTCGTCAAACTTCGCGGTAGCGGCTTCAACGGGTGGAGCCCTTGATTGGGCGTCGCGGTAGGCCTCAAAGTTGGCCATTAGATCCCGAAACATTGATGTCATGGATCGGAAGTTGTTCTACAAATCACGTACCATGTGCTCCGCCTCTTTGAAGGAGGCGTCGATGGTGGAGATGGCTCGTCGTGTTTGTTCGGATGAACGATGGTGTCGGTGCGGACGCCGGGACGGATCGTTAGATCGTGAGGACGATCTAAATGCCATGCTCTGATACCAATTGATGCAAATGGCTTTCCGCGGCGTCGATAAATAATATTTTTTTATGGTGGATATTTGGTAGAAGAACAAGATGGGTTGAGAAGAGAAATTGGAAGGGTTGAGAAGAGAAATCTCGTCGGTAACGAGGGATTGAAGGAGGAGAACCGCGGAGATCGCGTGGAGAGAGAGAGGGGGATAATGAGATAAACTCAATTTTGATTCATACTTGACTCCATAAAAATGCTGGACCCTCATCCCTTTATATAGGAGGGATGGTCTTACAAAAATAGTAAATTAATTAAATTGACAACCGACTTGCCTAAACTGACTCTAACTAATTAACTGACCAATTTTGAAATTAAAATCTACGAAATAAACGTTGAGATCACAGGCGATCTCAATTATTTAATTAGACCATTACGACCACTAAAAACGTAAATAAATTTGACGACTAATTAATTAGATAAATTTGGCCCTATAATTTGAAATCACGCTGCATCAATTACCATGATCTATATAGAAATTTCGGCATTGTAAGTGAAGCTACATCCATACCTGTCTGTAAACTCAGATAGTTTTGCTAACCGCATAACTATAATCCTACTAGCCACCTGAAGAAAACCATGGAAATTTGCTTCATGAACAAAAACTGATATTATTTGTTAATATCATGCAACTGTTGTAGATGAAGCATGCAAAAAGAACAATAAAAATCAATTCAAATGCAGCGTAATTGTTGTCAAGCTTGATAGGGGGGAATTCCTTTTACTAAATCAATCATTTTTCATAACACAACAAAAATTCAAACTATTGCTTTAAGTTTTCCAACCTCCTTGGCCATTCCGTCGGTGTTAAATATTTCTGGAAAGCTAGTTTCTGCAATTTCCATCATCCTGGAGAAAACAAGTCATGTGTAATTAATTATTAAAGACAAAAGGCAAAAAAATTCACAAATATAAAGGCGTGGAGGTGTTAACTCTAATTACCTTCTTGAGCTAAATTTGCATTCCGTGTCAATGTAAAGTACTCGACCACCCACACCTCCAACAGAAGCCGGTAAGGCAGTTAACAATGCCAGCTTCAAGCAGAACTGCATAAGAGCATTTTTTGTGGTGGTGGTAGTGTGTATTTTCAAAAAGAATTGGGTGACATTTAGAAAGGATTTAATGGGTGACATTTAAAGGATTTAGATTTTTTATAAAAGCAAAAAAGTACAATGTGCAATTATGATGGCAAACTGTAAAGGGGCATGGTACATCGGTACGTATAAGGCAATTATTATGAAATTTACGCATAAACATATCGCGCTGCTGAATTAAAAACAAGCATTTCTAACATTCCCTTGACTTTACGTCTAACCTCCAACAGAAGCTAAGCAACTCTTCATCACAACTGTTTTAAACAATGGAAAATAACAAAGACATCTACTTCCCTACAGGCGATGTAATAATTTTACTCCAAGCAAGGTATATCATAGATGTGCTCCCAACATCTGATATTTGTTACATGGATCCTTAATATACATCATTTTAATAAGAGAAGAACGATAAAAAGCATTCCTTGTGGTCCTAAAAAACTCGCGGTCATTTATATGTTCCATTCAAATATAAGAGTCAGGGATAATTCAACTCATATAAGTTCGCCTCATGTCTCGTTGACCTAGATCAGATATGATTCGATCTCCACACTTCCGTGATGCACGAGGCACTATCACCTCCCTTTACTACCTTTTTTGAAGATAGTCCAAAGATCTCGCCAAACTTTCCATCTTTTGTAGACCCCTTTACACAATGTGTGCGCAAGGATGTAAAACATGGTATAAATGATAATACAAATTTTCACTCAACTTGTGATAGACACTTTGCTCTCCAACCAGCTTATGATACATCTTTTGTAGTAAAGGTCACACTTAGTACTATCTCTACTATGTTCTCGGTTTAGAGGGTTCAAGACTTAATGAGATTAACAAAGGAGTCGTACTCAATAAGAAGCTCTTCCCTACCTATAGAGACCATTAGGCCATGTGATAAGGGGACTGTTGGAGTATTTGGTTGTGCGCCTATTATGTTGTAGATGGGTATATGGATACCTCCAGGATCCATTTACCCCATCCAGAGTTTAGTTCCACATCTACCAGTTTGGAGATGTGGAGACTCAGTGGGGGCTATATATAGACCCCCACACCCCTGTAGTCAGATGAGAAAGTGCAATGAACACATACGTCCTCTGAGGCATTCTCCTGTGGTTTCATCTCACTCTTTAGGGAGTAGGGTTCCACGTTAAATCTTGGTCCTCCATGTTTTATATTTCTGTTCTATGCTCTGTTTATCATTCGCTTCCACATTCTCGATTTTCGAACATGGTATCAGAGCAGGTTCGATGCTTGCGGAGTCATTTGCATTGTTATTCTAGATTCGGTTTTATATTCTTCGATTTTTTTATTACATTTTTGGTTCAAGATTATAGGGCTTCTTGTTTGAAACCCTAATCCATGGTTCAATTTCTGAAATTCGTGGTGGCTCGGTGCATATCGTTCTCCAAGTCTCTAGGCTACCTTTTTGCTTGTTCATCATTGGCACCTTCTACAGGCGCTCGCACGGGCGCACATTTCCAAGCCCTTCTCTAGGGTTTCCATGTTCATCATTTAGAGAAAAGCAAGTTTTTTAGAGAAAAACATCCAGGCGGAGCCCATCTCTCAACAGGCGACACGCGAGCCCCATCGCGACTCTCGTACCCCCACATCGCAAGCAATGGTGCACCCGCGAGTATAGCAGGTGGTTGTGACGAGTCCCCATCATCGCCCAGTTCTCCCCTCAATGTGTAGCGCACGCACCCCCCCAAGTGTGTGATCCCCAGGCGAGCCCATATCTGATCTGCGCGATGTGGCGCCGCCCTCCTTCCTAGCAGGCGGCAAAGGCCATCGTGTCGCTCCTCCTTAGACTCCATGGCGCAGCATCGTGTAGCGCGCCCTTCCTAATCTCCGTCGTGCTGGCCGCCGCCGCCTCCAATCACTCCATCATGTGGTTGCGCGTCGCCCCCTCTGACCTCCTCTCGCGAAAGGCATCACATATCAAGCCAGCAGCCTGCTCCAACTGGTGACGCGAGCCCTCCAGTCGCCGCTCCCATGCAGCACTCTTCCCCGCATCGGTAGGCGATGCCCCTATCTCAGCAGAGCTCCTTCTTCAGCCAGTGACACCAAACCCTCTCTTCCCCATCATCCCAGCCGACCTCCCTCAATCCCCATGGTGTTGGCCTCTAGCATCCCGTTCTCCTCTCGTGCGGCGACGCGAGTCTGCTATTGGCGGTAACATGATTGGGTTCCCACGATAGGAACCCTAGGTTGCTGCGGGAACAAAAGGGCCCAGTGATGGCCCTTCCTTTATTTTATTTAAAAATGAAAGACGGACGGAATGGTGCAGGGCCAGCGACTGTTTTAAAAAAAATTGTAAAAAAAGGAAGGGAATGTTTTCGCCCAATGGGTCATATGTAAAAAAAGAAAAAAAGGGGGGAGGAGGGAAAAAGGCACGTAAAAAAATTTTGAAAAAGGTGCGTACAAAAAAACCATACGTAAATTGCAAAAAAAGGAGGAAAGACAATTAAAAGACGGAAAAAAATTGAATAGCTTAAAAATTATTTCAAAAAAATAAAAAACAAAAAAAACAAAATGACAAAGACTTGACAGTTTTCAAGGAAAAGCCGGAAAAAGAACTTGATGTAATCGGCTTATTTGATTTCTGATATTCCCCATTATCTTGTCTTCTCCCAACTTGGTCGATGTTATCATTCCAACCAGTATGGGAGAAAGGGGGAGTATTGCGTAGAGTCGCATGCTATTCATATGTTCCAGATGTCAGATCTCCAGATTCGAGGCCAGTCAGATTTCCAGACTCTATAGTTGATATTCAGACTCGATGATAGATTCCGAGTCTTCAGTTCAGACACGCACATGTATGCGGTCTTTTCATATGTGCACATGTATGCCATCTTTTATCGTGGTTCCCATCATTCTTCTTGTTGTTTCGGCCAGAGTTTTCATGTGAGCCATAGGGACTCCATAGTAGAGGACCATTCCAAATGCCATGTTGGCTAGGGTTTTCATGTGGTATCATTGGGACTACATAGTAGAGAACCATTCTCTATACCAGATGGGAGAGACCCAGTTCTCTAACGAGGAATCTTCTTTCAGTCTCCATTCTCCAGCGATCGTGGACTCCGACAAGGATTGCACTTCCATGACCTTTTCAGTTCGATCCTTTTCAGAGATGGAGCAGTTGTCCACATGTTGTGGCAGGCCAGAGTACTCTGACGAGGAGACTCATTTCAGTTGTAGTAACTCTGACAGACGCAGTTCAGAGCACATGCTCTCCGACGAGGAGATTCAGTTGGCTCACATTCCAGCTTGTTCGTCCTCCTCACCTGCACGGCATGAGAAGCAACATCCTCGACAACAGCCAACAGTTGTACGCGTTGAGTTGATATTGTCCGTAGTGTCATGCAACGTGAGTTAAGTTTCTTTCTGTTTGTCCAAGCTAAGCATTGCATACTCCAGCTTGATGGGAAGTGTTGGAGTATTTGGTTGTGTGCCTACTATGTTGTAGATGGGTAAATGGATATCTCCAGGATCCATTTACCCCATCCAGAGTTTAGTCCCACATCTACCAGTTTGGAGATGTGGAGACTCAGTAGGGGCTATATCTAGACCCCCACACCCCTGTAGTCAGATGAGAAAGTGCAATAAACACATACGCCCTCTGAGGCATTCTCCCGTAGCTTCATCCCGCTTCTTAGGGAGTAGAGTTCTACGTTAAATCTTGGTCTTCCATGTTTTATATTTCTGATCTATGCTATGTTTATCATTCGCTTCCGAATTCTCTATTTTCTGACAAGGACGTATGGGAGTTCTTATATAAAAAGGCATATAAGTCATTATACGGTAAAATTGAGGAAATGGTCCTCAACGAGCAACTTGATCCAGACTCGTAGTTTGAAAAGAGTAGCCTCGAGGCTCTCGAGGCATATGCCTAGACAACCACCTTGAGGCGAGACGAGCCTTTTAAACCTCGAGGCAAATGCCCCAAGTAGCTTTGGCGAGGTATGCACCTTGAATGACCACGGCGATCTTGAGATGGTAAGGCGAGGCAAGGCGAACGCCTCGGATATAATATTTTTTTGTTCTTTTTTGTTCTTCCACCTCAAAAACTTGAACCACATTATCGTTATCTTCCCCCTTTAGTGTTTCTCACCATAAAGAAAGATACATTATGGCTACGTAAAAACTTTGCACAAATTTTCAATTGCACCAACAAATGAAGACTCTGTGTAAAAAAACAAATTTGAATTTCAAGTTATTAGCTTATTATAAAGAGGATGGGGAGCTTTCACTAAGGTGATACGCACTGGTGACACAAACGTCCATTATATATTGTTTTTTAAATGAAACCTTGGGGATTTACTTAGTATTATTAGTGGAGTATGTGTTTCAAATTTTGTGTAAAATAGACATTCTTAACGTGTCTATCTAGACAGCTCAATTTCAGCAATTTAGAGACCATTAAAATTTGGCAGTCTTGATGGAGGGGTTAGAAGTCGCGAATTAAGTTGAATTTTCAATGACATCATGGTGATATATGGTGATCTAAATCCCACATGACGTCATTTCAAAAAAATAATATATAGTGGACGTTTTTGGCACCGATGCATATACACATGCACCTTAGTGCAAGCTCCCCATCCTCTATTATAAATATAAGTATTATATATAATATATCATTGGAATAGCTAACTACTGAAAATAAACTTTAGGAATTCTACTCAACAACATCATTTTTACCATACACATATTTTTTAAGAACTCGGGAAAAATAGTGGATAATTTTCATATTAGAGATGTAAAGTTCGTATAAAGCTCCCCAAACGCAGCGTTATGTATCGAAATCTTTATTCCCTTTTAATATTAAAGATTTACAATAAAATCATTTAATTACTATAAATATCTGTGGATTGTGTTATAATACAGTTTTCCTAATGTTATACATATTTTTTGTTAAATTTCAATTTTTGAAAGAAAATGAGGTGTATGCCTCCACCGCCTCGATGCTATGTCTCTCCTCGATTTCACAAAATCACCCCCATTCCGCCCTTCTTTTCAAACCTTGTCTGGAACTCAAATGCTTCTCTAAAGCGAAGATATTCATCATGTACCGGCGGAAATCTAGGGTGTTATTGAGGAAACTAAATGGCTCACCACTTCTCTACCACTAACATTGCATGCCATTTTTTTTGAGTGGAATATGAGGATAATGATCGTATTTTTTCTCGTGTAAGTTTACTTAGGAGATTTGAAGGAGTTGAATGTGGGCTAGGAGAGCTCATCTTCGTCTAGGCTTTTCGAGAAGTTTTAATGATGCACCCTATTAATCCAGAAGGGAGATATAAAGATATCTTTTTACGTTTTTGGTAGTGTTGTGGTTATCCATAATTTAAATGTGGTGATTTTTGTGATGAACATGGAGAAAGTTTTCGCTCATAAAAGATTTATTTATGAGTCTTGATTCTCGTATTTAAAATTTTAGAATATTATGAAAGTGAGCATACCCGGCACTTTCCCAAAATAAATAAGAAGATTTGTAATTTTGCCTTTATCTTTTTTCTTTGGCTGTGATATATTGTCACTTATTGTAACCAATTTCATCAAAGGGGGTCAGTCTCCTCTTGTGCTTTTCTCCACCAGCCTATTATGTTGTTTTCGTGTGTTAGCGAGGTGACATATGGGAGGACTAAAAATCAAGAAAAAGATCATTTTGAATAATCTTTAAAAGCAAATATGGTGCTGCAAATTCCAACTTTCCCTCGTTCTTCTCAACTTGATAAATTCTAGTACATATGTGTATCTTGCATCAAACCATTAGAATCTAGCTCCCCAAGCATACTTGATAAAGTTGCCTACATGTTACCTTAATAAAACTACCAATTTTCCACTTTCAATCATAGAGAAATTTCATGGATAAACACCTCATCAGAAACCACGAGACAGAGAAATCACCTCCCACACGCACATATCTTTTGAAAGAAATAGGGGAGAGCCACCACTTATTAGTGACCTCCCAGAAGTCTCCATATTATTCCACAAAATACCTATTTACAAGTATGTTTTCCACTGATTACAAATGTAAGACGAATGCACCAGAATATTTGCTGTATAGTGTCTAGTTCCTTCGAACACCAAAGTGTTCCTAGCGATCCAAATGGTCCAGCAAACACCGAATGCCCTGATCCTATCATATTGCGAGTGATATGTTGGTGCTCGCATACTCACATTTAACCGAAGAAAGATTGTGGTCCCCACTAGTTCCATCCACGTGATCCAGAAAACATCTCCCTCCCCTTAGCGTTTCTCCACCAGCATGAAATAAGTTGCTCTTTTTATTTAGAGCAACAAGAGTTAGGGGTACCCAACTATTCGGAAGCGCCCCAAATTTTAGAATCCCTGTAAAGAAAGAAAATGACGTAAACTACCAAGTTTTCCCTCTTTCATCCGAACTTGATACTCTATGTCTGCTTATCCTGCAAACTACCTTAAGTAATCTCTTGATCTTGTGCCCCTTCCTCCCCAAATTCCACATTTATAATCCACTTTCATGTGCAAAACTTTGATTCAATGTCAATCGAAGAGAAACTTCCACCACGAGACAAAGAATTCAACGTACTCATATTTAACCACAACAAAATTGTAATATCCTCAACATTCAAGGACCCTAACCCTTGTCCGCTATAAACCATCCAGACTTTCGCAGCTAAAGTTTGTACGCATGGATGTGTGTGCTTCTGCATTTTGCTCCTTCAATTATTAAAAAAGAAATGATTTGATCAATATCGGAACATCGAAGAAAAAGATGCAAGAAAACTCCCCAGCCTACCTGTGTCTTGCCAATTCCCGCGGGTCCGACGACCTCCGTGATTCCACCAAACGGCAATCCTCCACACAGAGCCTCATCCAGACCCTTCAACCGCGTAGGGAGGCGACCCCCAGCGCGCTCGCTCCGCACTCTATCCTCCATCAATCTCAGCACCTGATGGAATTACCACATACACACTCAAAAACATGCCCAAGAATCAGATAAAGGAAGGGATGGATCCAGAACTGTTTATCAGTGCGCGGTATATTATTGAAGATTCTGGGAATGGTGAATTACAGCAAATTAACCAAACACACAAGTACTGAAAGTGGGGGTGAACTAAAGATGGGGTGGGCGTACGGATCGACAGGGAGGGCAGGCGGCCTCGCTGATTCGTGCGAGAGCAGACCTGACGTCGTGGAGGCCGATGCCGAGGAGCGCCACGAGCTCGAACTCCGGGAGGGAGAGGGCATCCTGCAGGATGAGGAGGATGGTGACGGGCTATGGTTTAGCGTAGGAGGATTTCGGGTTAGTTGTTGTGGCAGCGGGGGTGACCTTGGCGGTGTGGATGTTGCGAGCGGCAAAGATGTTAGAGATGGATCGGGGGAGACCCATTTGGCTGATGATTTTATTCGCCATCGTATTGCACTGCTCTTCTGCCACCTTTCGCTCTCCTCGAAGTCTTTTTTGCTTCCCGCCCTTTTTCTTCTCCACTCTCCTTGCCGAAATCCTCTCTGTTTGGTTGCAAGGTTAGGGAGGGTTGATTGGGTTGAGGTATCCTCTGAATAGTAAATAATGAGGAGGATTGAGAGGGTTGAAGGAGGGGTACTCCGAGTTGGGCCAATCCAACCCTACCCAACCCTGCAACCAAACGGAGAGTTCATTTGGTTGAATGGTTGGGTTGGCCCAACTTGAGGTGCCCCCTTCTTTCAATCCTCCTAATCCTCCTCACAGTTTACTATTCACACGAGTACCTCAATTCAATCCAACTCTACAACCAAACGAACCCCAAGGGCCCAACTCTCCTTGTTCTTTTGGTTGGAGGGAAATTCCCATCCCATGTACCATATGCGGGAAAACTTATAGGGTGCAAATTATTAATTTTCAAGCACCGTAAAGAAGCTCATGGTATTTTTTAAGGAAGTGGCTCTGACTGGAGGGAAGAAGCTCATTGTATTTATTCTGCACGTCATAAATGGCAAGTACATAGAATTCCATGCTTCCAAGGTTGTGTTGTTATGTCATATTTGAACATTAATGTCGACGACTATACAAAACCGTGATACACATGGTATGTCCAAAAGCACGTATACGATGGTATTCTCTTCCCAATATGTGATAAAGATAAATGTCCCAAATTTCGTCATGAAAAAATCATTCCAGACCTCGTATAGTGGGATACCAAAAGCAAAACACATTCACAATGAAATGGATTTGAGACGAGTGGATTCCGTGAGTGCATCAATGAAGAACGAAAATTCTCTGAAATAAATTAAAATAATTTGCTTTCTGTGGAAACTGTAAGGGGTGTGGTTCATCTTTGGCATGTAGATACTGTAAGGGGTGTGGTTCATCTTTGGCATGTGGATACTCTGACATTGATTTGGTTTAAACAGATTGAACTTTGAATCATTTACCTATAAAAAGAAATGGAGTTGAGAGAGCATTTTCTTCTATCACAATGCGGATCTTGTCAGTGGGAAGGTCATGATGCAATAAATAGAGGGCACACAACAAATAGCACAGATAAATGTTGGTTATGCAAGGGTCATAACAAAAAGGAAATGTCCTTGGTATTTGGTCACGACAAATAGCACAAATAGATGATCGTTATGAAAGGGTTATATAAGGGACACAACAAATAGCACAAATAAATGCTGACCACTCATCTTCCTCGTTTTTCCCCATCACTCCTTGCATTTCCAGGGCATGATTCCTTCATCATATTTGTTCCTCGATCGTTGGTCTTTCACACCACCTTGATTCCTCGATCAATGGACTGTTGCATCGATTCATGTCCCTGGTCAAACACTACCCTGTACAAATAACCCCAACCACTTCCGATTCAAAGTTAATCCCATTTCCCCCCTCGAAATCCCCCACATTTCTTGTGTTTTGGCTAGATTGTGATAGCAGCAAGCTTGCCAGCCATCTTGGTGTGGAGGAAGAGGTCTGGAAGTCGGAGATCCGAGCTCGTCGGCCTTATCATCTGAGCTCCACACCTTGTCTCCTTCTTTGAGGTTGAGCCCTAGTTTTCAGTTTCTTTTCGTCCTAGGATTAATGGTATCATATATTGACATTTAAATTCCGCCATTTTAGTCTTTTATTTCGTTAAATTTGTGAATCAAAATTCTTCGAAGCTCCTGCTATGGCAGTCGTTTCCCCGTGACATGATCGTTCTATGACCCTCCTAACACCTCCATCCTCTTCCCCTTCGCTTATGATACGCACCATGCACCCTCACTCCCTCTGATCGAGCCCCGGTTAGTGAGTTGGGTCTCCACCCTCAGTCGTTCGCCGGAGCCTCCACCACACTCCCTCTCTGTCCATTTCCCCATGAAACAATGCCCATAACCTTTTATCTTTCTTGGCATGACTAACCATACAAGTTCTAGACTCCAAAGTCCTCATCTAGGTCAAATTTTGACCATCCGAAGGTTCCCCAGCTGCTCTGCCTTCCTCGACCATATAGGACTCCACCAATGAGTCTCGAACTTGTATGAGCCCCTCAGTCATTGGGAGACCCTTCCATCTCTCTTTTAGGGCACCTGCGAACCTCTCCAGTGGTCGTAGTTAATTAGGAGATCATATTGAAGTTTGCCCTCGCGGATGTTCTTCCCTGCTTGTTCTGGTGCCTCCTCCACCGTCAGATCAAGTTCTAGCTCTAGAACATCCAATTGTCGTTAGATCTCCAGAGCTTTCTACCATCAGAAGTGTCGCTCGATCTGATCGCAACCATCCATCATTGAACCGTCATTGAGTTACCATCAATCACAATGTGGTTAAGTGAGAAGCCTTGATCGTCTGATCACACGCAAGAGGGGTATTTTGCTCCGCACCCCCAACTTTTGTAATTTCATTTTAGTCCATAGAGTTTCATTTGTAGTTCGAAACTTTCTACAGTAATTGCACTTTCACCCCTCGCCTTTATTTTATTTGATAAAAGGTGATGTCCATGTCATCTCATGTGCCCTTGCATGTCCATTTCACCTCGTTGGTTTTTGCTATTATTTAGTCCTTAAAATTTGTATTCCATTGTTAAACTTTTTAGTTAATTTACAAGTAGGCCCTATATGTTATTAGAAATTGCAAGTATACCCCTATTAGCATGTTAATATTAAACAATCTTGGGATTTTTGCACAGATGCCCTTATACTTTGATTTCTATTCTAGAATGCGTGATATGTTTATTTAATTTATGTGTATACCCTTGCAGGTGTATTAAATTTTATTTCTTGTATTTCTGTTATTAAAAATATCATTTTGCATCCAAAATTGTAGGAAAATTATTTTAAGTGCCTACACTTATATTAAATCACATATATTTTTTGTAGGGGGATTAAAACTATTTTTATTTTTTTAAAAACACAAAAATTTTGCACTTATTCCATGCCTGCATTAAAAAATAAAAAATATAAAAAGGTTTTGACAAATTCTAAAAATAGTTATTACTTATTACTATATTTTAAACTCCAGACCAAAAATCACTAAAAATCAAAAACTAAAATTTGAAAATCCCTAAAAACCTTACGAAAATTATTGAAAAAAAATAAAATATCATTTTCTATCTGTATATCTTACTTATATTATATATTAAATATTAAAATAGTTTTCCAAAAATTTTGAGCCATTTAGCTATTTTTAATCTCCAAAACAATTCAACCTTATATTATTGTTCACTATTTTGGTATTTTTATTCATTTAAAAATACAAAAACGTTAGCAAAAATTAAAATAAAAATATCAAAAATAGAACAAAATATATAAGGAAAATTATTATTTTACTTACTTTGAGTATTTATAGATATATCTATATATCTATTAGCCTATATTATATTTATATATACTTACTGAAAACAAAAAATCACAAAATATCAAACGAATATAAAATTTTAAAATAAAAAAAAGAAAAATTATAAATTATAAATAAATAATAAATAAATAATCACCAAAAATCATTATAATTACATAAAAACATTTATTGTCTTCTTTGTCAATTTTTGCAGTCTACCCCGTTGATCCTTAGTGGTTCGACCCTACACTTGCATATTATACATATCATTTTGTATGCTATATTAAATTTTAGCTCACCATTCTTTATTGCTTGAGCTATATTGCGAGTTAATTGTTGATTACAACACTTTGATTGAGGATATATGAGAATCGGAGAGCGATCGATACAACGATTGTTGGACCCGACTTGTCGGGCACTGCATACCCTCCAAGATTGGACAATAGGATGCTCAATTTTAGCGTTCGTCAAATGGCATCATTGTCTTGGAGTAATGCTTAGGATAGATTTTTGTTTTGATTTTTCTTTTCATTATTTTTCTGTTTTATTTTCTTATATTTGATATAATCATTTATCTGTGTTAATCCATTTTCTTTGTTATTTTGCTTGCGAGGGACCGCATGGCGAAGGCAACTCTTTAGGTAGCTGGTGCACTCGAGTTGCGAGGATATTGGCCATTCTTCTTGTTGACTAATTGGAGAGAGAGAGAGAGAGAGGAGAGAGAGATATAGTGGATTTTAGCACAGAGTGTGTGTGTGAGAGAGAGAATATTTTATTTTCCATTATTAATTTGCAATAATACAGGTGGAAACTTGAACATTCAACTCTATTTTACCAAGTGATTGTTCACTTGGAGGCTCGACGGATTTCTCGCAGATTTATTCACCTTAATTTTCTTTGTTTCCCGCTATTTGTGCTTTCGTTCTTTCTTTTTATTTTTTATGTGAATGAGACTATAGAATTTTAGGATTGCTTGATCGAGTAACTAGGACCAAACACCTAATCTACATGTGTCTATAGACTATATTTGGATCTATTCAAACTCAACTTTGTACTTCACGCTAATAGCAATTCCCATTTAGGGCGATTTCATAGTTTGCATTCCATATTGATTAGGCTTATAAAATTTTATCTTGCATTCCACACAGAGAGCGCTGGGAAGCACTATAGGTATTCTATTTGAGCATTAATCATATTGACAAATGGGTGAGATTTCCATCCCTGTATCTCCTTCCATTGCTTTACCGCCCTCTCCCTTGGATTTGAGCGCTTATGTTAAAAAGAAAATCCACAAAAAATCTTAAAACACTAAAAAATGAAAACAAAAAAATAAACCAAGGTATTGCTAAATAAACTTTGACCCTAATTAAAAAACATAATGAACATCATTATTTAAGGTTCACACCCTTATTATATTCAGGTATGCTCCAGACAGAGTGAGGTGCACCCCTTAAGGATTAGAGCCAAAAACCTGATCTATGGGTGCCTCAATTATCACCTGGGCCCAACAAAGTATTGTCGCTTAGGCAAGTAGGGTCTTATCAACGATGGTGCTCTTACCTTGTGTGGAGCATCCAACTTGATTTGAAGTATTGAGCATAGGCCAAACCCTCATGGGTGAGTTTGTCTCATCATCTTGCGTTCGACTACCTCATTTTTTTAGGGAAGTAGTGGTTTCGCCTATCGGCTTGCTCTCTATATTTCTTTGGCTGAGTAGATCCCCGGGTCCAATATTGAGGACCTTAAAAAGTGCAGATCACATGATACAAAGGAGATGGAACAAATACAAGGATACTTTCCTGGCAGTACAACTTCTCCTCTAGGGTAGCCAATAAGGACATGTTACAATTTTTCCTGATTCATAACTCTAAAATTGAAAATATAAAAAGAGTCAAACTTTTACGGCTTTATAATGTTGGGTTGGTGAACCCATCTTATTCAGTGCTTGTTTTGATCTATATTAGGATTCAAAGATCAAGTCCCGTGCACTTGAGCCATTTTGTCATTTCTCATTTTTACATCTCTCTTTAACCCTCACTCATTGTGAGCCTTCTACTCTTTTACACTCTTTTTTGTTTCTTGTTCATCAATGAATCTTTCCTCCATCATCTATATCCTTTTCCCTTCAAGATGTTGATTCCAGGGTGGTTTGGTCAGGACTCCGCCAACACCCACATCGAGTCTGTGAGTGTGACATCTCTAATCATTTTGGATGATTCCCAAGTCTTTGGTTCGGATTTTGCGAACCATCCTCAAAACTCCCCGCTTCTTCTACCTCTTACAGAATGGGAAAACTCTATTCCTGAGTTCTGTCCTTTTTAGATGGAGATTGATTTCACTCCTTACACTTCTGCATCATTAATAAAATTCATAATTGACTCTAGTTCTGAATTATTCTCTACACGTGGGTCCTGCATGTAGACTGATCGAGGTATTTTCCAAATTGCATATCTAGACCCCAATCTGGAGCCTGAGCCTTCATAGTCTGACTCAAAGATGGTTCCTACTGGCATAGGAAAGAGACCAAAGCTATCGAGCATAGAATATAATACCGAGTAGGGCATGATCCTGAATGAGGTGTACAATCAGCTATTGCCCTCCATTCATGCCATCAAGTAATAGTTGACTTATCAATCTCTTGCCCAGGTTTCCTTTCAAGATATGCTTAATGACCTGTGGAGAAGATCATACGTGAGGGATGGACAACAAGGAGGAGATGATCATCTCCATGTTGATGATGAGGACAATTACTTTATAGATGGACCTTGCGGAGGTGAGGGAAATGGAAGGAGAGGTCTATGCAAGCCCAAATTGAAGCGAACATACAACCATGGGGCCATTGCATAACCGGGTGGATCTAGATTCTGTTGATCCATGAACACCTCGACCTGAAATCGTGGCTCTTCTCACTTCTGATGAAGATGGTTTAGCAAGGGCCAACTAATTAGACTCGATTAGCATCATTGAGGCGACCGCTCACGAAACCTAATCTTCAATCAAAAATTAACCCACGAATAGATCAAGCAGCGAATGACACAAAATATGAGTTAAAACATTTATTATTATCTATTACAAGATGCATAGCAAGTAAGTACATAGAGGTCGAAGCATAGAGAGCGAGATGGGTAGCCTATAGGGCTGTAAACGGACGGATACATATACAGATATATGTATTATGGTATCCTTATCTGTTTTTAAATACGAATACAGATGCAGATATAGATATTGATGGATATTAAAATTATCTTACTGTATCCTTAAAAATAGATACGGATGTAAAACAGATATTGATCTCATATGAGTAGTGTTAGAAATACTCTATAGAATCGATTAAAATATATATGAATTCGATGGAAAATACGTGATATAAATTTACTAAATGTGTTTGTATCATAAGAATTATACAAATATGGTAAAAGAAGGTATAGAATTTATTATATAGGGTTAAAAATAAATCTATGACTATATTTATATACAAAAACAGATATACAACTACGGATACTGATGTTTGTGGATAACAAAACGATATCCATATCCGTGTTCCTTTTAAAACGGATACGGATGTCAAAATCTATATAAAACGGATACGGTAACGGATCGGATACGGATATATCCGTAATTGTTTGCATCCCTAGTAGCCTATGGTTATTGTGAACAAAGAGTTTATATGCTACCATGTCATTTATCACGTACACACATGTATCTTTTTGTAGATTTTTTATTTTTTGTTTTTGTTTTATATTTTTTATTACGTTTTTTGATTTTATATTTTTTTTGTATTTTTAGGTTTTATATTTTTATTGTTTTTAATATATATATATAGTATAGTTGTATATACGACTATATATAATATAGAGTAATGTACTTATAAATACCGATAAATATAAATAAAATTCAACAACTAAATTGTTTTTATATTATATATATATTTCTAATGCTTTATGATTTTTCTGTATTTTTTCTATTTTTTGTATTTTTAAATTAAAAATATCCCAAATCGGAGATTTAATAAAAAAATAACAAATAAGATCCAAAATTACTCAAATCAATTTTTATCTATAGATAATTATAAAAATAAAATTAAGAGATAGAAAAACATATTTTCGGACTTTTTAAGGAATTTTTAGATTGTTAAAAAAGTTTTTGGGATTTTTTTCAATTTTTAGGAGTTTTCGTTTTCCATTTTTAGAAATATTTGTATAGTTAAAATATAATAAAATAGATTATATTTTTTAGAAAATTTCAACATGTTTTTTATATTTTTTGGTATTTTATAAATTAGACAAAACACAAATCAACTTCTTTTGATTTTTAATAATTACTTAAAGCCCAAAAAAGCAAAATAAATATATGCTGTGAAATTACATGCGACCAGGCATCTAACCATATTTTTACACAATTTTAGAAGCTAAGCTGATATTTTTAGTAAATGAAATCCAAGCACTAGAAATACATAAGCTAGTAGGGCATACATGTAAAAAAATAAATTCTAGGGCCTTTGTGCAATTTAACCAAAAATATATAACATGCTTTACAATTTTATGCATCAAACTGAAATACAAAATGATCTAGGGATATCTATGCAAAATGGTCACCTCACATGGGGCGGCACGTGAGGTGACATGGCATGGACCTATGTATGATATCCGGGAAATCCAAGGATCTTCATGTAATTTATCCACTTTATTTGAAACATTACCTTTTATTTACATGACTAAATAATAAATAAAAAGACAAGGGATAGATTATGCAATTTACCCCTACACGCGTGAAAGTAAATGACTACGATCTATCCACTAATACACGTGTCTCTCCTACGTAGTAGCCCGATGACGGTTCAAGATTTGACGGTGGAGATTAGAACCTGAGTCAGGATCTGACGGTGCTGACTTCACCAATCGGACGGCATCTGGAACTTCTGGCATTGAAGCGCGATCGGATGGTTGGAAAGTCACCTGTATGAAGAGGCGAAGAACTGGAAGTTAGAGAGCTTCGATCGGCTGGTTGTTCTTGGATCCGCACCCATAGAAACTCGAAGGTAGAGCAAAATGATCCTGGGAAGGATACTCGCCTCCTAGTCCAGTCAAAATTGCCTGAGGAGGTCCGATGAGATCAAGAAGCGGAGGGGTTGGACCTGGGTGGATTCCCTAAGCTTCGATGAGCCTTAAAGAGGTTTCTCCTTTGATTTCCTACAGGGGTTAGTTGCGAAAAGAGATAGAGAAGCTCTGGAGAGCTTCCGTTGTTTTAGAGTGAAATGGGAGTGATATGGGAGACCTCCGACGACGTGGAGGAGTGGAGATCCGGGAGACCAGATCAGAAGGAGATATGGGTGAGTAAAGTGTGTCGGATGATTGGAAGGCGTCAGGGAATGAAATGAGGGCTAAAGGTGTGGCTGAGTATGGGTGAGGCACGATGAACATGTTCCGCTTCGGCGAACTACGAATTGGGAAATTCTGGCTAAAACACTAGGCTAATAACTAAACTAATAACAAAAATAAAATGTATAAACTAAAAGCTACCTAAAAATGGGAAAAAAGCGAAGCTCTTACCTGTCAGCAAGGGCAAGGAGCAGAGGTGGCCGGCAACGGCTGCTTGGGTGCACCTTCGTCCTCCTAGAGTGGATCCAGTGGAAAAAACTCTCCTCCTGTCATGAGGAAGCTTCTGTGATCCAAGAAATCAGCTCCTAGACTCGCAACAGGACCTAAGAGCAATAGGGAGACAGAGGGTTGCATTATAAACATGGGGGACCCTTATTATCAGTTGAATTTGAAAGAATCAAGAGTAAGTACAGGCAAGTTGAACGGCCAGCGCTACGGCCCTCAGGAGAGGGAGTCTTTTCTTTCGGCAGCCTGAGTGAGTCTGAGGGGATCTCTTTCTCTTTCCTTAGACTGTGGTCTAAATAATATAAGTACGGAGGTCAGCTTCTTCCACTTAAGTCCTGAAACGGTGTATTGAGGTCAATCTCGTTCCGAGTTGGGAAAAAAGTCATTTTATGGTCCGAGAAGGGATTGTACTGGGCCACATTGTTTCCGAACGTAGAACTGAAGGCCAAAGTGGAATTGATCTCCAAACTTCCATCCCGACCTCAGTCGGCCAAGTTAGATCTTTTCTTGGGGTTTTGATAGGTGATGAATCAAAGAATTCTCAAAAATGGCCTTGCAAGATACTGGAGGATCAATGATGAATTTTTCTGAAGAACGTAAGCATGATGGATCGATCTGTCGAGCAATAAAAAGGGAATAAAAAATGGGGAAGCGACACATTAACATGGTTTAGAAGCATGGGGGAGTTGACTGGAGGTCAACGAACCCTGGGCTTTGATTGGCCCATGTCAGAGCACTAGAAGACAAAACTACCCAATGATTTGTATTCAAATAACTACAAATAACGATTAATTTTATTAATTTTTGAATATAAAATAAAAATATTTGTAATTTTATGTAGTATTTTATGATGATTTTTATTTTTTTTTGAGATTATTTGCTAGTGGTTAATTTTCATGGGTTTATTTATAGGTATATTTACCTATATTTTGAATACTTTATTTTTGTTTTGTATAGTTTAACTTATTGTTTTATTACCTTATTTTATATATTTATAACTTATTTTTATGTATGCAAATATATTTTTTATTATATTTTTGTGATGTTATTTGTATAGTAAAATAAATAGGGGTGTATATTATAGGTATACTTATAGGTATTTTACATGTGTATCTTCTATGAGTATTTTATTTTAGTGTTTTATTTATGGTTTTATTTCAGATTTAATATGTATATATATATTATAGGTAATATTTAAAAAATTATATAAAAAAATTACAAAATAGTAAAGAGTGAATAAAACGAATATTTAAATCGGGTATATTATACAATAGGGGTCCGAAACCTAACTTTCACACCTTAACTCCAAAAATATGAAACCACCTTCATCAAATAACTTGTTAAATGTTATATACAATTAAAGATAATTTTGATATATTTTGAGTTTTATTTGAGAGATAAGGGTATGAGAAGTTAGGATTTTGGAATTTTATTCAGAGTATAAAAAGTACAAGGTATATTATTTTTATATGAAATCGATTTTGTATTTTTCTATATTTTATTATCTATAACTTTCATCTTCAAAGTTTCCTTATTTGAGGTATAACAAGTGGAGAATAAAATAGGTCCCAAAAGTAAATAAAGAATGAATAAATAAATAGAAATTTATTGGTGTTTTTGGCCCTTATCCCCCCTACTTTATTCCTTGTCGACTGTCATCGGGATGCCTAAGTCTTGAGGTTTAGTGTCATAAAATATCTTTGATATTTTATTCCTTTTCTTTTATTTTCTTTATTTTATAATTTTTGCATTAAAAATAGTGTTCTATATAGTATTTGTACAACAATGTATGGATGATTATTTTTGCAAATAAGAGGTATTCACATGCATTTACTAGGGTTTTTAAGGCCAAAATGATAGAATAAAGGAGATGAAATGGAGATTCATCACCTTCTTTCCAACTTCCACGGGTACTTAAATAAGGAACAATTTATCCATCTTCAGCGATTTGGATGCACATGAAGCATAACTCACTACCCCAACATCCCATTTAACGTAGTCAAGATGATCACTTTCCATTTTAGCCTTCAGAGCAAAGCTCTTTACTAGATCAATCACTTGGGGAAAGTGGTGACGACATGCGAGGATCTACAATCAGCAGTTTTGCACAAAGTACTACCATATCGACTGTCTCAATCTCATCTATTCCAAGATAGCGAGCATCTCCCAGGGACTCCAAGCATCCATTCACGAGACCTAGGAGAGGTTTTATGATTTGATAGAAAAGTTCCCCTACAACAACATCCCGAAGACCATCCTGGTCTAGCAGTTTTTAGGGGCTCATTGAAAACAGTCAACGTCTAGTTGACACCACCTGTGGAGATTCTCACTTTAACAAGGACGAGGATGCAATTTGGCAGATATTCGAGGAGATGGTCACAAAAGAGGCTGCACATTACTCCTCTAGTTTTTCCAGATTCATCCACAACCACATATCCTCTGCGAAAATCTTAACATAGTGAATACTCATGAAGTGGACAAGTGTGATAACTCCGACCTCAGCATCATTGAGAGTCACATGTCCAAAGTGGACATCATTGAGAAGAGGTCGTAGGACCTAGATAAGCTCGCTGGGATCGAGCAAAGAATGAAGGGTCTAGACAAGCTCGACACAATCACTAAGTAGTTGGAGCTGTTAGTGAACACCATCATAGCCTGCAAAGTCGCGACGTTCTCCCCTGATAATCCAGTTGGGAAGAAGGAGTAGACAATGCAACATCTACCTCAGTCGAGTCTGATTCAGTCTCCAGTCCAGCACATACATTACGTGCAGGCACCTTAGTAGTCGTAACCATAACTGCTAACATAGATGGTTGTTTACCAACCACCTGAGTTCCAGCACCAATACCTCGAGCCATGTTCCTCACCTTGATGAATCTCTGATTTATCATCACTATACTCCTTAATTATCCTCTGAGCTTGAATAAATAAAAAATCACCAATAATTCACTTTAATTAGAAATTGTCCCTTTTCCTATAAATAACCCTAATTATTGTACAAAAATTAACCCTTTATTTCCCTTATTTTTCTTGTTTTATTTCCTATTTAAAACTCCAAAAAATAGATTAAATATTGAATATATTTATTTTGAGCTTTCAAATAAATTGAAAAATATAAAAAATGTACAAAACCATTAAAATGTAGTGTTTTGTCTATTAATAAGACTCTCAAAATTTTTACGTTCTTTGTTTAATCTATTCTGGCTTTTTGTCCAACATGAAACTTGCAGTTCTCCTCGATATCTACAACTTTCATGTTTTAATTTTTTCCTAATTCCTCATACTTTTATTTTTTTGTATTTTTTCACTTTCCTATTTTCTGAATAGTTTTATTGGGCCATGTGATGCTCTCTGAAGCCACCACGCGACCCATCTCCCTTCGCTCCAAATGACCATCTTCAGGGCCATTTGATCTTCTCTGCCCACCCTCATCACCGTCGCCCATCTCGCTTCATCTCTCGACCCTTGGATCCATACTACTCTGATGTAATGCCCATTCTTCCCTCCCACCTCAACCTCAACCATTAGATTGCTTCGCATCCATCAACTCCGCTTCCTCCACGCCGCCTCTCACTTCCCCACCACATGATCATCCCCAGTCCTTATCTAGGTCGTCCCTTCATAATATGCCCCAATCATTGGATCATATCATCTGATATGATCCTAGACATCACTTCACGCTCTCCTTCTGCATCCCAAACTCCATCTTCCTCCTCCATCGCCCTTCTTTTCCCCATGTTTCCCTCGTCGACCTCCTCCCTTCTCCCCTTTACTGTAGACATTACCGTCACTAAATCCATTCGCTCGTGCCTCCTCCTGACCATCAAACTCTCAACACAAGCCCACACCTCTCCCCGCAACCGTTACAATCCATGCCCTCCAGTTCTTGTAATGATCAAAGCTCCACCTTTAAATAGTCCACGTCCGCCTTCTATTCCACTCATCCACCATAATATAAGCCACGACCTAGTCTCCCTCTGCCTCCTTGTAACAGACGGAGGCTGGAGTGAGGGGAAACGATAGCCGGAGATCCCAGGTGTCGACCCCGAGCTTCGACTATGTAGTAGCACCCCTCGATTACTGCTTGAGCACTGTGCTACAATCAAGTATGACGTGCGACAACCAGAGACTCCCAATGAGCCTCAGCCCACGCCACAACCTCCATTGTTCTCATCCAACCAGGTAAGCATTCGTATCTCTTTTATGTTGAGTTTCACTTATTTTTAAAGTAGCACACAGTCACTCTCTCTGCCACTACATGTTTGCCCCGCCCCCACCACACTTCAACCATCTTTGCCGATCGATCCATTCATCATCTCCTTCCATCCCAACCTCCCCCCACTCCAGGCATCTTCCTCCATTGGATGCGGAGGAATACCCACTATGGGCATCATCTTCTCCACCCAACGAGCCCGCCACCCACCTCACTCTCCGAGGGGACTTCGGGAGGAGCTCAATTCTAGTGCTCCGTATACGACAAGGCTTCATCAACGGTCGACTCCAATACCCCCCTCTCCTCCTCTGAGCTCAGGACTTCACCTTCGTACCTCTGCTCCACACTTTAATCATCCTCGACTGGTCGTTCCTTCGAACAACCAAAGCTTGGTGGACTATGGAACTAGAGAGATTACATTCTGCTCTGGCAATGATAAAGTATTGATAAAGATAGTCCTCGACCAAACCAACTGAAGTGACATTTGTTTCGAGAGAGCTCAAGTCGAAGGGGCAAGAAGACTATGATTTTCTAGATGAGATTAGAGATATAGATTTGTTTTTGGATAATGCTGAAATACATGCATTCCTCCTGCTAAGGAAAGCCGGAGAGCATAGTTGAGTCTATTGACATCTTTGCCAATAAGATTTTTGCTAACGGTTATCATGAGATGATTAAAAAACCATCCTCATCTGAGTATAATTAATTCATTGCAGATATGTGTGATGTTTTACTCTCCGATTCTAAATGCACAAGAGTGGACAACAAACAATCAAAAGAGCTGACACCGATTACAACAGTCATTTTGAGCTATCTACTTTTTCCTCTTCATTTCATCTATTGGTCATCACTGTATTCCATTCCTCATCGACTCTACTTTTCTTAATATGTTGACTCATGGATGGTTTAGTCGAGACCACATCGACACCCTCATCGATTCCATGAACTCGATATATTCAACAATTCGAGGCGATTCTCAAAAACCTGATTCAGACTTTGTGAACTGATCTCCAGACTCCTCGAATTCGTCTCGTTCTTCAATAAACTAGGATCACTCTTATCCCACCATTTTCCCCTTGTGGATGGATATCGATTTTAGTTCATATCAAATGATCCATTCACATTCGTTTGTAATTGAACCTAATTACATATCAATCTTTTAATCTGATGCTCCAGTTTTCTAGTTTTATGGGGATACATTTTATGGTGTAGATCAAGAACTAACATTGGACCTTGTTCATATACATTCCTCTAAGTCTGAATCATAGATGGCTCCTCAGGGAAATGGGAGGGGACTAAATCAGCCAAATAATTGACAACTGGATAAGAATGAAGTGAACGCTCAGTTGCTAGCTTCTATACAGTCTATCCAGCAACAACTGACAGATCAGACACTTGCCCATGTCACTTTCCAAGACATGTGGAATGACCCGAGGAAAAGATAAAGAGAACATAGGAGGAGGAAATGATGACAAACAAGGGGATGGACACTGTGGAGCCCTATAGTCCACAGACATTTTGAGTTGAAGCCTCAGTTCCTAGTTCTTCTTCTTTCCTTCTACGGGAACACTAACGAAGAGCCATACATCCATCTCCAATAGTTCTCTCACATGTGCCACACCACTCACTACCCTAACATCATGTTATGTGTAGTCAAGATGACCGCAGTTCCCTTCAGCCTTCAAAATAAGGCTCTCAATTGGATAAATCATCCGGGAAGGTGATGAGCGCAAAAATAACCAAGAGACTAAGGAGAGAAGGTATCAATGGTCGTTGCGACCTCAACCCCTCGATCAGGCACAATCAAGAAGAAATCAGACCACCAAATCAAATAAATAAATAAATAAATCAAGTCAAATAGCAGTCTAGCTATTTATTTAACATGGTATAGCTACCAGGGTCGAACTCATGGAGCACGGATTGGCTAAGAGCGTACGAAGTAGTCAGAAATCAAAATAAAAAGAAGAAAATTTTTTTGGTGGATTTTATGGGTTTTTAATTTTTTTTGTGATTTTTAATTATAAATAAAATATAAAAGAAAGCTACAAAGGGCACAATCAAGGAATTATTAAACAACAAAAAACAAGTCAAAAATTAAAATAAAAATATTTTTCGATTTTATAATTTTTCAGATGTTTTTTGATATTTTTCTCAGATTTTTATGTTTTTTAGTTTTTTTTCTAAAAATGAAAGAAGGCAACCAATAAAAACCAATGTGCACCCAGAATCTAAAGGCTTTTTAAAAATAATTAAATAGCCTATAAAATTCCAGAGACAATTTTATGATGAAATAAAGATACGAATCTAACTACTGGAAAAGAAATTTCATTTTTCTGATTTATTCTGAATTTTTAATTATTTTTCTTAGGTTTTTAGAGTTTTTCAATTTTTAGGGTTTTTATAAGTCTAAATCAGACAAAAAATGTACTGAAGCAAAAAGGCAACAAAACAAACAAACCACAGTACTTCGTCGAATAGAGGCCAGCATGTCTCTCATCTTGGACCCTTGGGAAGGGAGGGGGAGGGCGGTGAATTCAGCCAGGATACATAGCTTATAGATTCAGGTCTGTCAAGTTTCTAATTCGGCTATAGTATATCCTCAGGCAATTTGGCAAAGAAAAAACTACCCAAATAAGGGGTAGAATTAAGATAGATACAGATGAAATTAAAGATATTAAGCATAACAAATAGTTTTTGCAGATAATTTTTTTTATTGAGTTATTGATACAATGAAAGGAGAAAGTGAAGAAAGAAGGGAGGTGAAAAAATACTTCTTTTTCTTTCAATTCCCTCAAATAAAAAATCCTTCCATTTTCAAACGAAAATACAAGGAATTATACTTTCATACAAGTTTTCTTGAAGCCTCTTGTTCGTATCTCTCATCAAAAGGTGCTATTCTATAATGTCTGTTTAGCAGATCCCCCGCTAGCCCCAGCGAATTTCCCGGTGACTTCTCGTCTCATCCTTTCTCACTTATCCCCTTCTCATCCTTTCATTTTGGTGTGCAGTCTAGCCAATGACAATTTTTTTAGAATTTTTAGAGTCTTTTTAATATTTTTAGTTGATTTTCAAATTCAAACAGGAGCAAAATAAGAGGTTATTGAATTTTTAAAAATAGAAAATCCAAATAAAAATGTTCGAAAATTTTACTAACATTTTTGTAAAACAGGGCATGGGCACATGTCCAAATTTCATGAGATTTGGAGTCAATTTGCTTTTTTATTCAACCAATGAAACATGCACAACACACATGAACTAAAATGCAAATAAAACAAGTTTCAGGACTAAATATTAACAAGCTTTAAAAGTATAAGTCCCTCCCTGCAATTTACCCACGAATTTTAACACATGTCAAAACTCAACATTCATAGGGGCATGGATGTAAATATGAAAAGTATAATTTCAAACCATAACCTTCATTAAGTTCGAGGTAAACTATGCAAAAGTCACACAAAAACACATGTCGAAGAATGTGCTCACATACAAACAGGACCAGAATGCAAATACGAGAAATATTAAGGGCTCGCATGCAAAACGTCCCAGAGAGCTACAATATTTAATAGACTAAACAAGAACTAAAATAAACTGCAGGGGGGTCTGGCTCAAATTACCCAGCCAAAGCATGCAGGTCACGTGGGTGACAGATGGCAGGTGTTGATAGGCCGATGGACGTGCGACTCTGGTGCCGTCTCCTGGCAGATCGGACGGTCTTGACGATATGACAGACGTGGGGTGCACGTGGCAGGTCACGAACGGTATCGATGGAATCTGGAGAACGTGCGCGATCCGACAGTGGAGAAGGGTTCCGGATGAACACCTCCTCGACGAACTTCACCGACGATCTAGAGGCGAGCCTAGCGTCCGATGGATGATCAGCTAGAGGGGATCGACTCGCCTCGTCCCTCCGTGTTTGATGGCAATCGCATATGGAGCTCCCAACGGCTAGATGGTCCAGCGAGGGCAATGAGGCCAGGGCTACTCCGACGAAGGGGATGAAACACGAACTGGGGGGTACTTCGGCGCTTATTGACCTGCAAAAGAAAGCTTTCGCTCAGAGGAGTGCTCCGACAGGGGTTATTGGAGGAAAGGCAACAAGAAACGACGGTGGGATGAAAGGGCGGCTCCGGCGTAGAAAGAGGAAGTAGCCGAGCTCAATCTTGGCTCGATTAGCCATGCTCGAGGTGATCAGATGATGGACGAAATGTGACGATGGAGCGGGGTATCGATCTAAGCGACTAGATATGGGTCGGCGGAGCTCCGGCCACTAGGGCGGAGCCGGCAGAGCGAAAGATAGAAACTCGACAATAAACGGAGCTAGGGTCGATGAAGTGAATACCTGATGATCACAAATTGATCCTGAGTTCTAGGAGGGTGTGGTGAAGGTGGTCATCGCCTCGACCGAGCTACGACAGGCTGGGAGGCTCGTACGTGGCGGCGCTTTGACAACGTTCCTTGAGCACCGGCTATAAGCGCCCAATCCGGCTATCAAAGAGGGGGTCTGGTTTCTGTCACCGAGGGGATTCTCTTTTAGGGTAGGTTTAGGGCTTGCGGCGCGATCTGACGCACTGGGAATCAAAGATGATAAATTTATACACATCCCTGGTGACGAGGTCGAGCGGGTACGGGCACGCGAATCGAAGAGGATCCAATCCCTCCTAGGGATCCACAAGGATGCATGATCCATGAGGAAGAGATAGGCGCAAGAATCAGGGCGAAAGACGATCAGTTCCGTTCCTGATAATCTGGAGAAGTTGGGTTCGAAAACGGACTCGGGTGAGATGTGGTCCAGGGGGAGTTGACCGAGGGTCAACAATCCCCCGTGGACCAATCAAAATTCAACAACCCAAAATTATTTATAAATTAAATTAAAAATAACAAACGATTTTATTTAAAAACATTTACAAAATGAAAAATGTTTATTATTTTTCAAATTATTTTTTAGTGATTTTTATTTATTTTTTTGAAAAATAAATTAATGTATATACATAATATAATATTATATATAGGTATAATATACCTAAGTATTTTATATTTTTATTTTCTTATTTTTATACAAATACCCCAATTTTTTATTTTATATAATTTATAACATAAAATTTAGAGTATAAAATAATTTTTAATTTTTTTATTGTGTATTTACAAGGGTGAAATAAATAGATGAATTATTGATATATACATAGTATGTACAAGGGTAGGAGAGAGAAATGATTTTATTTTATTTTATTTTTCTCATTTTTATTTTATTTTTATAAATATATATAGATTAATACAAACACATTTTTATTTTTAATTTTATAAAAATATATACACATAAGAAGGAAAATGAACATGCTTGAATGACCCTATCTCTCTCTACTTGTTTTATCTGGCGATCAGGCCCATATTGGGCCCTTTCTTGGGTTCAGGTCACTCAATATTTATTCTAAATATTTTCCTCTTTTTCTTTCTTCTTTAATTTTTGCACAAAAACATGCTAATTATTGAATATTAACAAAAGCATGTAATTTGGTAATTTATTATATTTACACCTATCTACATGGTGTTTTGCAAAGATAAATAGCTAAAATAAAAGAATAAAGAGTGATGAATGGGGATTCATCACCCCCTATACTTTACTTTTGCTAGTCTCTTAGCAAACACTTATTTGAAAATGAAGTGAAAAAGAGAAAGAAAAAGAAGGGAAATCAAGGTTGATTATTAAACTTTCCTTTATTAAATTGGAATATGGAGCTCAGTCGGACCTTTGGATTATTAATTTATTGGAACCTTATTTGGACTCCTCAATAAACTAATCTATGGTCAAGACTCCTCAATAATCCAGATCAGAACAAGTCTACATACACAAACTCTAATGACCATGAATCTTTACTTGTATTGTGTAAGTGATATGTAGCTCCCCACCTCAGAAATGACAAAGTGACAACCTCCCTTAACAAGGTAACTCTAATGCCTCAGTCTAGCAACTCTTTCCTTGA
Organism: Ottelia alismoides; assembly: GCA_037367405.1. Lineage (NCBI taxonomy): Eukaryota > Viridiplantae > Streptophyta > Magnoliopsida > Alismatales > Hydrocharitaceae > Ottelia > Ottelia alismoides. The sequence goes on from JAZKJV010005444.1 coordinate 464,149, forward strand.
GGAGCAGGGTATTCCCTTCTAAGTTCAAGTACAACCTGCTCAAGAAGAGGGGGAAGAAGAGAATGGACCATGACCAGTGTAGCCATGTATCCCAGGGAGCCCAACCAGTGTAGATGAGTCTCCTGCTGCAAGCTTCATGAGATGGTCATGTGTAACATAAGCTTTTCTTTATTTGTCTATATACACTCCGGTAGGTATTTTATTTTCAATCAGACCCACCACTTTTTTGGAGCTTTTCTTTCTTTGCACATTTTTTTTGATGTGCATACGTACAACATATCTACATGGTGTAGCATATATACATAAGGAGTTTTTCCTCTTGAGACAGTAGACTCTCCCTCTTTTGAAGCTTTATTGCAACCCACAACTCCTGTCTTTAGACTTCATCACCACCAGACCAAGTTGAGATGCACTTCCTTCACTATAAGAAGAAGAGAGGTTCCGCCTAGAAGTACTACCCTCATATTCTACCCCAAGACAAAGGAAATTGCCTCCTCACCACGTCATTCGTGGAGAGCTACGTGTAAAGTGGTGGTTCAAGTAAAGCCATTGTCTCTGAGAGTCATGTGTGCGTTGCTAAGTGCTCTACTTAGGCTCATCGAGATGACATATGATCATAGCCTAGTGGACTTAAAGAATTAAGTCACCATGGACCTGAAAAGTCTTAATCCTAAGCCCTATAAGGTTCCTCTTAGAATTAGGTGGATTAAGGTCTCAACCAGGCTCCATTTTTAAATTTAATTCCAGGCCAGTTTAAATGTCAACTATGATTCGAAAAAACTGCACAAATATTTATAAATATGCAGTTTTTACAAGATTTTTGAAAATGTGCAAAATTTTTGAAATTTTTTTGAAAACATGGATGTATGCATGAATGCGGAGTTTTGCAAAATATTTACACAAATTTACACAAGATTTTTGCAAAAAAAATTTTCAAAACATTTTACAAAAATTTTGTACTATGTACATAATTTTGATATCAAATTATTTACAAACTATTTACACAAATCATTTTTACAATCATTTGTAAAAAAATACTTTTTATAAATAACTATGTATGTGCAAGAAGAATTTTATGTACAAGGATTTTTTTAAAACTTTTATGGATTTTATGGATGGATTTTTAGCCATGTTATTTATTGACACACTCACACAAAGTACGAGTTATGGCTAAAGTATATATGAAATATATACGACACCCCCCTACACTTAGGTCGAACGATGTCCTCAGAGTGAATCAAGAGCGATGAAGAAGGCATAACTCATGCTTAGTATAGGGAAGTGAAAAGGAATGATATACTACAACGACGAATCAAAGAATAGAATGAAGAGGACTCGGTGTTTCCCCCTATACTTAGGATCAAGTAATCCTAAGTATAGCAAGCTGTACATGAAGGGAAATCTGAGTGGGAGAATGTAGAGGGTCTACCTCCCCTATACTTTGGGTAAAATATCCCTAAGTATAGGCAAGAAAACAGAGGTAGAGAGAATCAACAGAATACCCAAGAGTCCTACACCCCCCTATACTTAGGGTAAAGTACACCTTAAGTATAGCATAATCTTAAGATAAAGATGGGGAGTGGGACTAAAGAATGGAGTGATATGGACAACTGGATCTATACATGGTGGAAGAACAATGATAATCAGGCGTGAGATGCAATAGATGTGAGTCAAGAGACCACATCTTACGCAAAATGGATAGGTGCGACGTCAACGACCATCGACTCATGATTAAGATATGGTTTGAGCCGCTGCCCATTAACACGAAAGGTAGCATCAGAAGACAACTCGGATATATCAATACTTCCATTGTCATGTACCTTTCGGACCAGATAGGTTCTCTTTCATTTGCTCTGTAGCTTCCCTGGAAATAAACGAAGCCTGGCATCAAACAACCATACTCTCTATCCTAGCTCAAACTGCTTGTGGCTGATATGAGAATCATGCCACTCCTTCACTCTCTCCTTATACTGTAGGCTGCTCGAAAAGGCTGTATCACGAAGCTCCTCCAGGGCTGCTAACTCTACCCTCCTCTGATCTCCTACACTCACTGGATCCGAAAGTATATCAGTGACTGCCCAAAGTGACCTATGTCTCAGCTCAACGGGTAAATGGAAGGGCTTGCCATAAACGAGGCGAAAGGGAGATGTACCTAAAGGCGTCTTGAAGGACGTCCGATATGCCCACAAGATTGAGTCTAAAAACTGTGACCAATCCTTTCGATCAAGGAGGACAACCTTATGTAATATAGTCTTAATATCCCTGTTCGACACTTCAGCAAGACCATTGGTCTGAGGATAATACGGTGTGGCTACTCCATGGTCTATGCTGAACTGCTAGCAAGGGACTTTACCTTGTCGTTGATGAAATGACACCTTCCGTCAAAAATCAACACTCGAGGTACCCCGAACCATGAAATGATATTCTTCCTCAAAAATCGGCATACAGTCCTACCATCTGCGGTTCAAACGGGGATGGCCTCAACCCAATGACTCACATAATCAACGGCCAATAGAATGTACTCGAATCCCTGACTCTTAGGGAATGGACCCCTGAAATCGATGCCCCATGCGTCAAAAACCTTACAGAAGTGAATGGGCTGCATCGTCATCATATCACGCTGTCCACAAGTGCCCATGGTCAATCTGGCTTTGGCATCCTTCTTTGACATGAGGTACTTGATGGCGGTATGATCAATAAAGATGATCACCTTAGATCCGATGATTTATGATCTGAACTTATCTAGGGCGAATACTACGGCTAGCATCTCCTTCTCACTGACAACATAGTTCTGCTGAGCATGTTCCAAAGTCTGGCTAGCGTAGTGAATAGAAAAGGGGACTCCATCCCTCCTCTGTCCCAGCACGACCCCTACGACAAAATTGGAGGCATCCGTCATGATCTCGAATGGGAGAGACCAATCAGGCAGTTGGAGGACATGAGCCTCTATAACTAGACTCTTGAGAGTCTCAAATGACGCTAGACACTTATCATCAACAATGAACTCGGTGTCTTTCATCAGCCGATCAGTCAACGGTCGGGCAATCCTGCTAAAATCATGTATGAATCGTCGGTAGAAACCGACGTGCCCCAGAAAAGACCGTAACTGCCGCAAGTTGGATGGTGGATTGAGTTTTCTAATGATATCCACCTTGGCCAGATCAACCTCCATGCCCCTGTTGGAGATGATATGGCCAAGCACCGTCCCTTGAGTCACAATGAAGTGACTCTTCTCCCATTAAAGCACAAGATGGACCTCAATGCATCATTGGAGGATGCGGTCTAGGTAGTCAAGACAAGAATCAAACTTGTCGCCGTAGATCGAAAAGTCGTCCATGAAGACCTCTAAGCACTCCCCCACCATGTCTGAAAAGATGGACAACATGCACCTCTTGAATGTCGCCGGGGCATTACACAATCCAAAGGGCATCCGTCTGAAAGCATATGTCACAAAGGGACAAGTGAAGGTGGTCTTATCTTGGTCCTCAGGCGCAATGACCACCTGATTGTATCTGGAGTACCCATCCAAAAAGTAGTAGTGGCTCTTCCCTACTAGCCTCTCTATAATCTAATCAATAAAAGGCAACGAGAAATGATCCTTCTTGGTGGCATGGTTCAATCGTTTGTAGTCCACACAAACCCACCAAGAAGTGGGTACTCGGGTAGTGATCTCCTCTCCAGACTCTCTAACAACGGTGGTGCTGCCCGTATTCTTAGGCACCACATGTAGCGGCTGATTCATTTGGAGTCGGAGATGGGGTAGATAAAATCGGCGCTCCACCATTTCGAGATCTCCTTCATGACAATATCTCGAAGGTTCGGGTTCAGCTGTCGTTGGAACTCACACGATGGCTTCGCATCCTCCTCGAGATAGATATGGTGGGAGCACAGGGCCGAACTTATCCCCTCGAGATCGGCTACGCTCCATCCAATCACCTTGCGGTTCTTTTCAAGAACCCCCATCAGACGAGATTCCTGCTCTCCAGTCCAATCCACTGAGATAGTGACTGGGTACATCTCATGCGCGCTCGTAAGGAACCTATACTTCAGCGATGATGGTAACGACTTCAGCTTTGGACATCTCGGTGCTGACGGATCTGGCCTCTGAAATGTCTGAGTGAATGCAACCAAATCTGCATGGGAGAATGAGAACTCTCGCTGACAATCTGAATCTGGTGATGGCTTCTCTGCTAGTGTGTCTCTGCTCTGCATAGAATCATCCTCCACCCTAGCTGTAGGCTCTGTGGATGTCAGACATGGTATCAAATCATCAAACTCTGCCCAGTCTATATCTGATTCTGAGGGATCTGTATCAGTATCACAAGAAGAATCTGCCTCACGATCGGGAACCGGCTTTGCTGCTTGAGATGTATGCTAGACCAGGAATGCACTCTCCAGGCTCTCCTCTGCTGGCGTCTGTGCATCAGCGAACTCTGAAGGTAAGAGGATGGCATGTGTTGCTGGATCTTCCCAAACTGCCTCGCCATCTGTAATCACAAAATCACAGTCTTGGTGGATGTCTCGCCCTGCCTCTGTCGTCTACTATGAATCTGAAGGTGGCTTTGAGCAAGCTGAATATCTGACTCTAGTCTCCTCGACCGTCTCTATTTGTATACTCTCGCCCTTGACGTGAAAGTACACCTTCCCACTATCATGATTAGACACTACCTTGGCTGTGGTAAAAAACGGGCATCCTAAAATGATGGGGGTATCGGTCACAGATTCATGGATCTCCATGTCCAACACTACGAAGTCCACGGGGAAATTCAGGCTCTGAATCGCGACGACAACATCCTTCAGCAACTCCTTTGGCCTTTTGACAGATCGATCAGCAAATTGAAGGACCGTCCTGCTTTGTCGTAGAGGGCCAACTCGAACCGATCGAGTAGGGCTGTCAGAAGTAGGTTGATCCAAGAACCGCTGTCTAATAGAGTACGGTCAAACCTCTGCTCATGGATGTGGCATCTGACATACGGGGCTCCTGCATCTGTGTTAGCAATGTGAGCCCCGGGCGAACCATTTCTACAATAAATGTTATTGTAATGAATAAATAATCAATGAAAGTTATTGATTATTTTTTCACTCCCTTTCTGAGATTAATGAATGAATGCACTATAGGGTCCCTCTGTACAATAAGGGTTATGTACCATGGCCAACTTGATGATCATACAGCTGTTGATTCATTGGATGGATCATAGAGGCTGATGCTTGGATAAATATCTAAGGAGTTAGATAGTGGACTCATCAAGCATCATCAAATGATCATTAAGTGATGATCTCCAGTCTGAGTAGGAGATGGCAATCTTATCTCATATGACTAATATCTGACTGACCTCTTGATGCAGGTCCTCTGTATGGGAATAATGATTCAGAGGTGTGAGGTTAGTTAAGTCAATGGGTTGACTTGACGAGATCGAGATAACCAAAGACCTACGTTGAATACTGTCACAACATAGGCATGCATCCTCTGACTAGAGACAGATGTATTGCTATATGTCTGAGTATGTACATTTGGCAGACCAATAGGTTGATGATCTAATCAAGGTCTATATACCGGCGAGCTGGTGTACATGTAAGGACATATGAGTAATGCGATCTCTCAAAGGGATCATACAGGTTCACTTGTGAATCGGGAGGCATGAGCTCACTCATGAGGTATTGGGACTGAACAAATTCCATGCATGGTCGTCGTGCTTTGGAAGCATGACATGAATTTGAAGGTAAGATATATGCTTTGTGAAAGCATATGATCTATACCAAATCCCAATGACTAAGATTGAGAAACTTAAATGATCTAACTCTGAAGATGACTGTGCAAAAGTGATCTTTATCTTCAGAATGATCATGAGTCTTCCAGTATGTAGGATGTGCAGGTATTGGGAATACCTGAAGGGTGATTTGATCATATACGATTGTATAACCATGACGCTTCCATTCCGAGGGAGTGATGAAACAAGTTTGGATTTTAGTGACTCCTCTCATTAGAGAAGTGACCTAATCTTAGTCCATGAACTGGACATTGATCTGAATGAGATTCAGATGCAATGAGAAGATTAAGTCTACGGTCTTGATTTGATCAAGCATCAGTGGGAGGTCCATAGGATCTGGATTTGAGATATGATCTCAACATCCAAGTCACTATACGTAGAACAATACAATCGCCCTGTCCTTATCTCCAAGTATCTGAGGAGAAATAGCATTGTTCTTAAATGGTTTAAGAACAATTCCATAAGATCTAAGCAAAAAGAATTTGATAATTAAATGTGATTTAATTATCATGATGTATGAGAAGTTGTCCAATATGATTAAATGTGATTTAATTATTTTGGATAAGAATAATGTGGATAGAAATATCCAATTATTCATAATATATTATAAATGTGATTTATAATGTATTAGAGAGAGTTAATTATAATTCATATGTGTTGATTAATTATGATGTGTATTGGATACACATTGTGTAATTAATTAACAATATGAATTACATGTTGTTTTGGGTTGTGAATATGATTCACAATTTTTCCATGGCAAGATTGCAATATTCTCAAAGATAATTGTGAATTATTTTTTGAAGAATAAAACCCAATAAATTTGTTGCAAATAAATAAGAGAGATTTCATGGAGATATGCAATCTCATGGATTTCCATGAGATTGCAATCTCCATGCAATCTCATGGGCGACACACCATTCCAATATGGAATGTGTGGGCGCCCACTTGGAAGGCACATGGAGATGAAATCTCCATGTGTCTTCTCTCCTTATTTGTTGGGTTGATTTAGGAATGAATTATATTTGATTTTGTCAAATATATTTTAACCTAAATTTGTTGTTTTTGTCAACAACAATCTTAGCCATTGGATGAACATAAATCAATCTCATCCATTGATTTTATGTGTCCCATGGATTGAGATCCATGGATCCCAAAACCCTATAAATAGAGAGGCATGCTTGGCTCTCTCTTTACACATGCTATTGTAGCACAAACTTTCTCTCTCTTTCTCATACTCGACAGCCCTCTCTCTCCCTCTCTTCTTGGTGGCCGTCCACCTTGGTGGAGAGAATCGTCGACGCCCGCGCCATCGTGCTGCCGCTTCGACTCTCTGCGGTTTCTTTGTCTTCTTGGAGTGCTTCACTCACGAAGGAGACGTTTGATCTCGTGCGACGAGATCAGGAGCAACCACGCTTGGATCAACTTGGATTGCGAGGACACCGCGACTCATCTCCGCGCTCGCAAGCCGTTACTCCGACGATCGGACTTGAGACAGGAGGTCTCTTTTCGTAGAGACTTGATCAACCACGCTTCAAGAGGTATTGCATTATACTTGCTGTGGTTATAGATGAAACGATTTGAGAATGGTTCTCGGATCATGTGGTTTCATCGGATTAAAAAATTTTAAATTCCGTTGCACCGAACAACTAGTACGACTAGTAGTTCTTCGTCGTATCCGATACGACGATCACGCTTCCGTGATGCGCTTGAGGATTTCTCCATATCCTTCAAGTGGTATCAGAGCCTTAGGTCGACGGTTTCGAATATGATTCGAAAAACCGAGGACGACTTGGGTTCGTTTAGGTCGCGAAAGTTTTCATCGCATTTGATTTCGCAGACCTGTTTAGTAAATAAATTCGTCACTATTTAAATTGTTTAAACACGAATTTAATTGGATTTTGTTCCCATTAAATAAGGAAACCATAGGAACTGAGTTTGCGTAAATCGGATTTCGTATGCTCTAGTTATGGTTGTTTTAATGGACATGCATGCACTGTTGCGGGAACAGTAGATTTTAACATGATTAAAGAGTTAATTACTGTTATCATCTGCCTCGAAATGCGTGCAAATCCACTTATGTTTTGTTCTAAATCGAGTTAGCAATCTATGAAAATTGAGTTTGCTTAATTTGGATTTAAATTGATTGAGATATGTCAATTTTAGTGAATAGGGGTCATTACTGAAATTGCATTCCTAATCTAGAACCAAGTGATTGTCAATTAGAGAAATTAAATTGTTAATTTCTTGAAATAATCTTGAAAATATTTGTGAAAGATTGAAACATGATTATTTGCCTAATTGACTTGGACCCAACCAATTAATTGATTAAGATGTGATCTAAATCATAATTGGAAACCACAATCTTTCAAACTTGATGCTTGAATAGGATTTGGGAATTTGTCTAGCAAATTTCCTTATAATCAAAATGTTTTGATTATTACTATATGGTACAATTTCGGTTGAAAAACCGATGATCATCTCAAGTACAAATTAATCAATTTGGCATTATCCTTTCCCGAGGCGGATGTGGTGCCTAGTCGGAGAGCATTGGGGTTGCGGGTTGCAACGTATGTGGTCCGTCCCACTCTCGTCGGTACTGGCCATGACAGCGGGTAGGGACGGGATAATGTCCGAGGGATTAAGATGTATTTTTCTAATTATTAAAATTCGAATTAATACGTATTTTGAGATATTACCATATATGTATTCAAGTAAAATAATCAAGTTTGATTGATTGAATTGGATTGATAATTAATTTAATATGATTAAACTGATTATGTCCAATTGAAATACTCTAATATGATTAGAGCTAATAATTCCCTTGGAAGAATTAATTATGTGAATGTGATTCACGATAATTAATTAAAATTTGAATATGAGGTGGAGGATCACATAAGTGACATCCATGGTCTCCCGTCAAGGCGAAGAGTTTCGTCGCCAGGGATTGCATGTGGGAGATGCCTGTCCGAAGTGACAGCTCATGTGTGCAAGCGCATCTGGATCGGACTCTTTGCTTCTCGAAAGAGTAAGGCCGTATGCGTAGTGACCCCAATATCGGATCCTCATATTATTGGGGCGATATTGGATTGCGCATAGCGAGTACTATTCCTGTTGACGGTTGGTTCAATTAACAATGGGTCAACATCGCCTTAGGGGTGGTGGGCTCGGGTGTTAAAGACCGAATTGGGAAATTGCAAGTTGGACTTGCAAATTGGAATGAGTTCCTGCTTTTCTTTATTGGAGTCACAGATTCTCATATTATTGGGATGTGACAATGATAAAGAGGAGATCCCAATTCTTGCTAGAGATATAGCGGTAAGTATATCTCTTACTTTGAAAGTGATTAAGGGAATGAACTTTCAAAGTCGACAATGCAAGAATAATTTGATTTAAAATACCTTAATCAAATGTCATAAATTTGAATATATATCTCTATATTCTAATATAGTGCATTCTTAATTTCAGAAAATGAAGTCTTTGAACCCACTTAGTAGGCTTCTAGAGGTCAACCAATTGACCGGCCCAAATTACTCGGATTGGATCCGAAATTTGGAGTTTGTTCTCTCTGCTGAGCGCATAAGTTATGTGCTATCCGAGGACAAGCATGAGAACCCTAAGTCCAAGGAAGAAAAAGCATTTAATGACAAGTATGATGAAGATCATGTCTTGGCTAGGTGCTATATCCTAGGTTCTCTCTCCAATGTTCTGCAGAAGCAACATGTGGAGATGAATACCTGTCAGGAAATAATGCAGAATCTTAAGGATATGTTTGATGACATTAACCGCACTCAGCGGTACAATGTTATGAAAGACCTCATTCGCTGTAGAATGCAGGAAGGGACTTCGGTCCATGAACATGTACTCAAAATGTTTGGGTACCTGTCGGAGCTTGAGACTCTTGGGGCAATGATGGATGCAGACATGCAAGCTGATTTCATTCTGCTGTCATTGCCCAAGTCCTTTAATAACTTTGTAGTGTCATTCCACATGAACAAGTTGGAATTGACAAGTGCTGCTCTCCTTGCTGCATTAAAGTCCACAGAGGACGTGATGAAGAAGGATGGTCCCAGTGGCAGTGCAATGGTTACACAGGTCAAAGGGAAGCGCGGTCGGAAGCATGGTTCTCAGAAGGGCCCGGCCCAGAAGAGAAAGAAGAAGGGACAAAGTGTTGGCTCTTCTTCTAGTGCATCCACTCTCATGGCGTCGAAGAAAACCGACGTCTGTCACCATTGCAAGAAGCCGGGGCACTGGAAGCGTAACTGCCCAGATTACCTGAAGTCCTCAGACAAAGGTAAAGCCCCAGCAGGTATGAAATCTACTTTCATCATTGAAACTAGCTTTCTCGTCGGACGAGAAGGAAGTTGGGTTGTAGATTCTGGTGCTTCTGTTCATGTATGCAATTTGTTGCATTTGTTTCAGGAAACTAGGAATCTTGAGGAAGGGGAGATAGTCATCCAGATGGGATCTGATGCAAGTGTTGCAGCAGTAGCCGTCGGGACTTGTAGACTATCATTATCTAGTGGAAGAGTCCTTATACTTAAAGAATGTCTTTATGTACCCGAAGTCAGAAGGAACTTGATATCTGTATCTAAGCTTGTTAGAAGCGGATATTCTTTCCTTTTCTGTAATAAATTAGTCATAAGTCGTTATGATAAATATATTGCGGATGATGTTTTGACTTCTGGTAGACTCTATGAATTGTGCATTGATAAATATATTATGAATGTGACAACCACTAATAAAAACCCTAAAAGATCCAGAGAGGATAAAAATATCTCAAATGAGATATGGCATCAAAGGCTTGGTCATTTGTCTGTTGATAGGATCAATAGATTGATAAAGGATGGACCTCTAGATTTTCTACAAGTTCAACCTTTGCCCACTTGCAAACATTGCATACAGGGTAAAATGACTAGGACGCCTTTCCGTAACAAGGTTACAAGATGCGAAGGTATTATTGACCTAATACATACCGATGTATGTGGTCCCTTCAGTACCGCGACTCGAAATGGATATCGATATTATTTGACGTTTATTGATGACCATTCGCGATACGGGTTTATCTTCCTACTACGTCATAAGTCTGAAACCTTTGAAAAGTTCAAAGAATTCAAGGCTTTGGTTGAGAACCAAACCGATAGGAAGATTAAACGGATTCGATCTGATCGAGGTGGCGAGTACCTATCAGATGAATTCAAGGAATACCTTAAGGAGAATGGAATTGTTTCCAATCTCACTCCTCCTGGAACTCCCCAACTAAATGGTGTTGCTGAAAGACGCAACAGGACCATCATGGACATGGTCCGATCAATGATGAATAACGCAAATTTACCTCTTAGTTTCTGGGGATATGCAGTAGAGACTGCAATATATATCCTGAAAAAGATTCCTAGCAAATCCGTGCCTAAGACTCCTCATGAGCTATGGTATGGAACCAAACCTAGTGTTAATCACTTGAGGGTATGGGGTTGCTTGGTCTATGCGAAGAACGTGGACGCAAGTAAGCTAGAATCTCGCTCTCGTGAGTGTTACTTCATTGGGTATGTTAAAGATGGTATTGGATACCAACTTTATGACCCTGAGACCCAAAAGGTTTTTGTTTCTATAGATGTGAAGTTTCTGGAGAATGATTTCCTTAAAGGTCAAGACAATAATGAAGTAGAGGAATTCTTTGAATCCCCTGAGGATTCTGAACTTCCTAGACCAGAAACGGAAGAGATAAATAAAGATGAAACACCCATACCTCTTCGAAGGAGTTCGAGGGTGGTTGCACCACCTGAAAGGTATGGATTCCATGTGTCAGGTGAAACTGACATTGATCCTACTTCATTTGATGAAGCACTCGCGGATCAAGACATGGATAGATGGATGCTAGCAATGAAGTCAGAAATTGACTCCATGCATAAGAATGGTGTATGGACCCTAGAGGATCCACCTAAAGGGGCAAAACCCATTGGGTGTAAATGGATCTTCAAGAGAAAGAGGGGACCTGATGGGAAAGTAGAGACTTTCAAGGCACGGCTCGTAGCCAAGGGCTACACACAGAGAGAAGGCATCGATTATGATGAGACATTCTCTCCTGTGGCTATGCTTAAATCCATCCGGACATTGCTAGCTATAGCTGCATATCTTGACTACGACATCTGGCAGATGGACGTCAAGACGGCTTTCCTCAATGGATACCTCGAGGAGGATATCTACATGGAGCTGCCCCAGGGCTTCATGACAGAGGATGGTAAAGTATGCAAGCTAAAGAAATCCATCTATGGGCTCAAGCAAGCTTCTCGTAGTTGGAACATCAGATTTGACAAAACCATAAAGAGTTATGATTTTGTGCAGAATCCTGATGAACCTTGTGTATACAAGAAGCTTAGTGGGAGCGCCATTGTGTTCATCGTGCTTTATGTAGATGATATCCTTATCATTGGGAATGATACAGGGATGATGACCAGTGTAAAGATTTGGCTGTCCCATACCTTTGAGATGAAAGATCTTGGAGAAGCCTCTTATATCTTAGGCCTGAAGCTGTTCAGAAACCGAGAAAAGAGGATTTTGGGATTGTCACAACATGGATACATTAAGAAGATTCTTGAACGATTCCGTATGGATAGTTCTAAGAAAGGATTCCTACCCTTAAGACATGGTATCCACCTGTCTAAAGGAATGGCTCCTCAAACTGTTGAGGAAAAGAAAGCCATGGCTGGATGTCCTTATGCATCAGCCGTAGGAAGCTTAATGTATGCCATGATGTGTACTAGGCCAGATATCTGCCATGCAGTGGGAGTGGTAAGTCTTTACCAATCCTGCTATGGAGAACAACACTGGAATGCAGTGAAGAACATATTCAAATATCTAAGACGGATGCAAGATTACATCTTGGTCTATGGAGATGGTGATCTCCAAGTCTTGGGATATACAGATTCTGACTTCCAATCGGATGTAGATGATCGAAAGTCGACATCGGGGTTCGTGTTCTTGTTGAATGGTGGTGCTGTGAGCTGGAGAAGCAAGAAGCAAGACACTACTGTAGATTCAACAACGGAAGCCGAATACATTGCCGCATCGGATGCTGCAAAGGAGGCGGTGTGGTTGCGCAAGTTCGTGCTGGAGCTTGGCGTAGTTTCCTCTGATACTCCCATCCCATTACTCTGCGATAACACGGGAGCCATTGCCCAGGAAAAGGAACCCAGATGGCATCAAAAGAGCAAGCACGTGGAAAGGAAATACCACATCATTCGGGAGATACAAAAGCGTGGTGACATCATCATCACCAAGGTGGCCTCTGCCGACAACGTTGCTGATCCTCTTACCAAACCTCTAACACAGAAGGTTTTCGATCATCATGTAATGAGTATGGGTTTAAAGATTGTACCTGAATGGTTCTGAGGGCTAGTGGGAGATTGTTAGCAATGTGAGCCCCGGGCGAACCATTTCTACAATAAATGTTATTGTAATGAATAAATTATCAATGAAAGTTATTGATTATTTTTTCACTCCCTTTCTGAGATTAATGAATGAATGCACTATCGGGTCCCTCTGTACAATAAGGGTTATGTACCATGGCCAACATGATGATCATACAGCTGTTGATTCATTGGATGGATCATAGAGGCTGATGCTTGGATGAATATCTAAGGAGTTAGATAGATGACTCATCAAGCATCATCAAATGATCATTAAGTGATGATCTCCAGTCTGAGTAGGAGATGGCAATCCTATCTCATATGACTAATATCTGACTGACCTCTTCATGCAGGTCCTCTGCATGGAATAATGATTCAGAGGTGTCAGGTTAGTTAAGTCAATGGGTTGACTTGACGAGATCGAGATAACCAAAGACCTACGTTGAATACTGTCACAACATAGGCATGCATCCTCTGACTAGAGACAGATGTATTGCTATATGTCTGAGTATGTACATTTGGCAGACCAATAGGTTGATGACCTAATCAAGGTCTATATACCGGCGAGCTGGTGTGCATGTAAGGACATATGAGTAATGCGATCTCTCAAAGGGATCATACAGGTTCACTTGTGAATCGGGAGACATGAGCTCACTCATGAGTTATTGGGACTGAACAAATTCCATGCATGGTCGTCGTGCTTTGGAAGCATGACATGAATTTGAAGGTAAGATATATGCTTTGTGAAAGCATATGATCTATACCAAATCCCAATGACCAAGATTGAGAAACTTAAATGATCTAACTCTGAAGATGACAGTGCAAAAGTGATCTTTATCTTCAGAATGATCATGAGTCTTCCAGTATGTAGGATGTGCAGGTATAGGGAATACCTGAAGGGTGATTTGATCATATACGATTGTATAACCATGACGCTTCCATTCCGAGGGAGTGATGAAACGGATTTGGATTTTAGTGACTCCTCTCATTAGAGAAGTGACCTAATCTTAGTCCATGAACTGGACATTGATCTGAATGAGATTCAGATGCAATGAGAAGATTAAGTCTACGATCTTGATTTGATCAAGCATTAGTGGGAGGTCCATAGGATCTGGATTTGAGATATGATCTCAACATCCAAGTCACTATACGTGGAACAATACAATCGCCCTGTCCTTATCTCCAAGTATCTGAGGAGAAATAGCATTATTCTTAAATGGTTTAAGAACAATTCCATAAGATCTAAGCAAAGAGAATTTGATAATTAAATGTGATTTAATTATCATGATGTATGAGAAGTTGTCCAATATGATTAAATGTGATTTAATTATTTTGGATAAGAATAACGTGGATAGAAATATCCAATTATTCATAATATATTATAAATGTGATTTATAATGTATTAGAGAGAGAGTTAATTATAATTCATATGTGTTGATTAATTATGATGTGTATTGGATACACATTGTGTAATTAATTAACAATATGAATTACATGTTGTTTTGGGTTGTGAATATGATTCACAATTTTTCCATGGCAAGATTGCAATATTCTCAAAGATAATTGTGAATTATTTTTTGAAGAATAAAACCCAATAAATTTGTTGCAAATAAATAAGAGAGATTTCATGGAGATATGCAATCTCATGGATTTCCATGAGATTGCAATCTCCATGCAATCTCATGGGCGACACACCATTCCAATATGGAATGTGTGGGCGCCCACTTGGAAGGCACATGGAGATGAAATCTCCATGTGTCTTCTCTCCTTATTTGTTGGGTTGATTTAGGAATGAATTATATTTGATTTTGTCAAATATATTTTAACCTAAATTTGTTGTTTTTGTCAACAACAATCTTAGCCATTGGATGAACATAAATCAATCTCACCCATTGATTTTATGTGTCCCATGGATTGAGATCCATGGATCCCAAAACCCTATAAATAGAGAGGCATGCTTGGATCTCTCTTTACACATGCTATTGTAGCACAAACTCTCTCTCTTTGTCATACTCGACAGCCCTCTCTCTCCCTCTCTTCTTGGTGGCCGTCCACCTTGGTGGAGAGAATCGTCGACGCCCGCGCCATCGTGCTGCCGCTTCGACTCTCTGCGGTTTCTTTGTCTTCTTGGAGTGCTTCACTCACGAAGGAGATGTTTGATCTCGTGCGACGAGATCAGGAGCAACCGCGCTTGGATCAACTTGGATTGTGAGGACACCGCGACTCATCTCCGCGCTCGCAAGCCGTTACTCCGACGATCGGACTTGAGACAGGAGGTCTCTTTTCGTAGAGACTTGATCAACCACGCTTCAAGAGGTATTGCATTATACTTGCTGTGGTTATAGATGAAACGATTTGAGAATGGTTCTCGGATCATGTGGTTTCATCGGATTAAAAAATTTTAAATTCCGCTGCACCGAACAACTAGTACGACTAGTAGTTCTTCGTCATATCCGATACGACGATCACGCTTCCGTGATGCACTTGAGGATTTCTCCATATCCTTCAATCTGGCCTCTTGGCTAGTAGACGGTTCTGGATCACAAAGCATGTGGCGCGAGTGAGCACATGGATCTCTGACTAGTGGTTCCGCCTCTTCCTCCTAACTGTAGTCCTGTCTCTGAGGGATCTCTGGAAGAGAAGTTTGTGCTCCAAGGCCTCCTGTAGAGTCAACTGTATATGAAATCGGTCCATCATCTGCTGGCTGAACTCTAACTGGTGGGACTTTTTCTGATTTTCTTTTTTTGGCCCCATAGCCAAGCGGAGTGCTTGGGGAAAAGGGGACGGCTGGGTCCTTCTCAGATGAAGGAATAGGATCGGGTCTGGGCTTTTTAGGCAAAGTAGAATCCACACATACATCATCAATCGACACAAATGGATCCGAAAATAACAAACCCTTTCTTTTATTCACAGAAGTGTCCTGAGATATATGAACTCAGCACAAACCTCGGCATCTGGAATCGCGGCATCAGTACCACACTCTGGCTCAGCAACTGGTACGGTGGCATCAGTACCACCTCCTCCATATGGTGAAGCGACGACCTCAGTACTGTCGGCTGGATCAATGTCCTTGGTAGCGTCAGCACCACCGTCATCATCATCATCATCTCTAGCGGCATCAGCACCGCTCTCCTCCTCGTCTGGCGCTACTGAGGCTGCATGGGGTCGTCGCTCAGACGAGACGCTGCCTGCTGGCATCCTACCGCGCCTAAGTGTAATAAAATCAGCATCAAACATGTATGCAGTAACATCACCAAGTGAAGCACCAGGAGTGGTAATCTCAGTAAACTCTACCTGCTCAGACTTCTTCTTGAGGTTGTTTGGATTGGGCTCGATATGTGCAGGAATGGTGGCCTTCCCTCTCACAATCTCCCTCATCTCCTGACGAAACTCGTCCATCTCCCGTAGTAAGGTGGCATGCTGCTCGGACATGAGGCATGCCAAGTCATCCAAGGCAGGGTTCTCATAAGTGGACCCATGAGAACCTGACGGGTGGCCTCTCTGAAAGTGAGGCGGCTGCTGTGGAGGAGGGTGAGAGGGGTACTGTGAGTGATACTGCTGCTGAAGCTGCTGCTGCCTCCAAGATTGTCCCTGTTGATAGGGACACGGACCATGATGCTGGTGTGGTGGGAATTGGGCTGTTGTTATTGCTCACGCTGCTGGTCGTACTGGCCACCATAAATTGGAGGCTACTATTGGGAACTGGTACCTCTGGTCATCCAACAAAATCCGGGATGGTCTCGTTGGATCCCAGGCTGGGGTCGATCATACCATATACCATTGACATCCATCAATGGCTCCTGCTCGTAAGAGGGTGGGGGGAGTAATGCTAGGGGCTGGTCCGACTGATACACCACCATCTGACTGTCCTGAGATGGTGGTGACTGGACGTACTGTTGTTGCTACGACTGGTAGGGCTCCGCCTGAACAAGGTAAATCTATCGGTACTGGGCGGAGGGCTGGTCGAACTGCTGCTGCTGATGTCTGCCCGTGACTTGAGACGTGGCTGAGATGCCGTCTGTGCCTCCTGGAGACACATGATATGTCTCTTCAGGTTACTCAGCGTTTGTGCCATCTGATCGACTGGAGACCCATGTCGGCGGCTGTCGACTCTGCCTATGCTGTTGCCGCTGATGAAGTAGAAGGTCCGGCATCGACCCGTGCTATCCTCTGATACGACACGACCTGTGGCTGGGGTCTCCCCTGTATGTAGAGTTGGGTCTGGGACACCACTGTATAGTTCTCGGCTATCTCCTCATAGATGGCCCAGACTTGATCCTCATCCTTGGAGAAATACGTGGCCTCTATAGGATGCGTTCACTAACCCCTGCAGCTCTGGTGTAAGCCTGCATAAAAAGCTCTGAACAAGGTTGGGCTTGGATATGTCGTGGTGGGGGAACCAGTCTGTGAGCTCTCGGAACCTCTCCCATGCCTCGTGGAACTGTTCATTGGGGAGCATGGAGAAGTTGCTGATCAAGGCCCTCGTTGCATTTGTACGACCGAGTGGGTAGTGAAGGATATCAAGAATCCTTAAGCGCATCACGGAAGAGTGTCGATCGCATCATATGCAATCGGAGAAACTAGTCGCACTAGTCGCTAGATGCAGCGGAAATTAAAATTTTTAAAACTAAAGATGAAACCATATGATCACGAGAACACTTCTCGGATCGTTTCATCAAACCACCAAGTATAAAGAATACCTCTTGAAGCGTGGTTGTGATCGTGAGATCCCAAAGTAGAGATCCTCCTATCTTAAGTCCGATCCACGAAGAACGCACTTGCGGGCGTGATGATGAGTCACGTTCCTTCCCGCAATCCTCGATGAAGATCCAAGCGATGGCTCCGCCGATTTCGTCAAACGAAATCCGTCGTCTTCCTTTAGAGTAAGAAACTCCAAAAAGAAGGAGATCCTCGAGTCGTCGAAGAAGAAGCCGAGAGTCTCTCCTTTCTCAACACAAAGTGGACGGCCACTTGATGGAGAAGAGAAAAAAGAGAGGGCGAGAATGAGAGAGAGAGAGAGAGAGAGTTGTAACCTTGCACAACTCTTAATGATGTGTCATGAAAGGCTACCCTAGCCCTCCTTTTATATTAGTTTAGGAATCCATGGACACATGGATCCAAAGGGCTATGCTTGGTCCATGATAAATCAATGGCTATGATTGTTGTTGGTTAAAACCAACAACATCAATTAATTAATTAAGAGATAATATGATAAATGAAATGGAGTTAACCAACCTCCTAAAAAGGGGGGGGGCGTCACCCATGAACAATTCATGGGTGACGCCACCTATGAGGGTGGTTTATTTGCTCCATTTTATTTATCTTATTATTCCTTAATTAATCACAATAAATATTCACCAAAATAATTCCAAATTAATTTGTGAATATTTCAATCTTGCCATTGAATATTATGTGAATCATATTCACAACCCAACTAATTAATAAATTGCATTTCCAATTAATTAACAAATGTGAATCCAATCCACATTATTAATTAACAAATGCTATTTTACATAAATTTTCTCTCTCTCTTATATATGTATATTATAAATCATATTTATAACACACATATATCATGGATAGTGTTATCCACATTCTCTTAATCCTTGATAATTAAATCTCATTTAATTATCTTAGATAATCATTTTCACAATATGAATCATATTCAAATTTAAGCTTGATAATTAGATCTCATTTAATCATCAAGTCCTTGCTTGGATATTTCATCAAATGAATTATTCTTGAACTCTTTCAAGAATAATGTGCTTTCTCCGCAGATACTTGGAGATAAGGACAGGGCGATTGTATTATTCCACGTATAGTGACTTGGATATTGAGATATTATCTCAAATCCAGATCTTACGAACCTCCCACAGATGCTTGATTAAATCAAGACCGCAAATCCAATCTTCTCATTGAATCTGAATCTCATTCAGACCAATGTCCAACACTTGGACTAAGATCGGATCGCTTCTCTACCGAAAGGAGTCACCAAAATCCAGACCTGTTTCATCACTCCCTCGGAATGGAAGCGTCATGGATATACAATCGTTTATGATCACATCACCCTTCAGGTATTCCCAATACCTGTACATCCTGCATACTGGAAGACTCATGGTCAACCCGAAGATCAAGATCTATTTTTCACTGTCTTCTTCAGGTTTGATCATCAAGTTTCTCATTTGATCATTGGGATTTGGTATTGATCATATACTTTCCAAAAGCATATATCATACCTAGGTCTTGATCATATACTTTCCAAAAGTATATATCAAACCTACAAATTCAGTCAAGCTTCCAAAGCAAGACGACCGTGCACGGAATTTGATTCCTCCCAATATCTCATGAGTGAGCTCATGTCTTCCGGTTCAGTAGTGAACCTGTATGATCCCTTTGAGAGATCGTATTACTCATATGCCCTTATATGCACACCAGCTCGCCGGTGTATAGACCTTGGTTAGGTCATCGACCTATTGGTCTGCCAAATGTACATACTCAGACATATAGCAATACATCTGTCTCCGGTCAGAGGATGCGTGCCTATGCTGTGACAGCATTCAACATAGGACTTAGGTTATCTCGATCTCGTTAAGTCAACTCTTTAACCTAACTAATCTGACACCTCCGAATCTCTATTCCTATGCAGAGGACCTGCATCAAGAGGTCGGTCAGATATCAGCCTATGTGAGAAAGGATTGCCATCTCCTACTCAGGCTGAAGATCACATCTTAATAATCATTTGACGGTGCTTGATGAGTCCTCAATCTAACCCTTTAGATATTCATCCAAGCACCAACCTCTATGATTCAATAATTGAATCAACAGCTGCATGATCATTAAGATAGCCATGGTACATAACCCTAATTGTACAGAGGGACCTATTATGCAAATTATTTATTCTTCATTTCAGATCAGGGAATGATATTTGCAATAACATTTATTGCATAATGGCTCGCCGTGGCCTCACATGTCCAACAATCTCCCACTAGCCCAAAGAGCCATTAATGGGCTAATCATTTAAACTCACACTCATGTGACAATCATAGGCTATTTTAGAAATAGCTAGGTAAGCTGATCAGTCACTCTATTCCCAAAAGACTATGCCAAGTCCTTTTACGGCACTTGCATATCCCTAGGTAACAGTGCTCGCATCCAATGCGAATGTTGCATCTAATGCAACCTATACTCAATCTAGTCAAAGCAGTTATAGTGTCCTTGACACTATTGCTTAATAACTATTATAACCAGTATTTCCATAATCCTTATCAGAATACCCTTATTCCTGGAGATCACTATCTCTCAAGGTATCCACAGTTAAGACCTTTTAGATCTCTATCTATAAAGTCTTAACTTCTTGAAAATAAAACTTAGAGATCACCATCTCTAAAGCCTTGTCATCTTTGAAGATATCGTTATTACTGCAATCAAGTGTTCTTTCTCCATAGTAGGATTAGTAACAATTTACTACTCCCACTGCTTGGCAGATATCTGGCTTTTGTACACATCTAGCATACACTTAGCTTCTCGTAACTGATGCACAAGTGCAAGCAGTTTTAGCATTCACTTCCTCAACTCTTTGAGGTGCTATCCCTTTTG
This sequence comes from Ottelia alismoides, assembly GCA_037367405.1. Classification (NCBI taxonomy): domain Eukaryota; kingdom Viridiplantae; phylum Streptophyta; class Magnoliopsida; order Alismatales; family Hydrocharitaceae; genus Ottelia; species Ottelia alismoides. Next base: position 484,919 of record JAZKJV010005444.1, read on the forward strand.
ATAGGTCAGTACCTAATCTTAAGGTAAGAAAGCCTTTCTTGGAATTTCCCAAAAATGGAACATATCCAAGGTGTACTACTAATGTGACAATCCCAATACCCTCTTCTCTTTGCTTCTGAACAATTTCAGAACTAAGATCTAAGAGGTATTCTTGAGATCATATCTCAAGGTATGGAATAGCCAGATCATAAAACACTTATTATCATCCTTATATCATTTCAAATGATTAGGATATTATCTACATTTAGCACGATGAACACAATGGCATTCCCACTAAGCTTCACATGGTACATCAAGATTCTATCTGAAATCATAACATTTATAATTTCATCAAATCTTATGTTCCAACAACAAGAAGCTTATTTGAGTCCATAGATGGAGTTTCTTTAGCTTGCACACCTTGCTTTCCCAAAACATGAAGCCCTGGGGCTATTTCATGTGAATATCCTCAGAGAGGTATTCTATAGAGGAATGCAATCTTGACTTACATCTTGAAGATGCAAGAGTGAAGTTGTGTAGCTAAGGTTAGCAATATTCTGATGATTTTAAGAATGGTTACCGAAGAGCAAGTCTCATTGCAAGCAATGTCTTCTCTTCCGGTGTGTAGCTTATGGCTACGAACCGAGCTTTGAAGGTCTCTACCTTCTCATCAGGTTCCCTCTTCTCTTAAAGATCCATTTACATCTTTATGGGTCTAACCCTTATAGGTGGATCCTCGAGGGTCCATATACAACACTTGTATATGAGGTCTACTTTAGACTTTATTGCTAATATCCATCATTCCATGTCATGATCTTCAGGAGTATCATCACATGAAGGTCCGATCATTGTCAGACTTAACTGACACATGGAATAATCCTCAAACTCATTTGAAAAGGTATTAATGTTTCATCTTTAATTGTCCTTTTAGTTTCCGATCTCAGGAGCCTCATTACCATCTTAAGATTAAATGAGTTCCCACACTTCATTTTTGTCTTGATTCTCAAGAGAGTCATCCTCCAAGAATCACATTCTCAGGGATGAGATCTTTTAAGAATCTGAAGGTCATAAAGCAGGTATCCAATACCATCCTTTACTATCCTAATGAAGTAGCATTCTCAAGTGCTAGATTCCAGCTTACATGTATGGAATCTTATTAAGGATATATAGTCTCTACTACATATATACCTGGAAACTAAGGGATAATTATGCTAAAATTCATCATTGATCAAATCATGTCACACATAATCCAATTGTATCTCCCTACAACTCTATTGAGTTCAGGTTTATCAGGAGGAGTGAGATAGAAATGATATTCATATCTCCATAAGGTATTCTTTGAATTTTATCTAATAGGTAGAAGTTACCTAGGTTAGATCAAATTCATTTCATCTTTCTTCAAACTTTGGTTCTAAACCAAAATTGTGAAATCTTTGAACATTTCAAAGGTTTCTCAGGTGAAGAGAAGAAATCTCATATCATACATAATCATCAATAGATATCACATATCCATAATGTTTACTATGATATAGATGACCTACATACATCAATATGTATGAGATCTTGAATACCTCGACATCTAACACCATTCCCAGAGAAGGGTGTATTGGACATTTTACTTTGAATACAATATTCACAAGTATGTAAGATTTGAAATTTTAGACACTCTAAAGTTTCGTATCTTACTAGTCTATTGATCAAATTAATAGACAAATGTCCAAGGCTTGATGTTAGATCATTGTCAAATGATCTTCAACCTCCTATTGATCTTATAAGGTTTCATTTTCAGTATTAGAAATCTTAATGAATCATTCATTAATTTTCTAATTTTGTGGAGTCCACTAGATGTTAGATTACTATCTGAAATATATCCATCATAACTCTTTATGATAGTTCTATCTCAGAATTCATGTTTATTTCCAACATTTAGAAACAAACAACGAGGGTATTCTAATATCTAGGTCATAGAGACATTCTCTAAGACTAAGGGCTCTCCCACTGAGAATATGAAGTCCATCTATCCAACAAAGATTGTCACAACAATTGCACCAATATCCATGTAGATGACTATTAAACCTTAAGATCAAATTTCTAATCTTCTAATATATATTTGCAACCAATTGCAAATGTCTTTAGAAGATTGGGATACAATTGTCAGACTTTATCTTATGAAATAATAAAGTCAGAGTCAATGATTATATGTAGATTATTCTGATGCTCTATCTGAGTCCTTCACTAAGGATTTTAAACATACTTGATAGTCATACTATCAACACATCAACATATTGCAGTATTGGCATTCATCCAACTCTTTGGATGTCATATGGAAGTCACAGAAGTAGGTCAACTCTTTGACTTTCCTTCTTACTCGGGTCCGACCCATGCTTCCACTGCGCTCTCTCAATCTATAAACAACCATTGCTTAAGACTAAGGATCTCTTATGTTAAATTCAAAAGAATTCAATGTAAGAGCATTTCAACATTTATACATGTTTCATTAAATTCATACAATATGAATATCATAAAGCTTCATGAATGACTTGAGTATAGATAGTAGAATGATGACACTCATCATATCTACATTCATCTTAACTCTTGGAGACTTAGGTTTAGGTAGGTATTCAAACATTTTGAATACATCATCTCTTTCGAGCTACCATTCTACATAATGCAGAGAACCATGTCATTCAAGATTAAATGTCTCGAGCACACATGTATGCCAAAATATCTTCTTTTATTTTGTAAGGATTATTTGACAATTACGATCACCATCGACATGTCACTTCTAAAGTACACTCAATGAAAGATCAAGAACATAGAGACATACAAACTGAAGGATATGGTTAGATCCTCAAGCGCATCACGGAAGCGTGAGCGTCGTATCGAATACGACGAGGAGCGACTAGTCGCACTAGTTGCTCGATGCAGCGGAATTTAAAAAAAATTTTCTTACGACGAAACCACATGATCCAAGAACACTTCTCGGATCGTTTCGTCTAAACCACAAACAAGTAATTAGGATTACCTCTTGAAGCGTGGTTGCGATCAAGTCTCTAAACGAAGAGACCTCCTGTCTCAAGTCCGATCCGACGGAGGAGACGCTTGCGAGCGCGGGGATGAACCGCGTGCTTCTCGCAATCCAAGTTGATGATCCAAGCGGCGGATCTCCTGATCTCGACACACGAGATCCAACATCTTCTTCACGAGCAAGGCGCACCGAAGGTGACGGAGATCCACGAGCAGAAGAACGGGCAGCATAACGACGATGCCGCGGCGATGGAGAACCTCTCCATGGCATCCATGGTGGACGGCCATGAGAGGAAGAGAGAGGGCTGGCCTCTAGAGAGAAAGAGAGAGGGAAAGAGAGATGCTTCTCAAGCACTATGTGTGTACAGAGAGCATGGGTATGCCTCTCTATTTATAGGGTTTTGGGATCCATGGATCTCAATCCATGTGTCTCATAAAATCAATGGTTGAGATTGATTTATGATAATCCAATGGTCAAGATTGTTGTTGGTAAAAGCCAACAACTTGTGATTTAATTTTGATTAAATATATTTGATAAATCAAATATATATTAATACCAAATCAAACCAATTAAATAAGGAGAGAGAAGGCAATTGGGAGCCACCTTCCCATTAGGGAGAGGGGGACGGCCACCAAGTCCTAAAGGGAATGGGTGCCGCCCCCCCTCTTCCTTATGGGGAGGTAATCCCATGGATTACATGGGATTTGCACAACTCCTAATTTTTTTCTCTACTTATTTTCCAACAATTTTTATTCACCAAAATTAATTCTCAATTAATTTTGGGAATATTGCAATCTTGACATTGGAATATTGTGAATCATATTCACAACCCAAAACAAAAAGTAATTTACATTTTCAATTAATTAGACAATGTGTATCCAATACACATTAATAATTAATCTACTAATATAAATTATATTTAACTCTCTCTAATACATTATAAATCACATTTATAATATATTATGAATAATTGGATATTACTATCCACATTATTCTTATCCTTGATAATTAAATCATATTTAATCATCTTGGATCTCTTTATCTCATGTGTTCAAATAATATGAATCACATTCACATTATTCACATCTTTGATAATCAAATCACATTTAATTATCTAAGATAATTCTCCTTATAATATGAATCAAATTCATATTATTCATGATAATTAAATCACATTTAATTATCCATTTTCTCAATGCTCGGATACATATATCAACAATAGAATTATCCATGAACTCTTTCAAGGACAATGCGCTTTCTCCGCGAATACTTGGAGATAAGGACAGGGCGATTGTATTGTTCCACGTATAGTGACATGGATATTGAGATCACATCTCAAATCCAGATCTCGGGCCTCCCATAGATGCTTGATTAAATCAAGACCGCAAATCTAATCTTCTCATTGAATCTGAATCACATTCAGATCAATGTCCAACATTTGGACTAAGATCAGATTACTTCTCTACTGAGAGGAGTCACTAAAATCCAGACCCGTTTCATCACTCCCTAGGAATGGAAGCGTCATGGTTATACAACCGTTTATGATCACATCACCCTCAGGCATTCCCAATACCTGTACATCCTGCATACTGGAAGACTCAGATTAAACCCGAAGTATTAGATCAACTTTACACTGTCTACTTCAGGGTTTTTATCAGTAAGTTTCTCATTCGATCATTGGGAGTCGGTATCGATCATATACTTTCCAAAAGCATATATCATACCTAGGTCTTGATCATATACTTTCCAAAAGTATATATCAAACCTACAAATTCAGTCAAGCTTCCAAAGCGAGACGACCGTGCGCACGGAATTTGATTCTTCCCAATATCTCATGAGTGAGCTCATGTCTTCCGGTTCAGTAGTGAACCTGTATGATCCCTTTGAGAGATCGTATTACTCATATGCCCTTATATGCACACCAGCGCGCCGGTGTATAGACCTTGATTAGGTCATCAACCTATTGGTCTGCCAAATGTACATACTCAGACATATAGTAACACATCTGTCTCCGGTCAGAGGATGTGTGCCTATATCATGACAGCATATGATATAGGACTTTGGTTATCTCGATCTCGTTAAGTCAACTCTTTGACCTAACTAATCTGACACCTCCGAATCTCTATTCCTATGCAGAGGACCTGCATCAAGAGGTCGGTCAGATATCAGCCTAAATGAGATAGGATTGCCATTTCCTACTCAGGCTGGAGATCATCTCTTAACAATCATTTGACGGTGCTTGATGTGTCCTCAATCTAACTCTTTAGATATTCATCCAAGCACCAGCCTCTATGATTCAATAATTGAATCAACAGCTGTATGATCATTAAGATGGCCATGGTACATAACCCTAATTGTACTAAGGGACCTATTATGCAAATTATGTATTCTTCATTTCAGATCAAGGAGTGAATTGCAACAACATTTATTGCATAATGGCTCGCCGTGGGCTCGCATTTCCAACACAAACCCTAAGGTGATGTCTTATTGTCTTATTTAATTGTCAGTCCTCATTAGGTTGAGGAAACTTGCACATTGCAAACACATACATTATGTGTCCAAATGCAAGTACAATATCTGGATCAAGAGTCAATCCATGATATTTTACTGGTTATTATTGAGTATAACATTGAGTGGGTTTAATGAAGGATTATACGAAATAAGAAATTTGCATAAGTGTATATATATTATATATACATGTTTTACTTTGATTTAGGAATTTTTATATCAAAGTTGTCTTGCCTTGTCAACACTGAAAGTTCATTCCCTTAATCACTTTCAATGTAAGAGATATTCTTACCATTATATCTCTAGCAAGATCTGGGATCTCCTTTCCTATCTTTGTTGCATCCCAATAATATGAGAACCTACAACTCGGATAAAAAGAAGCGGGAACACATTCTGCCTTGCAAGTCCAACTTGCATTTCCCAATTCGGTCTTTAACACCCGGGCCCACCACCCCTAAGGCAATGTTGACCCATCATTAATTGAACCAACCGTCAACAGGCTTAATACTCGCTATACGCAATCCAATATCGCCCCAATAATATGAGGACCCGATATTGGGGTCACTACGTATACGGCCTTACTCTTTCGAGAAGCAAAGAACCCGATCCAATTAAATCATGCACAGGATCTGTCACTTCGGACAGGCGTCTCCCATACACAACAACTGGCGACGAAATCCTTTGCCTTGACGGGAGACCATGGATGTCACTTATGTGATCCTCCACCTCATATTCAAATTGTAATTAATTATCATGAATCATATTCACATAATTAATTCTTCCAAGGGAAAATACACATCTACTCATAATAGAGTGTTTATTGGATATAATTAATTTAATCAAATTAAATTAATCATCAATCCAATCATCAATCAATAAACATGTCTTTTACTTGAATAGTAGGTATATACTCAAAGTACGTATTATTCGAATTTTAATAATCAGAAAAAATACACATTGTCTGTCTCCAGCATTATACAGTCCCTACCCGCTGTCATGGCCAGTACCGACGAGAGTGGGACGGACCACATACGTTGCAACCCGCTACCCCAATGCTCTCCGACTAGGCACCACATCCGCCTCGGGAAAGGATAATACCAGATAGACCATCATGTACTTTGAGATGTTCATCAGTTTTTCAACCGAAATTATACCATATAATATAAATCAAAACATTTTTGATTATAAGGAGATTTGCTAGACAAATCCCCAATCCTATTCAAGCAAAAGCGTTTTTCATGTAAAAGTTGTCCTACAACAATTGTAGGATAAAGTATGGTTTTCATGAAAGCAATGTTTGTTGATGAACCAATGATCAAGATCTAATATCTCATCATTGTGGTTTAGGCAAGTGTCATTCAATGAAATAATTATCTCTTTCAATATTTCACAAATATTTATCACTAATTATTCCAGAAAATTAACAATTAATTTTCATCATGATAATTGAATGACATATCACAAGGTTCAAGATCAAAATTGTTAATTTCCAGCAGTGACCCCCAATCACTAAAATTAACTTATCTTGATCAATTTAAATACAAAAAATGCAAACTCAGTTTCCAAAGATTGCCTATTTGATTTATTAAAGAATCCAAGTGATAATTCACGCATTTCAAGGCGGATTAAAACCGTAATTATCTCATTAATTACGTTCAAATCCGCAGTTCCCGCAACAGTGAATATAGGCATATTCAAAAGACCATATCTTGAGCAAATGAAGTCCAAATTTAGTAAACTCAAGTCCTATGGTTTCATTGTTTAATGGGGAACAAAAACCAATTGAAAATTTCGTGTTTAAACATTTTAAACAGTGCCGAAAAATTCAATTAGACACAGGTGCGAAAATTGAAATGCAGTAAAAATTTCGCAACCCTTTCAAGAACCAAATCGTCTAAGGTCTATGGATCATATCCAAAACCATATTCGACCTATGACTCTGATACCACTTGAAGGATATCGAGAATCCTTAAGCGCATCACGGAAGCGTGTCGATCGCATCATATGCAATCGGAGCAACTAGTCGCACTAGTCGCTAGATGCAGCGGAGATTAAAATTTTTAAAACTAAAGATGAAACCATATGATCACGAGAACACTTCTTGGATCGTTTCATCAAACCACCAAGTATAAAGAATACCTCTTGAAGCGTGGTTGTGATCGTGAGATCCCAAAGTAGAGATCCTCCTATCTTAAGTCCGATCCACGAAGAACGCACTTGCGGGCGTGATGATGAGTCACGTTCCTTCCCGCAATCCTCGATGAAGATCCAAGCGATGGCTCCGCCGATTTCGTCAAACGAAATCCGTCGTCTTCCTTTAGAGTAAGAAACTCCAAAGAAGAAGGAGATCCTCGAGTCGTCGAAGAAGAAGCCGAGAGTCTCTCCTTTCTCAACACAAAGTGGACGGCCACTTGATGGAGAAGAGAAAAAAGAGAGGGGAAGAATGAGAAAGAGAGAGAGAGAGTTGTAACCTTGCACAACTCTTAATGATGTGTCATGAAAGGCTACCCTAGCCCTCCTTTTATATTAGTTTAGGATCCATTGGATCTCAATCCATGGACACATGGATCCAAGGGCTATGCTTGGTCCATGATAAATCAATGACTATGATTGTTGTTGGTTAAAACCAACAACATCAATTAATTAATTAAGAGATAATATGATAAATGAAATGGAGTTAACCAACCTCCTAAAAAAGGGGGGGGGGGGCGTCACCCATGAACAATTCATGGGTGACGCCACCTATGAGGGTGGTTTATTTGCTCCATTTTATTTATCTTATTATTCCTTAATTAATCACAATAAATATTCACCAAAATAATTCCAAATTAATTTGTGAATATTTCAATCTTGCCATTGAATATTATGTGAATCATATTCACAACCCAAACTAATTAATAAATTGCATTTCCAATTAATTAACAAATGTGAATCCAATCCACATTATTAATTAACAAATGCTATTTTACATAAATTCTCTCTCTCTCTTATATATGTATATTATAAATCATATTTATAACACACATATATCATGGATAGTGTTATCCACATTCTCTTAATCCTTGATAATTAAATCTCATTTAATTATCTTAGATAATCATTTTCACAATATAAATCATATTCATATTTAAGCTTGATAATTAGATCTCATTTAATCATCAAGTCCTTGCTTGGATATTTCATCAAATGAATTATTCTTGAACTCTTTCAAGAATAATGTGCTTTCTCCGCAGATACTTGGAGATAAGGACAGGGCGATTGTATTATTCCACGTATAGTGACTTGGATATTGAGATATTATCTCAAATCCAGATCTTACAAACCTCCCACAGATGCTTGATTAAATCAAGACCGCAAATCCAATCTTCTCATTGAATCTGAATCTCATTCAGACTAATGTCCAACACTTGGACTAAGATCGGATCGCTTCTCTACTGAAAGGAGTCACCAAAATCCAGACCTGTTTCATCACTCCCTCGGAATGGAAGCGTCATGGATATACAATCGTTTATGATCACATCACCCTTCAGGTATTCCCAATATCTATACATCCTGCATACTGGAAGACTCATGGTCAACCCGAAGATCAAGATCTATTTTTCACTGTCTTCTTCAGGGTTTGATCATCAAGTTTCTCATTTGATCATTGGGATTTGGTATTGATCATATACTTTCCAAAAGCATATATCATACCTAGGTCTTGATCATATACTTTCCAAAAGTATATATCAAACCTACAAATTCAGTCAAGCTTTCAAAGCAAGACGACCGTGCACGGAATTTGATTCCTCCCAATATCTCATGAGTGAGCTCATGTCTTCCGGTTCAGTAGTGAACCTGTATGATCCCTTTGAGAGATCGTATTACTCATATGCCCTTATATGCACACCAGCTCGCCGGTGTATAGACCTTGGTTAGGTCATCAACCTATTGATCTGCCAAATGTACATACTCAGACATATAGCAATACATCTGTCTCCGGTCAGAGGATGCGTGCCTATGCTGTGACAGCATTCAACATAGGACTTAGGTTATCTCGATCTCGTTAAGTCAACTCTTTAACCTAACTAATCTGACACCTCCGAATCTCTATTCCTATGCAGAGGACCTGCATCAAGAGGTCGGTCAGATATCAGCCTATGTGAGAAAGGATTGCCATCTCCTACTCAGGCTGGAGATCACATCTTAATAATCATTTGACGGTGCTTGATGAGTCCTCAATCTAACCCTTTAGATATTCATCCAAGCACCAGCCTCTATGATTCAATAATTGAATCAACAGCTGTATGATCATTAAGATAGCCATGGTACATAACCCTAATTGTACAGAGGGACCTATTATGCAAATTATTTATTCTTCATTTCAGATCAGGGAATGATATTTGCAATAACATTTATTGCATAATGGCTCGCCGTGGGCTCACATGTCCAACAGGTAGTACTTGTTCAAGTACTCGGTTCGGAGCTGCTCCCATGTGGTAACAAATCTCCCTAGATGCTTCAGCCAGTTGGCTGCTTTGTCTAGAGGGAGAATGGAAAGGCGATCATCCGGATTGTGTCCTCGTCCACATGCCGATCGTGGACAGTACTGCAGATCATCTCAAACTCCTGGAGATGAAGGTGTGGCTCCTCAATCGCGATCCCATGGAAACGAGGGAGAAGCTGAATCGTTTGAGGGGGGGAACTTGAAGTCCCCTACAATCGCTGGTAGTACGATCCATCTGTGTGTAAGTGTCGATCCGCGGTTGTGCAACTTCCGCATCGATCTAGCTGGTGCTGGCTGGATCGACTCCTCAGGCTGATCTGGAATATCTCCTTCACCATCGGTTCTCGGCTGATCTCTATCTGCTCGCAGTCTCTCTATCTCTCGGCGCATCTTAACCATGAAAGCCCCCTGATCTCGAATCTATCTCTACATCGTCTCAAGGGAGGCTAACATGGTGTTGTTGATCGCTCCATGGTCCAACACATATGTCTGCTCTGGCCTGAGACCATCGGTGCGCTCCTCGCTGCTGGCCATGGTCTCTGCAAAGGCAAAAGACCCAAACTCAGGTGTCGATAAATCAACTGGCTACTGCTCTCTCTAATCGAACGCTGGTATCTCAGAACGGGTGGTAGAAGGGTGGTCAAGGGGGAACATGGTTGAATCGAACTCGGGTTCGGAGAGAGGGTCTCGGCTCTCAGGAACCGACCTAGATGAGCGGGTTGGAGTGCTGTGATGCGGTGCAGCCAAGGGCTGCCTAAGAGACCTTCTGCCCATCATCTTGATCTGGCGAGTGAAGGCAAATGAGATCTGAAAACACACAAGATGAGAAAACAAACCCCTGATTCACCAACTCAATGTTGAGTCGAAGATCGTAAAGGTTCGGTCAATTATCTTTTCAATTTTTATTAGTTGATCAGATCAGTCTTTCAGAGTGATTAAGCGAGCTGATAGGAATCTAATACTCCCAACAGACTGTCCCGTATAAAAGGCCGGTAGTCTGATAGGAAATCGGATGTGGATCTAGCCTAGTGTGCGGGTCACTCTCTCGCTCATCCAAACCAAACAAGGATGGTGTTACTCTCCACAAGACAAATTTTTAAGTGAGATGTATTTTAGGGTCAAGTGTGTTTAGTAGTCCCCATTTTATAGTTTTTGTTTTTTAGATATTTTTCAAGCAAACAACGCCTAACGATTTTTTCGGTTCTCTGGATTATTTAAGTCCGAAAATAGGGGGAGAAGGTGAAAAGCCGATGCACGATTAAACACGATGATGCATGCAGAGTAAGAAATGCGTACTTGACTCCAGCTCTCTACACGCAGGGTGATCCGTGCATCAAACTAAATACAGTAATAAACCTACTTATATGATGCACGAGGAAAACAGACTTAGACGAAGCAATTCTACACGCGAAGCACAGTAGTCCGGTAACCAAGCTAAATCTGGAGTCTGATCTTGGGAGCCACTTGGTGTCCGCCACAATAGATCCTACACGTGTTGTATGTGACTCCTCATGGCACGTGGACTCGAGCCTAATCAATACGACCTTTTCTTTGTGATTTAATTAATTAGGTCCAATTATCGAACTATAGGTGCAGACAGATAAATAAAGTTGGGCCTTAATTAATTACGTCACAGTTAGATAAAATCCTACGGCTAAGGCTAAATCCTCAAAAATCAGATACGCAGTATAAATGCGAAGAAAACAAACCGGCGAAAAACCGTGGTGAGGTCCCCCGAGCACACCGGTGTTTGGCGAAACATACCCCGACAATCACCACAAAAGTCCGAGTATCCCTGTTGGTCCTGTATTATTACAATAATAAGTCTGCAGAAAATGAAAACTACTCTACGCTATTCTACGACTATTCTAGGCTCCCAAACTCCTGCCTGCCTTCCTTGTGCTCTCCTGCAGCTCTATGCAGAAAAGAGCCGCCTCTGACTCCTGTAGTTGCGTCGGCTTCCTGAAGAAGCCGCCTCGGTCCTCAGACCCTTGCAAGAAAAGTAAACAAGAGATGTGTCAAACATAGATTATTATGAAAATATAAAGATGAAATGAGATGAAAAATATATACAATATAAATAATAAAGCCGCAAAAACCGCAAAAGAAAACCGACTACTAAGCCGTGCTCCCCAAGAACGACGCCATTCTGATGAGTGCAAAAATAACCGAGAGACTAAGGAGAGAAGGTATCAATGGTCGTTGCGACCTCAACCCCTCGATCAAGCTCAATCAAGAAGAAATCAGACCACCAAACCAAGTAAATCAATCAATCAAGTCAAATAGCAGTCTGGCTATTTATTTAACCCGGTATAGCTATCATGGTCGAACTCAAGGAGCACGGATTGTCTAAGAGCCTACGAAGTAGTCAGAAATCAGACTAAAAAGAAGAAAATATTTTTGGTAGATTTTATGGGTTTTTAAATTTTTTTGTGATGTTTAATTATAAAGAAAATATAAAAGAAAGCTAAAAAGGGCACAATCGAGCAATTATTAAACACACAAAAATCAAGTCAGAAAATTAAAATAAAAATATTTTTGGATTTTATAATTTTTCAGATGTTTTTGTTATTTTTCAGATTGTTATGATTTTTAGTTATTTTTCTAAAAATGAAAGAAGGCAAACAATAAAAACCAATGTGCAGCCAGAATCTAAAAAATATTTAAAATAACTAAATAGCTATAAAATTTCATAGAAAATTTTATGATGAAATAAAGATAAAAATCTAACTACTAGAAAAAAATTGCATTTTTTTATTTTTTCTGAATTTCTAATGATTTTTCTCAAGTTTTTAGGGTTTTTCAATTTTTAGGGTTTTCATAAGTCCAAATCAGACAAAAATTGGACTGAAGCAAAAAGGCAACGAAACAAACAAACCATAATTTTTTTAAAAATTTTAGAGCCTTTTAATATTTTTTGTTGATTCTCAAATTCGAACATGAGAAAAATAAGAGGTTTTGAATTTTTAAAAATAAAAAATCCAAACAAAAATGTTCCAAAAATTCTCTGAAATTTTTACCACATGGCTGGGGCCACGTATCCAAATTTCATGAGATTTGGAGTCAATTTGCTATTTTATTCAACCAATGAAATATACACAGCACACAAAGACTGAAATGCAAATAAAACAAGTTTCAGGACTAAATATTAAATGCTTTAAAAGTCTAAGTCCCTTCTCACAATTTTCCCACGAATTTTAACACATGTCGAAACTCAGCATTCACAGGAGCATGGATGTAAATATGAAAAGTACAATTTCAAACCATAACCTTCATTAAGTTCAGGGTAAACTATGCAAAAGACACACAAAAACACGTGTCGAAGCACATGCTCATATACAAACAGGACCAGAATGCAAATACGAGAAATAACAGGGGCTCGCATGCAAAACGTCCCAGAGATATGCTTTATTTAATAGACTAAACAAGAACTAAAATAAACTGCAGGGGGTCTGGCGTAAATTACCCTGCCAAAGCGTGCAGGTCACGTAGATGACATATGGCAGGTGTTGATACGCTGATGGACGTGTCGCTCTGGTGACGCCTCCTGGCAAATCGGACGGTCCTGACGATATGGCAGACGTGGGGTGCACGTGGCTGTTAGATCTAGTATCTAACGTCCTGTCAGTAGCAGGTCACAAACAACCCCGATGGAATCTGGAGAACGTGCTCGATCCGACGGTGGAGAAGGGTTCCGGATGAACACCTCCTCGGTGAACTTCACCGGCAATCTGGAGGCGAGCCTAGCGTCCGATGGATGATCAGCTAGAGGGGATCGACTCGCCTTATCCCTCCGCGTCTGATAGCGATGGCAGATGGAGCTCCCAACGACGAGATGGTCCGGCGAGGGCAATGGGGCCGGGGCTACTCCGGCAAAGGGGATGAAATGCGAACTGGGGGGGGGGGGTACTTCGGCACTTATTGACCTGCAAAAGAAAGCCTTCACTCGGAGGAGTGCTTCAGTGGGGGTTATTGGAGGAAAGGCAACAAAAAGCGACGGTGGGATGAAAGGGCAGCTCCGGCGTAGGCGGAGGAAGGAGCTGAGCTCAATCCTGGCTTGATTAGCCAGGCTCGAGGCGATCAGATGATGGACGAAAGGTGACGATGGAGCAGGGTATCGATTTAAGTGGTTAGATATGGTCGACGGAGCTCCGACCACTAGGGCAGAGCCGGCGGAGCGAAATATGGATAATCGACAATAAATGGAACTAGGTCGATGAAGTGAATACCTGATGATCGCAAATCGATCCTGAGCTCCAGGAGGGTGCGACGAAGTTGGTCGTCACCTCGACCGAGCTACGGTAGGCTGGGAGGCTCGTACGTGGCGGCGCTCCGGCCACGTTCGTCGAGCCACGGCTACAAGCGCCCAATCGGGCCACCAAAGAGGGAGTCCGGTCGCTGTCACCAAGGTGATTCTCTTTTAGGGTAGGTTTGGGGCTTGCGGCGTGACCTGACACACTGGGAATCAAAGATGAGGAATTTATACGCATCCTAGGTGACGAGGTCGAGCGGGCACAGGCGCGTGAATCGAAGAGGATCCGATCCCTCCTAGGGATTCGCGAGGATGCATGATCCATGAGGAAGAGATAGGCACAAGAATCAGGGCGAAAGGCGATCAGATCCGTTCCTGATAATTTGGAGAAGTTGGGTTCAAAAATGGATCCTGGTGAGATGTGGTCCAGGGGGGAGTTGACCGGGGGTCAACAATCCCCCGTGGACCAATCAGAATTCAACAACCCAAAATTATTTATAAATTAAATTAAAAATAGCCAACAATTTTTTTTAAAAATATTTACAAAATGAAAAATGTTTATTTTTTTAAATTATTTTTTAGTGATTTTTATTTATTTTTTTGAAAAATAAATTAATGTATATACATTATATAATATTATATATAGGTATAAAATACCTATGTATTTTATATTTTTATTTTTAATTTCTTATTTTTGTACAAATACCCAAATTTTATATTTTATTTATTTATAACATAAAATTTAGAGTATAAAATAAATTTTATTTTATTTTCATTGTGTATTTACAAGGGTGAAATAAATAGATGAATTATTGATATATACATGGTATGTACAAGGGTAGGAGAGAGAAATGATTTTATTTTATTTTATTTTTCTCATTTTTATTTTACTTTTAGAAATATATACATATTAATACAAACACATTTTTATTTTTATTTTTATAAAAATATATACAAATAAGAAGGAAAATGAACATGGTTGAATGCCCCTATCTCTCTCTACTTGTTTTATTTGGCGATCATGCCCATATTGGGCCCTCTCTTGGGTTCAGGTAACTCAATATTTATTCTAAATATTTTCCTCTTTTTCTTTCTTCTTTATTCTTTAATTTTTGCACAAAAACATGCTAATTATTGAATATTAACAAAAGCATGTAATTTGGTAATTTATTATATTTACATGTATCTACATGGTTTATTGCAAAGATAAATAGCTAAAATAAAAGAATAAAGAGTGATGAATGGGGATTCATTAGAAGGTCGCGATGACCTTTGAGGAACTAAATTCTACGTTCCTCCAAAAATTCTACTCTCTTAGTCATTTGAATCAGATGTGAGATTGTATCATCAACTTCTCCCAGGGACTGCACGAGTCCATTAATGAAGCCTAGGAGAGGTTTAGATATTTGGAAGAGAAGTTCTCCGACCATGAAATTCCTCGGACCAGCCTGGTTTAACATTCTTTGGAGGACTGACTCTAAAAAGCCAGATGCTAGTGGATGCTGCATGTGGCAGATCTCATTTCAATAAAGATGAAGATGTTATCTGGTAGATATTTGAAGAGATGACCAATGAAGAGACCACCTTGTCTTTGTACTGTGTATATCAAAGATATCAATAGATCCACCAGAAGCCGGTTAATACGGTGGTATGCCATGAAGTAGACAAGGATGAGAGTTCTAATGTCAACACTATAGGGAGCCATCTGTCCAAGGTTGATATAAATAAGAAGTGATCACAAGACCTGGAGAAAATATCTGTGACTGAACAGAGAACCCAACATCTGGATAAGTTGGATAAGATTTCCATGCAACCGGAGCTACTGGTTAGCACTATTAACGATGCACAGTCTACGAGCTCATCAAAGGAAACTCCTGCTGAGTAGAAGGAGCCATCATCTCCACACTAGCTCAGTTAGATTCTGGTTAACCTTAGGTCCATCACATATACAATGTGGAGGCACCTGATCAATCACCACAACAACCATCGTAGTAGCTCGTAATATACCAACCCGAGATCCAACACCCATCATATTTTGGATCCAATTTTCCCACCATAACCTCAAATACAAAGTGAATGGCACATGGAACAACGATGCACAATCATCCTGTCCATGCAGACAACAACATGGCTAATCTTCTGCTATCAGGAAATATCATCAACCCTCTGGTGGGAGGTTTGTCCAAAATAACCAGCCTCTGCAACAATCTCCACCTTATCAGAACACCTGAAGACAGAATAATTCATATTAGCAACTGTCGCATTGCCAATACCAGCTGCATCGTAACTACACGACTACTCAGCATAGACAATACCTCCCTCCTCCTTAATTTCATAACAACAACTTCCTCCTCAGTACAGTCACCAGTCTTACCAATCTCCGCAATATCATTCCCAACGTGGTCAGCATGTTGAACCTGAGGTTAATCCAGTGAACCCTGTTCTAAACTGCTTGGCCCAATTATTTGAAGGCCTAACAGAGATGAGCCAGAAGCTTGACGAGCTCATTGCCACCAAAACATCTATTCCTGCGCAGGTTGAGGTCAACCCCAATAATTGCAAATGAAAGAGCATGTAGTTTATCGTATCTCATTCAATCTAGCAGAGTCAAGTATTTTAGATTTTCTATTGTCTCATGCAGTGACTCTCAGGAGCAGTAGGACATTGCAACTATCTGTCGCAGAGAAGGGGAAGAATAAAGCGTCATATGCTGAGTCATCTTCTGCATCAGCCGATCCAACAATAAAGCCGGGTGAGGAAGAAGATGATGGAGGTGCAGCACCAGTGCACCACCACCACCTCAAGAGCAGAAAATGCAAAAAAAGGAAATCTCCAAAAGAAAAGAAGAGCTGAAGCCAAGCTGCACTAGCCCTGGGGCAGCCAACACCATTAGCACTTCTAGCATAATATGATGAAGCCAAAGCTCATATAGGTATATTTTTGCCTATTTTGAATGACAACTTATCTTTTGGCTAGCCATATATATAAAATTCTGTAATTAAGAACAATGCATTTTCTCCTGTGAATAATCCTTTTCCTAAAGCAATAAAAATGCCTAAAAAAATAGAAATTCGAAAAAAAACATTTTTTGGCCCCAATATGGTTGCAATTATTTAAAATCTTGTATTAAAAATGTCATTGATGAAGGTGACGGAATACATTCCTGCTGTGAAAGGTTTGAAACAAGAATGTACCTCTAAGCATTAAAACCGTAAGAACATATGTAACAGAGGAGAAAAACACATCTTAACCATGGCCACTATGAATGCTTTCAGAGATTGCCCGTAGAAAAAGAAAGACACAGGATCACCTCTCATCAGATGCTAGATTTTTTATCAGAATTTTGAGCGAACTCTACCTGATAGTGACTCTTTTATAAACCTCATGCCCTCATCATTACTTGAAGAATTTGGGCTTGAATAATTAAACCTATTTGGATGATCCCGTAGTTTGTGGATCGATCTATCAGGAAGCCAATGGGTATATTAGAGGACATTATCACGACTGTGCAGGACATGCATTTTCTAGTTGAGTTTTTCATCCTTGATGTGGACTCTCCTACATCATTACTCCATACTCCTATCGTTCCTTTGAACTACCAAAACAGTCGTCTACTACAGGTATGGAAAGATCACATTTCACTACTGCACTGACAAAGTCACCATGTATATGATCACCGAGTTGAAAGCCACATCTGATGAAGGCATGCCATAAGTAGAAGGCTGTGACATTATTGATATCACTAATCAACAAATTTATTTGAATGATATTCTGAAATAGAAAATCCTCTCTTCAAAGGAGGACTTGGAAAGCATAGTCGATCCATGCTCACTTGTCAAATGGGAGATAGATATAGAATCAGAATAACTGATTAGCTTATTTGAAGAGAATTTATGCCATATCAAACAAGAAGAAGTTATTATAGACATGTTCGATACATTTATACAAAAGCCAACAGTAACATAGGTGTACAATACATCATTGAATTCAACATATTATTCACTTACCTATACCATTTCCAAAGTGTCCCTGGAGTAGACTCCACAATTACCTGAACTAAAATATCTCCAATAGGGTTGAAGTACGCTTTCCTTGCATGTGAAGAACATATGTATCATCAACAGCATGCTGATAATGGATTAGGAATCTCGACTTTTCGATGTTCTAGAGAAAAATCGCAAGGCAATTGGTTGGAAAGTATCAGATCTCCAAGGGATAAATTCAATCATATCTATCTTTAAGATGATTGCAACTTGTCCTGAGAATTCCATAGAAGATTGAACCCTAATATTTGGGATGTAGTGATGAAAGAAATCACAAAATGGTGTGAACCATGCTTTATTTATCCCATCTCCGACTCCAAATGGGTGAGGCCCCTGCATGTTGTTCCTAAGAAATCTGAGCTCACTGTTATTAAGAATGACCAAGAAGAGGAGATCTCTACCCAAGTATCGACATCTTGACGCGTGTTTGTTGATTATCGCTGCCTGAATTCGGGTACAAAGGACCACTTCTTGCTTCCATTCATTGATCAAGTGCTTGAAAGAATAGTTGAGAAGGAATTCTTCTATTTCTTAGATGGGTACTCTGGGTACAACCAGCTGGCGATCACTCCTTGAGGACCAAGACAAGAAAACATTCACCTACCCATTTGGTACTTATTCTTTTAGAAGAATTCCCTTTAGACTATGCAATGCCCCTGCCACATTCCAAGGTCCATGTTTCCCCTTTTTGGCAACATGGTCGGGAGCTTTCTCGAAGTTTTCATGGATGATTTCTTAGTCTATGGAGACAATTCCGATTCATGTCTCATGGATAGAGTACTATAGAAGTCCCATGAAGTCAAATTGGTATTATCATGGGAGAGTCACTTCATTGCCACAAAAGGAATTGCTCTAGGTCACACCATTTCCAAGTGAGGCATGGAAGTTGACCCAACCAAGGTGGATATCATTGCTAGACTAGCTCCACCTCGGAATGTCAAAAATGTGAGGTCATTTCTAGAACATATTAGTTTCTATCGCTGATTCATTAAGGACTTCAACAAACTTGCCCGATCTCTCACAGAACTGCTTTGCAAGGAGATCGAGTTTATTATTGATCAAAAGGTTCTCCAATCATTCTATCAGCTGAAAGAGCTAGTCACTTAGGCTCCAATCCTACACCCACCTGATTGGTCTCTACCATTCGAGATCATGATAGATGCAGGCTTCATAGTTGGGGGATATTTTAGGATAAAGAAGAGAGAAATTGCCTTATGCCATTCACCACGTCAATAAAACATTAGTTGAAGCGCAAATAAACTATACAATTATAGAGAAAGAACTATTACCAGTAGTTTTTGCTTTAGAGAACTTCATATCCTATCTTCTGGGATCGAAAGTTATTGTGTTCACTAACCACTCTGCTATTAGATATTTACAGTAGAAGAAGGGTTCCAAATCACGCTTACTCAGATGTATCCTTATCCTCCAGGAATTCGATTTGGAAATCAATGACAAACCTTAGTTCATATCGTACTAGCAGATCACTTATCCAGAATTGAATGCCAAGATACACATCTAAGCAGTGCGTCGATCACAGAAACCTTTCCTCGACTCACAGAAAGGTGTTAGCAAAGGAAAATTGATCTAAACAAGATCCGGGAATTCAGAGACTATGCGTTTGACCAACGTAATGTACAAGGAGAAGGTCAAATGCTGGCACGATAATCATATCAGAAGAAAAATATTCAAACTTGGACAGAAAGTGGGGTTATTCGAAGTGAAGCTGAAGATATTTTCAGGAAAATTAAAGAGTAAATGGACAGGACCCTACATTGTGAAGATCGTACGTGACAACGGAAGTATTTTTATATCAAAATTATCAACTAATGTTTAACCATTCATCGTCACTGTCAGTTGCTAAAGCTGTATTTAGAGCATGACACATTCTTTCCGTTGTCGATTCAATTCAAGTTATTTTGGATGATGAAGAGTTCACAACTGCAAATATCATCGATTGATTATCCTCTTTTCTTGTTTTTTCTTTTCTTCTAATCATTTTTTTTGCAATTTTCCTATTCTTTCATTTTGCTGTGTAGCACTCATCCCATTCATCTATGCTATAATTAGGAAATGTTTCATCTTAAGTATAGGAGGGATGCATGTATTCGGGTATTCATTATTCGTTCTCTCACTTGTCTCTCAATTTTTGCTATTCTATCTATACTTAGGGATATTTATCCTAAGTATATGGGGGACAAGCCGAGCCCATTTGAGTTCGTGAATTTTGATCCTCGATCATCTCTATTTTGTATGCAATCAGCTATACTTAGATTAGTTGATCTTAAGTATAGGGTGGATGACCGACTTCTCAATGTTTTAGTCATTGTAGTATAGACTTTCCTATACTCAGCACAAGTTATGTCTTCTTGTTTCTCTCTGATCACTATGAGAACATGACTCAAGCTAAGTATAGGGGTGTCGTATATACATTGTATATATTTTAGCCATTAATCGTTCTTTTGTATTTTTGAATAACATGTCCAAAATACTATATGGGTAAGGGAATACAATTAGTCAACTATAAAGAATACACTTCAATTATGTATCTATGTGAATATGATTAATAAATTGGTCCAAACTAATTTACAAAATGATTTGAAATGGTCGTAAAAATGTCTTGAAAAATGTTTGAAAAACTTTTGTAAAACATTTTCAAACCTTTATACAAAATATTTTGTAAATATTGTTTGAATAAAATTTTAGAATATTCAGTTTACAAATGATTTAGAAAATGACTGTAAAAATATTTTGAAAAATCTATCCACACTGTTTGAAAAATATTTGCAAAATGATTTTCAAAATTTTCAAACTTTGTAAAGTGTTTATCAAAATTATTTGAAAAAAAATAAGTTTTTAATTATTTGTTAAATTTCAAATGATTTAGAGAACCTTATACATAATTAAAACAATAAAAATTCTTCATCAATATATGAATAATTTTATATATAATAAAAAAATCTATGTAAATAACAAATGACTTGTATAAATTACTCGTGTGAATTCTTCATCCAATTCTTGTAAATATGCATGCAATTATATGTAAATATTTGTACATACGTCTTTTCACTAGCCATTATCAAAATTCCCTAAAAATTTCAAGCTTTTAAAACCCATAAAAAATTGTAAAATGTTTCCAAAATTGCATAAAAATTTGCAAAACCTTTTCAAAAATCTATAAAAAGTCAAAACCAGAAAATTGCTTAAAAAAATATTTCTTCCATTATACATAGCATTTCCATTTTTCAGAATGATCAAGATAATTGAACAAGTCTAATAAAATCTGAAGATTGGAGCTTGTCCAAGAATTTAATCCACTTAATTTCATAGTAACCCATTAAGGACTGGAGTTGACATGCTTTAGATCACCTTTACTTAATTCTTTTCGTCCCGTGAGACTATGTTCATGAGTCAATTCATTATGTCTAACTAGAGCCCTTCATGTCTTCCGTACGACTCTTGAGACAGTGACTTGACTAGAAACTTCGCACTTAATACTTATCTCAACCCAAATGGATTATTGAAAAATCTTGGAATCTAAGTAGGGATGATACTAGGCCGCTTCTTCAGGAGTGCCTCAGGAACTATTCTTGGGGACTGTAGAAACTGGTATTTCAACCCACTTCTTCTGATATCAAGGACATCTAATAATGGAGATTGGGTCGAGACAATGCTTCAAATAAAGAAAGGTATGCTAGCACAAAATTTTCCAAGACTCCAAAACATGGGGAGACCAAAAGATTCTATATCCGTCAGGATAAAACAAGAATGCAGGGCTATGCAATCAAAGAAAATATCCAAACAGAAGCCTACAACAAAAATTCCACAAAAATGTTGAGCTTCTAGAAAAATCCCGCTTCTTGGTGAAGACTCGGTTTCATTGACCGAGATTCACAGGGAAATGAGATTATACTGGTCCATTTCAACTTCTTTTCCCATTCTTCTAGCTTCTCCCTTTTTAATTGTGTACTAGCATGCATTCAAGCTTATAAGGAAATATCCGTCTCCCTAAGGATGAGTATCCAGAGGAGGAGACTTCTTGATAGTTCAACGATTTGTTTAGGAATATCTAGAAAATTCACACACGTAGTACTTGTCATTTCGGGGTTGCAAGAGTATGCGACTTAAAGGATGGTTCGAACCAGACTGTGAGTTAAACCGAATAATAAGATTATGGAACCTAAGGGTTGTTGTGTCACTCTTCCTAACCTCGATGTGGTTCCAACCACACAAAGAATCCAATGTCTTAATTGGGCTCCAAACTTTGATTTTATTAAGACACGTTAAGAGCCAAAAAATATTCCAAGTTCTTTCTTTTTTCTTTTCTTTATTTTCTCTTTCTACACTTATTAGCGTAAGTATTTGCTAGGGACTAGCAAAGGTAAGTATGGCGGTGATGAATCTCCATTGCATCATCTTTATTCTTTCATTTTGTCCTTTAATACCTATCTAAATGCATGTATATATCATTAATTTTTGCAAAATAACACTCAATAAATACTATATAAAATATTGTATTTAATTCTAAAATAAAAGAATAAATGAAAGAAAAGAAAAAGAATGAAGTGTCAAAGACACTGGTTAACCCTAGGCGTCGAGGCCCAGTTATCATGATGACTGGTCAACAAAGAATAAAGTAGGGGGATATAAGGCAACCAAATGTATAGAAAATACCATACAGAAGCGCTGATTTTATAGCTCAATATTAGGCTTTGGTACCTATTTTATTTTCTCATTTTTACACCTCAAGTCAATAAAATTTGGATATGAACATTGTACATAAAAATACAAAGAAAAATATAAACTTTATTTCACTTAAAAATAATACATAATGCACCAGGGACACACAGAACTAAAAGTTGTATGTCTCTCCTCCATACAGACTCAAAATTGACCAAACTCACCTTTATAGTTCATAAAATTTAATTATCTATTTAATGAAGGTGGTTTCATTTATTTTATAGTTGAGATGCAAAAGTTGGCTTTTGGGTCTCTATTATACTATATCCGTGTATACCTCATTCTTTATTTTTTTAGTTTCTTTGTATTTTTATATACTTACAAATATTATTTTAAATACATGTTACTAATAAAAATAAAATAAAAACATGAAAAATGAAACAAAATTAAATGATGTATTAAAATATAAAGGTAAACTAGACATATATAATATCTATACATATTTATCTAAATAAATAAATAAATTCAGAAAAATAAACTAAAAATATGTAAAAGTGTAACTAAGTAAGTTTTAAATTTATAAATTATGTAAATATAAAAATAAAATCCAAAATACAAAATAAAAAAAATAAAATTTACTAAATACAGTTAAAAATACCTATATATAATACATGTAAATATTAGCATCTAATAAATTAGCTTGTAAAAATAAATAAAAATCAGAATAAAATACAACATAAAATTTCAAGCATTTTTCTTATTTTCATTAAAAATTAAATAAATCATTATTAGTTTTAATCTATTTAATAAGGTATTTAATTCTACATATTTTTGGTTGGTCCACGTGGACGAATAAGAAGCCAACGATTTTTGACTGTCTGGTCAACAATCCTTGCCTCGCACCCCCTTTGTCAGAGTCACGTGAAACTCTAGATTTTCTCCTTTTCCACGCCTTCTCCATGCCCTCTTCCTCCTCAAGCCTTCGACCACTATGCAAATTAATCTCCCCTACTCTACCAAGCATGCCATCTCCTCTCTAACTCACCACCTTTGCTTGGGTATAAATCACGTACTCCACCCCCTTTGAAAATTTTATCCCTCTTCCATAGACGTATCCCCATTAGGATCTCTCTATAGAGCCTATACAATGAAGCACGGTGCTCCAGACCTTCTTGATTAGGATAAGGCGGTGGAAGCGATGATCTAGCTTTGTCAATATATATAGGCATTCCATTTATTGTGTACTATCCTATATATACCTAAAAGTAAAAATACCTATATATATCGAATTTGTTCAGATCTTTTAAATATGGATTTAAGCAAACATCAAGATTTCATTGTGGCGTTCCCTACTTGCAATGCGTTGCCTTGCCCGAATGCAATGAAAGTTAGCAAGGGTCACTAATTTGCTGCTCAGATGTAGTTCAAAATTTGCATGGGTCATCGCACGAGGAACTCATGCGAGTAAATAAGATAGTTCCGCTGCATTATCGCTCAGATGCAATCCAAAATTTGTAAGGGTTCTTGCATACTGGACACGTACGAGTAAAGAAGTTAGTCCAAAAGAGGTTGCAAAGGAATTTGCAGATATGTTGTTGGAATATTGGCACTTTGACTAGAAAATCGATGGAGATAGTTGATGTGATGGAAAGAAAAAATATTCAGATATTATGTCTACAAGAGACAAAATGGGTTGGAGAGTAACTAAGGGAGATCGAGAAGAAATGCTTTAAACTTTCGTATTGAGGTAAAGATAAGGGCAGAAATGGTGTTGGAGTGGTTGTTCATACGAATTTGAAAGATTGTGTGGTTGAGGTGCAAAGATCTGAGGATTGGATTATAATGCTAAAAGTGGTGCTTGAAGAAGAAAGTCTGAATATCGTCTCAGTTTATGCAACACAATTTGGTCTAGATGATAGGAATAAACATGATTTTTGGGAGGATTTGTATAAGATTATGCAAGGAATCCCTCAAATAGAGATGATTTGCCTTGATGGAGATCTTAATGTACATGTGGGAAAGGATACTTCAGAGTATGATAGTATTCATGGAGGACATGGCTTTGGGTATATAAATGAAGAGGGAAAGTCTTTCTGGATTTTGTAACACCTTATGATCTTTTCATTGCAAATACACTATTTAAGAAGAGGGATGAGAACTTAATTACTTATAAGAGTGGCTGGACTAGAACACATATATACTACTTTGCGTTGATAAGAAGAGATCGGTTGTGTTGCGAAAACTATAAAGTAATCTCAGGAGAGAGCCTAACTTAGTCATGGATGTGCAAATAAAAGGACTGAAGAGAGTTTCCAAGGTCACTAGAACTAGACGATGGAATCTTCAATTGAAGCAATCAAGCTTCAAGGAGAAGGTTTTAGAAGACTTATCTTGGGATTGTAACGGAAGTGGTAATGAGATGTGGGAGGTGGTAGCATCTTGTATCCGAAGGGTAGCCAATGAGAAGCTAGGCAAGTCAAATAGAGGAATTACAGGCCAAAAGGAGACTTGGTGTTAGAGTGGATGGGTGCAAGAGAAACTCAAAATTAAAAAAGCTTGCTTTAAAGCTATGTATAAGTATAGAATATATGATACTATTACAAACTACAAAATAGATAAGAAGGAAGCAAAGATGGCGGTAAGAGAAGTTAAGTCAAAAGCTTATGAAGTTTTGTATAAAAATCTCGATTCTAAGGAGGGTTAGAAGGATATATTCAGGCTAGATAAAGCAAGAGAAAGAAAGACTAAAGATCTTTCTCAAGTGAGATGCATTAAGGATGAGGAAGGTCACATTCTTGTTACTCAGAAGGATATAGAGACTAGATGGAAGAAATACTTCCATAACCTTATACTGGGGACGGAAATAGAGAGAACACTTTGGAAAATTTAACTAGCACTGAAAGTTACTTAATCGTGCAAGCTACAAACGAATACAAAGGAAGGAAGTAGAGGAGGTTTTGAAGGTTATGAGACATGGGAAAGGTGTAGGACTTGATGACAATCCTGTAGAAGTTTGGATAGTTTTAGATGAGTGTGGTTTGACTTGGCTTACAAATCTATTTAGTCTTATTTAGCGAAGCAAGAAAATACTTGAAGAATGGAGGAGACGCATCATGGGGCCACTTTATAAGAAAAAAGGAGCATTCAAAATTGTTCAAACTACAGAGGTATCAGGTTGATGAGTCACACTTTGAAAATCTAGGAACATGTTATCAAAAGAAGGTTGGGGTAAGTTTCCAAAGTAAAAGAAAACTACTTTGGATTCTTGCTAGGTCGCTCAACTGTTGAATCCATCCACTTGTTGAGTTACAAAGCTAAAAGGAAGAATCTCCATATGATTTTTATTGATTTCGAGAAGGCTTATGATTCTGTCCCATGGGAGATATTGCGAAGAGTTTTGAAGAACAAACAAGTACCTATCCTATACATTAACCTCATAGAGGATATGTATGATAGGGCTTCATCTTGTGTTGGGAATAATTACTATTTTGACATTAACACTGGTTTGCATCATGGTTCAAGTTTGAGTCCATTCCTTTTTACTTTGATTATGGATGAGTTGACAAGTCACATTCAAGATGAGATACCCTGATGCATGTTATTCAATGATGATATTGTGTTCATCGATGAGACTAGAGATCGAATAAATGAGAAGCTTGAGGTCTAGAGACATGCTTTGGAGACTAAAGGATTTCGTATAAGTAGGGTTAAGATTGAATATATGGAGTGTACTTTGATGGAAGCAATGGTGAAGGAACCACTGTTAAGATGGGTGATGATAAAATTTAGAAGAGAGTTTCTTTTAGATACTTGGGATCTATTTTGCGACATGATGAAGAAATTGATGTAGATGTTACAAATAGAATAAATGCAGATTGGCTAAAGTGTAGAGGAGCTGACTAAAAGTATAAGAAAATTCTTTTAAAAATAAAAGGGAAAGTTTTACAAAGCAGCTGTGAGACATGCTATGCTCTATGGATCTGAATGTTGTCTTGTGAACCATAGACATGTACAGAGAATGGAAGTAGCAGAAATGAAAATGCTAAGGTGGATGAGTGGACACACACACACACACGTAAAGATAAAGTAAATGAAAATGGGTGTAACTTCGATCGAGAATAATATGCGAGAAAATTTCTTAAGGTGGTATGGCCATGTGCAAATGAGATCAGTTGATGCACCGGTAAAGAGATGTGAGTTTTGGAATGTCGAATCGGCTAAAAGAGGGCATGGAAGGCCTATGAAGTGTTAGAATGAGACTATACGAAGGGATCTTAGTTTTTTCGATCTATGTCAGAGAATGACCCAAGATAGATCTGAATGGAGGCAAAAAATCCATGTACCTGACCCGACTTAAAGTGGTAAAAGGCTTTGTTGTTGTTGAATCGATAGGAGCTCCAAGCTCTAGCCCAAATCCACCTGTTCCTCGACTACTCTGACCTTGATTCCACCCCATTTTCAAACCTCATCACCTTCTCCTTGAAATACATCATTTATCACCCTCAAATCCACAAGAATCAAGGTTCACCTAAGCTCTTCCCTCCACCCTCGCTGGAGCTTCCTCATTCTACTCATCCACTAGCATAACTTTAGTAGTGGGACGATGAGATAACCCTCGATCCCCTTGTCCTCTTTGTTCTTGTGTTGGGTTTTGAAGACTCATTTGGAGATGAGTCCAAGTCCAAGTCAAAACTCCAAGCGGCCCGAACATCCATGCCCCTTTAATGGGGCCCGTATTTTTTGAAGGTACCTACGGAAGCGGAGAGCTTCCAGGAAGCTTTTGAGGCCATCACAGAAGGAAGAGGAGGCATGAGGATGTCAGAATCCACGATCAAAGTTCCGGGAAGAAGACCTTCTTCCATGTTCTTCTTTATCTCATCAAAGTCTACTGATCGAGGCCCCATTCTAGGTTCTATCCCCATTGTCCAATCAAGGATCGAAATAGTACAACGTACTTGCCATTAGATCAGCCACGTGGCACATGAAAGAGCAATCGATCCATGCCATTTATGGGGTAATTTGCATAGGACCTCCTCTGATTTTTGTATTTGTAAGTTAGTATTGTAAATATTAAGTGTAAACTTTTATGTAAAAAATGCATTGGATACCCACATCTTATTGGATAGTACGTTTAAGTCCATGCTAGCTCACCTCATGTGGCAGCCCACCTCAAATTGCAAGGAAGCCCTCCCGTCTTCTTATATTTTGTATTAGTTTTAAATTTGTAATATTAGTGTTAAACTTTTGGGTATTTTTCACAGAACACCTCAAATTTTTTTTATTATTATTATAAACATACCCTTATGAGCAGTGTAATTATTTATTTGCTTTTTGATTTTTATTAAATAGCTCATGTGCTCTTTAAATTTTGGAAAAATTATGGAATACGCTTTAAATGATGTTGATGCACACCCATATTTTTATTTATCATTTTATTCATTTCCTAGTTATTAGAAATAGATCAGGAGCTATTTATTCCCTATTTGTGTAGAAAATACAAAAAATATAAAACTAAATCTAAAAATTCAAAAAGTTAAAGTATACTTATTGCTATATTATAACTCCAAACCAAAAATCACAAGACAATATAAATTATTTACCTTAAAAGTGAAAAACTCAAAAAACACTATAAAAATCAATACAAATTACATGAAAACCTAAAAAAATAGTTTCCTATTCCTTTTTTTATTTATATCATATACTACATATTAAATGTAATTTTTGGAACTTTTAGACGTATTATCTATTTTTAAACCCGAAGCAAGCCAACCTATTTATCTCATTCCTTGTTTTGTTTATTTAAATCTATTAAAAAATACATAAAAAATAGCAAAAATTATTAAAAAATCACAAAAATAGAGAAATTCTAAAAATACAAAACGTTTTATTTGGTTCATTTTGAGTATATATAACTATATTGATAAATATACATTTTTATATAGACTATTTAAGCTTTATATTTCTTATATAATAATCATCATCATCATCATCATCATCATTAATTATAACTACCATATATATAAAACTCTTAAAAAAAGACGCTTCTTATATATATATTTCCTATAATTTACATTTTTATTTATTATATATATAATATAAAGTATTTATAATATGCATATTATTATAAGAGAAAAGGGATGCTACACCCAGGGGTGTAGGTAATTACTTACACTCGGCTCTTTTTTTCAATATTTTTTGATTTTTTTTGAAATGAAACTTTTGGGGAATTAGATCACTATATATCACGATGGTGTCATTCCAAATTCAACTTAATTCAAGACTTCTATCATCTCCATCAAGACTTCCAAATTATAACGGTTTCATAATTAATGAAATTGACCCGTTCTAGATGAACAAATTAGGAATGATTGTTTAGCATGAAACTTGAAACACATATTCCTCTCAATATTTTAAGAAAATCCTCCTATGGCATCCTTCAAAAAAATCAAAAAATAATGAGAAAAAATGTCAAGTGTACCTATACCCCTAGGTGTAGACTCCCAGCTCCCTTACTATATATATATATATATATACTTATTATATCCTTAGCTATGATGAAGACAAGGAATGCAGAGTTATTAGATAGTGCATATATCTTACATCGATGGACAAGAAATATAAAAAAATCATGAAATTATCCTTTATGCAACATGCATGAACAACAAGAGAGAGATGTCATTGAACAGATTATGTTCAGAACCTGTTGCAGGTTCTGTTGGTGATTTCCTCCATTTTTTCACTCATGCAAAGAAAACTCCAAAGGCTTGTTGCTGGGATTCAAAGGATGAATTCCTCTAACGAGAACAAGCAAGTGGATAATTATAATGCTTCTTAGCCACCATCTAATGCTAATCAGTTAATCATCCGTGAACCAAACACAAATAGAACCAAAGGAAGTGGTTGTGGAGGCAGAACAAAGGGAAGTGGCAATAAGCAAAGATTTGAGTGAACTCAGGAAGAACAAAAGCAAACATTGCAAATAATGTCTGAAATTTAATTGAAATTTAATGTTGGTCATGATTCTCGTAACTGCACATCAAATAAAGAAGCAAATTCAGAAAGGTGACTTACTTTCATGTTCTTTAAGATGAATTTGCTTTTTTTACCTCCGTTCCCTTACCTATTTCATACTCCTTCATATTCGACAAACGTTAACATTACTCATGGTTCGACTTTATTTCAGCGGGTTTTCGCATAGTTCTCAGCATCAACATGCGTGAGTTTCTGTTTATGGTCCAACGTTCAATTCCAAAGATATTCTTGAGTGGTGCACCTTTCCTCTTCTATTTCTCTTTAACTATATGAATTTCATTTCTGTTTCAGTTTCTAATAAATCATCTGCAGGTGTTTCGATTACGAATTGCGCAACAGGTCACCCGCATTTATCTGAGGGAAGTTCTGTTTCTTTTCCATCCAAGCGTGAAGCGCAGTAGATAACGTCTTCAATGTTTATTTACAATCATATCACGCAGTCCCTTTAATTAAAATTCTTGTATTAGAAACTCATGCATTTCTCCATTTCTTCCTTCTTTTTATTCGTTTACGTTGCATTAATATTTCTTCATATTTTTCAATTCATTTCTTAAGTTATTTTATTACGGTTTAATGTAAGTGGCTTCCTTTTTTTATTTCCAATATCTTGTCAAGTTCGCAGTTCCTTTTAGTAAATTTAAGTTTCGCTTCAGTTCTTTTGTTTGATGGTTAATGTTATATTCTTTGATCAGCAATGTGTAAATCCATTCATGTTTTTTATTTCCAATATCTTGTCAAGTTCGCAGTTCCTTTTAATAAATCCATTCATGTTTTTTGCGAATATTTGTAAATTTACAAATGATCAACTCAACGTAAGTATTATCATTTAATTAATCTTCCTACATATATCATCTTATACAACATGCTCATGAATCTAAATAAAGCTTGACCTGTGGTCTTTTACCATTGTCACAGTAAACATTCACCAGTACAACTTCATTTTTTTTATTGTTTACTCAGCACTACACAATTCCTCTACACAGCACTTTAAATCCAAACACGTTCATATAATAATTATGTTCTTAGCTGCTCATTAAATATATATCCCAAGTTTATTCTGATGTGTGTACGAAGGATGAATAATGATACAACAAGTCAATAAAAAACATGAATTTAGTACATGTCCTAAAATGTTAACAATAAAAGTAGCGAAGTATACATATAGAGTTTGACAAAAATAAGTGCAGAAACTTCCCAGACTTGTGCGTAAAAAAACTAGGCACAAAAACTTTCCAACATAAACTTATGTGCTACCATGTTTATCTCTGAACGACAATCATCACATTTGAGTTGTGTTTTCCATTCTCCCACAAGGTAGAAGTCTCTATGCTATCTTTGCCTGGAAGTGTTGAATGTTGTTGTGGCAAAAATTTGTTGCTTCCCTTTGCACAAGTACTTGACCATCTTCATGACATATATTCCTAATGATAAGGATTTGATCTACCGGTTTAACAAGTTAAAGCGACAATCGTTGTAGTGACCAAATCCTCAATCCAACCAACAATTAACCGACAAATACATAGATAAATAAATTAAATGTGAATGTGAGCTAAAATTTATTATAACTCTAAAGATGTCTATAGGTGTAAGTGTGTAGAGTGTCAGATCACAAAGAGAAACAGTAGGGTAATTACTTATTTTTAATTATTTCCAATTAATAATAATTATTTTACATTTTTTAGCTTTTTCTTATTTGTCATGTGGGTTTTTAATTATATTTAATAGATTTTACATTGTTTTATGTTTTTTTATTTTTAATTTTTAATTTTGTATTTTCTTTTAAATTTTGCAAAATTTTAATTTCTTTTTTATTTTTAAGATACGATATATATTTTTATATGTTAATATAGATATTATATATTATAAATAATATATGGTATATATGTAGAATATAGGTTAATATATTTTTAAATAAATAAATATAATACAATTATAGAAAATCAAATGTTTTTGTAATTGTTATATTATACTATGATTTTGGTAATTTTTAGGTAATTTTTCTAATTATGGATTTTTAAGTGACTATATATACAAAACAACGGACTGATTAAATATCCAAGATTATTTTGTGTTTAATATATATATATATATTGAAAACTTACTCAAAAAACATTTTTAGTAGATAATATATATAATAACAAAAATTCATAAATATAAAGATATATTTTGATGTTTTAGGTAATTGTTTTGCTAAGTTTTATAATTTTTCTAGGGTTTTGTGATTTTTAGGTTTTATATTTATGTTTTTAGTGATTTGTTGGGTACATGGAAGATAATACTATAATATAGATGTAAATACACATGAGGCGGAAGGACTATTTTTTAAGTACACTAATGTTCAGGGTCCAACATGCAATTTGTCCTATTTATTTTACACCGATAGTGATATTTACAGGACTAAACATAAATACAAAAAGAGCGCATATGTAAGGTGCAATATACCCAGGCGGTACATGGGGGAGGCGAGGTGCGATCAGGCGATTGAGGTTGCACCACGTGCCTTCACTTAGGGATGGATGGCTATGGGGTGAGCTTCATTTCACTTTTAAATGGAGTGCCCAGAATATATCTGGGTGTCCTGCTCGATCAGACGATGATGGAGCAAGGATGAAGAACACAGAAGAGCAGCTTCCCTATCTTCCTCTGATCTTCAATTCTTCATAGCTCCGACTACCTCCAGCCCTTCTAAGAAGCTCCTCTCCTTCATGGGGTCACTCCACGGCTGCATGGGCTTTCAAATGGGATCCAGACCTTGTTGATCAAGGTTGGGAGGTCATGTTTCTCATGCGACATGGTATTTGATTTCTTCAACCAAATCAAACTCCAAGTGATTCGTTGGACCCTTCTCCCTATACAAAATAATCACAGGGCTCAAGGGCTTTCTCCTCGAACCAATAATAAAGCTGATAGAGCAAAAATGGCAATGGGTGACAGATCTTTGATGGGTGGTGGAGTCGAGATCTGGTTGACCTAATCCTTGTAGGATCGGGGAGGAAGAGGTGGAGCAGATAATGAAGAACTGATGAGGAATATGGGGAGATGATTTGTGGGTCAAAATGAGGTCTGGTACATGAGGAGAACAGTGGCCGGAGTATTAGCTCCGAGGAACTACAAATGGATTGATCTACACTAAAGCAAAATAAATTAAGCCAAACTAATGATCAGACTATACTAGGAATTAAACACAATCTAAAACGCTAATTAAAATAGCTCAAACCTGACCTAAGAGTAGAGAGTAGACGACCACGTCGGATGCGTGCTCGACGGTGGTGGATCAGTTCTTCCCAACCACCTTTCTCCATGCTGACACCAGGAGGGTGAAGCTACTGTCACCGACTCGCTCGCTCAGATCTGGATTGGGGTTATATGGACTGAAGAAGGGATCAAAATGCAAAAAGGATATGGGGGATTTTGTTTATATGCATGGAAGGTGGTAATCTCATGACCGAGAATGCGTGAAGGAGAAGATGAGTTGGTGAATCCTATTGGCAACGTGTGGAAGAGGGTTGAGGGGTGTTCAGAAAGGTGATGGTCTCAAGGGAGATGTACTCATGAAGGAAGAGTGGAAAATGGGAGAAGAGAGGCAGGTTGGTGTGTTCTAACATAGTCATAAGGTAGGTCAGACATATGATCGGATGGTCCATATGTGCTGAGATTGCATGGGTCCACATAGGACTAGATGAGACAAAACAAAAAATAAAACCTTTATTAATTTAATATTAAATAATAATTGATTTTACTAACTAAAACTTAAACACGAAAAATATTTATTATTTTTCAAACTAATTTATAATATTTATATTTAATTTTACAACAATATTTATTAGGATTCATTTTTACAAGTATATTTAAAGGTATATGCACCTATATTTTACATATTATATTTTTATTTTGTATTTTAATAATTATTCTTATATTTACATGATGTATATATAACATTTTTAAATACATATTTACATGATTTTATTATATTTTTATAATTATATATATGTAAAAGTAAATACTTGTATATTTTAATGTATTATTTATTTTAAGTGTATTTTAATTGTTTTATTTTGTTCTTTTTTATTTTTAACGTGTTTTAAATAGTATATATAATTATTTATAAATATAAGAAGACTAAAAACACAAATAATAAAATATATTAATATTATATACAAATACATAGTAAAATAGTTCTTTTGAAAGCTGGCTTTTGTATCTTAACCCCATTTCAATGAAAATACCTTCATTAGATATATAACTTAATGTGAAATATAATGGAGGAGAGTTTGGTTCAATTTGAGTTCATATGGAGGACATATTGATATGTGATATTTAGTTTGCAACTTTTTCATTTGTATATACAAGTTATACTGTGCTTTATTTTTATAAGTTATTATTTTTATAATTTCTATATATTAGTATGACACATTTCATGTTGAAAACTTTATTATTTGAGGTGTGTATAAGTGTAAATAAAATAGTGTAAATATAAATATATATTATAGAATTAGAGTTTTATGTTCAATATTTGGCCCTTATCTCCCCCTACTTTATTCCTTGTAATGTTTGGGATAATTTAGTATATTCTATACTTCATTCATTTTTCTATTCTTTTAATTATTCTTTAATTTTGGATTTAAATACAAGTATTTATGCATTAATTACAAATTGACAGTGAATGTTAATTTGTACAAGTTAGCTATATTTATTGGTGTTTTGATAGGTATTTAAAGATAAAATGGAAGAATAAAGGCATGTGAATGGCTATTTATCATCCCCCTATACTTACCTTTGCTAGTCCATATAAACCACTTATTGGAATAATAAGTGATGCAAAAAGAAAATAAAGAAAAGGAAAACAAAGAACTTATAATGATTATGATTTGTAAACTTATCTTCACAAAATAAAAGTTTGGAGCTTTGTGAAGACCTTTGGATTATTAATTTGCTCGAAACCTTATTGGGAATAGGATATAAAACTGAACAGCCCTCAAGTTCCACAATACTCTATTCAGGTCGCCTCAATAGCCAAGTCAAAATTAGTCCTTTTTGTACACATACTCTTACGACTATGAGTCTCACTTGTACAATGTATTTGAATTTACCTCTTATCATCATAAATAATAAGAAACAACCTCCCTCGGCAAGATAAACCTAATTCCCCAATCTAGATACTCTTTCCTCGAGGACCGAGGTATTTCCTTCTAAGTTCAAGTACAATCGGCTCAAGAAGAGGGGGTAGAGAAGAATAATGTATTTTGACCAGTGTGGTCACATATCTTATGGATCTTGACTAGTGTTGCCAAGTCTCTAGCTGCAGGCAACCTTGATGTCTTTGACTTTGAAATATAATGCCTTTCTTATTTGATACGTACTCCAACATGATTGAAATTTGGTTGACTTTTTTCCCATCTATTCTTTTGGATTTTATTTCATACACACATTTTTTGAACACTATATACAACAACATTATACGTAAGGAATTTTTCTTCTTGAACTGGTAGACTATCCCTTATTTGAAGCTTTCTTGCAACCCACAACATCTTGTCTTTAGACGTCCATGCCACTAGATTGGGTTGGGGGACACTGGCTGCAAATTGAGGCGACGTATGTTTCCACACGTGTGCTTATCAAGACAATTAATCCTACCCTCACCACCTTTAAATGTAGAGTTCCTGTCCAAGTTGGGTCATTATCAACAAGAGTCATTTGTGCACTTCGAAATACTCTACTTAGGCTTGTCTAGATGACATGTGAACATAGTAATGTAGACTCAAAGAATTAAGTCTCATTGACCTAAAAAGTCTTAATTCTAGTTTCTACATGGTTCATGTGAAATTAAGTGGATTAAGGTATAGACCAAGCTCCAATCTTTAGATTTTATTTTGACTAGTTCAGTTTTCAAAATCATTCTAAAAAATACTTATGCAATGCATAAAATATTTTTATGAAAATAATTTTTCTGGTTTTGAACCTTTTATGGGAGTTTCTAATAAGTTTTGCAAATTTTTTTATGGAATTTGAAAATTTTCAAAATTTTTGAATGACGATAGTGAATTGAATATATTCACAAGTATTCACAAAGGTATATGCACCTATATTCTGCATATTATATTTTTATTTTGTATTTTAATAATTATTCTTATATTTACATGATGTATATATTTATAACATTTTTAAATATATATTCACATAATTTTATTATATTTTTATAATTATATTGATATGTATAAATAAATACTTGTGTATTTTAATGTATTATTTATTTTAAGTGTACTTTAATGGTTTTATTTTGTGTTTTTTATTTTAGCATGTTTTAAATAATATATACAATTATTTATAAATATAAGGAGACTAAAAACACAAAGAATAAAATATATTAATATTATATATAAATACATAGTACAATAACACTTCTGAAAGCTGGCTTTTGTATCTTAACCCTGTTTCAATGAAAATACCTTCATTAGATATATAACTTAATGTGAAATACAATGGAGGAGATTTTGGTTCAATTTGAGTTTATATGGAGGATATATTGATCCATGATATTTAGTTTGCGACTTTTTCATTTGTATGTACAAGTTGTACTGTCTTTATTTTTATTAGTTATTATTTTTATAATTTTTTATACATTATTACGACACATTTCATGTTGAAAATTTTATTATTTGAGGTGTTTATAAGTGTAAATAAAATAGTGTAAGTATAAATATATATTATAGAATTAAGATTTATGTGCAATATTTGACCCTTATCTCCCCCTACTTTATTCCTTGTCGACTAAGTCAATATTGACCTGATCTCAATGTTTAGGATCATTAAGTATATGCGGTACTTCATTCATTTTTCTATTCTTTTATTTAATCTTTAATTTTGGATTTAAATACAAGTATTTATGTGTTAATTACAAATGGATAGTGAATGTTAATTTGTACAAGTTAGCTATATTTATTGGTGGTTTGATAGGTATTCAAAGATAAAATGGAAGAATAAAGGCAGGTGAATGATTATTTGTCATCCCCTATACTTACCTTTGCTAGTCCATATCAACCACTTATTGGAAGAATAAGTGATGCAAAAAAGAATAAAAGAAAAGGAAAATAAAGAACTTATAATGATTATGATTTGTAAACTTATCTTCACAAAATAAAACTTTGGAGCTTTGTTAAGACCTTTAGATTATTAGTGTGTTTGAAACCTTATTGGAAATATGATATAAAACTCAACAGCCCTCAAGTTCCACAATACTCTATTCAGGTCGCCTCAATAGCCAGGTCAAAATTACTCTTTTTTGTACACAAACTCTTATGACTATGAGTCTCACTTGTACATTGTATTTGAATTACCTCTTCTCATCATAAATAACAAGAAACAACCACCCTCAGCAAGATAAACCTAATTCCTCAATCTAGCTATTCTTCCTTGAGGATCGAGGTATTTCCTTCTAAGTTCAAGTACAATCGGCTCAAGAAGAGGGGGTAGAGAAGAATAATGTATTTTGACCAGTGTGGTCACATATCTTATGGATCTTGACTAGTGTAGCCAAGTCTCCAGCTGCAGGCAACCTTGATGTCTTTGACTTTGAAATATAATGCCATTCTTATTTGATACATACTTCGATAGGATTGAGATTTGCTTGACTTTTTTCCCATCTATTGTTTTGGATTTTATTTCATACATACATTTTTAACACTATATACGACAACATTTTACGTAAGGAATTTTTCTTCTTGAACAGGTAGGCTATCCCTCTTTTAAAGCTTTATTGCAACCCACAATGTCTTGTCTTTAGACGTCCATGCCACTAGATTGGGTTGGAGGACACTGGCTGCAAATTGAGGCAACTTATGTTTCCACACGTGTGCTTCTCAAGCCAAAGAATCCTACCCTCACCACCTTGTTAGAGTTGAGTTAAATGCGGAGTTCTTGTCCAAGTTGGGTCATTATCAACAAGAGTCATTTGTGCGCTTCGAAATACTCTACTCAGACTGGTTTAGATGACATGTGAACATAGTAATGTAGACTCAAAGAATTAAGTCTCATTGATCTAAAAAGTCTTAATTCCTGTTTCTATATGGTTCATGTGAATTTAATTGGATTAAGGTATAGATCAAACTCCAATCTTTAGATTTTATTTAGAGTAGTTCAGTTGTCAAAATCATTTTGGAAAATACTTATGCAATGCATAAAATATTTTTATGAGAATAATTTCCTGGTTTTGAACTTTTTATGGGGGTTTTCAATAAGTTTTGCAATTTTGTATGGAATTTTGAAAATTTTCAAAATTTTAGGGATTTTTGAAGGGCGATAGTGAATTAGATATATTCACAAGTATTCACAAAGATTTTATATATATAAACAAAGAATTTCACAAGTTACATACATCATTTTTTACAAGTTTATAACAAATTTGATACACGTTTGTACATATTTTTAGCAAATGTTTTTATTTGCAGAACTATTACAAGGATATTATCTATAGAGTTTTCAAAATAATTTGATAATATTTTTGCAAACATTTGTCAAACATATTAAAAACTTATTTTTTAAATAATTTTACAAAGATTTTTTCAAAATGTTCAACAACAATTTTTACAAACTTTTTACAAACATTTATAAAGGAATATTTTTCAAAGGTTTGAAAAAAATTTATAAAGATTTTTTAAGATTTTGCAAAACATTTTACAACCATTTTCCAAATTATTTGCAAAACATTTTCAATCCAATTTTTACAAACAATTTTTCAAAAATTTACACATACTTATAAGTGTTTCTTTATTATATTGATTGTAACTACTTAGCCAATATAGTATATCCATACTATTGAAAATACACACAATACGAGTTATGGCTAACATATATATGCAATATATACAGCTCCCAATACTTAGCTCGAATAATGTCCTCATAGTGATCGATGAGCAAAAGGAAGACATAATTCATGCTACGTATAGAAAAGTCTATACTGCAACGACTGAAATAAAAGAATAAGAAGTCGGTCGTCCCCCTTATACTAAGGATCAACTAATCCTAAGTATATAAGATTGTACATAAAGCATGTATAATCGAGTGTTATAATTTACAATGAATCAATGACTCGACTTGTCTCCCCCTTACACTTAGGGTGAAATATCCTTAAGCATAGAAAAAATTATCAACAAGTTAGGTTACATGAGAGAACAAGAAAGGACGAACCCAATGCACTCACCCCCCATACATAGGATCTGGTCATCCTAAGTATAACACAAATGAATGGGATGGATGAAATAATGGAAGAATGAAAGAATTGAAAAAGAATGAAAAAGAATGAAAAAGAAAGAATTAATCAAAATTGTTTTTTGTATAGCATTGTATGAATCTTCAAATGCTGCGACTAGGAGATCTTCGAAAATACCAAATTTATCGAATCAGCAACGGATAGGAATGTATCATGCTGTAGATATGGCTTTAGAAATTGTGCATTGACCACAAATGGTTGTGTGTCAGATGACAACTCAAATATCAATATGATTCTATTATCACACATAGTTCTGACTAAGCTGGCAATCCTTTATCTATTGGGATAATATCCAACCAACCTCTTGATGCAGGTACTCTGCATAGGAATAGAGATTCAGAGGTGTTAGATAAGTTAGTTGAAAGAGTTGACTTAATGAGGTTGAGATAACCAAAGACCTGTCTCGTATGCTCTATCATGACATAGGCATGTATACTCTGACCGGAGACAAATGTGTTACTATAGGTCTGAATATGTACATTTGGCAGTCCGATAGCTTGATGGCCTAATCAAGGGCTATACACTAGCGCATTCATACAAGGGCATATGAGTAATACAATCTCTCAAAGGAATCATACTAGTTTTTTTACTGAACCGGAAGACACGAGCTTACTCATGAGACATTGGGATCAAATACAAAATCTTTTTACAAACAATTTTTCAAAGGTTTGTACAAAAATATTTTTTAAAAAAACTTTTACAAATAATTTTTACAAGCATTTTATAAAAAAAATTTAAATTTTTTTTACAATTTTTTTACAAACAATTTTTGCAAACAATTTTACAAAAGACTTTTGCAAATCATTTTATAAATAATTTTTCAGAACATTTTTAATAGAATATTAATAAAAGTATGAGTTATGGCCAAAGTATATATAATATATACGAAATGACACTATACTTAGCTCGAACTATGTCCTCATAGTGACCAAAGAGCTACAAAGGAAGACATAACTCATGCTAAATATAGAAAAGTGAAAAGAATCCAATACAACAATGACTCAAAGAATAGATGAAAAGAATAGAAGTTGGCGACCTCCCCTATATTTAGGATCAAATAATCCTAAGTATAGAAGACTGTACAAGTGGGGAAGACCAAGGGAAAGAATGAACAACTTAATGACCCGACTTGTCCTCCTCTATACTTAGGGTAACAAATCCCTAATATAGAAAAAGAATATCAACAAAGTTGAAGGATATGCAAGAGAATCGTAGAAATAAAAGAAAATCACCAAGTAGTTGGAGCTATTGGTGTTCACCATCAACTCATTACAATCGGCGACACCATCACCAGAGATTCCTGCTGAGAAGAAAGATTAACCATTACCTCCACAATAGCCTCAGCACTATCCGCAATAGCTAGCTATCTAGCACATATTCTATGTGCATGCACCAGAATAGGCCCCACTGGAGCAACAAGTGATTGTCTACCATTCGGACTACTTATCATCATTTGATCCAACATTCCCGTCACCACCCTTGATCCAAGAAGTCGACAATGTATAGAGCAATGATGCACAACTAACCCGTCTTGTAGAACAACCCCATGGCCAGTCGCCAGCCAACCGATCGTACCACCAACCTCTGGGTTGTCACTTTGCATAGTCCTCCCAGCCTCAGCCTCAGTATCAGCTGAAGGATATGGTTAGATCCTTAAGCGCATCACGGAAGCGTGAGCGTCATATCGAATACGACAAGGAGCGACTAGTCGGACTAGTTGCTCGATGCAGCGGAATTTAAAAAAATTTTATACGACGAAACCACATGATCCAAGAACACTTCTCGGATCGTTTTGTCTAAACCACAAACGAGTAATAGGATTACCTCTTGAAGCGTGGTTGCGATCGAGTCTCTAAACGAAGAGACCTCCTGTCTCAAGTCCGATCCGACGGAGGAGACGCTTGCGAGCGCGGGGATGAACCGCGGGCTTCTCGCAATCCATGTTGATGATCCAAGCGGCGGATCTCCTGATCTCGACACACGAGATCCGTCGTCTTCTTCACGAGCGAGGCGCATCGAAGGAGACAGAGATCCACGAGCAGACGATCGGACATCATAACGAAGATGCTACGGCGATGGAGAACCTCTCCATGGCATCCATGGTGGACGACCATGAGAGGGAGAGATAGGGCTGATGTCTAGAGAGAAAGAGAGAGAGATATGCTTCTCAAGCATTATGTTAAAGAGAGAGCATGGGTATGCCTCTCTATTTATAGGGTTTTGGGATCCATGGATCTCAATCCACGGGACATATAAAATCAATGGATGAGATTGATTTATGTCAATCCAATGGTCAAGATTGTTGTTGGTAAAACCAACAAATTTAGGTTAAAATATATTTGACAAAATCAAATATAAATTAGTTCTAAATCAAACCAATAAATAAGGAGAGAATGTGCATGGAGATTTCATCTCCATGCACCTTCCATGTGGACGGCCACACATTCCTATTAGGAATGATGTGCCGCCCACTCTTTCCATGAGGAGAGCAATCTCATGGAAATCCATGAGATTGCATATCTCCTTGAAAATCTCCTTTATTTATTTCCAACAACTTTTGTTGGCTTTTTATTCTTCAAAAATAATTCACAATTATATTTGAGAATATTGCAATCTTGCCATGAAAAAATTGTGAATCAAATTCACAACCCAAAACAACATATAATTTACATTGTCAATTAATTACATAATGTGTATCCAATACACATAATAATTAATCAACATATATAAGTTATAATTAGCTTTCTCTAATACATTATAAATCACATTTATAATATATTATGAATAATTGGATATTCCTATCCACATTATTCTTATCCATGATAATTAAATCATATTTAATCATCTTGGATCTCTTTATCTCATGTGTTCAAACAATATGAATCACATTCACATTATTCACATCTTCGATAATTAAATCATATTCAATTATCTTAGATAACTCTCTTTATAATATGAATCAAATTCATATTAATCCTGATAATTAAATCACATTTAATTATCCATTTTCTCAATGCTCGGATACATTTTATCAACAATGAAATTATCCTGAACCCATTCAAGGATAATGCGCTTTCTCCGTGAATACTTGGAGATATGGACATGGTGATTGTATTGTTCCACGTACAGTGACTTGGATATTGAGATCACATCTCAAATCCAAATCTCGGGCCTCCCATAGATGCTTGATTAAATCAAGACCGTAAATCTAATCTTCATTGGATCTGAATCACATTCAGATCAATGTCCAATATTTGGACTAAGATTAGGTTACTTGTCTACTGAGAGGAGTCACTAAAATCCACACCCGTTTCATCACTCCCTAGGAATGGAAGCGTCATGGTTATACAATCGTTTATTATCACATCACCCTCAGGTATTCCTAATACCTGTACATCTTGCATACTGGAAGACTCAGAATAAATCCGAAGTATTAGGTCAACTTTACACTGTCTACTTCAGGGTTTTATCAGTAAGTTTCTCATTCGATCATTGGGAATCAATATCAATCATATACTTTCCAAAAGCATATATCATACCTTGGTCTTGATCATTTACTTTCCAAAAGTATATATCAAACCTACAAATTCAGTCAAGCTTCCAAAGCGAGACGACCATGCGCATGGAATTTGATTCTTCCCAATATCTCATGAGTGAGCTCATGTCTTCTGGTTCAGTAACTGAACCTGTATGATCCCTTTGAGAGATCGTATTACTCATATGCCCTTATATGCACACCAGCGCGCCGATGTATAGACCTTGATTAGGTCATCAACCTATTGGTCTGCCAAATGTACATACTCAGACATATAGTAACACATCTATCTCTGGTCAGAGGATGTGTGCCTATATCATGACAACATACGATATAGGACTTTGGTTATCTCGATCTCGTTAAGTCAACTCTTTGACCTAACTCATCTGACACCTCCGAATCTCTATTCCTATGCAGAGGACCTACATCAAGAGGTTGGTCAGATATCAGCCTAACTGAGATAGGATTGCCATCT
The DNA here is from genome assembly GCA_037367405.1 of Ottelia alismoides. Classification (NCBI taxonomy): domain Eukaryota; kingdom Viridiplantae; phylum Streptophyta; class Magnoliopsida; order Alismatales; family Hydrocharitaceae; genus Ottelia; species Ottelia alismoides. The sequence continues at coordinate 528,202 of JAZKJV010005444.1, forward strand.
CCTACTCAGGCTAGAGATCATCTCTTAACAATCTTTTGACGGTGCTTGATGAGTCCTCAATCTAACTCATTAGATATTCATCTAAGCACCAGCCTCTATGATTCAATACTTGAATCAACAGCTGTATGATCATCAAGATGGCCATGGTACATAACCCTAATTGTAATAAGGGACCTATTATGCAAATTATGTATTCTTCATTTCAGATTAAGGAGTGAATTGCAATAACATTTATTGCATAATGGCTCGCCGTGGGCTCACATTTCCAACAATCTCCCACTAGCCCAAAGAGCCATGGGCTAATCATTTATACCCACACTCATGTGACAATCATAGGCCATTTAAAAAATAGCTAGCTAAGCTGATCAATCATCTGTTCCCAAGAGACTATGCCAAGTCCTTTTACGACACTTGCATATCCCCAGTAACAGTGCTCGCATCCAATGCGAATGTTGCATCTTATGCAACCAATACTCAAATTTGTCATAGTGTCCTTGACACTTTAGCTTGATTAACTATTATAACCAGTAATCCCATAATCCTTATTAGAATACCTTCATTCCCGGAGATCTCTATCTCCTAAGGTATCTAAAGTTAAGACCCTTATAGATCACTATCTACAAGGTCTCAAACTTTTGAAGATAAGAGTTTGAGATCACTATCTCTAAGTTTCATCATCTTTGAAGATATTGTTATTACTGCAACTAAGTGTTTTATTTCCAGAGTAGGACTAATAACAGATTACTACTCCCACTGCATGGCAGACATCTGGCTCTTTTGCACATCTAGCATACACTCAGCTTCTCGTAACTGATGCACAAGTGCAAGCAGTCCTAGCATTCACTTCCTCAACTCTTTGAGGTGCTATCCCTTTAAATAGGTCAGTACCACATCTTAAGGGAAGGAAGCCTTTCTTGGAATTTTCCAGAAAATGGAATAAGTCCAAGGTGTACTACTAATGTGTTGGTCCCAATACCCTCTTCTCTTTGCTTCTGAACATGTTCAGAACTAGGATCTAAGAGGTATCCTTGAGATAATATCTCAAGGTATGGAACAACCAAATTATAAAACACTTATATCATTCTAAATTATTAGAATATTATCTACATTTAGCATGATGAACATAATGACACTCCCACTAAGCTTCACATGGTTCATCAAGATTTTATCAGAAATCATAACATTTATAATTTCATCAAATCTTATGTTCCAACTACAAGAAGCTTATTTGAGTCAAAGATGGATTTCTTCGGCTTGCACACCTTGCTTTCCTCAACCATGAAGCCCTGGGGCTACTTCATATGAATATCCTCATAGAGGAATTCATAGAGAAATGCAATCTTGACTCACATCATGAAGATGTCATAGTCAAGTTGTGTAGCTATAGTTAGCAATATTCTGATGGGTTAAAGCAAGATCATTGGAGAGCAAGTCTCATCGCAAGCGATGTCTTCTCTTCGGTGTGTAGCTAATGGCTATGCACCGTGCTTTGAAGGTCTCTACCTTCTCATCAGGTTCCCTGTTTCTCTTGAAGATCCATTTACACCTTAATGGGTCTTACCCATATAGGTGGATCCTTGAGGGTCCATATACAACACTTGTATATGAAGTCTACATTAGACTTTTATTGCTAACATCCATCTTTCCATGTCATGATCCTCAGGAGCTTCATCACATGAAGTCAGATCTTTGTCAGATTCAACTGACACATGGAACCCATCATCAAACTTATTTGAAGGGGTATTAGTGTTTCATCTTTAATTGTCTTTTAGTTTCCGATTCTAGGAGCCTCATTATCATCTCAAGATTAAATGAGTTCTTTTACTTCATTTTTATCTTGATTCTCAAGAGAGTCATCCTATAAGAATCATATTCTCAAAGATAAGATCTTTTAAGAATCTCAAAGGTCATAAAGTAGGTATCCAATACCATCCTTTAATTTCCCAATGAAGTAGCACTCTCTGGTGCTAGATTCCAACTTAATCACATGGAACCTTTATTAAGGATATATATAATGTAGTTTCTACCACATATATATATACTTAGAAACTAAGAGATAATTATGCTAAGATTAATCATTGATCAAATCATGTCACACATGATCAATTGTATCTCCCTACAACTCTATTGAGTTAAGGTTAATCAGGAGGATTGAGATAGGAATGATATTCATATCTCCATAAGGTATTTCTTGAATTCATCTAATAGGTACAAGCTACCTTAATTAGATCAAATTCATTTCATCTTCCTTCAAACTTTGGTTCTAAACTAAAATTGTGAAATCTTTGAACATTTCAAAGGTTTCTTAGGTGAAGAGAAGAAATCTCATATCATACATAATCATCAATAGATATCACTTATCCATAATGTTTACTATGATATAGATGATTCACATACATCAATATGTTTGAGATCCTGAATACCTTGACATCTTACACCTTTCCCAAAGAAGGGTGTATTGGACATTTTACTTTGAATACAGTATTCACAAGTATGTAAGATTTGAACCTTTAGACAATCTAAAGTTTCGTCTCTTATCAGTCTATTGATCACATCAACAGACATATGTCCAAAACATGATGCTAGATCATTATCAAATGATCTTCATCCTCCTATTGATCTTTAATGGTTTATTTTTCAACATTAGAAATCTTAATGAACCATTCATTAATTTTCTAATTTAGTAGAGTCCACAAGATTTTAGATCACTATCTGAAATATCTCCATCATAACTCTTTATGATAGATTTATTACAGAATTCATGTTTATTTCAAACATTTGGAAATAAATAATGAGTGTATTCTAATATATAGGTCATAGAGACATTCTCTAAGATTAAGGACTCCCACTGAAAATATGAAGCATATTCATCAGGTGGAAATTGTTGCAACAATTGCATCAATTCCAAAATGGATGACCATTAAACCTTAAGATCAGATTTATAATATTCTAATACATATGCAACCAATTGCAAGTGTCATTAGAAGATTGAGATACAATTATTAGACTTTTTCTTATAAAATAAGTAAGTCAATTTCAATGATTATATGTAGATTATTCTAATGTACTATCCGATTCCTTTTCTAAGGATTCTAGATAGATATGATAGTCATACTATCAACCCATAAACTTATTGTAGTATTGGCGTTTATCCAACTCTTTGGATGTTACATGGAAGTCACAGAAGTACATTCAACTCTTTTGACTATACTTCTTACTTGGGTCCAACCCATGCTTCCACTGCGCTTCCTTTATCTATAAGCAACCATTGCTCAAGACAGAGGATCTCTTATGTTAAAATCAAAAAATTTCAATATAAGAGAATTTCAACATTTATACATGCTTTATTCAATTCGTACAATATGAATATTATGAAGGTTCAGGAATGACCAGAGCAAAGGTAGTAGAATGATGACACTCATCGTATCTACATCCATTTAAACTCTTAAAACTTAGGTTCAGGTAGGTATTCAAACAATTTGAATACATCATCTCCTATAGAGCCACCATTCTGCATAATGCAGAGAACCATGTCATTCATGATTATACGTCGAGAGCACATATGTATGCCATAACATCTTCTTAGATTTTATAAGGATTATATGATAATTACGATCATTATCGACATGTCACTTCAAAAGTACATTCGATGAGACCAAGACTTATAGAGACATACAAACCATGGGGTTTTAGTCTCATTGTCTTATTTAATTATCATTCCTCATTATTATGAGGAAACTTGCTCATTGCAACCACATACATTGTGCGTCAAACTGCAAGTACAATATCTGGATCATGAGTCCAATCCAAGATATTTCACTGGTTATTATTGAGTATATCATTGAGTGGGTTTTAATGAAGGATTATCTGAAATAAGAAATTTGCATAGATGTATGTATTTATATATATATATATACATATTTTACTTTGATTTAGGAATTTTTATATCAAAGTTGTCTTGCCATGTCAACATTGAAAGTTCATTCCCTTAATCACTTTCAATGTAAGAGATATACTTACCATTATATCTCAAGCAAGATCTGGGATCTCCTTCGTTATCTTTGTTGCATCCCAATAATATGAGAACTTACAACTCGGATAAAAAGAAGCGGGAACACATTCTGCCTTGCAAGTCCAACTTGCATCTCCCAATTCGGTCTTTAACACCCGGGCCCACCACCCCTAAGGCAATGTTGACCCGTCATTAATTGAACCAACCGTCAACAGGAATACAACTCGCTATGCGCAATCCAATATCGCCCCAATAATATGAGGACTCGATATTGGGGTCACTACGCATACGTCCTTACTCTTTCGAGAAGCGACGAGCCCGATCCAAATGGATCATATGCAGGAGCTGTCACTTCGGACATGTGTCTCCTACATATAATATCTGGCGACGGAACCCTTCGCCTTGACGGGAGACCATGGATGTCACTTATGTGATCCTCCATCTCTTATTCAAATTTAATTAATTACTATGAATCACATTCATACAATTAATTCTTCCAAGGGAATTATTAGCTCCAATCATATTAGAGTATTTTAATTGGACATAATCAATTTAATCATATTAAATTAATTATCAATCCAATTCAATCAATCAAACTTGATTATTTTACTTGAATATATATGGTATTATTCTCAAAGTACGTATTAATTCGTATTTTAGTAATTAGAAAAATACATCTTAATCCCTCGGACATTATCCCGGCCCTACCTGCTGTCATGGCTAGTACCGACGGGAGTGGGACGGACCGCATACGTTGCAACCCGCTACCCCAGCGATCCCCGACTAGACACCATATCCACCTCGGGAAAGGATAATGCCAAATTGATTAATTTGTACTTGAGATGATCATCGGTTCTTCAACCGAAATTGTACCATATAGTAATAATCAAAATATTTTTGATTATAAGGAAATTTGCTAGATAAATTCCCAAATCTTATTCAAGCATCAAGTTTGACGATTGTGGTTTCCAATTATGATTTAGATCACATCTTAATCAATTAATTGGTTGAGACCAAGTCAATTAGGTAAATAATCATGTTCCAATATTTCACAAATATTTTTCAAGATTATTTCACGAAATTAACAATTAATTTCATTAATTGAAAATCACATGGTTCTAGATTAGGAATGTAATTTCAGCAGTGACTCCTACTTACTAAAATTAGCATATCTCAATCATATTAAATCCAAATTAGACAAAATCAATTTTTATAGATTGCTAATTTGATTTAGGACAGAACCCAAGTGATGTTTCACGCATTTCGAAGCAAGTCTAAACATTAATTAACATTTTAATCACGTTCAGATCTACAGTTCCCGCAACATTGCATACATGTTCAATAAAACAACCTTATCTTGAGCATACGAAATCCGATTTACGCAAACTCAGATCCTATGGTTTCCTTATCTAATGGGGAACAAAATTCAAGTATTAAATTCGTGTTTAAACAATTTAAACAGTGCCGAATTTATTTACTAAACAGATCTGCGAAATCAAATGCGATAAAAACTTTCGCAACCTAAACGAACCCAAGTCGTCCTCGGTTTTTCGAATCATATTCGAAATCGTCAACCTGGCTCTGATACCACTTGAAGGATCGATGTTGATGATCCAAGCGGCGGATCTCCTGATCTTGACACACGAGATCCGTCGTCTTCTTCACGACGAGGAGCACCGAAGGAGACGAAGATCCATGAGCAGACGATCGGGCAGCATAACGACGATGCTACGGCGATGGAGAACCTCTCCATGGCATCCATGGTGGACGGCCATGAGAGGGAGAGATAGGGCTGATGTCTAGAGAGAAAGAGAGAGAGATATGCTTCTCAAGCATTATGTGTAAAGAGAGAGCATGGGTATGCCTCTCTATTTATAGGGTTTTGGGATCCATGGATCTCAATCCATGGGACATATAAAATCAACGGATGAGATTGATTTATGTCAATTCAATGGTCAAGATTGTTGTTGGTAAAACCAACAAATTTAGTTTAAAATATATTTGACAAAATCAAATATAAATTAGTCCTAAATGAAACCAACAAATAAGGAGAGAATGTGCATGGAGATTTCATCTCCATGCACCTTCCATGTGGACGGCCACTCATTCTTATTAGGAATGATGTGCCGCCCACTCTTTCCATGAGGAGAGCAATCTCATGGAAATCCATGAGATTGCATATCTCCTTGAAAATCTCCTTTATTTATTTCCAACAACTTTTGTTGGCTTTTTATTATTCAAAAATAATTCACAATTATATTTGAGAATATTGCAATCTTGCCATGAAAAAATTGTGAATCAAATTCACAACCCAAAATAACATATAATTTACATTGTCAATTAATTACAAAATGTGTATCCAATACACATAATAATTAATCAACACATATAAATTATAATTAGCTCTCTCTAATACATTATAAATCACATTTATAATATATTATGAATAATTGGATATTCCTATCCACATTATTCTTATCCATGATAATAAATCATATTTAATCATCTTGGATCTCTTTATCTCATGTGTTCAAACAATATGAATCACATTCACATTATTCACATATTCGATAATTAAATCATATTCAATTATCTTAGATAACTCTCTTTATAATATGAATCAAATTCATATTAATCCTGATAATTAAATCACATTTAATTATCCATTTTCTCAATGCTCGGATACATTTTATCAACAATGAAATTATCCTGAACCCATTCAAGGATAATGCGCTTTCTCCGCGAATATTTGGAGATAAGGACATGGCGATTGTATTGTTCCACATATAGTGACTTGGATATTGAGATCACATCTCAAATCCAGATCTCGGGCCTCCCATAGATGCTTGATTAAATCAAGACCGTAAATCTAATCTTCATTGGATCTGAATCACATTCAGATCAATGTCCAATATTTGGACGAAGATTAGGTTACTTCTCTACTGAGAGGAGTCACTAAAATCCAGACCCGTTTCATCACTCCCTAGGAATGGAAGCGTCATGGCTATAAAATCGTTTATGATCACATCACCCTCAGGTATTCCTAATACCTGTACATCCTACATACTGGAAGACTCAGAATAAATCCGAAGTATTAGATCAACTTTACACTGTCTACTTCAGGGTTTTATCAGTAAGTTTCTCATTCGATCATTGGGAATCGGTATCGATCATATACTTTCCAAAAGCATATATCATACCTAGGTCTTGATTATTTACTTTCCAAAAGTATATATCAAACCTACAAATTCAGTCAAGCTTCCAAAGCGAGACGACCATGCACATGGAATTTGATTCTTCCCAATATCTCATGAGTGAGCTCATGTCTTCCGGTTCAGTAACTGAACCTGTATGATCTCTTTGAGAGATCGTATTACTCATATGCCCTTATATGCACACCAGCGCGCCGATGTATAGACCTTGATTAGGTCATCAACCTATTGGTCTGCCAAATGTACATACTCAGACATATAGTAACACATCTGTCTCTGGTCAGAGGATGTGTGCCTATATCATGACAGCATACGATATAGGACTTTGGTTATCTCGATCTCGTTAAGTCAACTCTTTGACCTAACTCATCTGACACCTCCGAATCTCTATTCCTATGCAGAGGACCTGCATCAAGAGGTTGGTCAGATATCAGCCTAACTAAGATAGGATTGCCATCTCCTACTCAGGCTAGAGATCATCTCTTAACAATCATTTGACGGTGCTTGATGAGTCCTCAATCTAACTCATTAGATATTCATCTAAGCACCAGCCTCTATGATTCAATACTTGAATCAACAACTGTATGATCATCAAGATGGCCATGGTACATAATCCTAATTTACTATGGGACCTATTATGCAAATTATGTATTCTTCATTTCAGATTAAGGAGTGAATTGCAATAACATTTATTGAATAATGGCTCGCCGTGGGCTCGCATTTCCAACATCAGCTGCATCACTAGTCTCAACAGTACCACAATTGGAGACAGTCGCAATAGTACCCGTAGCCATCGTACCATTAACACCAACCATACCACCTGTACGTGGCTGCACTTCAACAGTAGTATCCTCCTCCTCCATATCAGCATCAATATCAACTTCCTCCTGCTCAACAATAGTACCGGCAGCACCCATCTCAGCCTCCATACAAACAACCCAAGTTTGAGCAGCATGGTGGACCCTCTGAGGCAGTTCCCGTGACAGAGATGACAAAGAAGGTGGACAACTTCACATCCACCAAAACTCCAATCCCGTCCCAGGTCGAAGCCAACCCCAATAATTTTAAGAGAAAAGAGCATGTAGAATGTGATGTCTAGTCTGTGCTTGTAGAGTCAGACGATTGCTATCTTGCTTTATCTAATGCTGTTATTCTCAGGAGAGGTAGGACTTTGGCTCCATTTGCCAGTACAAGGGGAAAGAATACAACTTTATCATGTGAATCATTATCTTCTGCATCAGTCGTGCAAGCTACAAGATTGGGTTTGGAAGAATATGAAGGAGGAGCCATGCCAAATGTCAGCCACCACCATCTCCAAAAAAAAATCAAAATAAAAAAAAATAAAAAAACCAAAAAGAAGATCGAGATCGAAGTGAATCCACGTAAGCCATGGATGAGCTAGCACCAGCATCCGATCCAGAGCCCGCCGATTGTGAGGAGACCACATCTTTTGCATGTCCACCAGCATCATTACCATCATTTACAGAATGCACACCTTTTTGTAATCCGGATGTACAAGATATTGTGGACGAGAATTCTATTGTAAATAAGACAAATGCTTTGGATTTCAGTTTGCAGATATTCCTTTTTCCTGATGCAATAGAAAAATCCAAAAAATTCAAAAAAATAAAAAGTGCATTGTATATCTACAAAATTTTGATTGTTGAGTTAGCATTGATGCAAGCCATGGAATAATTACCTGCTATGAAGAAGGTCTTGACGCAAGCGTACACAAACAAGCGTCGGTCGAACAACAACAACAAACGCCAGCATGTTGAGAAGCACCTCCTCACCATGGATATAGCTGCAGCCATCACCAACCTCCCTCAAAAGAAGGCAGAAAGGAACATCTTTGATCAAATGTGAGATTTTTGATCAAGTCTCTAAGCGAACCCCGCTTGATAGCAACTCTTCCATCAACCTCCTTCCCTCATCAATAATGTAAGAACTCATGTTGTGTCCATTGAAGCCGACAACATGATCCTTTAGTTCGCTGATCAATCCATCAAGCTTCCCTGAGATTTGTTGGAAGACATTGTTGTAAAGGTGCATGACTTGTTTCCTATTGATTTTTTAGTCCTTGATATGTACCCCTCTTCACCATTACTTAAGATCCCAATCATTCTTGGATGACCATCCATGTGCATTACAAAGGCCGCGGTTGACTTTGGGTCTAGGAATATCATGTTCAACATGAGCAATAATAGAGTTACCATAGACATGGTAAGTGAGCCGAAAGTCGTATGTGATGAAAGTCATGCAGTACCGCCTGAAGCAGACTATGTATTTATTACAAAAATGAAAGATACATAACTCTCTTTGAATGACACATGGACCCTGGAAATCCTCTCTCCTAAGGAGGACCTGGAAAGCATAACCGACTTGAGCTCCAAGATCACTTGGTAGACAGATTCCCATTTGTTGACACATATATTAGATTCAGAAGATCCATGCCGCTCCGAACATGGTGACTTCATTGCAAATTTGTTTGGCACATTATCAGTTGAAACACAAGTCACCGAGGAGAGCAATACCTCCAAATTTTCGGCAGATCATCCACCCACCAGTTCAGTTTCCTAAGTGACCCAGAAGTAGGCCAGTCATAACCTAAATTAAAGACACTTTTAGTAGACCTAAAGTATGCATCCCTTGCAGGTGCAGAAAATATGTATCTGGTCATAATCATCAATAGGCTGACCCTAGATCAAGAATCTCAAATTCTTGAGATTCTAGAGAAAAACTGCAAGGCACTTGGTCGGCATGTATCAGACCTCCATGGGATACATCCTACACTGTGTTCACAACATATTTACTTGAAAGAAGATGCCAAGACATCCTGAGAATTTTAAAGAAAAGACTAAACCCAAATTTGTGAGACATGGTTATGAACGAAATCACGAAATGGTGAGATACATGCTTCAATTATACCATCTCTGATTCAAAATGGGCACGTCCTTGATGAATATGTGATTCATCAATCTAAAAGAAAATAATAAAGCTCGAATCCCCACCATTCATCGGAATTTCATCATTTAAATTGAAATTATTAACATTCATGCATGTATAAATAATAATTACATTTTATCATGCATAATTGCATAAAATAAGAAGCCAAAAATCCCATCCCAATTGACATGTAAATTGGTTACTTCCTTGATCTTTAATTAATTTATGCTAACTCCAAATCACTTGAAACCACCTCCATTGTGTATATATTATTAACAAGAATAAATGAAAATACAAAAAATCACCAACATAAATAAGTGGCTCACAAACAAAAACCCTAATTTAAGAATTTTCAGACGAAAACATCGATATCTCTCTCATACAGTGCCTGATTTAATCCTACTCACTTTTAAACTATTGTACATTCACATACCTTTAAAACAAGATCAAGTTCAAGTGAATCGGAGCTCATATGCAAAAGATGAGTTTTGGGCCTCTTTTGTACATTATGTATTTTACCCAATTTTGACATATTATTATATGTACATATTTAATTTATTTTATTTAATTTTCTTTTAATTTATTTTCATTAACAAAAGTTTTATTAAAATGCGCAAAAATCCAAATATAAAATAAGTTCAAGTCTGAGCCTTCATTAAGAGTATGTACAATAAGTCCCCTTTATTTATTCCTTTATTTCCTTTATTATTAAAATAAAAAAAATATAGATATGTAAATAATTTTCTTTTATTTTATCATAACTATTTTCAATTTTTTTATAAAAATAAAAAAATTGCAAAACCTAGAAATCTAGTATTATATATGCATAGAGTACCACCGAAAGTACCACTTTGTGCAAATACCTATTTTGATTTTGGTCTCTTCATGAAATTTGTAGATCTCGTCGAGCCGATCAATTTTACTGAAGAAGAATTTTTGATCTGAGGTAGTTTACTTTTTCTTTCTTATTTATCTTTGTATTTTATTTTTCAATTTTTGGGTGTGACACGTGGCTACTCCTAGAGCCAACCGCGTCACCCATAATTGGTATTTTTATAGCCATTTTAAAAATTAATTATAATAAAAATAAAAAAAATAAAAATGACACATGGAACAACCAGAGCCATCCGATCTCGGTCGATCGGATGACCCTTCACCTTCATCATCCCATGCTCATCTCTCTCGACTTTCCTTCTCTGTTGCTGCATTGCCTCCGACTGAATACCCTTAGTATCTCCACAAAATCAATCACCCGCAGCCTCCTGCATATCTTGTCTCCGATCTCCTTCCTACTCCACACCGTCTCCCGTCTCCAATCCCCCATCGAATCAATCCTCTTCCCAATCAGGGCCACATCCTTTGCTATGAAGCGAGCTCTGCCGCTACACACATGGCCGACAAGGAATAAAGTAGTGGGAGATAAGGGTTAGAACCACAATAAAATCCTATTTATTTATTTATCAATAAATCCTTTGGGACCCATTTTATTATTCATTATTTATTTATCAAATCAAGAAACTTTGTACATGAAAGTTGTAGATAAAAATATATAGAAAAATACAAAATTTACTTCACACAAAAATAATACAAAGTGTACATTTTATACTCAGAATAAAAAGATAAAATTCCCAGACCCATATCTTTTTAATTAAAATTAAAAATAAAAAAAGTAAAATAAAAATAAAGTACTTATATATAGGTAAATAGACATATAAATGAACCCCTAAAAAGTAACTTATAATAAATTAACCTATAAAAATAAATAAAATTTGGATTAAAATACCAAATAAATTAATAATTAATTTTTATTTTATTGCATAAAATTAATAAATTCATTTGATAATTATTATTCATTTTACAAGGCATTTCTTCCTTGCCTTTTTCTGGTGATCCACGTGGAGCAACTAGAGTCATTCTTTTGTTGACCCAAGTCAATTCCTCTCCGACGTCTGTCAGAGCCTCGAGCACCCCAATTCCTTGAATTTTTCAGGTCACCCTGATCACCAACCCACCTCAAGCTCTTCTTCTATTCTCTTCCCATCACAACCTTCTTTCCCGTGCCATTATTAGATATTTTTGATATGCATTGAGCCATGAATAAATCTCGATCGAAGATCGATCAAAACTCTGTCTGTAATAAAGATCCCAATCATTCTTTTAATACTTGATCCTTTTCTGAGCTCTATGGTCCCTCCAGCCATGTTCATGTGAGTTCTTCAGTGACATAGGAAGCTTCCATGAGGCTTAGAGTGGTGTGGGAGGAGGAGAGGAGGTCCGGGCAACGCTCCAGCAGTGTACTGCTCCTTGGCTTCCCGACCAGGTTAGAGCTACATCTTTTAATTTAGTAGATAGATTTCCTTTCCGTAATTTCAATTATGCATTTAGTTTAGTAGTTAGATCTTAAGTGTAGCGTATATTTCAATTATTCCATTCGCTGGATATTAGAGATTCGGCTATTTCATTGTGATCCAACCCTTGTTCCGACACGCCAACCATCCCATCTCCATCCCCATCCATTTCTCCATTGATTTGACCCATCTAGAACCCCTGATCTTGATCAGATTAGTCCCTCGGTGTTCCCTCCTCCGCCACATGTCAAAGCACCTCCATTCCCCTTCAAATCATCGTGAACCTTGCTAATAAAAGCCTAGACATTGTTACCCATGTCTAGTCGTGCTTTCTAGCCCATTTGTTGGTTTAGAAGGGGGCATCTGAGCCCCATCTATAGTCATCGAAGACCTCTAGGAACATCCGAGCTCCATGGCTTGATCAACGTGCTCTGGACACTTTTGAGGCCGCCAATTAACGTGGAGCACTTCCAGATTGCTCTCGAGCACTTTAGTTATGTGATTGGTGGCCGTAGGAAGCAACCAGAGTGGATCAAACCAACTTGCATCACTATTATTGTAGTGTTCTTTCTGAGCACTCAAGGACCTTCCGATGAACGTAGTGGATCAAACAAGAACGATCTCAACTTATCAAACAAATTCAGTTTTCCGAAAGAAAACCTACACTAATCATTTATCCGGGTGAGTGTGCCTGGGTCGAACTCAAGGAGGCAGAATAGAATGCTTTTGATTTTTCAAAAGATTGTTGTTGGCGATTTTATTTTATTTCTTCTTAAAATGATTAGAGGAAATGTACAATTTTTAGGGATTTTTATTTGAGATTTTTATTTGGTTTTTAATCTTTTCAAATTTTTATTTAATTTTCAAAAAGGGACATTTTTCAAGAAGATTTTTTTATTATATAATAGGTGGATATAGGTAAGTGATACTATATAGTAGGTGAAAAGCCGAGCAACGGGCTCGGACGACACACGAAAACAAACCAAAACGGAGTCGGTTTGCGACAAATCAAAAACGAGGAAAACACGAGAAAAAGTCACGAAACTTTAATACAAGCTAGATGAGGTAGTTGTTTAACTACCCTAAAGAAATCATCGAAAAACAAAGTCAAACGATGTCAAAATAACCCCTACAACCCAGGGGCATAAGCGCAATAAAACTATAGAAATTATTCTGCAAAAAGGTCCTCAAAGGACTGTTCTGTAAGCAAAATAAAAGTTGTTTTACATTTAGGTCCTTGCAGAGGGACCTAAATGCAATAACTAGAAACCTGTGGAGCGGGAATAAAGTTCTGGAAGTTCCATGGGTTTAGTATGCAAATATTCTACCAGTTTAGGACTGACGGATCAGATTAGAAGTTTCAGGCGCGAATCGGACGCTCGCGCTTGTGCCATGTGTCACGCACCTGTAACACCTGGAGTTCTTGAGGTTCTTGTTTCTGTTACGCGCGTGACGAAGGGGGTCTCTTCTCCGAATTTTCACGATCAAACGCCGGCGATCTGGACGCTCCTGCGGGGCCAGAGGGGTGGCTCCTCCACCCCTCGAGCTCCCCCGAGGTAGGGGGCGATCAGTGGCGGCTCGAGGCGACGGCGATGCAAGGAAGAAGATGACGGTCCGGTGCAGAAATGTCCGATGAACAGAGCGTCAAGCCATCTTTGAAATTAATTTCCGTGCAGACGAAAGCTTCCAGAAACTTGGAAATTGCTCCTGTTTGTAGATCAACCTGCAAATGAATGATATATTCCCTCGATTCACGAGGAATCGGCGCAAGGGTAATAGATTTGCAAGTTCAAAATGTGAAGAAAAATTTGGTTTCCAGATTTATTAAGAATGGTTTGAAAATGGTGACAAAATGGAAGCGCGATTCAAATGCGATTTGAAATGTTTTGAAGGTGGAATCGAATGGGCGTCTAACCTAAGTGATCAAGCTATCTAATGATGCGATTAGCCATGCTAATCATGGCTCGACAATCGAGAAAGAAATGTGATAAGATGAGGGAGTAGGTCTGGGAAGAGTCTAGGTATATTACCTGAACAAAAGCTCGACGGTCGACCTTTGGCCGGAGCGGAACGCAGCTCGAAGCGACGATGCAAGGCGGCAAACCTCCTTGGAACCTCCTCCGATGTACCCTCCTCCACGCGAGCTTGCTTGGGCGGAGCTGTCACCTCCTAATCCGGCGAAGCGAGGCTAGGAAGATGGGGGTCGGCTAATTGGAACTGGGTTTCAGTTTGTTGGAGAGTTGGTTGGAGATGGAGGAGGTTTAGGGGTATTTACAGGTAGTTTGCGTGGGCTCCAAGTCGGGATCAATGGCTGGAGTTGAAGAGGGTAGTTAGGAGAAGGGATCCATCGGTTTAGATTGGCCAGAAGGTTCTCGAGTCCCGTGGGAGAAATGGTGGAAGTCGGCAGGTTGGTGCAGAAGTCGCAACAGCTTCTTGGAGAAGAAGACCCAGGCGCTGACAAGTGTCAGCACCTGGTTGGTCCAGAAGCTTAAAATTCAATGTAAAATAGATAATAATTAATAAATAAAGTTATTTACTTAGGTATAAATACAAAAGATGTAAATAAATTAATTATCTATTTCATAGAATAAAGACTTTGTATAAATAATAAATATTTTTCAAAATATAAATATTATATTAAAAAATATGTATTTATAAATAGGTTTTAGATTTTTAATTTAATAAATAAATAAATAAAAATTAATTTTATATTTTATTAATTATTAAAATATTAAATAAGGTTTATACGAATTTTTATAGATTTTAAGAAGTTAATTTGCATATTTGAATAAATAGAGGTATAAGTTATTTAGTTCATTTATACCTATATTTTAGGGTTTTTGATTTTATTAAAATAATAAATAAGGTCCAAAAATTATGAAATAATTTAGGGTAAAACTACAAGATCATGAAATAATTTAAAAATTATAAAATTAAGAAAACTATAATAATGTGTGTTATATAAAATAAATAGCCTAGAAACCCCGTTGTCTCTTGGTCCCAAAACCGACTTTTGCAAACGGACTCCGAATTCGATGAAACCACCTTTATTAATTAGAGAATATTATTTTATAACTTTAAAGGTGAGTAGAGTGAAATTGGAGTTTGTATGAGGAAGTTATGATGCTCGGAAGTTGAGATTTTGACAATTTACAGGCTGAGTTTCCTGGCATATATACAGGGTAATATTTTTAACTTATTTTTATATTTTTAAATACATTTTTAGGAATAATTAGGAGAAGAGTTTGGTGAAAAATATGTCCATATGGATTAATTAAAAATCTTTGAAGTTTTGTATTTATTGTATAAATAGTGAGAAATGTATGGAATGTGTATTAAATTATTTTTTTCTGGTTTTCTTTCCTTATCTCCCCCTACTTTTTGGTTTGTCGACCAATCCATGCTGACTTGGTCTCCGGGATTAGGCTATAAATATATCTTACAGCTATATTTATATTTTAAGTCATATTGTATATATTAATATATTCAATCTGCCTTTTCTTTTCTTTTCTTGTTCTTTATTTATTTACATGATTTTAGTGGTTAAAAGTGAGTATTTATACATGAATGGTGATTTGTTAAAAAGATTAGAATTAATGGATATTTACATGTATTTGTTAAGGGTTTTAAGACAAAATGCGAGGAAAAGTTAATGAATAATGGATTCATCAACCCCCTATACTGAAACTTTGCTAGTCCCTTAGCAAACACTTGTTTTGAAAAAGTAAGTAAAAAGAAAGAAAGTTAGAATGAATTTGTTTTCCTAAACCAATTCATGAGAACAAACAAAGGACAGAGCTCGATCGGGCCTGAAACAAGCATTTTGTCGGAACCTTAACTAGGATTAGGATTTTGTCCTCAACAGTCCTCAAGTTCCATAATCCTTACTCAAGATCACTTCATCGGCTAGTTCAGACTCACTTATTCATATCGCGAACTCTATCATTCTTGAAGTCAACTTGTACAGTGTGTGAATTGATTTAGCTCTTCATGCTTAGAGAACTGAAGAAACCGTCAATCCCGGCTATACACTTCTATGGCTTCCTCATCTCGCTACTCTTTCCTCGGGGAGGGAGGTATTCCCTTCTGAGTTCAGTTCTGCTATGTCCACAATCGAATATAGGGAGAAGTTAGAAGAATGAGAAAAGAAGTGGAGTGCGACCAGTGTAGACGCATCTCCTTGTGAAGCCCAACCGGTGTAGCTGAGTCTCCACTAAAATGTGCAGGCATTTTTGGTGGAAGCTTGGACCATTGTGGTCTTATTTGGTGGCTTCTGCATTGCTTTGTCTTTGTAAATTGCTTGCACTGCATTAATCTTTTTATGCCTCGACGGATATAGCATCTTTTGTTCCGTCCCTTTTTTGAGGTCTTAGAAAAATTGTATCAGCAGATCCTTCCCTCATCCAAAGCAACTATCGCAACCCCAATCTCTCCTGTCTTTAGACTTCAATGCCGCAAAGATAAGGATAGAAACATACTACCAAGATGTACGGCTCTTGAGATCTCCATGCGGGTCGAGCTAAGTGCGGAGTGCATGTGTTCAAGATTGGTTCACTGGTGCAGAGTTGTATGGATGACTCCAAATGGTCTACTTAAGCACAGATGATTTGATTTCCCGAATATGGTCTTACGGAACTCAAAGATTTTAAGTCATAGACCTGAAGAGTTCTAAACTCCAGATCCTAATCAGGCTCCTCACAACGAGAGTTAAATGCCGTAATCAAGCTCCATCCTTTAGACTAGACTCAGTCCTTAGTTCCAGAAATCAAACTTATTCTAAAAAATGCGAATGCAAATGCAACCATGTTTTTTGTGAAGTGTATTTTCTGAATTTTACTCATTTTTATGGAATTTGATGCTTTTGTAATTTTTATGAATTTTAGGACTTTGTATTTTTTATGGATTTTAAGATTTTTATAGACAAGATTTTATTCATGAATTTTACATGATATATTCTATTCGAGTTAAGTGTCTAATGTATTTTACAAATTTTATCTACAAAGTATTTTATAAGGATTGAATGATTTTTACAAATGTTTTAAGTTCTTCCTATCTGGTCGTACTAGTTTCTGAAGAATTGATTTGACCTCCCTATTTGAGACTTCAGCCATGCCGTTCGTCTGTGGGTGATAAGGAGATGCTACTCTGTGATCAATGGCGTATTGCTTCACTAGCTTTTTCACCTCCTTATTAATGAAATGGCTACCCCCATCAGAAATAAGAATACGAGGGATCCCGAACCGCGAAATAATATGTTCCCTTAGGAACTTGCAAACGGTTTTACTGTCTACGGTTCGTGCGGGTATAGCCTCCACCCATCTACTAACATAATCTACAACAAGAAGTATGTACTCAATGCCGCTGCTGGAAGGGAACTGTCCCATAAAATCTATGCCCCATGCGTCAAAGATCTCGCAGATAATGACGGGTCGCATTGGCATTGCATCTCTGGTACTGACTGTCCCTATAGCTCTCTGACAATCTGGACAACTCTTCACGAATGTGCAGGCATCTCTAGTAAGAGTCGGCCACCATAATCCGCTCTGTAGTACCTTCTGCGCTGTCCTCTTCCCTGAATGATGTCCTCCTGACTCTAAAGAATGACACAATGTGAGGACACTATTATATTCCTCCTGTGGAATACAACGCCTGTAAACGCAATCCGGTCCTTCGCGAAAAAGAATCGGATCCTCCCAATGGTAGTATCGTGCCTCAGAAACTAGTTTCTCAACTCGGTTCTTTGGCCAACCCTGAGGACTTTTCTGTGTGACTAGAAAGTTCACTATATCTGCATACCACGGAAGTTCGGTAACCGCAAAGATGCTTTCGTCTGGAAATCTCTCTGCGATCTCTGGCGTGTACTCATCTGAAGGCTGATCTGACTGTAATCAGGAGAGGTGATCAGCTACCACATTCTTTACCCCAGGTTTATCTTTGATATCCAACTCGAATTCCTGAAGTAATAGAATCCATCGAAGAAGGCGTGCCTTAGCATCCTTCTTTTCCATTAAAAATATGATAGCTGAATGATCTGTGTATACTGTGATCTTAGAGCCAAGCAGATATGATCGAAACTTGTCTAATGCAAACACTACTACCAACATCTCCTTTTCTGTCACTGTGTAATTTCTCTGAGCATCATCTAATGTTCTACTGGCATAGTGAATGGCAATGTGAAGTCCATTCCTCCTTTGTCCTAATACAACCCCGACTGCAAAATCTGAAGCATCCGTCATGATCTCGAAGGGTAGAGACCAATCAGGCGGCTGTAGGATAGGAGCACTGATTATCTTCTCTTTCAAAGTGAGGAAGGCATTAAGACATTTATCATTTAACACGAACTCGATGTCTTTGCCTAGCAATTCAGTTAACGGTCGGGCAATCTTGGAGAAATCTTGGATAAATCGTCGGTAAAAGCCGACATGCCCCAGAAATGACCGTAACTGTTTGATGTTGGATGGTGGGTCGAGTTTCTTGATGACATCCACCTTGGCTGGG
This sequence comes from Ottelia alismoides, assembly GCA_037367405.1. Taxonomy (NCBI): domain Eukaryota; kingdom Viridiplantae; phylum Streptophyta; class Magnoliopsida; order Alismatales; family Hydrocharitaceae; genus Ottelia; species Ottelia alismoides. The sequence continues at coordinate 547,218 of JAZKJV010005444.1, forward strand.
TCAACCTCCATGCCTCGCTGGGAGATGACGTGCCCCAACACGATCCCGTGAGTAACCATAAAATGGCTCTTTTCCCAGGACAGAACGAGATCTACCTCACAACACTTTTTCAGAACCTGGTCTAGGTGCGCTAAACAATCGTCAAAGGACTCACCATAGACCGAGAAATCATCCATAAAAACCTCTAGAAAATCACCGACCATGTCCGCAAAAATATCAAGCATGCACCTCTAGAAAGTCGCAGGAGTGTTGCATAATCCAAAGGGCATCCGTCTAAAGGCATACGTGCCGAACGGACATGTGAAGGTGGTTTTCTCCTGGTCTTCAGGAGCAATTGATACCTGGTTGTATCCGGAGTAACCGTCAAGGAAACAGAAGTACCCCTTCCCTGCTAACCGTTCTATGACCTGGTCTATGAAAGGCAAAGGGAAGTGGTCCTTCTTCGTTGCGGTGTTCAGCTTTCTGTAGTCAACACATACTCGCCATGACGTGGTTACTCTCTTTGGAATATCCTCTCCACTCTCGGTCTTAACCATCTGAATTCCCGACTTCTTCGGGACAACATGTAATGGGCTAACCTATTCAGAGTTGGAGATAGGATAGATGAACCCTGCGTTACACCATTTCGTGATCTCTTTCTTGACAACTTCTCGTAACACCGGATTCAGCCTACGCTGAAACTCTCTGGAGGGTTTGCTGTCATGATCGAGATAGATATGATGTGAACACAAAGCAGGATTAATCCCGCGGAGATCGGATACAGTCCACGTAATAGCCTTGCGGTTTCTTTCTAGAATCTCCATCAGACGAGATTCTTGACCATCGGTCAAAGTTGAGCTGATAATGACCGGAAACCGTTGATGTGGACCCACAAGAAAAGCATACTTCATGTTTGGTGGCAAAGTTTTTAGCTCTGGTAAGGTAATATCTGTATCTGCCGAAACATCCTCTGTATGTGTACGGGGATCTATATCGGTTGGTGATGTGTCTGCGATTTGATTCTCCACCATCTCAATGTGCTCTAGAGTCCGACTACAGAAGATGTTCAAGACATCATCCGACTCCTCAGAATGATCAGAGGAGAATAAGTCAGCTAAATGAAACTTTAAATCATCTGAGATGGAGGAATTGTGTAGAGTTTCTGAATCTGAAAGATCTGCATTAATTTCGTCAGAAATCTGATCCCTTTGCTTCTCATCATCCAGACTAAAGTATAATGTTCTGTCGGAAGAATCACCCCCTGAGGTCTCGGACCCGTCCTCTGTCAAACATTCTTGGGTCTCTACTTGATATCTTTCGAGGTCGTCAAGACGGACCTCATCCATGTAATCACAGGAGGCTAAAGAACTCAGAAAATCTGAAGATGCATCACTGAAAGTGTTCGATTTTCTTGCCATCTCTATATATACCTTTTCGCCCTCGGCGCGAAAAGATACCTTCCATGTATCGTAATCGAAGAGAGCCTTTGCGGTCTCTAGAAAAGGCCTCCCGAGAATAATCGGGGTAAGGTGTAACTGTGCAGGGCAATTCATGTCCAGGACCGTAAAGTCCACTGGGAATTGCAGACCCTGCACGGTTACGATAACGTTCCTAAGTATACCCTTAGGTCTCTTTACAGATCTATCAACAAACTGAAGGATCGCACGGGATTTGTAAAGAGGACCTAGCTCGAGCTTATTGAGTAAGGAAGCGGGTATTAGATTGATCGAGGAACCGTTATCTAATAGAGTGCGGTCGAACTTGGCTTTTGCGATCTCACATCTGACATAATGTGCACCTGAGTCTTTCTTCTTCTTCGGTAACTTGTTCTGTATTGCACAGGATGTAGCCTTAGTTAAAACATGTTTCTCTGTTCGGGATCTCTTTTTCCTACGCGTGGTGCATCTATTTTTCAATTGAGTCTTAAGCGTAGGAAATTGATCTAAGGCATCATGAAGCGGGATCTTCAGAAAGATATGATCTTTGAGTAATTTTTCGATCTCTGGAGATGCAAGATTATTTTTGGTCTTTTTCTTTCCTTTTCCAAACAAAGCATCGAGAAAAGGAATAAAATCAGAAGTCAGAAAATCAGGATTTTTATTTAATGAAGAATCAGCTTGTACATCGAGAGTCTCAGAATTATTTACAAAACTCTCTAAGACAGGGGAAGAAAGATTTTTCTCGGGAATCTCTGCTTGAGTTGGCGTGATATCATCGTCTGAGTCACCGGTATCCATATCTACGGTATCGGCATCGCTCCCGGCTTTTGAATCTGCAGTGTGGTCCTCATCATCTTGTTGGTTCTCCTCCTCGGCTTCAGAATCATGGTTCTGCTCGCGCTCCTCTAGTGCCCTCTCCTCTTCTCCAGCAGGTGTTTGTGGTGATCTGATAATAGAATAGAGAATCCAGGACTTCCCCAGGGGAATGGGAAGATCACAACCTCTTGACTTGACCCAAGAGAATCGAATGAGGGATAGGATTGGTGGATTTCCCAGGTTATCCTCCGTCCTTAGCTCCCGAACCGGAGTAGCCCGCGAATGTTGAGGGGAGCGAAAGAGCGAAATGAAAGTCCTTATTCGAGCCGTCCTTGATTTATGGTCAGCTTGAGAAGGTCCATTTAGGTCACGTCCCTGCCCCTTGGCTTGGGGGAGGCCTGGAAACAGATGGCTCCTCACATAAAGTGGAAAGGTCCGCTCCTGAGACGAATGAAGTTAGATAAAAATTCAGGAAAAGAGATCGTACCTGTAGTGTCATCTACCTGATCTGGATGCCTCCTCTTGTTGTTCGGGTTCATCTGAGGCTGGGCTGGGAGAGTGGTCTTCGGCACGGTTAACTCATCCAGACGACGATTAACCTGCTCCATTTCAGTCTTATGTGCGATCTGGAGCGTACTCAGCATATCCATGATCTGGTTGAGTCCCTGGGCCTGTGAAGACATCTCTGGTTCGGTGTGGTGACCCTGGCTTGCTCCTCTCTCCTGCCTTGGCATGTAATGCTGAGAGGTGGAAGGCTGGGAGTATCGCTGAGGCGTGGAGGAAGACTGCTGTGGCTGTTGATAAGAATAATGCGGTGAAAAATGAGCAGGGTTCTGATATGAATGCTGCGGTCTCTGATGGTAGACATTCGGGTGAGACTGCTGCGGCGTGAAAGTCTAACGGTGCTGGAAGTTCGGACATCCATGCTGTGGATGACTGTACGGCTGCTGCTGCTGCTGATTCGGTATACTCGGCTGCTGAATCGGAGGTATACCAAACCCCGTTGATCTCGAAAGTGGGGGTGCGGCTCTACCTCCATATCTGCGGTGCTGGTGATCAAGCCTGGATTGGTATGAGATTGATCCTCATGCCAATCGATCTGCGGAATATCGGGCTCGTTCTGAATGTAGTTGATCTGACGGGTGGGTGGAGCGGGTGCGATCCTCTGTGCTAGTTGTGCGGTCGAAGAAGACTGGCTCTGCTGGTACTGAAGCTGAAGATCAGCGACCTTCTTCGAGAGATCACTCAGCTGCTGAGGTAGAGATGAGAGTTTCTCTAACTCTCGCAGCGGATGTAGGTCTTGGACCTGCTTGTGAATCACGTCCACCAACGTCAATTTTTCGCTAATAAAGCCCATGTTGGTGTTGGATTCAGAATCCGAGATGTTCGCCACCTTGTGATGATCGCGGTGATGTGGTGGCTGCGGGGCTTTTTGAAATGCCCGAGTAGAGTATACAACTCTCGAGTTCTCAGCCATCCATTCGAAAATGACCCAGACTGACTCGGCATCCTTGTTCAAGTAGCTGCCGCCACATGCGGCACTCACGAGCCCCTGAATTTCTGGCTGGAGTCCTCCGAAGTAGTTTTGCACGAGCACCTTTATCGGGATCTCATGATGCGGGCATCTCTCCGTTAGGTCCTTGAATCGATCCCATGCCTCATGGAATGATTCGTGCGGCAGTTGCGTAAAGTTGGAGATCTGGCTCCTCATCATGTTCGTCCTTCCCAGATGAAAATATTTACGCAGAAAGGTAGACTTCAGGTCGTCCCATGTAGAGATTTCTCTCCCTAGATGACTCAGCCAATAAAGGGCCTTATCGGCTAAGGCAAAGGGAAAGGCCTTGAGGCGTACGGCTTCCTGCGTCACTCTTGGATAACAAGCCGTATCACAAATCATCTCAAACTGTTGCAAAAAAGTGAACGGCTCCTCCGTAGCATTCCCATAGAACTTGGGAAGCAATGAGATGAAGGACGGCTTTAGTTCGTACGACCCTTGATTCGGCGGTAGCCGAATCCAATGATGGAGCGTCCTTGCGCCCGGGTCTTACACTTCCCGTAAAGTTGCGGGAACCGCAGGCGGTAACTGGTTCCCAGCCCCTGCTCGCAGCGCGGCTAATTGCCCCTGTAATTCCGTCTGAACTCGGAATTGTTCTCGAATCTGTAGATTCATCTGTTGAAGTGTATCGAGAATCCCAGTAGTAACATCTGCAGCTTCTGGTCTTCCGTCATCTTGCTCCTCGGTTGCTGCCCTCTCGTCTGCTGCTGGTGCTTTACCGCGAGCCATCGGCTTCGAGTCATCTGGAAAAGAGAAGCTCTCGTAAGCACTCAGTGAAAGTTCAGCTGGAGATGATTTATTGAGACGAGAGTCTGTCTCAATTTTCTGGCCAGGAGACGAGGGAGTTTGGGTCTGACTCTCCTCGAGATCAGATGGGACCAGTTCGAGAAGAGGGTCATCCCGAACTTGTGAAGACATACGTTCGACGGTGAACGGTCGAAGGCTCACGGAGTCTGAGCAGAAAAGCCATCGAGACATCATCTTCGATTCCAAGAGAAGGGAGGATCACGAATAGTAATTCAAGAGAGAGGGATAAATGCGAAAGCCGCGGAAACTCATGCCCCGCAAGCAAACACAAAGCAAACCCTGTTTTCACTAACTCAACCCGATGATGACCGTAAGAGTTCGGTCTTTTATCTTTTCGGTTTTAGGGTTGTAATTAGTTAACAAAATTTTGCGGTTTATCGTGCGCTGTGCGAGCTTATAGGTGCCCGATTTATCTCTCGCGATACTGTCCCGAGTCCTTACAGAGGATCACTTGTTTGCAGCCAGTATGGAGGCAAGTACAGACCGTTTCCGGCTACCCGTGTTGCTTGGGGACGGTGCCTTACGCGATGTCCTCTAAATCCCCCACTGTGCTAAGTAATCTCGAACCGTTGCCGGCTACCCGAGCTTCCTCACAGACAAAGCAGTGATCAGGTGTATGGACTAAGTAGTATTTTGAAAGATATCGGTTCTTAGATTAAGTGTCGACTCTCGCTCGCGCACTCTGAGAAATGGCGGTTATTACTCTCCCAAATCAATTGAATTTTTACGATTTTTAGATCCGATATTTTTAGCAGTCCCGGTTTCATGGTTTTATAATTTTTTTAGTATTTTCAAACAAACGTCTAATTTTTTTTATTTTCTTAATCCTAAAATCATGCACCTCGGTTGCAGGTCCTAAAACTAGCTACGTAAGCACAATCAGGTAGAATAAAAAGACCTAAACAGACATCTATCGAAAAAGCCACGGAAAAACCGATAAGGCGAGAAAACCGCGGTGGGTGCTCTAATCCCCCGAATACACGGTATCCGGCGAATCAGACCCCGAAGAAAATGGGGGGTTGTTTATTATTTTTTTTACAATTTCTCTCCCTTTCTCTCTCTTTTACAAAATTATCCTAACTAAATCTGCCCTCTACAACCGACTCATGAAGAAGAAGCCGGCCTCTGCGCTTTCAACTGATTCGGCTTCCTAAGAAACCGGCTGATCCTGCAGGCCCTGCAAACTTGGTTAGTTGTATGAAAACTGTATGAAAACGATAGAGAAAGAGTCGAGAAAAATGTACGAAAAACCGTACGAAAAACTACGAGAAACACTAAGAAGAGAGAAAATAGAATCACTAAGAGATAGAAAAATAAAAATCTAACGCCTCCCCAGCAACGGCGCCATTTTGATAGAACTAAAAATCAGTTTCGCGGCTTTTTGAAAGTAACGTGATCGATGTAGAAAAAGCCGCGAAACAAGAACGATCTCAACTTATCAAACAAATTCGATTTTCCGAAAGAAAACCTACACTAATCATTTATCCAGATGAGTGTGCCTTGATCAAATTCAAGGAGGCAGAATAGAATGATTTTGATTTTTCAAAAGATTGTTGTTGGCGATTTTATTTTATCTCTTCTTAAAATGATTAGAGGAAATGTACAATTTTTAGGGATTTTTATTTGATTTTTAATCTTTTCAAATTTTTATTTAATTTTCAAAAAGGGATATTTTTCAAGAAGATTTATTTATTATATAATAGGTGGATATAGGTAAGTGATACTATATAGTAGGTGAAAAGCCGAGCAACGGGCTCAGACGACACACGAAAACAAACCAAAACGGAGTCGGTTTGCGACAAATCAAAACACGAGGAAAACACGAGAAAAAGTCACGAAACTTTAATACAAGCTAGATGAGGTAGTTGTTTAACTACCCTAAAGAAATCGTCGAAAAAGAAAGTCAAACGATGTCAAAATAACCCCTACAGCCCAGGGGCATAATCGCAATAAAACTATAGAAATTGTTCTGCAAAAAGGTCCTCAAAAGACTGTTCTGTAAGCAAAATAAAAGTTGTTTTACATTTAGGTCCCTCCGGAGGGACCTAAATGCAATAACTGGAAACCTGTGGAGCGGGAATAAAGTCCTGGAAGTTCCCTGGGTTTAGTATGCAAATATTCTACCGGTTCAGGACTGACGGATCAGATTAGAAGCTTTAGGCGCGAATCGGACGCTCGCGCTTGTGCCATGTGTTGCGCACCTTTAACACCTGGAGTTCTTTAGGTTCTTGCTTCTGTTACGCACGTGACGAAAGGGGTCTCTTCTCCGAATTTTCACGACCAAATGCCGGCGATCTGGACGCTCCTGCGGGGCTAGTGGGGTGGCTCCTCCACCCCTCGAGCTCGCACGCGGTAGGGGGCGATCGGCGGCGGCTCGAGGCGACGGCGATGCAAGGAAGAAGATGACGGTCCGGTGCAGAAATGTCCAATGAACAGAGTGTCAAGCCATCTTTGAAATTTATGTCCGTGCAGATGAAAGCTTCCAGGAACTTGGAAATTGCTCCTGTTGGTAGATCAACCTGCAAATGAATGATATATTCACTCAATTCACGAGGAATCAACGCAAGGGTAATAGATTTGCAAGTTCAAAATGTGAAGAAAAAATTTGGTTTCCAGATTTATTAAGAATGGTTTGAAAATGGTGACGAAATGGAAGCGCGATTCAAATGTGATTTGAAATGTTTTGAATATGGAATCGAATGGGCGTCTGACCTAAGTGATCAAGCTATCTAATGATGCAATTAGCCATGCTAATCATGGCTCGACTATCGAGAAAGAAATGTGATAAGATGAGGGAGTAGGTCTGAGAAGAGTCTAGGTATATTACCTGAACATAAGCTCGACGGTCGACATTTGGCCGGAGCTGAACGCAGCTCGAAGCGGCGATGCAAGGCGGCGGACCTCCTTGGAACCTCCTCCGATGTACCCTCCACCATGCGAGCTTGCTTGGGCGGAGCTGTCACCTCCTGATCCGGCGAAGCGAGGCTAGGAAGAAGGGGGGTCGGCTAACTGGAACTGGGTTTCAGTTTGTTGGAGAGTTGGTTGGAGATAGAGGAGGTTTAGGGGTATTTATAGGTAGTTTGCGTGGGCTCCAAGTCGGGATCAATGGCTGGCGTTGAAGAGGGTAGTTAGGAGAAGGGATCCATCGGTTTAGATTGGCCAGAAGGTTCTCGAGTCGCGCAGGAGAAATGGTGGAAGTCGGCAGGTTGGTGCAGAAGTCGCAACAGCTTCTTGGAGAAGAAGACCCAGGTGCTGACAAGAGTGAGCACCTAGTTGGTCCAGAAGCTTAAAATTCAATGTAAAATAGATAATAATTAAAAAAATAAAGTTATTTTAATTAGGTATAAATACAAAAGATGTAAATAAATTAATTATCTATTTTATAGAATAAATACTTTGTATGAATAATAAATATTTTTCAAAATATAAATATTATATTAATAAATATGTATTCATAAATAGGTTTTAGATTTTTAATTTAATAAATAAATTAATAAAAAATAATTTTATATTTTATTAATTATTAGAATATTAAATAAGGTTTATACGAGTTTTTATAGATTTTAATAAGTTATTTTGCATATTTTAATAAATAGAGGTATAAGTTATCTAGTTCATTTATACCTATATTTTAGCGTTTTTGATTTTATTAAAATAATAAATAAGGTCCGAAAATTATGAAATAATTTAAGGTGAAAGTACACGATCATTAAATAATTTAAAAATTATAAAATTAAGAAAACTATAAATAATGTTTGTTACATAAAATAAATAGCCCAGAAACCCCGCTGTCTTTTGGTCCCAAAACTGACTTTTTGCAAACGGACTCCGAATTCGATGAAACCACCTTTATTAATTAGATAATATTATTTTATGAACTTTAAAGGTGAGTGGAGTTAAATTGGAGTTCGTATGAGGAAGTTGTGATGTTCGGAAGTTGAGATTTTGACAATTTACAGGCTGAGTTTCTTGGCATATATAGAGAGTAATATTTTTAACTTATTTTTATATTTTTATATACATTTTTAGGAATAATTTGGAGAAGAGTTTGGTGAAAAATATGTTCATATGGATTAATTAAAAATCTTTTGAAGTTTTGTATTTATTGTATAAATAGTGAGAAATGTATGGAATGTGTATTAAATTATTTTTTTCTGGTTTTCTTTCCTTATCTCCCCCTACTTTTTGGTTTGTCGACCAATCCATGCTGACTTGGTCTTGGGGATTAGGCTATTATTGTATATATTTATATATTCAATCTGCCTTTTCTTTTCTTTTATTGTTATTTATTTATTTGCATGATTTTAGTGGTTAAAAGTGAGTATTTATACATGAATGGTGATTTGTTAAAAAGATGAGAAATAATGGATATTTACATGTATTTGTTAAGGGTTTTAAGACAAAATGCGACAGAAAGTTAATGAATCATGGATTCATCAACCCCCTATATTAAACTTTACTTATTTTGAAAAAGTAAGTGAAAAAGAAAGAAAGTTAGAATGAATTTGTTTTCCTAAACTAATTCATGAGAACATACAAAAGACAGAGCTCGATCGGGCCTGAAACAAGCATTTTGTCGGAACCTTAACTAGGATCAGGATTTTGTCCTCAACAGTCCTCAAGTTCCATAATCCTTACTCATGATCACTTCATCGGCTAGTTCAGACTCACTTATTCATATCACAAACTCTATCATCCTTGAAGTCAACTTGTACAGTATGTGAAAAACACGAGGAAAACACGAGAAAAATTCACGAAACTTTAATACAAGCTAGATGAGGTAGTTGTTTAACTACCCTAAAGAAATCGTCGAAAAAGAAAGTCAAACGATGTCAAAATAACCCCTACAGCCCAGGGGCATAAGCGCAATAAAACTATAGAAATTGCTCTGCAAAAAGGTCCTCAAAGGACTGTTCTGTTAGCAAAATAAAAGTTTTTTTACATTTAGGTCCCTACGGAGGGACCTAAATGCAATAATTGGAAACCTGTGGAGTGGGAATAAAGTTCTGGAAGTTCCCTGGGTTTAGTATGCATATATTCTACCGGTTCAGGACTGACGGATCAGATTAGAAGCTTCAGGCGCGAATCGGACGCTCACGCTTGTGCCATGTGTCGCGCACCTGTAACACCTGGAGTTCTTGAGGTTCTTGCTTCTGTTACACGCGTGACGAAGGGGGTTTCTTCTCCGAATTTTCACGATCAAACGCCGGCGATCTGGACGCTTCTGCGGGGCCAGAAGGATGGCTCCTCCACCCCTCGAGCTCGCCCGCGGTAGGGGGCGATCGGCGGCGGCTCGAGGCGACGGCGATGCAAGGAAGAAGATGACGGTCCGGTGCAGAAATGTCCGATGGACAGAGTTTCAAGCCATCTTTGAAATTAATTTCCGTGTAGATGAAAGCTTCTAGGAACTTGGAAATTGCTCATGTTTGTAGATCAACCTGCAAATGAATGATATACTCGCTCGATTCACGAGGAATCGGCGCAAGGGTAATAGATTTGCAAGTTCAAAATGTGAAGAAAAATTTGGTTTCCAGATTTATTAAGAATGGTTTGAAAATGGTGATGAAATGGAAGCGCGATTCAAATGCGATTTGAAATGTTTTGATGGTGGAATCGAATGGGCGTCTAACCTAAGTGATCAAGCTATCTAATGATTCGATTAGCCATGCTAATCATGGCTCGACTATCGAGAAAGAAATGTGATAAGATGAGGGAGTAGGTCTGGGAAGAGTATAGGTATATTACCTGAACAGAAGCTCAACGGTCGACCTTTGGCCGGAGCGGAATGCAGCTCGAAGCGGCGATGCAAGGCGGCGGACCTCCTTGGAACCTCCTCCGATGTACCCTCCTCCACACGAGCTTGCTTGGGCGAAGCTGTCACTTCCTAATCCGGCGAAGCGAGGCTAGGAAGATGGGGGGTCGGCTAACTGGAACTGGGTTTCAGTTTGTTGGAGAGTTAGTTGGAGATGGAGGAGGTTTAGGGGTATTTATAGGTAGTTTGCGTGGGCTCCAAGTCGGGATCAATGGCTGGCGTTGAAGAGGGTAGTTAGGAGAAGGGATCCATCGGTTTAGATTGGCCAGAAGGTTCTCGAGTCGTGAGGGAGAAATGGTGGAAGTCGGCAGGTTGGTGCAGAAGTCGCAACACCTTCTTGGAGAAGAAGACCCAGGTGCTGACAAGTGTCAGCACCGGGTTGGTCCAGAAGCTTAAAATTCAATGTAAAATAGATAATAATTAATAAATAAAGTTATTTTAATTAGTTATAAATACAAAAGATGTAAATAAATTAATTATCTATTTTATAGAATAAATACTTTTATAAATAATAAATATTTTTCAAAATATAAATATTATATTAATAAATATGTATTTATAAATAGGTTTTAGATTTTTAATTTAATAAATAAATAAACAAAAATTAAATTTATATTTTATTAATTATTATAATATTAAATAAGGTTTATAAGAATTTTTATAGATTTTAATAAGTTAATTTGCATATTTCAATAAATAGAGGTATAAGTTATCTAGTTCATTTATACCTATATTTTAAGGTTTTTGATTTTATTAAAATAATAAATAAGGTCCAAAAATTATGAAATAATTTAGGGTGAAACTACAAGATCATGAAATAATTAAAAAATTATAAAATTAAGAAAACTATAAATAATGTGTGTTACATAAAATAAATAGCCCAGAAACCCCGTTGTCTTTTGGTCCCAAAACCGACTTTTTGCAAACAGACTCCGAATTCGATGAAACCACCTTTATTAATTAGAGAATATTATTTTATGAACTCTAAAGGTGAGTAGAGTGAAATTGGAGTTCGTATGAGGAAGTTATGATGTTCGGAAGTTGAGATTTTGACAATTTACAGGCTGAGTTTCTTGACATATATACACGGTAATATTTTTAACTTATTTTTATATTTTTATATACATTTTTAGGAATAATTAGGAGAAGAGTTTGGTGAAAAATATGTTAATATGGATTAATTAAAAATCTTTTGAAGTTTTGTATTTATTGTATAAATAGTGAGAAATGTATGGAATGTGTATTAAATTATTTTTTCTGGTTTTCTTTCCTTATCTCCCCCTACTTTTTGGTTTGTCGACCAATCCATGCTGACTTGGTCTCGGGGATTAGGCTATAAATATATCTTACAGCTATATTTATATTTTTAGTCACATTGTATGTATTTATATATTCAATCTGCCTTTTCTTTTCTTTTCTTGTTCTTTATTTATTTACATGATTTTAGTGGTTAAAAGTGAGTATTTATACATGAATGGTGATTTGTTAAAAAGATGAGAATTAATGGATATTTACATGTATTTGTTAAGGGTTTTAAGACAAAATGCGACAGAAAAGTTAATGAATCATGGATTCATCACCATGTGAGTTAGCATTTTGCGAGCATACCCCTCTAGTTTTATTTATTTGTATTTAATGCATAAAATTGTATATGCAATGTTAAAATTTTTGGAAAAATTGTATAAAGAACCTTCATTGTTTTGAATATTTCTAATATACACCTATTAGGTGTTTATGAAATAAATATTTGTAGACAAATTGTATGTATGCCCCTGGATTTTGTAAAAGTGATTTGGAATGAATGAAATATTTATTTTAGTTACAAATAGGTCCCTACCAGCATATTAAATTTTATTTACTTGTTCACTTTTGTTAAGAAAATGCCTCATGTTTGTATTTAATTTTGCAAAATTGCACACAAATGCTTTGAATGGCATATTTTCTTACTCTGATTTTTAATTTGCATTTCTCAACTATTATGTATTTATTAAAATGTAAGTAGTGAGCATTTTCTCCTGTATAGCTATAAAAATACCAAAACAATATCAAAATGCCTTTAAAATTTACAAAAAATATATGTTGTTTATTATTACATATATTGACTCCAAACCAAAAAAACTTAAAAATGGAAAAAGACTAAAAATTAAAAAGATCCAAAATCCATTAAATTTGGGAAATTCACCAAAAAATACTAAAATATTTATTTTGTCTCTAAACTTTCTTTATATTATTTTATAAAATAGATTTGGAGAAATTTGGACTTTATTTTCTATTTTTTATCTTCAAATCAATTTAGCTTATTTATTCCCTATTTTGGATTATTTTTTTACTTTAACCATACCTAAAAATAAGTAAAATTACTTGAAAAATCACAACATTAGAAAAATAGGAAAATCCTAAAATGTATTTTCCTAGATTTTTGAATATTCACAGATATATATCTATACCATGTACTATCTATATGTATACACACACATACACAGATACACACACTCATTATCTATATACTTATAATATATGCTAAGATATTTTATTTGAAATATATTTTATTTTATTTTATTTTCATATGTATAAAAGAGATTATAAATTTGCAATATTAAAAAGCTAATTTTTTAAAACCCTTAAAAAATAGACCTTGTTCGTATTTGATTGTCTTTTCTTTCTTATATCAATACCTATATATATGTGTATATATATCTATCTTATTATTATTATTATATTACCTATATACATATATTCACGATTAATTTAATTTTAAAAATAATAAAACCCAAAACGCACGTAAAAGGACTTAAAAGACAATTATGTTCATAAATCACATTGATTAGCAATAATCATTAGGTAACCTAGCTTGATCTATGTGGTTCGACTTCTACATGCTTACATGCTATATACGTCTTTGTTTTAGAGTATAATAAATTGTGCCTCACAGTTTTGGATATTCATTAATTATTCATACATTGTGGGTATATGTTGATTGACCATGTGATCTCGTGAGCGGTCGCCTCAATGATAGTCCATTTCTCTTATTCAGTGAGGATCATTTTCTTTAACCCTAACAGGATCCGTGTCATCAAATGGTGTCATTTCCAGGGATAAACATAGAGTAGCCTAAGATGTGCATATTTTTATTTTATTTTATTTCATTTTATTTCTGCATATATGCTTATCTCTTCTTTCTTTTATCTGTGCATATCTATAGATTTTATTTATTTGCACATATTATTTGATTAATTGTGCTAATACACCTCTCTTGTTGTGTTTATTGCGAGAGTCCGCTAGGCTAGGAGGACGATGCAACTGAGAAAGGTGGAGACTGGTCTTCTTACTAGGACCAGTTGGAGAGGTAACAAGCATAGCAAGGAGATCAATTTGCATATATTTTAGCTTAGAATTTTATTTTATTTTGGTGAGAGAGATTCATTTATTCATTATTAATTGAAATAATTCTTGGACTTGAACACTACTCTACTCAACGAGTTCCATTTCCTGAGTGATTGTTCACCTGGAGGCCTTGCCGTGGTTTTCTCGAGTTTTCATCGTTTTTTATTTCCCGTTGTTTGGAGTTTTCTACCTTTTTTATTTATTTTGTGTGCATGGAGCCCCTAGACATTAGGTTTATTCGTATTGGTAATAAGGTCCAAACCCTAACAAGAATTATGTATATATTCTCTTACATTTGGATCTAGTCAGATTTATAATTGTTAATTATTTTGACTTGAACCCGTGCACTAAGAGAGCCATCATACAATGCTAGCAGGACCCGTTGTGGAGGGTAACAAGATGTCTTGAAAACTGGACTCTTGGGTTCATTTCTGAATAATTAATAAATGGTTCATCATGCTTAATAACAACTAGTGGTTTTGGCAATTTTTTCGATTGCACACCGTCACATAAATAGGTTTAAAAATTCTGTTTTGCATACCTCATGGAGAGAGATGGGAAGCATTGTAAATCCTTTGATTCTGCATGCATCACTGGATTAAATGATGAGATTTCCATCATCGAATTCACTTGAATGTATTTTTTGCTATCTCCCTCTGATTTTGAGCACCTAAGACTTAAATGAAAATCAAAAAAATCGTTTGGCGCTTGTATGCAAAATATCCAAAAAAGGTGAAAAACTCAAAAATCTAAAACAAGGAGACTGCTAAATAAACTTTAACCTTATTTAAAATTTGTAATGGATATCACTACTTTTGGTTCATAAAGCCCTCATTGTTTTCAGGTACCGTAGGAGGAGACCAAAAAACCCCTCCCATGAGCAAGGTGTAACCCACTAAGGATTAGAGCCAAAAAACCTATCCGTAACTGCCTTGTGTATTGCATGGATATCCTAAGTATTGACTCTTATAGCATCCATGATCGAATAGGGCCCTGCCAGCAATGGTGTTCTTGCCTTTTATGGAACATAGACTTGGTCCAAAGTACTGAGCTTAGGACACACCCTCACGTGTGTGTCCGTCTCATCGGTTTGCATCTGAATAGGTCACTCATGGGTGATTCCATTGTGAGCAAGGTCCGAATTAGTAGTTTCACCTATCAGCTTCCTCCCTTTTATTCTTTGGCTGAGTAGGGCTCTAGGAAGGGTTACAAGGACCTCAAAAAGTGTAGACTACAAGTTACAAAGGAGGAGGACAAGTACAAGATACTTTTCTGACAGTAATCTTGCTCCTATAGGGTTAGCATTTAAGGGCTTGATAAAAGATATGCTTGAAATGACAACACTAAAAATGAAAAGATAAAAATAGCTGATCCATTATGGCTTCACATTGTGTTGAGTTGGTGAACCCAATTTTTTATTGTGTCTGTATGGATCTAGATTAATCTTCAAAGATCAAGTCCCGTGCACCTACACAAATTTTGTTATAGGTGTCTCCTCTTTGTCCCCCTGCTTGTTTCGAAGCTTTCTACTTTTTTACACTCCCTTTTATTCCTCGTTGACCATCGTATCCTTCTTCATGCATCGATCTTCTTTTGCTTCATAATGTTGATCCACAGATGGTCTAGTCGGGACTCTACTGACAGTTACATCGATTCCATGGACTCGGCATCGTCAATAGTTCGAGTTGATTCCCAATAACGTGGTTCAGACCTTGTGAAATGATCTCCAAACTACTCATCATCTTTCTACTTTCCTTTATCTCCTAATAAATCGGGACCACTCTTGTCCAACTTCCGCTCGTTACGAATGGAGGTTGATTTCAGTCTAAATATTTTACTCCATTCTCAACCATCTGGGATTGACCCTAATATTAGATTTATCACTAAAGCTGGCATTCAAATTCACAGTGGTCTGGTTGGGATTCTCTTACATCACATATAGAAGCCAGTCCCAATCCTGGATCCAAATCCATAATTCATCTCTTCAGACTCAGACCCAGAGATGGTTCCTTAGGGAAAGAGCAAAAGGAAACATCCACTCCAGCTAGAGAAGAGCTAAGCACCCGACCAAAATTAGGTGAATGCTCTATTGCTGGCATCCATCCAATCCATCCAGGAACAACAGATGGAACAAAGTGTACAGACTGCATTTCAAGATATGCTGAATAACTTGAGGAACAGACCTAGGGGATGAGGAGGGGGAAGAAATGAGGATCCACCCCCATGATGATCCGTAAGAAGAAGAGCCAAGTAATGAGAACCCCAAACTGACGCTGAAGGAGACATATAATCCCAAGGACAACCATATGACCAAGTGGATACACATCCCACTGGTTCACGCTCACTTTGAGCTAAAACCTCATTTCCTTACTCTTTTTCCCTCATTCCATGGGAATACCAATGAGGAACCATAAATTCACATGCAGCAGTTGTCTCACAACTGCAGGTGTTGAACGCGATTTTTGGAGATTGGTGATTTGATTGTAAAAAATGTAGAGTCGTTGATTTATCCCCAAAATCCCGCGTCAACAAAAAATATTTTTTTTTTATTTTTGCTACTTATTAACCTGTATAGCGGACAGGGTCGAACTCAGGGAGGCTACAATTCCCGAGGGTTATTCAATTAATCAGAAACTAATTAAAAGAAAACAGGAATCTCAAAGGACAACTATCCTTGTTTTTGTGATTTTTTTTAATATTTTTATTTTTTTTTATTTTTTTTATTTCTAATTTTTTTTATTTTCTGATTATAAAATTTTTAGTGATTTTTATGTTTGCAAATTTTTTTATTTTCCAAAAATAACACGATGCAATATTTACAAGATCAAGAATATGCACACCGACTCTTTTTGTAATTTTTCAATTAGTCAAAAATTGCTCAGAAAAACTCAAAGAAAATATTTTTGGGTTTTAAAAGTTTTGCAATGTTTTTGAGACTTTTTGTAGATTTTTCAGATGTTTTTGTATTTTTCTAAAAATCGAACAGTGAGAAAATAAGAAAATGTGCACAGCCTGGAGTAATTTGCAAGTTAAAAATCTTCTAGATGCCCAAAACTCCTGGCAATTATTTTTAAAACAAACTAGAAACCATTATCTACAAACAGGAACTGAAATCACAATTTTTCGATTTTTGTAGAATTTTTTATGTTTTTTTATAAGATTTTTGATGTTTTTCAATTTTTTTGGGTTTTATAAATAATTAATGCATGAAAATTGGTCTGAAACTAAAAGATAATGAAATACAATTACTCTAATTTTTTTTAGAATTTTTGGAAGTATTTGTGAATTTTTATGAATTTTCGAATTCAAGAAGACAAAAAGGCAATGTTTTTTTTTTATTTTTTTTAATAATATCAAATGAAAGAGAAATGAAATGGAAAATTTATGCTAATAAAAGAATCACCTCAGGAGCATAGCACAATTTTCTCAAAATTTTTGGATCTCAAATAACATACATTTCAATTAAAGAGAGCAAGCTAATTATTGTTCTGCAGTTCAGGGACGAGAATGTAAATACTTTGAAAGATTTGCACTGAAATGTAAAGTTCAAAGTTGTTGCCTCAAATAAATAATAAAAATGAACAGAAATAAAAAATATGCAATTTTACCACTATGTCATGTGTCTGGCATGTGCTTGAAGCTCTGGAAATGATCCTGCAAATCTGAATTCCTTCGGGGGTGAAGATGCAATTGTCCCCTTTTTTTTTAAAATCCAAAAGCCAACCCTAACTTCGTTTCTTGCTCAAGGGGGAACAACAAAGAGGGCCAACAGGAAGGGGCGCCGCCCCCTCTCTTCTTCCACGCAAGGTGCAGCGGCGGCAACCGCGGGGGCGGTGGGCGGAGCAGAGGCCGGTTGCGCGGGCACCTGTCGGCGGCGGCCCGAGATGGAAGCTCGGCGGGGAACGTGGCGATGGCGGCGCGAGAAGGCGGAGGAGGCTGGTGATGGCGAGGATGCGGCGTCAGAGGGGCGGACTGAGGGGTGTTCAGGAGGAGCGGTGCTGAGCTGGAGATGGACGCGCGCTGGAGAGAGGAGGGCGGCGTCGCGGGTGGTTCCCTCTGTTCTGGGTTGGCGCGCAGGCACGGCAGTTGGCGGCGCAAGGAGGGCGCTGGTGGGCTGGAGTCGGGGTCGCGAGGCGCCGGCGACCTGGGTGCGGCGCGCCGCTGGCGCGGGCTCACGCTGGTGGAGATCGTCACGGCTGTGGCGGCGCGCTGCCGCTGGCAACCGCCGCAAGACGGAGGAGGTGCGGAAGGGCGGCGCCGCCCCTTGGTGGCAGGAGGGCTGGCCGGAGGTTGGCGATGCAGGTGCGGGCGGCGGGCCTGGGGGCAGCCGCCCTCGTTGGCTTTTTTTTATATTTTTTTTGTTTTTTTATGCAATGTAAACAGTGAATGAGAAAGATAAAAAAAACTTTTTTTTAATTTTTTTTGTAAATCCGAAAATAAGAAAATAGCAGAAATAGGAAAAGAATTTTTTTTTTGTTTTTTTATTGTTATCCTGCAAAACAAATGTTATAGATAAAGAGAAACAAAACTTTTTTTTTATTTTTTTTATCCTGCAAAACCAATGTTAGGCATAAAGAAATTTTTTTATTTATCTACACATAGGAATATGGACGGGGATTCGGCGGAAATGGGAGAATGAATCCGATTCTCCGGCCACCGTACGTGGCCGGAGTTGATAGATCGTGAGAGATAGAAAATGAATGTGGAGAGATTGCGATGATGAGATGAAAATTCGGAATCGTCGGCGAATCAAAATCGTGATGACTAATTTTTTATGATCTAGAAGAACAAAATGACGATAAAAAAATGCGACAAAATAAAAAACGATTAAACTAAGGAAATGCGAAGAAAAATACGGATCTCACCTTAGGAGCGGAAAATAGACCGTGATCGCCTCGACAAGGCCGACTCGCTGTCACCGGACGGCTTGGAGACTAGGCAACTTCCTCGACGAAATTTCTCTCGGAGATCGGGCTCCTCTCTCTAAAGATTGATCAGGTTGGAATGAGGGAGATGGAGCCATATAAATAGAAAAGAGATGAATTTTGAATTTTGAAGAAGATAAGAGAGATTTTTGAATTTTTTGGTGGGAGAGATAACATGAGAGATAAAATAGAAAGATAAAATTATTTGCAAAATTATCTAATTTTTTTGAATTTTCGTCACTTTATTTATTGGAATTTGAAAATGTTATTTTTTTATTTTTTTATAATGGTTGGTTAAAAATTGCAACTATATACATATACTATGCACATATATGGTATTATATACAAGGGTAAATGATGAAATTAGCCTCTTTTTTTTGTTTTAAGAATGTTATTTTTTTATTTTATTTTTGTTTTAAGTCCTTAGTAAAAATATTTACAAATATATATACAAATACATTATGCACAAAATACAAGGGAAAATTGCACAAACCACCCTAGAAAACCAACTTTTCAACCGTAACTCCAAAAATTATAAAATCACAGTCATTTTGAAGATAATTTAATTTAGATTTCAATGGAAGTGATATTTGTTCAATTTGAGATCATATGGAGCCGGAATTGATCTTTCAATTAGTGCTTAGTGGCTTTTTCCAAGTGTGGCTACTTTTATTCTGTACATGATTTAATTGTGCAATCAGTTTTATTAATTAGGACCCATTTTTATTTACAACTTTGATTTTGAATGTTATTTGATTTGGGGTCAATTAAGGTACAAATAAATTAGTGTTAGTTTTATACAGATATACACAAAATAAGTGAGAAACACATTTTTTTTAGATTTTCTGGTTGAGGACCCTATCTCCCCCTACTTTATTCCTGGTCGATCAGGTCAAGTCTTGACCTTCTCTCGGGGTTTGGGTCAGCCTGTATATATTCTTCCTTTTTTTTATTTTCTTTTCTTTATTTTTCCTTTCTTTCTTTATTTATTTATTTTAGGTTAAAATTAGTAAGAAATGTACAATATTTACACACAAATGCAAGTTAGTAAGAATATGGAGTTAGCGTTATATGCAGGTGTTTTATAAGGGATTTTAAGCTAAAATAAATGAATAAAGATGACGAATCGCAGATTCATCATCCCCCTATGCTTTACCTTTGCTAGTCCCTTAGCAAACACTTATTTGAAAGAATAAGTGAAGAAGAAAAAGAAAGGGAAAATAAAGAAGTAGGACAATATTGAGTATTAAACTTATCTTCATAAAATTGTAGTTTGGAGCTCTGTCGGACCTTTGGATTATTTGTGTGTCGGAACTTCTGTCAGACTTAGAATTTTAAAACCAACAGCCTTCAAGTTCTACACATCATTGTCACAGTTTTGGCCCAGAAGTCATCTTAGATCGATCCTCTTCCCAAAGCATACCCTATGAACATTGAATAATCGACTCATGTGTGTGAAAAATTTTAGCTCTTCCCATCCAGAATGCCGGACTACCATGCAAATCTCCTCTCCAATAACTCGTCCTCGGGGAGTCAGGTATTTCCTTCTAAGGTCTGTCGTGCTGTGTTCACAATCGAATTGGGGGAGAAGTTAGAAGAATGAGAAAAGAACTGGAGGGTGGTTTGGTATAGTCACCTCTCCTTGTGAAGCTGGCCAGTGTAGCCGAGTCTCCACCAAGATCTGCAGGTTTTCTTGAAGCTTGGACCTTTTTGGTCAGATTTTTATTTGGTAGTAGCTTCTTTGTATTTGGAGTTTTGGTGGTTCTGCTTGGATCTTGTTGTGCCCCTACGGATATAGCATCTTTTTATTCCGTACATTTTTTGGGGTCTTAGAAAAAATTGTGCCCAGCCGTCCATCCCTTTTCCGAAGCTTTATTTCAACCCGTTACTCCGGTCTTTAGATTTCCACGCTACCAGAAAAGAAACTCATACAGTCTTCCAACATCCCGTCTGAGTTGAGCTAAGTGCATAGTGCAGGAGTACAAATTAATTCGCTATTCCAGAGTTGTACCCAGAATGAAGAGACCAGGTTAGACACTAAGGTTCAAATGCTGCACATTGTCATGTGGAACTCAAAGAATTAAGTCAAAGACCTGAAGCTTCTAAAATCCTATTTCTCGATGAAGTTCCTCTTAGAATTAGGTGGATTAAGGTCCAACTAAGCTCCATTCTTCAATTTTATTCCAGACATAGTTTAAATATCAATACTATCCAGAAAAATGCACATGCAAATGCAGACTATGAACAATGCAGAGAGTTTTTTTTTGAAGAATGATGCACATGTGAAAAGAACCATTTTTTAAACAATTTTCTAATTTTGAACTTCTTATGGATTTTTGGAGAAAAATGCAGATGTGAAAGAAAGTTTTTTTATACAAATTTTTATGATTTTTGGTTTTGTAGTTTTTTTTAAAGGAGAAAAGGTTAGTAATATATACAAGTATATACAAGAGACTTTTTTTATGTTTTTTTTTATGTTTTTTTTCTCCCTCTCTCTTCCCATTTTTTTGTTTGTTTTTTTTTCTTTTTTGTGTTTTTTTTTCTTTTTTTTGTTGTTTTGTTTTTTTTGTTTTGTTTTGTTTTTTCTTTTTTTTTGTTATTTTTGTGGATTTTATAAAATATACACATAACCCTCCAAATAAATATATTTAAAAGTACGAGTTATGTCTGAAGTATATATACAATATATACGACACCCCCCTATACTTAGCTCGAACTATGTCCTCATAGTGATCAGAGAGCGACAAAGGAAGACATAACTCGTGCTAAGCAAAGAAAGGTGAAAAGCCTCCTATGCTACAACGACTCAAAGAAAAGATAAAAATGAAGAGAAGTTGGTGATCCCCCCTATACTTAGGATCAAGTAATCCTAAGTATAGTGGAATGTACAAAGGGGAAAACCGATGAAGAGAATGTACAGACTCACAGAGACACGATATGAACAACATCACCCCCCCTATACTTAGGGTAGAGTATCCCTAAGTATAGGCAACAACAACAAGGGTGATAAACAGGACGAATATGAACAACACAAATCCTTCACCCCCCTATACTTAGGATAAAGCACATCCTAAGTATAGCATACACACACACACACACACACGGAAAAGGGGTGAATGATAAAACGGGAGAAGACAGAGTGAAACGAAAGGATATACAAGAGGAGTGGATGTACAAAGGTTAAGAAGGTCGAAAGCGAACCTTCTTGCGGGACCGCTGAGGTATGGATTTGACAAGATGTAGGTCGATATTGGGATCATCATTAGACATAAATTGAGTAGGATCGACCAAAATTATATCCTCAGCGGTTTCAGATTGTGCAGGCCTAAACCGATTATTGGAAGTAGTATGGTCATGTCTAGCCTGAGAAGTCTCGCAAACATCAAAGTAAAATGGCTCGAATTCATTATCCGAAAAAGTTGGATCATTTTCAGCCTGGCGAGCCTCTACTGGATCATCAGCTTTATCAAAAGGCCCAAATTCTTTTATAAAAGCAATCAAATCAAATCTGGCCTGATCGGTCTCTTCTTTACCAGGTTGAGTAGGAACGGACTTATCAGTGAAAGTAGTCGAATCGTGTCCTTCCTGTCTAGTCTCAGGGTCTGCCTTCCGCTCTAGGGTGTCTATCGTGTAAATCCCGCGGATGTCATCAATGCATCGCCACGTACTAGAAGAGGGAACTCCAAGGTCTATGCTTTCCGAGTCCTCCTCCTTGAAGAGGAATTCTCGGGTCTCGGTATCATCCATCATATAGCAAAAATCTCTGGTATTATCATCATGATCAAAGTCCTTGGGGTTGTCTAACACGGGTGGGCTCTCATGGGATGCGGGTTTCTGGACCGTAGTGGGTGTAGTGATTAACACATCGCTCCCTACATCAGAACGGAAGCGAATCTCTCCTGAACCATAGTCAATAACGGCTCCCGCAGAGGTAAGGAAAGGCCGTCCCAGAATGATTGGAGGGTGCTCCACAGGGGTGGAGGTCTCCATGGGCATTACAACAAAATCCGAAGTAAAATCCATGCCTTGAATAAGAATGACAGCGTTTTCTAAAATACCCTTCGGCCTCTTGATAGATCCATCAGCAAATTGAACTATCATCCTGGTTTTCTTGAGAGGCCCAAGATGAAGAGACTGTACCATAGAGAAGGGTATTATGTTGATTGATGAACCGCCGTCAAGGAGAGCGTTATCACAAAAGTAGTCAGATATGGAGCATCTCACAAGAGGTGTAGCCGTGTTCCCTTTCTTAAAATACGGACGGTGAGAGATGGCGTAGGCAATGGCCATGGTCAAGATGTGACGCTCAGATCTTCTCCTTCGCTTTCTTTTCTTGTGTTTAGGAGTAGATAAATCTGTCATGGCCTGTTGAAGTGGGGTTTTAATGATCTCATGAAGGGTGGCCACCACTTCGGGTTTAGTCAACATTTTTTTGAATTTTTGGAGCTCATCCATACAAGGGAGGAGGTCAGAATCAGCATTTATATGAGGATTGCCAAGAGCAGTCTGTACAGTGGCATCCTCGGGATCTAGGTTGGGACATGATTGTGTGGGTAAATGATCGGGCATTTGGTTTCTTTTCTCACAAAATGAATCAATAATATGTCTCCCAGAATCTTTTTGAATTTTCAAAATTTTCTCATTTTTTTGTGTTTTGGATGATTTAAAGCTCTCATGATTATCTTCAAGTGAATCAATATCCTCAAATATTGGAGCAGCGTTCTGTCTCTCATTTATGTTAATAAAATTGGAAATCTTCGAATTCATATGCTCCACCATTTGATTCAATGTGTTAAGTGTGGAAATCATGAAAGGTGACTCCAAAATCACAGGATCGGGTGGGTTGAATGAGGGTGGGTAAAAATCAAAGTCCTCCGTCTCCTGAAATAATGGGTTAGGCGGATATGCACAAACATCAGGAGGAAGATCCTCCTGGAAAAGGGAAGGTGGATCGTCTGGAGAGTACGAGGTATCTGCGAAGATCGGATTAGAATAACTCCAGTTGGCCATCTTCGAAACAAAAGATGGGAGAGCACGAGGGTCAAGCCAAAAGATATGGAGAAAAAGGCGCAAATGCACAGAAAAGATCTGGTATGCACACAAACAATCAAACACAATACAAACCCCCAATTCACCAACTCAACGCAATGTGAAGACCGTGAAGGTTTAGTCTCTTAATCTTGTATGTTTTAGAGTTAGGTGATAATCACAAAGTTGTACAAACACTTAGGCTGAATTATGGGATTTGGGCACTAACCTTAGTGTGTGCGCGAGCAAGTAAAAACGAATACAATGAGGGGGTTACTCTCCCCAAGACAATGATTTTTCTTTGTATTTTTTTAGGGTCGAGTTTTCTTTAGCAATCCCGGTTTTAGGCAGTTGTCACTTGGTTAAGATATTTTCAAAGAATCGCCTATCGAGTGTCCAATTTCCTTTTTAACTTATGTGAGTGAAAACAAGGGAGGAGATCGGAAATGCCAATGCACGATTAAAAACGATGATGCATGCAGGGGTTAGAGATGCGTACCTTGTCGCCAGCACTCTACATGCAAGTGATCCGCGCAGAATTTAAATACAGAAAATAAACTAACCTATATGCAAATGCAAGTAAACCGTCCTAGATGATAACTTCTATTAACAGGCAAGAACAAGTTAATTTGACTAAGTCCAAATTACGATCTACTCTATAGGTACAGAAATTCTTGTTTAGGGTGTTTGGACCTAATTAATTACCTGTCTCAAGCAAATTAATTAAAGAAATCAATAGGTGGCTTTCGAAATCCGCGGAAAACAAAGAAAATAAAGGCGATGAAAACAAAACCGATGAGGTCCCCCAAGTGCACCGGCACTTGGCGAAACAGACCCCGCAACAAATGAATGTCCGTTTACAAGAGTTCAAATGCTAGAAAATAAAGACTCTCTCTTTTTTTTCTTTTTCTTTTATCTCTCTTTTTTTTCTTTCTCTTTTTTTTCGGCTCTTTCAATTTTCTTCTCCTCTTCTCACGCTATCCTGTGACTTGGTGAAGAATCAAGCCGCTTCCACGTCGCTTGGGTGCTTCGGCTCTCCTAGGATCGCCTCCTTCGCTCCGCGGGCCCTCGCAAGAAAAAGAAAAGAGAATGTGTAAGAAACACAATTTTCAAATATGAGAAAATGTTGAAATGAATGCAATGGATATGAACAATGGAATAATGTGGCAAACAGATATTTACAACCAAGAATAGCATGTCAAAAGAGAAACCTAACTACCCTCGCCGTGCCTCCCCGGCAACGGCGCCATTTTGTTGAACGCGATTTTTGGAGATTGGTGATTTGATTGTAAAAAATGTAGAGTCGTTGATTTATCCCCAAAATCCCGCGTCAACAAAAAAATATTTTTTTTTGATTTTTGCTACTTATTAACCTGTATAGCGGACAGGGTCGAACTCAGGGAGGCTACGATTCCCGAGGGTTATTCAATTAATCAGAAACTAATTAAAAGAAAACAGGACTCTCAAAGGACAACTATCCTTGGTTTTTGTGATTTTTTTAATATTTTTATTTTTTTTTATTTTTTTTTATTTCTAATTTTTTTATTTTCTGATTTTCAAATTTTTAGTGATTTTTATGTTTGCAAATTTTTTTATTTTCCAAAAATAACACGATGCAATATTTACAAGATCAAGAATATGACACCGACTCTTTTTGTAATTTTTCAATTAGTCAAAAATTGCTCAGAAAAATTCAAAGAAAATATTTTTGGGTTTTAAAAGTTTTGCAATGTTTTTGAGACTTTTTGTAGATTTTTCATATGTTTTTGTATTTTTCTAAAAATCGAACAGTGAGAAAATAAGAAAATGTGCACAGCCTGGAGTAATTTGCAAGTTAAAAATCTTCTAGATGCCCAAAACTCCTGGCAATTATTTTTAAAACAAACTAGAAACCATTATCTACAAACATGAACTGAAATCACAATTTTTCGATTTTTGTAGAATTTTTTATGATTTTTATAAGATTTTTGATGTTTTTCAATTTTTTGGGTTTTATAAATAATTAATGCATGAAAATTGGTCTGAAACTAAAAGATAATGAAATACAATTACTCTAATTTTTTTTAGAATTTTTGGAAGTATTTGTGAATTTTTATGAATTTTCGAACTTCAAGAAGACAAAAAGGCAATGTTTTTTTTATTTTTTTTAATAATATCAAATGAAAGAGAAATGCAATGGAAAATTTATGCTAATAAAAGAATCACCTCAGGAGCATAGCACAATTTTCTCAAAATTTTTGGATCTCAAATAACATGCATTTCAATTAAAGAGAGCAAGCTAATTATTGTTCTGCAGTTCAGGGACGAGAATGTAAATACTTTGAAAGATTTGCACTGAAATGTAAAGTTCAAAGTTGTTGCCTCAAATAAATAATAAAAATGAACAGAAATAAAAAATATGCAATTTTACCACTATGTCATGTGTCTGGCATGTGCTTGAAGCTCTGGAAATGATCCTGCAAATCTGAATTCCTTCGGGGGTGAAGATGCAATTGTCCCCTTTTTTTTTTAAAATCCAAAAGCCAACCCTAACTTCGTTTCTTGCTCAAGGGGGAACAACAAAGAGGGCCAACAGGAAGGGGCGCCGCCCCCTCTCTTCTTCCACGCAAGGTGCAGCGGCGGCAACCGCGGGGGCGGTGGGCGGAGCAGAGGCCGGTTGCGCGGGCACCTGTCGGCGGCGGCCCGAGATGGAAGCTCGGCGGGGAACGCGGCGATGGCGGCGCGAGAAGGCGGAGGAGGCTGGTGATGGCGAGGATGCGGCGTCAGAGGGGCGGACTGAGGGGTGTTCAGGAGGAGCGGTGCTGAGCTGGAGATGGACGCGCGCTGGAGAGAGGAGGGCGGCGTCGCGGGTGGTTCCCGCTGTTCTGGGTTGGCGCGCAGGCACGACAGTTGGCGGCGCAAGGAGGGCGCTGGTGGGCTGGAGTCGGGGTCGCGAGGTGCCGGCGACCTGGGTGCGGCGCGCCGCTGGCGCGGGCTCACGCTGGTGGAGATCGTCACGGCTGTGGCGGCGCGTTGCCGCTGGCAACCGCCGCAAGACGGAGGAGGTGCGGAAGGGCGGCGCCGCCCCTTGGTGGCAGGAGGGCTGGCCGGAGGTTGGCGATGCAGGTGCGGGCGGCGGGCCTGGGGGCAACCGCCCTCGTTGGCTTTTTTTTTATATTTTTTTTGTTTTTTATGCAATGTAAACAGTGAATGAGAAAGATAAAAAAAACTTTTTTTTAATTTTTTTTTGTAAATCCGAAAATAAGAAAATAGCAGAAATAGGAAAAGAATTTTTTTTTGTTTTTTATTGTTATCCTGCAAAACAAATGTTATAGATAAAGAGAAACAAAACTTTTTTTTTATTTTTTTTATCCTGCAAAACCAATGTTAGGCATAAAGAAATTTTTTTTATTTATCTACACATAGGAATATGGACGGGGATTCGGCGGAAATGGGAGAATGAATCCGATTCTCCGGCCACCGTACGTGGCCGGAGTTGATAGATCGTGAGAGATAGAAAATGAATGTGGAGAGATTGCGATGATGAGATGAAAATTCGGAATCGTCGGCGGATCAAAATCGTGATGACTAATTTTTTATGATCTAGAAGAACAAAATGACGATAAAAAAATGCGACAAAATAAAAAACGATTAAACTAAGGAAATGCGAAGAAAAATACGGATCTCACCTTAGGAGCGGAAAATAGACCGTGATCGCCTCGACAAGGCCGACTCGCTGTCACCGGACGGCTTGGAGGCTAGGCAACTTCCTCGACGAAATTTCTCTCGGAGATCGGGCTCCTCTCTCTAAAGATTGATCAGGTTGGAATGAGGGAGATGGAGCCATATAAATAGAAAAGAGATGAATTTTGAATTTTGAAGAAGATAAGAGAGATTTTTGAATTTTTTGGTGGGAGAGATAACATGAGAGATAAAATAGAAAGATAAAATTATTTGCAAAATTATCTAATTTTTTTGAATTTTCGTCACTTTATTTATTGGAATTTGAAAATGTTATTTTTTTATTTTTTTATAATGGTTGGTTAAAAATTGCAACTATATACATATACTATGCACATATATGGTATTATATACAAGGGTAAATGATGAAATTAGCCTCTTTTTTTTGTTTTAAGAATGTTATTTTTTTTATTTTATTTTTGTTTTAAGTCCTTAGTAAAAATATTTACAAATATATATACAAATACATTATGCACAAAATACAAGGGAAAATTGCACAAACCACCCTAGAAAACCAACTTTTCAACCGTAGCTCCAAAAATTATAAAATCACAGTCATTTTGAAGATAATTTAATTTAGATTTCAATGGAAGTGATATTTGTTCAATTTGAGATCATATGGAGCCGGAATTGATCTTTCAATTAGTGCTTAGTGGCTTTTTCCAAGTGTGGCTACTTTTATTCTGTACATGATTTAATTGTGCAATCAGTTTTATTAATTAGGACCCATTTTTATTTACAACTTTGATTTTGAATGTTATTTGATTTGGGGTCAATTAAGGTACAAATAAATTAGTGTTAGTTTTATACAGATATACACAAAATAAGTGAGAAACACATTTTTTTAGATTTTCTGGTTGAGGACCCTATCTCCCCCTACTTTATTCCTGGTCGATCAGGTCAAGTCTTGACCTTCTCTCGGGGTTTGGGTCAGCCTGTATACAGTCTTCCTTTATTTATTTTCTTTTCTTTATTTTTCCTTTCTTTCTTTATTTATTTATTTTAAGTTAAAATTAGTAAGAAATGTACAATATTTACACACAAATGCAAGTTAGTAAGAATATGGAGTTAGCGTTATATGCAGGTGTTTTATAAGGGATTTTAAGTTAAAATAAATGAATAAAGATGACGAATCGCAGATTCATCAGCAGGACTACCCACTACCCTAACATTCCGTTAGGTGTAGTCAAGATGACTGCATTTCCCTTCATCCTCTGGGATAAGGCCCTATACTGGGTCAACCATTTGGGAAACTTCGTGAGGTCCTAGGAGGAACTTAAATCTACGTTCCTTCACAAGTTCTACTCTCTCAATCGACTCAACCAGATGTGTTCCAGGTTTAGCAACTTTTCTCAGGCAACACAGGAGTCCATCCATGAATCTTAGGAGCGATTCACTGTTCTGCAGGGAAAGTGCCCCTACCATGATAGACCGAGGACCAACTTGGTCCAACACTTCTTTGGGGTCCTGAATGTAGAGAACCAAAGACTAGTTGAAGCTGCATGTGGGGGATTAACAAGGATGAAGATGTTGTTTGGCATATCTTCACAGAAATGACTAAAGGAGAGGATGCCCTCTCTTCACCCTGTGCTTACCAGAGACAATCACAAGTACTCCACAAGCTAGTCCATATGGTAGCGTTCCACGAGGCAAGGAGAGATGAGAGCTCCAACCTTAGCATCATTGGGGGCCATCAAAGGTTGACATTATCAAGAAGAATTCGTAGGATCTTGAGAAGCTTGCTGTTATAGAATAGAGGATGGACACTTGGATAAACTAGACCAAATAACCAAGTAGTAGGAGCTGCTAGTGAGCAACATCAGCTCATGCCAGTCAACGATACCATCGTCAGAGACTCCTGCTGAGAAGAAAGATGAATCATTACCTCCACAGTAGCCTCAACATAGCCCACAACAACCAACTATCCAACACGTATACTACACGCAGGAAACCAAGCAGGCCCCTCCACAGCAACAGATGGTGGTCTACCAGCCATACTACTTATCATCTTCTGATACAACATTCCTGCCACCACCCCTGATCCACAAAGTCAACGGTGTTTGGAGCAATGATGTATAGTTGGCCCGTCTTGTTGGATATCCCCGGGGTCTGCCACTAGCCAACCGATCATACCACCAATCTCAGGGTGTTTTCTTTACATAGTCCTCCCAACGTCAACGTTAGTATCAACATCACCGGTCTCCATAATACCACAATAATTAGAGATAGTGGCAGTAGTCCCCGTAGCGCTTCTACCATTAAAACCAACTGTACCACCAGTATGTTGCTGCACCTCAGCAACAGTATCCTCCTCCTCCATATCAGCATCAATATCAACTTCCTCCCCCTAACCAATAGTACCAGAAGCCCCCATCTCAGCCTCCACACCAGCAGTCCCAACATGAGCAGCACACTGGACCCTCCGAGGTAGTTCCTATGGATGCAAGACTCGATTGCTTGGCCCAATTGATAAATGGTCTAACAGAGATGCCAAGGAAGCTGGACGACCTTACGACCACCAAAACACCAATCCTAGCCCAGGTCGAAGAAAACCCCAATAATTTTAAGAGAAAAGAACATGTAGAATGCGATGTAAAGTCTGTGCCTTTAGAGTTAGATGATTGTGATTTTTCTTTGTCTAATCTTGTTACTCTCAGGAGCGGTAGGACTTTACCTCCGTATGCCAGTACTAGGGGAAAGAAAAAATCTCATGAGGTGAATCATTTTCTTCTGTATCAGTTGTGCCAGCTACATGATCTGTAAGGAAGAAGATGAAGGAGGAGTCATGCCAGATATTTGCCACCACCATCTCAAATAAAAAGAATAAAAAATAGAAAATAAAAATACCAAAAAGAATATCAAAGTCAAAATAAAGCCATGACCACAATGGAGGAGCCAGCACTAGCACATGATCCGGTGCTAGCCGACGGAGCAGAGACCGTGGTTTTTGCATGTCTACCAACAACAGTACCAACATTTCCAGAATGTACACCTTTTTACAGTCCAGACGTACATAATAGCACGGACAAGAATTTTGTTTTAAATTTGCACAATGCTTTTGATTTCAGTTCTGTAGATATTCCTTTTCAAGATACAATAGAAAACTCCACAAAATTGTAAAAAGAAATAGTGTGTTGTCTGATCCAAGTGTTGTGGGTATTCTAAAAACTTTGACTATTAAGTTACCATTGATGCAAGCCATGGAATAGATACCCGATGTGAAGAAGGGATTGAAGGAAGCATGTACAAACAAGTGTCGGGCGAACCATAATAATAGACGCCGGTAAGTTGAGAAGCACGCCCTCACCATGGATACAGTTGCATCCATCAACAACCTCCCTCAAAAGAAGCTAGACAAAGAAGCACCTTTGATCAGATGCAATATTTTTTTATCAAGTCTTCCAGAGAACCCTGCTTGACAGCGGCTCTTCCATCAACCTCTTATCCTCATCATTTCTGCAAGAATTTAGGTTGGGTCCATTAAAGCTGACATGCATGATCCTATAATTTATTGATCGATCCATCAAGCAACTCTCGACGTTGTTGTAAGATGTTTTTGTAAAGGTGCAAGGAATGCAGTTTCCTGTTGATTTTGTAGTCCTTGATATGGACTCCCCTTCATCATTACTTTAGACCCCAATCATTCTGGCATGACCATTACAGAGACCATGGTTAACTATGGGTATGGGAAGATTGCGTTCAGATCGAGCAACAATAGAGTTACCATAGACATGGTCAGTGAGATGAAAGTCGTATATGATGAAAGCATGTAGTATCGTCCGAAGCAGACTATGACTTTATTGTAGAAATCATAGATACATAACTCTCTTTGAAATAACACATGGTCCCTGGAAATCCTCTCTCTTGAGGAGTACTAGGAAAACACAGTCGACTCAAGCTTTGAGATCTCTTAGGAGAAATATTCCCATTTGTTTATGCATCTATTGATTTCGAAGATCCATGATAGTACAAACATGATGACTTCATTTCATATTTGTTCAACACATTATCATTTGATTCACAAGACACTGAGATGAGCAGTACCTCTAAAATTTGGTAGATCATCCACCCAACAATTCAGTTTTAGAAGTAATAGAGAAGCATGCTAGAATAGAACCCGAATTAAAGACACTTACAACATGTCTCAAGTATGACATCCTTATGGGTGTAAAAAATACGTATTTAGTCATCATCAACAACAGATTGACTGCACATCAAGAATATCAACTTCGTGAGGTTATAGAGAAAAAAATGCAAGGCCTTAGTTGGCACGTATTAGACCTCTGTGGGATGAATCCCGCTCTGCGCTCATACCATATTTACTTGGAAGAAGATGCCAAATCATCCCAAGAATTTCAAAGAGACTGAACCCAAATTTGCAGAACGTTGTCATAAAAGAAACCACAAAATGGTGTGACACAGTCTTCATTTATCCCATCTCTGATTCAAAATGGGTAAGCCCTCTACATATATTTTGTAGAAATTAGGACTCATTGTGGTTACAAATGAAAGAGGAGAGGAGATTCATACTCGAGTACCGATATACCAACGTGTATGTGTTGATTACTGGTGCCTTAATGTCAGAACAAAAAATGACCACTTTCCCTTCCCATTTATTGATCAAGTACTGGAACGATTGATCGACAAGGAGTTCTTCTACTTTCTGGATGGGTAATCTGTGTACAACCTGGTGGCATCGCCCCATGAGACCTGGAGAAAACTACCTTCTCTTGTGTGTTTGGTACCTATGCCTTCATGAGAATGCCCTTTGGTTTGTACAATGCACCTGCCACATTCCAAAGGTGCATGCTTGCAGTTTGCTGATATGGTTGGTAGTTTTCTTGAGGTGTTCATGGATGACTTCTCCATCTCTGGTGACAACTTTGATTCTTATCTTCAACAACTAAACAGAGTATTTCAGAAATGCTGAGAAGTCAATCTCGTATTATCTTGGGAAAGAGCCCCTTCATGGTCCTTGAAGGGAATGTGTTGGATCACATCATTTCCAAAAGTGGCATGGATGTCGACTCGGTAAAGGTGTATGTGATTGTCAATATAAAGGCATCTCAGACTATCATAAATGGGTGGTCATTCTTGGGGCATGTGGGTTTCTATACAAGATCCATCAGAGATTTCAACTGCATAGCCTGACCTCTCATATAAATGTTGTATAGGGAGATCGAGTTTAATGTTGATCAATAAGATCTCCTATCTTTTAAACAAATGAAGAAGCTAGCCACCTAAGTGAAGGATGTGAGGAATCCTTAAGGGCATCACGAAAGTGTGATGATCGCATCTTATGCGATCGGAGTGGCTAGTCGCACTATCGCTTGAAGCAGCGAAATTTAAAATTTTTAAATCATGAGATGAAACCACATGATCACAAGAACATTTCTTGGATCGTTTCATCTAACCATAAAGTATTAAAAATACCTCTTGAAGCATGGTTGCGATCACTAGATCTCTAAAGCAAGAGATCCTCCTGACTCAAGTCCGATCTACGAAGATGGCACTTACGGGCGCGATGATGAGACACATGCTTCACGTAATCCTCGATGAAGATCAAAGTCTTGAATCTCCTGATTTCATCCAACAAAATCCTACGCCTCCTTCTAGAGTAAAAGGCCCCAAAGAAGATGAAGATCCACAAGAAATCAAATCCACAACACGACGGCGTAGATGCGATTGCTATTCCCTCAAAAACACAAGGAGGATGACCACCTTTAGAGAGAGAGATGGCGAGAATGAGAGATTAGAAAGAGAGAGAGAGTGATGTGCACAATGATGTATTTTCAAGAGGCTAGTGTTGCTCTCTTTATATACTAGTTTGGGAGTCCATGGATCACAATCCATGGCATACACAAAATCAATGGTTAGATTGATATATGTATTTAATCAATGGCCATGATCATTGTTGTTATAAAAACAACAACATATTAATTTATATTAAATTAAATATATGTTGCATTATCATCAACATAATTTAATTCAATAAAATCAATTATCAAGATAATATGATAATAATTTAAAAGGAGAATAATAATTCAACTAAAAACATGGGGCGCCACCCATGACCAATTCATGGGTGACACCACATCATTTGGTGGTTAATTATCCCATTTTTATTTTATCTCATTTTCTCTTATTTATTTGCAAAAAAATTTATTGCAAAATTATCCACTAAATTAATTCCAAATAAATTTGTGAATATTTCAATCATGCCATTGAAAATATGTGAATCATATTCACAACCCAAACTAAGTTGTAAATTATATTTCCAATTAATTGCTTAATGTAGATCCCATTCACATTAACAATTAACAAATGCTATTTACAAAGGTGCTCTCTCTAATATATTATAAATCACATTTATAATATATACACAGATATTATGGACAACACTATCCACAATCTGTATTTCCTTGATAATTAAATCCCATTTAATTATCTTGGATAATCATTCTCATAATATGAATCCTATTCATATTATTCTTGATAATTAAATCTCAGTTAATTATCAATATCTTGTTTCTTGGATACTGAATTCATCAAAGGAATTATTCTTGAACTCCTTCAGGAATAATGTGCTTTCTCCGCAGATACTTGGAGATAAGGAAAGGGCGATTGTATTGTTTCATGCATAGTGACTTGGATGTCGAGATCTCATCTGAAATCCAGATCTCACGGACCTCCCACAGATGCTTGATTAAATCAAGACCGCAAATATAATCTTCTCATTGCATCTGAATCTCATTGAGACCAATGTCCAACACTTGGACCAAGATCAGATTGCTTCTCTACTGAGAGGAGCCACTAAAATCCAAACTTGTTTCATCACTCCCTCGGAATGGAAGCGTCATGGTTATACAATCATTTATGATCACATCACCCTCAGGTATTCCCAATACCTGTACATCCTGCATACTGGAAGACCTATGATCAACATGAAGATGTAGATCAATTTTACACAGTCTTCTTCTGGTTTTAATCACTAAGTTTCTCAATCTTGGTCATTGGGAATTAGTATCGATAATATGCTTTCCCAAAGCATATATCATACCTTCAAATTCTTGTCATGCTTCCTAAGCACGATGACCTTTCATGGAATTTGATCTGTCCCAATACCTCATGAGTGAGCTCATGTCTTCCGGTTCATAAGTGAACATGTATGATCACTTTGAGATCGTATTACTCATAGGACATTACATGCACAACAGCTCGCTGGTGTATAGACCTTGGTTAGGTCATCAACCTATTAGTCTGCCAAATGTACACACTCAAACATATAGTAACACATCTGTCTCCGATCAGAGGATGTGTGCCTATGTTGTGACCCTATTCAACATAGGACTTAGGTTATCTCGATCTCGCTAAGTCAACCCTTTGACCTAACTGATCTGACACCTCCGAATCACTATTCCCATGTAGAGGACATGCGTCAAGAGGTCGGTCAGATATCAGCCTCTATGAGAAAGGATTGCCATCTCCTACTCAGGTTGGAGATTATCTCTTAATAATCATTTGACGGTGCTTGATGAGTCCTCTATCTAACTCCTTGTATATTCATCCAAATACCAGCCTCTATGATTCGTTTAACGAATCAACAACTATATGATCATCAAGATGGCCATGGTACATAACCCTAATTGTACAGAGGGACCTTATAGTGCATTCGTTCATTTAATTTCAGAAAGAGAGTGAAAAATCAATAACTTTTGTTGATAAAACATATATATTACAATAACATTTATTGTAAGAATGGTTCGCCCGAGGCTCACATGTCCAACACCAAGCTCCAATACTGCAGCTGCCAAATTGCTATCTACCCTTTGAGATCATGACAGATGCGTCGTATTTTGCAGTTAGGGATGTTTTAGAACAAAGGAAAGACAAGCAAAGCATTAGATGAAGCTAAGAAAAACTACACTATCAAAGAGAAAGAATTGCTGGTCGTGGTATTCACCCTTGAGATGTTCAGATCCTATCTTCTTGGATCTAAAGTCACCATCCATATTGACCACTCTGTTATCCAGTACTTACAGCAGAAGAAGGATGCCAAGCCCAGACTAATTAGATGGATTTTTCTCCTATAGGAGTTTGATTTGGAAATCAAAGACAAGCCTGGAGTTGAAAATGTGGTAGCAGGTCACCTCTCCATAATTGAGCAACAAGAGCCCCTATTGAGCAGTGTACCAATTACAAACACCTTTCCTGATGAGTCGATTCTAGCCATGGATTCACTCCCTTAGTATGTCAATATTGTGAACTACCTCGTTTCCGATGTAGTCCCACAAGATTGGATGAAGATCAAGGAGGACAAAATTTTGTCCCAAATCCATTTCTACCCATGGGAAGATCCACTATTATTCAGGGGAGGAAAAGATTGCATTTGATGCCGGTGTTCCTCAAGAGGAGCATCAAAGTGTCCTCAAGCATTGTCACTTGCTCGAATGGACACCACTCTGGAGAGAGAATGGTAGAGAAAGTACTTCAATGTGGCCTCTGGTGGCTGACAATATTTAACGATGCCACATCATATGTAGAGCACTTCACTGACTGTCAGAGATTGGGAGGCACCCTTATAGAAAAAGGACTTAATGCCCGTGAAATTTATTTAGATTTTAGATGTGTTCAATGCATGAGGCATTGATTTCATGAGACCCTTTCCCAACAGTTAGGGATTTGAGCACATCCTTCTTAATGTTGACTACATGATTCACTGGGTTGAAGCTAATGCCGCTCGGCCTACTAATTGACGTATTGTATGCTGATTTTTGAGGGAGAACATCAACTCATTGTTTGGGATTCTGAAGATCTGATATAAGATACGTGTAGTCACTTCATTAATAGAGAGTTCAGAAAATTAAATAAGGAGTACGACATCGAGCATTGACTCGTGTCTCCTTATTATCCCCAAACCAATGGCATGGCAGAGTTATCCAACATATAAATCAAGACGATCCTACAAAAGCTTGTAAAGCCAAACAGAAAGAATTGATCCCAACTCTTGGAATCCGTCCTTTAGGAATACAAAACCACTTACAAGTCTCCCTTGGGCATGTCACCCTATCATTTCGTGTATGCAAATTCGTGCCATCTACTCGTAGAACTAATCCACAAATCATTATGGGCAACCAATATCTACAACTTGGAATCACGTAAAGGTGGTCAACAAAGGAAAGAGGATCTAAATAAGCTCTTGGAATTTCAAGACTATGCCTATGATAACACCTTGATGTACAAGGAGAAGGTTAAATGCTGGCATGGCTGACGCATCAGAAAAAGACCTTGAAGACTGGATAGAAAGTGTGGCTATTTGATGCAAAGTTGAAGATATTTTGGGCAAATTAAAGAGTAAATGGACAAGGCCTTTCAGAGTGAAAGAAGTGTAAAGCATCGTGATATCCGATTTTTCAGCTGATACACACCATTCGCTGCTAACGATCAATTACTAAAGTCGTACCTTGAGCATGCCACTTTCTTGGCCATTGTCAACTCAGTTCAAGTGATATGCAACGAAGAAGACTCCATAACCTTAGCAACATCGAAAGGTTCAGATAATGTCCCTAAAAAACTCTTCTCTAGTTTTCCTATTTTCTCATTTCTTCTTTTTGGCTGTATTTTTCTTTTTGCTTTGTTTTCATCACTATCGCTTCTATACTTAAGATATGCTTCATACTAATATTGAGGGGATGAACAACCTCCTATATGCATTCTTTGATCCCCTTACCTGTCTTCTCTCCTGTTGATATTTTCAGACAGATCGAATGGTGATTTTCTTAGTCCCTCCCTTGACCCTCCCAGCCTTGTGTATAGTCTCTTATACTTAGGATTAATTGATCCTAAATATAGGGGGGATGGTCGACTTCGCATTGATTCATTCTTTTTTATTTAGTCATCGTAGTATAGGATTTCTTATACTTAGTATGAGTTATGTCTTTTCTTTTCTCTTCAATCTATGAGGACATAGATCAAGTTAAGTATAGGGGATCATATATACTTTATATATATTTTTATAACTCGTACTTTCGTATTTTCAATAAATATGGTTAAAAACATTAAGTATAAAGAAAATACTTGTATAAAATTCATTAAAATTCTCCTTATATACCGATTAATAAATTAGGTAATTTTTTTTGCAAAATGTTTGAAAAATGGTTTGGAAAATTCTTTGAAAAATCTTTTGAAAACTGTTTGGAAAATGTTTTGTCAAATGTTTTCAACTGTTGTAAAAATATTTTGCTTGTAAACATTTCTTTTCTTTGTGTGAAATAAAATGCATTGAAAATCTATTTGCAAATGGTTAGGAAAATGATTGCAAAAAAGTTTGAAAAATCTATACATAATGTTTGAAAAATCTTTGTAAAATGGTTTTCAAAGTTTGTAAAATGTTTGTAAAAATTATTTGTCAAGTTAATTTGCAAAATACAGGTTTTAAAATGTTTGAAAAAAAAACTTTTCAAATAATTTTAAGAAGTATGTACCTAATTCAAACAAATAAAGATTCTTTATAGACCTTGTATATAAAACTCTGTAAACTCCTATAACCCAACCCCTATAAATAAAAGGATGCACACCCGTGTAAATAGATGCACATACTACCTCTTTGTTCCAAAAAACATTTTATATTTGAAAAATCCCTTAGAAATTGCAAAAGTTAAAATCCCAAAATGCAAAAACCTTTTCATAAATGCAGAAAAACCTGCAAAACGTTTTCAAAAAATAGTAAAAAGTTGAAAGCTAGAAAATTACATCACAAAAACATTTTTCTTGCATTTTACATAGCATTCACATTTTTTGGAATACCTTAGGCAATTGAACAAGTCCAAGTAAATTCAGAAGATTGTAGATTGGGATAAAACTTAATACACTTAATTTCATAGGAACCCATTCAGGACTTGAAGTGGAGATATTTCAGGTCACCTTGACTTAGCTCTTTATGTTCTATAAGACTATGTTTATGAGTCAATTAAACGTGCTTAAATAGAACCCTTCATATCATCTGTAAGACTCTTGAGATAGTGACTTGATGGGAAATCGTGCACCTAGCACTTAGCTCAACTCATATGGACTTTTGAAAAATCATGGAGTCTAAGACGAGACAATGCAAAGCCACTTTATCAAGGGTGGCTCAGGAACCATTCTTGAGGATTGCCGACACCGATACTCCAACCTACTTATTCTGGTAACAATGATATCTAAAGACTGAAGATGTAATGAGACAATGCTTCAGATGAGGAATGGTCTACCGGTGCAACTTTTTCAAAAAATCCAAAAATGTAGGTGGAATAACAAATGTTATATCCACTGAGGCACAAGCAAGAATGTAGAAATTGTATGAAGTCAAAGAAAATATCCAAAAAAATATACCATAAATTTCACAAAAAATCGTGCTTCAGTAAAAGCTTTCTTCTTGGTGAAGAATTGGTTATACTGACCGACTTCACAAGGGAATGAAGACTGCACTGGTACATTCCCACTTCTTTTCCGATTCTTCTAAGTTCTTCCCCATATGGTTGTTAAGACTGGGAGCACCTGATCTTAGAAGAAAATATCTGTCTCCACTAGGATGAGTTACCGGAAGAGTAGACGCCTTGACAGTTAAACGATATTGTCTACGGAGAGCTAAATAATTTCACACACATGGTTCTATCACTTCAAGGTTGAAAGAGTATGAAATTGAGAGGATGGTTTTGACCTGGATGTGAATTGGATGGGATGATGGGAGTATGGAACATAAGGGATGTTATGTCACACTTCCTGATTTCCACATATTTCCAAACACACCATTAATCCAAAGGCCTTCTCTGGGCTCGAAACTTTGACTTTATTAAGACTAGTCTAAAAGTCGTCAATTATTCCAAGTTTTTTCTCTTTATTTTCTTTACTTTTCTTTTCTATACATATGAATAAGTGTTTGCTAGTGACTAGCAAAGGCAAGTTTATGGAAGTGTTGAATCACCATTTCATCACCTTTATTCTTTCATTTTGGCATTTAAACTCTAGCTAAATATATTTAATATCATTGTTTTGTACAAATTAGAATTCATTATTTATTCTATAATTATTTTATAAATTACATTATTTATAACTAAATATAAAATAATAATGAAAATAAAAGAAGAATAAATAAAATGACAAAGGTATTTTATGACCCTAAACCCCGAGACCAAGTGAAGAATTGATTTGGACAACAAGGAATAAATTACGGGGAGATAAGGGTTAAAAACACAATAAAATCATATTTATTCATCAATAACAACTTTTTGGGATCTATTTTATTATTTATTATTTATTTATCAAATCAAGAAACTTTGTACATTAAAGTTGTAGATAAAAATATATAAAAATATAAAATTTACTTCATACAAAAATAATTTACAGTGTGCATTTTGTACTCGGAATAAAAAGTCAAAACCCAAACTTCCTAGACCCATATCTTCCCAATAAAACGCAAAATTCATATAAAATCACTTTAATTGTATAAAACTAATAAGCTATTTAATGAATGTGGATTCATTTAACTTGGAACTAAGATGCAAAAGTTAAGTTTTGGACCCTATTGTATAGTTATTCTATGAAGTTTTATTAATTTTATATTTTTATAGTTTTGTGAATATTATTTATAATATAATTAAAGAATGAAGAAAACACAAAAAATGAAATGGCATATATAAATACAAAGACGAAATACATGTACTTACACCTACATAGTAAATACATCTATTTATTTAAGTTTAATAACATCAAAAAATGTATTAAAATTATTTTTATGTATATTTAAATAAGTTGTAAATATAAAAATTATGTATATAAACTAATAAAATAAAAATGCAAAGTAAAAATAAAAACTTAGTATATAGGTAAATAGATCTATAAATGAATCCCTAAAAAGTAACTTATAATAAATTAACCTATAAAAATAAATAAAATTCGGATTAAAATACTACATAAAATAATAATCATTTTTATTTTATATCATAACATCAATAAATTCATTTGATATTTATTATTCATTTTACAAGGCATTTCTACTTTGCCTTTTCTGATTGGTCCACGTGGACCAACCAGAGTCATTCTTTTGTTGACTCAAGTAAATTGTACTACCTTCCTCTCTGACGTCTGCCAGAGCCTCGAGCACCCCACTTCCTTGAATTTTCCTGGCTTCCCT
Organism: Ottelia alismoides; assembly: GCA_037367405.1. Classification (NCBI taxonomy): domain Eukaryota; kingdom Viridiplantae; phylum Streptophyta; class Magnoliopsida; order Alismatales; family Hydrocharitaceae; genus Ottelia; species Ottelia alismoides. Next base: position 587,854 of record JAZKJV010005444.1, read on the forward strand.
GATCACCAACCCACCTCGAGTTCTTCTTTGAGTCTCTTCCCATCACAACCTTCTTTCCCATGGCATCATTAGATCCTGTTGATATGCATTGAGCCACGAATAAATCTTGATCGAAGATCGACCAAATCTATGTCTATAAATACAGAACCCATTCATTCTTTAATTCATTGATCCCTCTCCGAACTCTGTCATCCCTCCAGCTATATGCGTTAAGTTCTACGATGATAGAGGAAGCTTCCCCGAGGCTTGCAGCAATGCAGTAGGAGGAAAGAAGGTTCAGGCGGTGCTCCAGCTGCGTTCTGCTCCTTGTCTTCTCGACTGGGTAAGAGCTGCATCTTTTAATTTCATTGATAGATTTCCTTTCTGTAATTTCAATTCTACATTTAGTTTAGTAGTTAGATCTTTAGTGTTGTGTAGATTTCAATTATTCTGTTCGCCGGAGCCTTTAGGGCTCCGACCATTTCACTGTGATTCGACCCTTGTTCCGGCATGCCAACCATCCCATCTCCATCCCCATCCATTTCTCCATCAATTTGACCCATCCAGAACCCTTGATCTTGCTCAAAATATTCCCTCTATGTTCCCTCATCTGTCGCACACTGGAGCACCTTCATTCCCCTCCAAATCATCGCGAACTTCACCAATAAAAGCCTAGACCTTGTCGCCCATGTCTTGTCATGCTTTCTATCCCATTTGCAGGTTTGGAAGGGGACATCTGAGCCCCATTTGCAGTCCTTGAAGACCTCCAGGAACATCCGAGCCCTAGGGCTTGATTAGCAAGCCCTAGACACCTTTGAGGCCGCCAATCAATGGGGAGTACTTCCATCTTACTATCGAGCACTTCAACAACATGATTGGTGGTCGGAGGAGGAAGCTAGAGAAGATCGAACCAACTTACAACACTGTTCTTGGAGTGTTTTTCTTGAGCACTCAAGGACTGTCTAATGAAGAATGCCTCTCTAGATGAAGTAGATGACATCTGATCAATCGATCCTCAACCGCCCGATCTCAGTCAAAGATCTAATCCTAGCAGTCGTCCACCAAACCGCCATCGTGCGATGTGAGGCCGACACATGTTAAAGTAAGGAGATCTCAGCCGTAGACCTACACACAAATAAGGGGTAATTTGCACTTAGCCCCTCTACTTTGTGATGTCCTCTGTAGACTCGAAATCTTCTTTATGTTGTAGTGATTCTCTCGTACTCCGCTTCATTTTTGTATAAGTATTTGCCTCATGAAAAAGTTTTTGTTGGTGATTCCTAGCTATGTCATACTTTGAGGTCTCAAAAAGGATGAGTTTTAGAAGTCCTCTCCATATCCCTTGCCCAATCAGGAACGACCACAATCCTTCTATTCCTGAGTGACATTTTAGTAATACAATCAGAATGAAGGATCTCATGTTCAGTTTTGTAAGACTCTGAGTAGTATACCCGATCATGTGTCTGCTGCTACTAAGTCTTGTTCAAACAATTGGTGTTAGCCTGAACTTGGACAGGAATGTATGTAGAAGTGGCACTCTTCTCATCATGTAAGAGGAATAAGCGGTTGAGGTCAACTTGCAAATATTGTATCTTATTCTTGTAAGAACATAGGTCCTCAAGTATCTACCATTGAAAATATATGGGACCTGATGATGACGGTTATTGTTGTAAAGAAGGATGGGAAGAACATGAAGATTGGCCCTGGTACTGCTTCTATTGGGACTGATACCGCACATGCAAGCCCTACTGGTCTCGGTGGTACGTCTGTTGACAGATGTGTAGTTGGTGTTAACTCGATGCCTAAGAATGAAAGCTCTAGAGCTCTGTTGTGATGGAAGAGGTGTAGGGGTAAATGATGTGTAGTAAAAAGTAGGGGGATGTTGGTAAGAGAAACAGTCCCCTAAACTTCCCTGCATGGCATGGTCATGTGTATACCACACACCATATACCTTCTGCACATGGGAAGGCTACTCGGTAATTATCTCCATAGGTGGTCAATGCTATTATCAAGAATGGGTAAGAGTTTGGTCCTCTACCCATGATTGGGGTGGCCCTGACATTGGCTGCTCCTAGTGTTATGAACATAATACATGGGAGCAATAGATGCAAGGTGTCTTAATCTTAGATACCTTCTCTGACGGCTCTACCATATGCTTCAACAATTTGGATAAGTTGTTGTCCAACTCATCCATACACATGTTGATCCTCTCTACAATGGTTAATTTATCCACTATGATACCCATGTTAAATGGATCAACTGTAGCCCTCACTCCCCACTCTAGGTAAGAGTGGTAAGGGGTTATTTGTCTGAGCTCTCCTCATAGTCTGCGATTGGCTCATCTCGATCATCCCCTTGAGAACCTTCCATATGGTGTCCACACCATGTGAAGTGTAGCTACCTCCACAAGCAACACTAACAAAACCCTTCACTCCGGGATTGAGATCGCAATACGCTAACTAAACCAAGATGATAGGCTTTAAATCATGACAAGGACACTTATGAAATATGTCTTTGAATCTTTACCATGTATCACATAATACTTCATTAGGAAGTTGGGAGAAACTTGCGATAAGTCAGTGCATTAAGCTAGTTCTACTCAAAGGATACTTCTTCAAGAATAGGTCCTTGAATTGTATATCGGTAGTTACAACTACCCCCATGTTCTTCATCCAATAATACTCCTTATCTTTCAAGGCAAAAGAAAGGGTATTGAGCCTAATGTAGTATTAGATAACCATAGTATGACTAAGGTTAGTATAGACCAACTCAGAGTCCCTTAAGAATGCATATGTTCCTCATTTGCATTACCATGAAAGTGAGGCAGCAAACTCAGAAACTATGGCTTCAACTGATATTCAACTTCTGGCTCTACCGGACTTACCAATTTTTCATTTGGAATTGTCTAGTGTTATATGTCGCATCCATAGGAGCATTTAATCCCAAATTCAATTCGCCAATATGCACTCTCAATAATGATGCATTCTACCCTAAAATGGTCAGCCAAGCTAATACCATTTGCATTAGATCTTCATGCTCTTCCTCTTCTCCATTCCGTCTCTTTGGAGGCATCATGAATAAATCTTCTAAATCTTCATAAAAAAGAGGATTGGAGTGAGATATAGATGAAGACATTGGAATTGAATCAATCTCACCAAGGCAATGGTATTGCTTGGTGAGAAGAGACGAATGAAAGGGATCAGTTAGGATGTAACTGTTCTCTAAGAATGAATTATGATACACCATATTGAAACAAGGGTATTTAAGATCCAGAAAGTTCTAGGAGAAGAAGGTGGTTGGACCATGGAAGACTTGAAATTTGGAGAGTTCAAGGAAAGGATCGCAAAGTCTGAACAAATTTCTAGTCAATTATCCATCTTCGATTTCAAGAAAAACATGAGAAATGAGCTTGTTCGATTAAGTAAGGATCTAGTTCTATGGTACACATAAATGTGCATAATCAACTCACAAAATACAATCCAATCAAACCACTTTGAATAGATTCACCAACTCAACACGTGAAAGTCGTAAGAATTCAACCTATTTTTATCTTAGCAATTTTAATTGGTGATTCAAACAATTTTATATAAGCAAATAGGAGTCTCCAACTACACACAGTGAAAGGCATGTAAGACCTCAATCAATGGAGTGATCTTCCTAGGTTGCTAGGTTCACTATCACACCCAAAAGGAAATTATAAGCGTAGACAACCAAAATGTATTTCTAAGGTCAGAGGAAACCACATGAAGCTCCCAAAATATGTGAAAATCAGACTTGGATACTTAGGGAGGAAGTCCAAGGTTTTGGATTCTAACCTTAGGGATCCATCCTCGCCCACTCTATCTGGGAATATGTACATACATACAATGAGGTTTCTACTTCGCATAACACAATTTGAAGTTTATTCCAATTTATTTGAAGTCAACTTGCATTAATTAAGTTCTAATTTTATTTGTTGGTTATCACTAGAATTAGGTAACCACACAATAATCATCTAACGTACAATCCCTTTTTCAATTACCCTTAGGTTGGTAAAAACTGAGTGAGAGGATGGAAAATGGATTGTAGTTGGAAATCAATGATGCATGTAGTTTTTAAGAATACTTACAGTGATGACCAACACTCTGCATGTGGATGCAAGATTGAATATATAAATTTTACACTAAATGGTGATGGTAAAAAAAGCCACACATAGCCGGAGTTCTGTTAGTGATGACAAAAATTAATTATTTTTTACTAGATATAACGTAGATTAATTGCATCTCAAATGAATCTCCTATATTTTTTATGAATCTTGTGGTTAGAAATTCCGTGTCCTAAGTTATGATAAAGTTCAAACAAAAAGGACCTAAGGTATCTCTATTTGAAGAGAAGTAACTGGACCTAAATCGCCACTCAAGCTGAGAACCATTCTCAACATAACCATACAATTTAATTAATAAATAAATGCATTCATTACACATGCAAGAACTCAATCGAGAACCATTAGAAATTTAGTAATCAATTACAAATTAATTACAGAACAAATAACAACAAATACTATACAACAAAGTACAACATAAATGTAATTTAATTGAACTAAAAATTCTGTTAATAAAATTGTTTATTATCTCCTCTGCTGAAGCTCCAATTGCCTCGCCTACATAGTCCTCTAGGGTTTATTGGCTTCACGACTCTCTACCTCAAAACAATCAAAATGTCAACAAATGCATAAGAAAAATAAAGTGAATTAAATAGATAAAAATACTGAAATGTTAAATGCAAAAAATAGACAATAAGAACTTAACCTTAAAATCTCTAAAAAAAATAAATAATCAACTCTAGATAAAATAAAAGAATGTGCCGCATCCCCAACAATGTCGCCATTTGAGGAATCGACATTCAATTAAAATAATATGCTCTCATTGTAGCATGGCCCAATCAATAATCACTCATAACCAAGAGAAGATCTCCATAAAGAGTTCTTGGGTTAAATTTTTACCTAGTAAGTCCAGGGTCGAACATGTGGACACGAGCAATTATTGATTAAATTTAAGAGTTAACTCTTTTCTTGAGAAATTTATAGTCTTTAGGTCAAGCATATTGCAAAGAAATACAAAGCATGCATTTTTAGATATTTTTGTGCAATTATTTTACAAGATAAACAATGATGCACTATACTCACAAAGTAGACATATCTGATTAAGAAAAATGAATACTTACGAATCAGATGATTAAATAATGATAAATCAATGCCACGAAGAGAGTAATTCAACCTAAGTACAATTCAATTTTAAGTGAAGAATAAAGTTGATAGATGAAGAAACTACTCTACAAAATGCGTAAAATATAGATCACATTTGTAGTTAAATTGCTTTAAATTAAAGTGCACTAAATTAGCTTTCCAATGATACTAATTCCATTAAATATGGATAAGTGGTCCACAAGTTATTAAAAGAATAATGCATGTATAAATGCAACAAAATTTGAATTATCTAATTATAAACAAGTCCAAATTGGACTAAATAAAATTACAGAAATCCACTTGGATATTAATGCAATTTCTCCTTGGACAGTAAGTAATTTTGAAGAGTTCTAGGGCCGATTTGTAATTTGATCTATGTCACATACCTCATCCACGTGATCGGAACTAGGATCGATTAACAGTGGCTCAGGACATGTTGCACGCTCCTATGCTTCGACGTTGGATGGTGTGCTTTGAAGATACAATTTGAATAGGTGCTTCAAAGTGATAATGTGGACAAGTCTAGAGCATAAGATGAACATCGATCAAGACAAATCGAAAGACACCTACTCCTCTTATTCTCCCCCCTCCTCCTCGTGCAGCAAAGCTCGAAAGGAGCTCCGACAAAGGCAACAAAGCTACTCTACATGCTGACAGACTCCCATATAGTACAAAAATCTTGGTTAAGGTCTCATGAAGACGTTGGAGATGCTGTAAATGTCTAGCAGTGGCTGGATGAGCAAAGTGGTTGTGTATGGTCGAAGGTTTTGGTGGAGATCATATATAGTTAGAAAATTCCACTCAATCAAAGGAGAATTGAGTAGTTGCAGAGGTGAGTTACGAACACCATACAAAAGAGAACCTTGTAACACTATGGAGAAGTGAACTGGAGGGCTATTAGAATGATGGATTAAAGCCATGAACGGGTCTTCTTCTTCTTGTAGAAGATGAAGATGAACGAGGTGATAATGAATATGTATAAGAGAGGACATTTCACTGCAGGTTTTTGCATGAAATATGAACTAATGATAATGATTTCAGAGTGTTTAAATAAGATATTAATGAAGACTTATCATTAGAATAAAATAGAAAAATCATGAAGGAATCAGATTGTATATCTTACCTGGAGATTGTCGTGATTAATAGTGGCAGGTATTGAATGTAGAATGACTAGCCTGATGTGGAATAATTAACTTCGGTCGTAGCTTAACAATTTTGGATGAGGTTGGAAGCTTGACCAACCTTTCTGATAAGATACAACATGGATAGATTGCTTTGGATCTTGCTTGAAGCTTCCCTCATTCGTTGATCTCTACTCAATGTCTACTATCACTTAGGCAATGGTAAAGGCTAGGGGTTGTTCCTATGAGCGACGGATAACCACCCCAAGCAGCGGGGAAGGGGTATATGAAGGATGGAGGTTAACGAGGATTACGGTCTCAGGTGGTGGTTTAAACCACCTCCCGTTACCAATGGAGTGAGGGTTGGAGGTTGCAGAGAAGTTAGTGTGAATAATGTTAGTTAGATGATGACGTTAGAGGTAGTGATTGGCGAAGATGGAGGATGAGGTCATCGAGAAAATTAGGCGAAGGAGGTAAGGCAAGAAGGGTTGTAACTCTTCATCATCCTGGTTGGAAGTAGGAGAAGGTGTCCCAGCCGTTAAATAAGATGATCCAACATCCTAGAATGAGGCAGATGGCAAAGAAGGGGCGGGGCCATGTGGTGTGCTGAGATGGTGCGATGTGGCCCAATGAGAATTTAGAGAATGAATAAATACATAAGAAATTAAAAAGAATTAATTAGAAGAAAAATCAGAAAATTTGTTCAACATGATAGTTGTAAATCTCGATGATCTATAACTTTAAGTAGAACTCAAAGAGAAATAAAATCATCTATATACAATAAATATTTTGTCAAGCAATTTAAAATAATAGATTACATAATTTTTATTCTTTTCTTTTTTTTGGAGTTTTATTTTATAAATTATGATAAATTAAATATGTAAAATATTATTCTATTTTCTATAAATTATCTAATAAATATGTAAACACATAAAATATATGCACAATAATGGGAATAATTATAAACATTAATTATAGCTATTTATTTACAACACAATGTGAATTAATTAATATAAGTTTTTAGTGATTTTAATTATTTCTTAAGCTAGAGAGATATTACAAGAGAATGTAAATGAATCTAGAATTAATCACCCTCCAACACAATTCGGCTTCCCACTTGAAACGAATTTGTTTTTCCTGCTGCAATCACGTAGGTTTACCAAGTTAAAACCTAATTTTAAATACAATAGATATAATTTGCTAATTTTTTCTAGCATATATGTCTTATGCATTTGAAAGGTGGTGAATCACATAATGAAATGAGTGAGGGAAATACATATGCATACTATATCATATTATGGATGTTTCTAAAGTTATATTTCTTTATTTCTATGGATACGAAGCCCAACTCAATTGAAGGTTTACTGTCATTACTGACAAAACTTAAGATGGACTTCTGACAACAGGGACCTACGATGATCGAAAGAGAAAAGAAAATACCACAAAATCACTCTTAAAACAAAGTGGGAATGGTAGATTAGTGAAGGAATCATGAAATAAAACACACATAGACAAGATCTATCAAGCAAGACACACAAATTTACAAGGTTCACCAGTAACTGAGCTATGTCCTTGTGTGGCGACGATCAGTTGTCACTATGTGGAAAAAGAAGAGAATATAGAGAATACAGAAAGACCTAACCTTAGGAGAATTTATATAGTACTCATGTATAGGTGGATCCCTGATACAAACAGATGAATATACCCAAATAAAAATAAAATCGTTAAAAAAATTCCAGTATTTGCTCCCTGCTTAGACGCTCGCCCACTCCAGGATCGTTGGCCGGGTAGTAAGTCCTCACATTGTTGGGTATGGTGTGGCAGGAGGGGATGTATATAATAGTTCTTCAACCTGGGGATAATTAGGATTCAATGCATATTAACAAGCATGTTTCTTAGTACAGAGCTCCATCATCAGGAGGGTAGATAGTTCAGAGAATTTTGTGTAGTTTAATATAAATAATATTATATATATTAGATAAAATATACATGTATCATGACATATACCTACTAAACAAACATATTTTTTAATTAAATAACAAATATGGTGACGTAAGGTATACATTTATGTCAGTTGAAAGGAAATGAGATACATCATTTTTAATTATATATATATGTATGTATGTATTCCAATATAAAGGATTTCTATTCCTTGCAACCTTCTTAATGTTTGCAATATCAGTTATGCCCTCACTTTTTTATAATATCGGTTGTGTCCATGACTTCTTACAGAATCCATAATCTGCTCTCTTGTATATGTCTCAACATTACCTTAATGGAAGGGCATGAAGTGTATTCAATAAGAAGTCAAAGGCACAACTAATAGTACAAAAAGGATATGGTTGTAGATCTAATTTAATTATATCTCTTTTCATTTGCAGCCTAATGAACTACGTATAGAGATGTCATTTAATGTCTATGTTTTTCGCATTAAAATATAGTACTTTTCCTTAAGTGTTAAAAATATCAAGAAATATACCATGTTTATAAGGGATTTCAATACCATGAACACTATAAACTAGTCAGCCATCCACTTACTTTGTATTCCATATAATTATCCAAGAACCATTATAATTTTGTTAACTTTTACACCATAAAATATGCGATTAAATCACATCCATATGCCCGTTAATGTGGATGAAGTCCTTTAAACTATTTATCATCAACCCTTATTGTCTATAAATTTACAATAGCATGCCCTTCTTCTCCCTCCAACAATCCTCTTCTCCAATCTTTCGCCAATCCACTTCACCTCTTGGATTTTTTAAAAGTAATTATCAGTTTAATATTAATTAATTATCTTAAAAAATCAATACTTAAAATTTTAGGTACGTATAGTAACCTCAGAATCAAAATTGGGGAGAAAGCCCAAAATGACACCTCAAGTTTCGATTTGGGAGGGGAAAATTGCACATTTATCCTGCATTTTTCATATGTATCCACTCAAAACAATAATTATAAAAATAGTCCTCTCTTCTATATTATCATAGAGAGGCATATATAATCATAGTTTTCTTGATTCATTGGCTTTCATAATCATGCTTGAAAATTATTATTATAATTTTCATGATTATGATAAAGGGAATTAACTCTTCAAATAAAATTAATTATTCCATTAATATATATATATATATATATATATATTAATGCATACAATAATGACAAGGAAATAAGCTTCAATTTGTTGCAATATGAATATAAGCATTGATATAGTTTTCATTTTTTTAAATATGGATACAAACACAATTATATAACTTCTTTTGTTGATATGGATATCTATTATACTCAATTAATATACACATATTTTATAAACATAACTTATTATATGTATATATTTTTATTATTTCAAACAAATAAATACACTGTTCGTATTTATTTTTATTTTCAAAAATAATAATTAAAACATTGTACTCTTTTCGACATGTATATCCATCGGAATAAACATAAATATTCATATCCGAACAATAGAAGTATGTATCCACATCCACATAAAAAATTATGTGATAACGACTGGATAAGGACTATCTGGTTGCGTCAATTTGATAGGGATTAACACGTACAAATAAATTTAAAACTCAAATCTGTCCCCATGTATGAAAAAAGATGAAATATTGTTTGTTTTCATTTGTATTTGCAAAAATAATTGAAGCCCCACAATTATCTTCCATATCAATATTCATAAAATTAAATTATATTATTATAATGTCAAATAATCGATGTATCCATATCCTCTTACAAACCCGACTACAACAGTGATAAATCTGTGATTTACCATCATATTTTGTATTTATTATCCCTCTAACTTGAACAAGACAATAAAATGTAATCTTTATTAACATTAATTAACATCTAAGAATATATATATAATTAAACCTAATTAATGTATATTAATGTGACCTTTTATGTGTCTAGTAACCATTAAAATCCTATAAAAATTACATAGATATTGTACATATATGTTTTGACATTATTAACAAAAAAATATAAAAACAATCTCAACAGAAATTAATACAAGTGTTTTTACTTCATTAAAAATACTTACAAAAAATGTAAATATGTATATGACTTATATTTTTGTTGAACATGAAACTTGTAGATCTAAAAAGATATACGACTTTCATGTTTTACACCTTGATGCTTCTAATTATTTCTTTTTTATTTTTCTTTGATTTTCTATTTTTCTTTTTTCTCATCTGTCCATGTGGTTCTCCCTGGAGACATCACATGGTCGTCCCTTATCCCCTTCTTGCCCACATTTTTGGTCATCTGATCATTTTGATGAGACAACTGAGCTCACTCCACGCTCGCATCTCCTCTTCTCCCTCTGATGTGATCTCTAGATCAGAGCCTACGTCATTTCCTCAATCATAACCCTCGAATCTTATCCCATCTGGTGAATCAGATCCCTTCTCTCACGCTCCATCCTCCATCGTTGTATCTCTAGATCCAACAACCCTTGTTCATCTTCCTCCTCTATAACAGCTCTCCTACCTATGTTCATCTCACCGAGCCCCCCCCCCCACTTCTCTCAATTCTCCCAATTGTTCCCCATGTTCTCTTTCCTCGCCACCACCTTCAAGACTTTGACTTGATCATCCTTTATCTCATGGTTCCCTTTAGACTTATTTAACAATGTTTTAGGAAAACTGTAAGGCAGTTCAAAACTATGTGATCCATTTTTAGTAATCACCATTTTTTAAAGCCTCCTCTAGTGATCACATTCACTATTATCCACCTTTACTTGAGGCTCCACCCTAGCCTTCTTCTCCTTCTCGTAATAGGAGGAGGATAAATCGAAGCATCTGGATGGATGGAGCCTCCTGTGAATACCCGTGGTTAGAGAAGCCATGCCACAATTGCATCATAGCTGTTTGGGCTTCAAGATCTGGCAGATCTTATCATGCGATGACACAAGTTCAATTCACAGTTTAGCCCAAGACGCCTCCCTATTGGACTTGTAAGCCCTCGATGACCCATTAATGCGATAATAGTTATTGTTTATCATGTCCATCAAAATGAAATGAATGAATCTGAATGCACTTTACTATTAAGGTCCCATTGTATAATTAGGGTTATGGACCATGGACATATTAAATACCATGCAGTTGGGAGGACACAACTGACTTCAAGCATGTGATATTCAATACAGATGTTTAGTCAGAGAAAGAGATGACAATCTTTCTCCAAAGAGTGATTTCTAACATACTTCTTGATGCAGGTCCTCTATACAGGAATGGATATTAAAAAGTTTTGGAATAATCCAGTGAACTCGATAAGGTCCAGATAACTAAGACCCGAATCATAATTGTAATGATCAGTATACATCATTTGACCTGAGACAAATATGCATCTATTTGGATGAGTATGTACATTTGACAGGCCAATAGGTTGGCGACATAGCTAAGATCCATTTACCATCACATTAGTGTGCATATGAAGTCAAATGAGATGTATGATTTTGGATGGACCCAGAGGTAGAGCTCACTCATGAGATAATTTGGGGTCAAAATGAATTCCATAAATGAGACATTAATTAGAGATATTAATATAATCTTTTGTAAAGTACATGATTAGTATCATCATCCAATTATAAATTGAGAAATATATTTATATATAAAAAGGAAATAACCTTAACTAATTTTAGTTATGCTAAATTGTTTATTATTTATTGTTAATTAGTTAATATTAAGTGGAGATAAAAAGAAGATGATACTTATTGAAACGACTTGCTCCAAGCCCTTGATTGAAAATTCAAGGGAATACAAGACACATGTTGGACATGTGGTATAAGTATAAAAGGAGGGCAAGACCCTCTCTCTTGTAAAAAAAATGGAGAGTAATAGTCCTTTAAAATTTCATGTCCCTTGAGATATAAAAGAGTCTTGAGAGTGTCCACCTATCATATGCCTCTTCTTGTTGCCATAGATGGCATTCGGGTTCATGGGAAGCAACACGATTTAACTTCACGCCCATGAGAGAGACTTTTGCAGAGCGGGCTTGATTCGTGATGTTTCATTATTTAGAAACACATGTTTAAAGAGGTAACTCTGACCTTACTCTTTTATTCATTGCGAATTTCAGAAATTATTTTGAAAATTATATCCTTGGCATTTATAATTTTTTAATGCACAAATTGCTGTGCTACATTTTCTTGTTCATACGATGAGTAAGATTATTTTGGAAAAATGTTTGCTAAATAGCTAGTGTTTCTGTGATGCGTAATAAATAATGTTTTGTTTACTTACATGAATTGATATCAGAGCCATAATTTAATGAATTTGGATTGCATCCAGGTCCCATGAATAATAGGCTAAATCATCCTGATTATCATGTACTTTGTCGTATGACAGTTTTAACCATTCGAATGATTCGGAGAATTTCGAAGTTGCTATTGTTCTCCGCTGTTTTAAATGTATTTTTTGAATGTACATGAGGTCTAGTAGGTCTGGATTCATAGCCAAAATATTCACCAATTGTCAGTGTCATTCGGGAGAAGATTCAGATGTTAAAGACAATGACATATTCTGATTTCGACCAAATATTGTAGCATTAAAATTATAAATTTTTAGATACTATTTGGGTATTATAACATGATCAAATACTGATTAATAAGTCAAAGATCTAGTCTCTAATTAATGTGAAATAGTTTTGCACGATTCCGATCATGCGACGTCGAGAAATCTAATTTCTCCAAAGACAGAGTGGAAAGATGACTCAATTGCATTAATTGAATTATTTCTCATATGTTGGTACTCAAAATTAATGGAAATATATTTTATGTATTGAAAATTTAAATTGGACCTAATATTTTGAAAATATCACGAGCTGAAACAAATTTTATGTCAAGTAGTATGATTTCTTCTAATTTGAAGTGTGATGGTCATAGCTTGCATATTTGAATCTGAAATCATTATTTGTTTATTTTGAAAATGTGCAATAAAATAGAATATATTTTCATCTAGTGTTGTCCTTGATTAATTACACTTGAATGTTTGCAATGCAATTAGAAGTTGTGGAATTAATTTGATTGATTTCACGAAATGTCTGGACATCTTTCGCATTTGAAATTTTTTGGAATCAACGAATTGTCTAAATTGTTGCGCTGGATCTTTTGAAATTAAAAAGGCTTTTTTTAATTAAAGAAGTGTCTATATTATTACATTAGACCTTTTGGGAATTAAAAGGATTTTTAACTAATAAAACGTTTAACACTTACTATATAGTATCCTATACAGTCGAAAGATGGTTATAACCTCACTAGTACAATATGTAATGATTGTGTTGTCTCGAATTGATTTGGAGAAGGTGTATAGGTTGTGCACATTCTAATGGATTACTCTATTGGCACCCTGTAACATATTTGTATTGAAAGCACTCGGTGTTAGCATTGTATATCTGATCTAGCTAAATCAGTTTTGATGAATGGTGGCATGAGGAGTCTCGGTGTACTTTAGCAACTAAAATTGGAGTACTGAATTGTACTATGTGAGGTTATAATACTATATGGAAAATCAAGAGTATAAAAGATCAAACTCTAGTTGGGACCACTTAAGTGTTATTCTTTTAATTGAATTAAGACTAAGATAATAAGCATGTGTCATAACTTTATCACTTGGATTAATCATGAGAATATGATTCAAAATTATTAATAAATCATTAATGTAAACATCATTATGGAATAAGTCATATGATGACATCCATGGTCTCATATAATTACGGAGAACTTTGTTGACATGGGTTATTTTTTTGGAGACTCTCATGCGTAGTCGTGATTCAGGAATACAAATTCACATGGATTATATTTTTCATTTCTCGAAAGAGATGGGCCGTATATATAGTGACCCAATGTTGTTCCCCAAATTACTGAGGCAGCATTGGATTGCGTATAGCATAAATTCATATCCGTTCATTGGTTAATCGATAACATGCTAACTCCATATATGTGGGGGTTGAAGGATATGGGAAAATCCTCAAGCGCATCACGGAAGCATGACGATCATATCGTATACAGTCAAGAGCGACAAGTTGCACTAGTTGCTCGATGCAGCGGAATTTAAAAAATTTTAAATGTAATGAACCACATGACCCAAGAACATTTCTCGGATCGTTTCATCTAAAACACAATAGGTATTAAGGTTACCTCTTCAAGTATGGTTGCAATCAAGTCTTTAAATGAAGAGACCTCCTGTCTCAATTCCGATTCAACGAAGAAGACGCTTATGACCACGTTGATGAGATACGTGTTCCTTGCAATCCATATTGATGATCCAAGCGGCAGTTCTCATGATCTCGTCACACGAGATCTAACATCTTCTTCACGAGCGAGGTGCACTGAAGGAGATGGAGATCCACAAGTAGATGATCCAATAACATAACAACGATGCTGCGGCGATGACGACTCTCGCAAGGGCTCTATAGTGGACGACCACTATGAGAGAGAGGCTTAGCATGTAGAGAAAGAGAGAGCATTCATAATCATGTTTCTTGAAGAGCAAGGGGTGCCTCTTCTTATATTAGGTTTTGGGAGTCCATGGATCCCAATCCATGGACATCACACAATCAATGTATGAGATTGATTTGTGTTTCTTTTAATGGCTAAGATGTTGTTATTAAAAACACAACAACAAATGATTTAATTTAAATTAAATGATATTGATAAATCAACATAATTAATTTCATATCAAATCAAGTTGACTAGTCTTGGAGATAATGAGGAGACTAACCACATCCACTTAAAATAGGGGACGACCACTCTTTCCATGAGATCTCACTATCTCATGATATCTCATTATATCGTGATATTTTCAAGTTTTACAGCAACAATTGTTGTAAATTATTTATAAAAAATAATTCACAATTATCTTGTAAAATTTGTATTATACCGTTGGAAATATGTGAATCACACTCACATCCCAAAACAAAATGTAAATTATATTTTCAATTAATCATCCAATGTGAATCCAATTCACATCTACAATTAATCAACAAATATAAATCACAAATATCTATCTCTTATATATTAAAATTAACATTTATAATATGAGTTTAATGGAGCTGCCCCCTTGGGGCAGCCAACATGGATGCCCCCACATCATTTTCGGTATTTTCTATTTTTTGAAAAATATCATCATGTATATTCATCCCTATATTCCTCCTATATGCCATTCGAATTTCATCAGAAACTCCTACGGCCTTCATCGAGTTGGTGTCGATTTAAAAAATCATGTTACCATTGAAAAATGGTTGTCTGGATGGTGGTCGTAGGAGTCTCTATTTCAGACGAAATTCGAATGGCATATAGGAGGGATATAGGTATGAATATACATGGCGATATTTTTAAAAATAAAAAATAAAAAAATGCCAGAAACGGCGTGGGGGCAGCCATGTTGGCTCCCCAAGGGGCAACCCCATTAAACTCTTATGATATATATAATTAATTTGGATAGTGCTATCAATATTATTCATATCCAAGATAATTAAATCACATTTAACCATCTTGGATCTTTATTCTCATGAACCCAAATATTATGAATCACATTCATATTATTCACATCTTTGATAATTAAATCACATTTAATTATCTTATATATATCTCCTTATAATAAGAATCAAATTCGTATTATTCGTGATAATTAAATCACATTTAATTATCCATTTCTCAATGCTCGGATACATATATCAACAATGAAATTATCCCGAACTCTTTCAAGGATAGTGCACTTTCTCCGCGGATACTTGGAGATAAGGACATGACGATTGTATCGTTCCATATATAGTGACTTGGTTATTGAGATCAAATCTCAAATCCAGATTTTGCGAACCACCCATAGATGTTTAATTAAATCAAAACCACAAATCTAATCTTTTCATTGCGTCTGAATCACATTCATATAAATGTCCAACATTTGGACTAAGATTAGATTACATCTCTAAGAGAGGAGTCACTAAAATCCAGGCATGTTTCATCACTCCCTTGGAATGGAAGCATCATGGTTATATAATCATTTATGATCACATCATCCTCAGCTATTCCCAATACCTATACATCCTGCATACTAGAAGACCCAGAATAAACCTGAAATTTTAGATCTCTTTTATACTGTCTTTTTAGTATTTATCATTAAGTTTCTCATTCGATCATTGGGAGTTAGTATCGATTATATACTTTCCAAAATCAAATAACATATCTAGGTCTTGATCATATACTTTCCAAAAGTAAATATCAAACCTACAAACTCAGTCAAGCTTCCAATGCAAGATGATCGTGCGTGGAATTTGATTCTTCCCAATATTTTTTGAGTAAGCTCATATGTTCCCCTTCAGTAAATGAACCTGTATGATCGCCTTGAAAGGCCGTATTAGTCATATGCCCTTGCATACACCAGCGTGCTGGTGTATAGACCTTGGTTAGGACATTAACCTATTGGTCTGCCAAATTTACATACTCAGACATTTAGTAACACATCTGTCTCCTGTCAGAGGATGCGTGCCTATATCATGACAACAAACAACATAGAACTTTTGTTATATCGATCTCGTTAAGTCAACTCTTTGACCTAACTTATCTAACACATCCGAATCTCTATTCTTATGTAGAGTACCTGCATCAAGATGTCGGTTAGATATCAGCCTTTAGAAAAGTATTGTCATCTCCTTCTCAGACTGGAGATCCACTCTTAACAATCATTCGACGATGTTTGATGAGTCCTCTATCTCACTCATTAGATATTCATCTAAGCACCAGCCTCTATGATTCACATTGAATCAATAGTTGTATGATCATTAGTATGGCCATGAGAGATAACTCTAATTGTACTAAGGGACCTATCATGCCTATTAATCATTCTTCATTTCAGATGATCGAATGATATTCGTAATAACATTTATTGCATAATGGATCGTCATTGCCTCGCATGTCCAACAATCTCCCACTAGCCCAAAGAGCCATCAATGGGCTAATCATTTAAACCCTCACTCATGTGCCAATCATAGGCTATTTAGAAAAATAGATAGGTAAGCTGAGTAGTCACTCTCCTCTCGAGAGACTATGCCAAGTCCTTTTACGGCACTTGCATATCCCTAGTAATAGTGCTTGCATCCAATGCGAATGTTGCATTTTATGCAAGCAATACTCAATCTTATTAGTTATAGTGTCCTTGACACTACAACTTAATAATTATTATAACCAATATTTACATGACCCTAATCATAATACCCTTATTCCAGGAGATCTCTATCTCCTAAGGTATCTGCAGTTAAGACCATTTAGATCTCCATCTATAAAGTCTTAAGTTCTTGAGTATAAGACTTAGAGACCACTATCTCTAAAGTCTATTAATATATGAAGATTTTATTATTAATGCAACAGAGTGTTTTATTTCTTCAGTAGTATTAGTAACAATTTACTACTCCCACTACATGGTAGACATCTGACTTTTGTACACATCTATCATACACTCGGCTTTCCGCAACTGATGGACAAGGGTAAGTAGTTCTAGCATTCACTTCCTCAACTCATGGAGGTGCTATCCCTTCAGATAGGTCAGTACCATATCTTAAGGGAAGGAAGACTTTCTTGAAATTTTCCAAAGGATGGAATATATCTGAGGTGTACAAATAATGTGACGGTACCAATTCCCTCTTCTCTTTGATTTTAAATACCTTCAGAACTAATATCCAAGAGATATCTGTGAGATCATATCGTAGGTAATGGAATATTTAGTCTATGAAACACTTATAACTATCCTTATATCATTCCAAATGATTAGGATATCAGCTACATTCAGCACGATGAATCCAATGGCACTCCCCTAAGCTTCACACGGTTCATAGAGATTGTATCTGTAATCATAACATTTATAATTTCATCAAATCTTGTGTTCCTACTATAATAAGCTTATTCGAGTAAGCAGATGAAGTTATTCAGCTTCCACAACTTGCTTTCCTCAACTATGATGCCCTGGGGCTACTTCATATGAATATCCTCGGAGAGGTATTCATAGAGGAATGCAATCTTGACTTCCATCTTGAAGATGTCATAGTCAAGTTGTGTAGCTATAGTTAGCAATATTTTGATGGGTTTAAGCATGGTCACTGGAGAGCAAGTCTCATCACAAGAGATGTCTTCTCTTTGGTGTGTATCTTTAGGATACGAGCAGTGCTTTGAAGGTCTCTACCTTCTCATCAGGATCCCTCTTTCTCTTGAATATCCATTTATAACTTAACGGGTCTTACCCTTATAGGTGGATCATCAAGGGTCCATATACAATACTTGTATATGAAGTCTACTTTAGACTTTATTGCTAACATCCATCTTTCCATGTCATGATCTTCTGACACAAGGAACACATCCTCAAACTCATTTGAAGAGGTATTAGTGTTTCATTTGTTCTTTTAGTTTTCGATTTTAGGAGCCTCATTATCTTCTCAAGATTAAATGAGATCCTTCACTTCATTTTCATCTTGATTCTCAAGAGTATCATCCTTTAAGAATCACATTCTCAGAGATGAGATCTTTTAATAATCTCAAGATCCTAATGTAGGTATCCAATAACATCCTTTAATTTCCTAATGAAGTAGCATTCTCTAGTGCTATATTCCATCTTACTTGCATGGTACCTTATTAAGGATATATATTGTAGTCTCTACTATATATATACCTGGAAACTAAGAGGTAATTATGCTAATATTCACCATTAACCAAATCATGTCACACATGATCTAATTGTATATCCCTACAACTCTATTGAGTTTAGGTGTATAAGGAGGAGTGAGATAAGTCATATCTCTATAGCTTATTCCTTGAATTCATATAATAGGTATTGAGTACATATATTAGATCAAATTCATTTTCATTTTCCTTGAAACTTTGTTCTAACCCAAAATTGTGAAATCTTTGAAATTTCAAAGGTTTCTAAGGTGAAGGGAAGAAATCTCATATCAAAAATAATCATTAATAGATATCACATATACGTAATATTTATTCTAATATAGATAATTCACATATATCAATATGTATGAGATCTTGAATACCTTAGCATCTAACACCATTCCTAGAGAATGGTGTATTGGACATTTTACTTTGAATACAATATTCACAAGTATGTAAGATATGAAATTTCAGACATTCTAAAGTTTCATCTCTTACTAGTCTATGGATCTCATCAATAGACGTATGTCCTAGGCTAGATGCAGGATCATTGTTAAATGATCTTCATCCTCCTGTTGATATCTTTGTTTTCAGTATTAGAAAACTTAATGAACCATTCATTAATTTTTATAATTTAGTAAAGTCCACTGGATATTAGATTACTATCTGAAATATATCCGTCATAACTCTCTACGATAAGTTTATTCCAGAATTCATGTTTATTTCTTACACTTAGAAATAAACTATGAGTGTATTCTAATATCCAGGTCATAGAGACATTCTCTAAAACTAAGGAGTCTCCCACTAAAAATATGAAGTCTATCTATCCAACAGAGACTGTTGCAACAATTGCATCAATATCTATGTGGATGTCTATTAAACTTGAAGATCAAATTCCAGTCTTCTAATACATATGCAACCAATTGCAATTGTTATTAGAAGAATGAGATACTATTATAAGGCTATGATCTTATCAAACAAGAAAGTCAATTTCAATGATTATACATAGATGTATATTATTTCGATGCATTATCTAGGTCCTTCTCTAAGGATCATAGATAGACTAGATTGTCACACTATCAATACATCGACTTATTGCAGTATTGGCATTCATCCAACTCTTTGGATCTCATATATAAGTCAAAAGAAGTACAATCAACTCCTTGGCTTTCCTATGTTGCTTGGGTCAGACCCATGTTTCCACTGCGCTCCCTTCATATATAAACAACCATTCCTTAAGACAAAGGATCTCTTGTGTTGAATTAGAGAGATTTCTATATAAGAGTATTTATTCATGTCATTCACGATTAAATGTCGAGAGCACATATGTATTCCAATTCATCTTCGTAGACTTTATAAGGATTATTTGACAATTGCGATCATCGTCAGCATGCCACTTCCAATGTACATTTGATGAGATCAAGACTATAGAGACATACAAACCCTAGGATTGTAGTCCTATTGTCTATTTAATTGTCATTCCCTATTATTATGAGGAAACTTGCAACCACATGAATTATGTGTCCAACTGTAAGTATAATATCTTGATCTTGAATCCAATTCATGAGAATTTATTGGTTATCATTGAGTATAGTATCAAGTGGGTTTAATGAAGGATTATCTGAAGTAAGAATTTTGCATAAATATATATATGAATATAATTTACATTGATATAGGAATTTTTATATCAAAGATGTCTTGCCTTGTCAACACTGAAAGTTCATTCCCTTAATCACTTTCAATGTAAGAGATATAGTTACCATTATATCTGAAGCAAGATCTGGGATCTCCTTCCTTATCTTTGTCACATCCCAATAATATCAGAACCCGTGACTCTGATACAAAGAAGCGGGAACACATTCCTCCTTGCAAGTCCAACTTGCATTTCCTAATTCATTCTTTAACACTCGGGTCCACCACCCCTAAGGTGATGTTGACCCGTCATTAATTGAACCAGCCGTCAATAGGAATACAACTCGCTATGCACAATTCAATATCACCCCAATAATATGAGGACCTGATATTGGGGTCATTAGGCATACGTACTTACTCATTCGAGAATAAAAGAGCCCAATCCAAATGACATGTATGCAGGAGTTGTCAGTTCGGACAGGCGTCTCTGACATACAATCTCTAGCGACAGAACCCTTTGCCTTGATGGGGGAGACCATGGATGTCACTTATGTGAGCCTTCATATCATGTTCAAATTTAACTAATCATTATCAATCATATTCATTATGAGAGAGTGTTTTTATTGGATATAACTAATTTAATCTCATTAAATCAATTATTAATCCAATTCAATCAACATACTTGATTGTTACATGAAAGAATGGCATTATCTCAAAGTATGTATTATTCGAATTTTAATAATTAGAATACATCATAAACACTCAAGCATTATTCGTTCCCTACCCACTTTCTTGGTCAAAACCGACGGGAGTGGGACAACCTGTACACGGTGCAACCTGCTACCCCAACGCTCCCCGACTAGACACCATATACGCCTCGAGAAAAAATATGGCCAAGTCAATAACTTTGTACTTTAGATGATCATCAGTTTTTCAAAAGAAATTATACAATATAGTAATAATCGAAACCGTTTCGATTATAAGGAAATGTGCTAAACAAATTCCCAAAACCTATTCAAGTAACAAGTTTGATGAAAGTGTATCAAGTAACCAATTGGTGATCTAGATCAAATGTAATCATTTATTGGTTGAGGCATTGTCATTTAAGGGAACAATTATTATCAAATATTTACTAAATCATTTCCATAATTATTCCAAAAAATTAACCATTAATTTTACAAGTTACTTAAATGACAATCACAAGGTTCATGATCGAGTATGTAATTTTGAACAGTGACCCCTTCTTACTAAAACTTACATATTTCAATCATTTGAAATAAAAATTAAGCAAAATATATTTCTAACATTTTTAAATTTTATTTAAAATAGAACCCAAGTAATAAGCATGCATTTTCAGGCATTTTAAAATCATAAATAACTCAAATCCCATGATTTCCTTAATTAACGGGGAACATTATCCAAGGTAATATTTTTGTGTTTAAATGTTTTAAATAGGGACGAAATTTATCACAAAATAGGGATGTGAAAATTGAAATGCGGAAAAAATTCTCCCAATCCTAATGAAC
Organism: Ottelia alismoides; assembly: GCA_037367405.1. Taxonomy (NCBI): domain Eukaryota; kingdom Viridiplantae; phylum Streptophyta; class Magnoliopsida; order Alismatales; family Hydrocharitaceae; genus Ottelia; species Ottelia alismoides. The sequence continues at coordinate 609,985 of JAZKJV010005444.1, forward strand.
CCATGTCTTCGTAGGTTTATGGATCATATCAAAAAACTCCAACCTGAAGCTCTCATACCACTTCAAGGATATGGCAAAATCCTCAAGCACATCATGGAAGCCTGATGATCGTATCGTATACGATCAAGAGCGACTAGTCGCACTAGTTGCTCGATGCGGCGTAATTTAAAAAAATTTAAATGTGATGAAACCACATGATCCAAGAACATTTCTCGAATCTTTTTATCTAAACCACAATAGGTATTAAGGTTATATCTTGAATCATAGTTGCGATCAAGTCTCTAAGTGAAGAGACCTCCTGTCTCAATCCGATCCAACGGAAAAGACGCTTGCGAGCGCGTTGATGAGATGCATGCTCCTCGCAATCCATATTGATGATCCAAAAGACGGATCTCATGATCTCATGACATGAGATCCAACATCTTCTTCAATAGCAAGGTGCACCGAAGGAGATGGAGATCTACGAGTAGATGATCTAGTAGCATAATAACGATGATGCTGTGATGGCGACTCTCACAAGGGCTCCATGGTGGATGGCCACTATGAGAGAGAGAGAGAGGCTTGGCACGTAGAGAAAGAGAGATAGATCATTCATAATCGTGTTTCTCGAAGAGCAAGGGTGTCCCTTTGTACATAGGATTTTGGAAGTCCATGGATCCCAGTCCATGGACATCACACAACAATCAAGGGGTGAGATTGATTTGTGTTTCTTTCAATGGTTAAGATGTTGTTGTTAAAAACACAACAACAAATGATTTAATTTAAATTAATTTATATTTTTAAGTCAACATAATCAATTTAAAATCAAATCAATTTGTCTAGTCTTGGAGATAATGAGGAGACTAACCACATACCGTAAAAATAGGGGACGGCTATTCTTCCCATGAGATCTCACTATCTCACGAGATCTCATTATATCATGATATCTCCAAGTTTTACAGTAACAATTGTTGTAAATTATTTCACAAAAATAATTCATAATTATCTTGTAAAATTTGCAATACCATTGGAAAAATGTGAATCACATTCATATCACAAAACAAAATGTAAATTATATTTTCAATTAATCATCCAATGTGAATCCATTTCACATCAGTAATTAATCAAAAAATATAAATCACAAATAGCTCTCTATTTTATATTGTAAATAACATTTATAATATATTTTATCATGATTTATATGGATAGTGCTATCCATATTATTCATATCCAAGATAATTAAATAACATTTAACCCTCTTCGATCTCTTTTTTCATGAGCCCAAATAATATGAATCACATTCATATTATTCACATCTTTTATAATTAAATCACATTTAGTTATCTTAGATAACTCTCCTTATTATATAAATCAAATTCATATTATTCATGATAATTAAATCACATTTAATTATCCATTTCTCAATGCTCGGATATATATATATATATATAAACAATGAAATTATCCGGAACTCTTTAAAGGATATTGCGCTTTCTCCGTGGATACTTGGAGATAAGGACATGGAGATTGTATTATTCCACGTATAGTGACTTGGATATTGAGATCAAATCTCAAATCCAAGTCTTGTGGGCTGCCCATAGATGTTTAATTAAATGAAAACCTCAAATCTAATATTCTTATTGCATATGAATCACATTCAGATAAATGTCCACCATTTGGACTAAGATTAGATCACTTCTCTATGAGAGGAGTCACTAAAATCTAAACTTGTTTCATCAATCCCATGGATTGGAAGCGTCATGTTCATACAATTGTTTATTATCACATCACCCTCAAATATTCCCAATACCTATACATCCTACATACTAGAAAGACCCAGAATAAACCCGAAGTTTTAGTTCTTTTTTAGAATGTCTCCTTCAGGGTTTTATCATTAAGTTTTTCATTCGATCATTGGGAGTTGGTATCGATCATATACTTTCCAAAAGCATATATCATACCTAGGTCTTGATCATATACTTTTCAAAATTATATGTCAAACCTACAAATTCAGTGAAGCTTCCAAAGCGAGACGACCGTGCACGGAATTTGATTCTTCCCAATATCTCGTGAGTGAGCTCTTGTCTTCCGGTTCAGTAAATGAACCTGTATGACCACTTTGAGAGATCGTGTTACTCATATGCCCTTGCATGCACTCCAGCGCGTCGGTGTATAAACCTTCGTTAGGTCATCAACCTATTGGTCTGCAAAATGTACATACTCAGACATATAGTAACACATCTATCTCCGGTCGGAGGATGCGTGCGATATCGTGACAGCATACGACATAGGACTTTGGTTATCTCGATCTCGTTAAGTCAACTCTTTGACATAACTTATCTAATACCTCCGAATATCTCTTCCTATGCAGAGGAGCTACATCAAGAGGCCGGTTAGATATCAACCATTAAGGAAATGATTGCCATCTCCTTCTCAGATTGGATATCCTCTGTTAACAATTATTTGACAGTGCTTGATGAGTCCTCAATCTAACTCTTTAGATATTCATCCAAGCACCAGCCTCCATGATTCAATAATTGAATCAATAGTTGTATAATCATTATTATGGCCATGATATATAACCCTAATTGTACTAAGAGTCCTATTATGCTAATTAATCATTCTTCATTTAAGATCAATGAGTGATATTCGCAATAACATTTATTGCATAATGGCTCGCCAAGGGCTCGCATGTCCCACAAGGGTGTGGGTGTTGAATAACGAACATAGAATAAAAGTTTGACTCGTAAGGAAAGAGTTCCCGCTCCTTTAATCGTAGTTGCATTTTCTCATAATATTGGGGGTGCAATTTAGATGGAAGAAGACTCCGATCACATAGTGAGGCATTTGGTTAACAAGCCTCATGCTTTGAAATCATATAAGGGAAAACTTTTCTAAGAACAAAAAATATGAGAATTTCGATTTAAAAATACTAAATTATTTAATATTCTTAATCAAGAAATTAAAGTGTATTTTATCCTTCCTATAATTTCAGATGAAATCTCTCAACCCACTTGACATTCTACATAAGGTCAATTAGTTGACCGTTCCAAATTATTTGACTTGGATCCATACTTTGGATATCATACTTGAGACAGAACCCAAAGCATATGTGCTCTCATTTATGAATTGTAAGAACCCTCAGAAAAATGATGCATGTGAGTCCAATAAAAAGTGGGACATGGATCATTCGATCGCTCGTTTCTACATTCTTGGATCATTGTCTAATGTGCTTCAGAAGCAACTTATATACATTGAATCTTCTCATGTCATCCTCCTGAATATGAAGCAGATGTATAAAGATGTGAATTGTACTCTTTCTACATTGAAATCCACTGAGATTATTATGAAGAAAGAATTTCCCTATAGCAGTGCAATGGTTGCACAGGTTAAGGGGAAGCGGCGAGTGGAAGCATAGATCTCAGAAGGGTCCGATCCAAGAGAAGAATAAAGGTCAAACTATTGACCAATCATCTAAAGCACCAACAAATCTAACACCTATAGTGATGGATGTCTACCACCATTTCAATAAGTCAGGATTCTGGAAGAATTACCATCTAGAATATTTAATGTCCTTAGAGTAGGACAAAAGTATAACACTGTCAAATAAGAAATCTACATTAATCATGGAAACCAATTTACGCGTAGGATGAGAAGGAAGTTGGATAGTTGATTCTGGTGTTGCTGTACATATATGCAATCTATTGCATATGTTTTAAGACTCCTAAAATCTTGATGAAGGGGAGATATTCATCCAAATGAGATATGATGGAACTGTTGTAGCAATCGCCATTGGGACATGTATACTAACATTATCTAGTAGGATATTACTAGATATTAGAAATTTTCTTAATGTACCAGATGTTAGAAGAATCCTGGTATCTCTATTTAAGCTAGGTAGACATTAATATACTTTCCTTTTCTATTATAAACTTATCATAAATTCTTATGGTAATTTTATAACAGATAGTTCTCTAACACCAAGCAAACATGTATGATTGTATTATGAATGTCAAGTGATAACATTAATGTTAATAGTAATTAAAACCTCTAAACGATCAATGGAGAATGGAGTTTATTTAACTATTATTTGGCATTAAAGACTTGGACATGTGTTTGTCGATAGGATCAATAGATTGGAAAAGGATGGACCTCTAGACATCCTAGAAGTTTGTGATTTACCAACTTGCAAACATTGTATTAGTGGGAAAATATCCAGGGCACCTTCTCAAAGAAAGGCGAACAATATGAAGATATATTGGACTTGATGCATACTGATGTATGCAATCCCTTTCATTGTGCGACTCGAAATGGACATCAATATTATGTAACTTTTATTGACGATCATTTACAGTATGGTATTATATTCTTATTACGTTACAAACATGAAACCTTTGAGAACCAAACAAGAAACAAGATAATACAGATTCGATCTGACTGAGGTGGTGAATACCTCTCAAATGAATTTAAAGAATACCTTAAGGAGAGAGGAATTATTTATAATTTTACTCCTCAAGGTACTCCTCAACTAAACTGAGTTGTAGAGAGACGCAATAGAACCATGTTGGACATGGTAAAATAAGCGATGAGTAAAGCAAACTTACCTCTAAGTTTCCAAGGACATGCAATAGAGACTATATCTTATGTCCTAAAGAATATTCTATCTAAATCTATACCTAAAACCCCTCATGAGCTTTGGTATGGTACCAAGCCAAGTGTCTGACACTTGAGGATTTGTGGTTGTTTGGTCCATGATAAAAACTTGAATGCAAGTAAGCTAAAATCTCGCACTAGAGAGTGCTACATTATTGGATACATAATGAGCGATTTGGATACTAACTTTATGATCCTAAGACTCAAAAAGTACTTTTTTCTATATACATCAAATTTCTGGAAGATGAATTCCTTGGAAGTAAAGGAAATAATAAAGTTAAGGAACTAATTGAATCTAGAGAGATCGTTGAAGTTCCTGAACTAGAAACTGATGAGATAGTTGAAAATGACACGACCATACCTACCCGATGGAGTTCTAGGTTTGTAAGATAACATGAAAGGTACGGATTCCATGTATGAGAAGAGTTTGATTATGATCCAACTTAATTTGATGAAGCTTTGGGTGATCACGACATGGATAGTCGGATGCTAACAATGAAGTCTGAGATAGATTCCATGCATAAAAGTGGTGTATGGACCCTCGAAGATCCTCCTAAAGGGGTCAAACCCATAGGGTGCAAATGGATCTTCAAGAGAAAGAGGAGACCCAATGGGAGGATAGAGACCTTCAAAGCACGACTCATATCCAAGGGTTACATATAAGGAGAAGGCATCGATTACGATGAGACATTCTCTCCTATGCCCATGCTCAAATCCATTATGACATTGCTTGCAATAGCTGGACACTTAGACTATGACATCTAACAAATGGATGTCAAGACCTCTTTTCTCAATGGATACCTCTAAGAGGATATCTATATGGAGCATCCCTAGGGATTGATAGCTAATGAAGGAAAGTGTACAAGCTAAAGAAGTCCATCTATGGGCTCAAACGGGCTTCTTGTAGTTGGAACATCCAATCCAATGAAACCATTATGATTTCATACAGAATCCAAATGAACCATGTGTGTGCAATAATATTGGTGGGATAACCATCATTTTCATTCTGTTTTATGTAGATGACATCCTTGTCATTGATAACGATACATGGATAATGACTAGTTTTAAGGTATGATTGTCCAATCCATTGAGGTGAAATATCTTGGAGACGCCTCTTATATCTTGAGCGTGGAACTTTACAAAAACATATAAAAGAGAATATTGAAACTATCACAATAAGGATATATCAAGAAGATCTTGGTATGATTCAACATGGATAATTTGAAGAAAAGGCTTCCTTCCCTTAAGACATGGTATTCACCTATCTAAAGGGATGGGACCTTAAAATATTGAGAAAAAGAAAGACATGGCCTGATGCCCTTGCACATCGACTCTGGGAAGCTTGATGTATGCCATGATGTGTCCTAGAACAAATATATACCATGCAGTGGGAGTGGTAAGCTGTTATGAATCATGCTATGAAGAGAAACACAGGACTGCTATCAAGATCATCTTCACGTACCTAAGAAGAACTCAAGACTATATCTTGATATACGAAGATAATGATCTTCAAGTCTTAGGGTACATAGATTCAGACTTTTAATCAGATATTGACGATAGGAAGTCGATCTCAAGGATCCTATTCATATTGAATGGCAGTGCTATGAGCTGAAGAAGCAAGAAGCAGGACACCACAATTGATACAACCACTGAAGCAGAATACATAGCTGCATCAGATGCTACTAGCGAGGTTATGTGGTTGTGCAAGTTCGTTCAGGAACTTGGCATAGTTTCCTCATCAGAATCTCCCATCCCATTGCTATGCGATAACATTGGTGCCATCGTACAAAAGAAGGAACTCGATGTCATCAAAGAAGAAAACATGTGGAGAAGAATTATCACACCATCCAATCGATCCATAAGTGTTGTGATATCATGATCACCAAGTTTTCCTTTGCCAACAATATTGCCGATCTTCTAAACAAATGGTTGACCAAAAATGTCTTCGACCAGCATGCAATGAGTATAGGGTTGAGAGTTGTACATTAATGACTCTAAGGGCTAGTGAGAGACTGTTGTACTTTTAGCCCTCAACAACTAATTAATGCAACAAAAGTTATTGTTTTATCATGTCCATAAAAAATGAAGTAAATGAATATGAATGCACTTTAACATCAAGGTCCCTTTGTACAATTATGGTCATGTACAATGGTATATTGGATATCATATAGTTGAGGGATACAACTAACTTCAAACATGTGATATTCAATATACATATCCAGTCTAAGAGAGATATGGCAATCATGTGATATTCATTTCAGAAGTGTTAGAATAATAAATACATAAAGTTGACTAGATGAGGTTGAGATAAAATAAGACATGAATCGAAACTATCACGATCAGTCACGCATCCTCTAACCTGAGACAAATATGCATATATATAGGGGTTGGAGAGCATGCACCCAAGTGCATGTAATTTTATATACACCAAGCTCTATATCTTTCATATTTTTTTACTTTTTTCGAAAATATGACCATGTATATTCATCTATATATCCCACCATTGTGTTATTCGAATTTCGTCAAAAACAAACTCCTATGCCCTCCATCTAGAACAAGTCGATTACATCAATTCTAAGACCGTTAAAATTACATGTTCTAGATGTAATGCATAGGATTCTCTGTTCTTGAAGAAATTGGAATGTCATATAGGAGGGATATATTGATGAATATACATGGTGATATTTTTCAAAAAAGTAAAAAATGTGGAAGATATAAACTCCGGTGCATGTAAAATTACATGCACCTTGGTGCATACTCCCTTTTCCCATATATGTGTGTGTGTCTCTCTCTGTGTGTGTGTGTGTGTGTGTGTGTGTGTTTGTGTGTGTGTGTATGTATATGCCTGGGTATGCATAATTAACAGACCATTAGGTTGGTGACCTTGTGAAGGTCCATATATAGGTATGTTGGTGTGCATATGAAGTCACATGAGATGTATGATTTCTCGAAGGAGTCACACATGTTCATAATTGATGGATAAGGAGAGATAGCTCACTCCTGAGATCATTCGAGCTAAAAAAGAATTCCATGCACGATCATATTTTTATGAAATGAGTCACAAATTTGAGATATTAATAAATGCTTTTTGATAGGATATATTTAATATTTTTGCCCAGTTATCAAATAAGAAATCTATAGATATATTCTGCAGAAGACAATCAAACCAGTATTTAAACTTTGGATTTGTCAAAGTCTTCGATTGTGAAGGATGAATGAGTAATGGGAATACCCAAGGTTACATATGTCGTAATGGATCATCTACCAAGACACTTCCATTCTGAGGGAGTGATGAAACAAGATGAATTTTAGTAGCTCCATTTAGCTAAATGATTCGTGATTTAATTAGATTAGATCAAGATTCATTTGAATACAAATTCCAATCCCAATGTCCAAATGTTGAAAACAGAAATGGTCATGGAAAAGAAATATACAAGCTCCTTGAGCTCATTTATTAGCTACTAATGATTTGGACTGCGATTAGAAATGGTAAAGGAAGCTGGATTCAGCTCACCAACACTTTTTCCGACTCATGGAGAGTGTGATGTGTTTCGTTGAGGTCATTAAGCGTGTAAAGTGTTACATCTCAAGCTCAACATTCGTAGGTGATGGATTTTTGCTAAAATTATATAAAATCATAAATTTGATAGTTATCCACATTTCAAGTCATTATACATAGATAGTATGATCACCCCATTTGTTATCTCCATCATCATTTGTTTCTCAAGAGTCCTAATTAGATTAGGACTCATACCTAATGATGTCAACATTGCAACAATAATAATAGTTTTTATTGCATAAGGGTAATATTGTGAATACGACTCACAAATATATCTCCTTAATTATTGTGTATAGTAATTCACATTAATAATATTTTTATGGATATGATTTATATAAGTATTTATGTAAATATGGCTTACATAATATTTCCAAGGCATGGAAATGTGTGAACTTGATTTACATTAGTTTTATATTTGTAAGTTGGATATACATTTAATTTTGGGCTCATGAATATGATTCATAAGTTGTGTGGATTAATTCCATAATTTCTTTAATTTTATAATGGGTTTATCAAGTTAATTAATTAATAAATAAAAAGGAAACTATCTTAACTAATTTTAGTTAAGATAAGGTGTCGCTTATTTATTGTTAATTAGTTAATAATAATTGAAGATAAAAAGGAGATTATTCTTATTGAATTAGGACTTTCTCTTAGCCTTGATTTAAAATTAAGGGACTACAATATATATGTTTGACATGTGGTCTAAGTATAAAAAGGAGTGAAAGGCGTACTATTTTGCAATACAATTTTTGAGAGCAATAGTCCTTAGAAGTCTCGTGTCCCTTGAGATATAGAAGAGTTTTGAGAGTCTTAATCTCTCATATGCCTCTTCTTATTACCATAGACGACGTCTAAGTTCATGGGAAGCAACACATTAATGTTTATATCCATGAGATAGACTTTTGCATATCGGACTAGATTCAGTAGGTTTCTTCATTTAGATACTCATGCTTCAAGAGGTAACCCGGATCTATATCATTTAATCATTGTGAATATCACGAATTATTTTAAAAATTGTTTCCTTTGAATTTATAATTTCTAAATGCACAAATTGTGGTGCTACATTTTCATATCCATATGATGAACAAAGACTATTTTGGCAACATGTTTGCTAAATAATCTGTATTTCCGTGATACATAGTAAATAATTTGTTATTTACTTCATTCAATTGGTATCAGCATTTTAGTTTAGATAATTTGGATTGAACAAGTCCACGAACAATCGACTACATCATCCTGTTTATCAGGTACCTTGTCGTGCGACAGTTTTAACGATTCTAATGATTAGGTGGCTTTTGAAGTTGCTACGTGCTGTCCTATTTTAAAATAATTTATGGGATATATATGAGGTCTATAATATCTTGATTCATACCAAAAATTTGCACCAATTTTTGGTGACATTCGAGAGAAGATTCATATGTTAAAAGGGATCACATATTCTGATTTCTACCAAAGATCGTAGCAATAAAATTATAAAATTTCAGCAACTTTTTTGTGTCATATTACATGATAAAATAAGTATTAATATGTCAAAGATAAATTATTCATTTAGTGTGAAAAAGTATCGCGCATCTAACCATGCGACCTCGATAAATTGGTTTTCTCCAAAGGTGGAGTTAGAAGAGGACTCAGTTGTTTTAACTAAATTGTTTCTCAAATATTAGGAACTCAAAATTGATGGAAATATATTTTATATATTGAAATTAGGAGTTGGACCTAATATTTTATAATTATCAATTGTTGCAATGAATTTAAGTTCAAGTTATATGATGTCTTCTATTTTGAAGTGTGGTAGTCGTAGCTTGCAAATTCGAATCCAAATCATTGTTTGTTTATTTTAAAAATTTGGAATAAAATAAAATGTCTTTTTATTTAATGTTTTCTCTGGTTAATTATTCACTTGAATTTTTACAATGCAATTAGAAGTTGTGGAATTAATTTGATTGATTTAACGAATTTCATATACTTCTTTCGCAATTGAAGTTTTTTTATTCAAGGAATTGTCTAGATTGTTGCACTAGATCTTTTGAAATTAAAAAGGAGTTTATGAATTCAAGATGTGTCAAGATTGTTGTGCTAGAACTTTTGAGAAATTAAAAGGAGTTTTTATTCCTAAAATGTCTGAGTGATACTATACAATATTACCTACGATTGAAAGATTGATATAACCTCATTAGTATAATATGTAGCGATTGTGTTATCTCGAATTGATTCAGAAAAAGTATATAATCCGTGGACATGTTAATGGATTACTTAATTGGCACCTTGAGCCACATTTGTTGTGGAAGTGCTCCCTGTCAACATTGTTTGTCTAACCTGGATGGATCTGTTTCAATAAAAGGTGGCACGAGGAGTCATAGCGTACATTAACTACTAGATTGGAACACTGAATTGTACGAAGTGAGTAGTACACTATATGGTAACATCAAGTGCATAAAAGATCAAACTTTAGTTGGGACCGCTTATGTGTCATTATTTTAATTGGATTAAAATTAAGACATTATGCATGTGTCCTAACTCTATCCCTAAGACTAATCATGAGAATATGATTTGAAATGATTAATAATTACTTTCAATATTATATGGATAAAGCGCTAACTATAGCCCTCCTATCTGATCCAATATGGCGCATCAAAACCCTTCTCTCACTCTCCTTCAACAACAGTTAAATATCTAGATCCAAGGAACCCCATTCGTCCTCCTCCTCCATATAGCTCTCCTACCTATGTTCACCTCACCGACCCACCCCCCCCTCTTATCGCTATTCTCCCAATCATTCCTCACATTCTCTTCCCTCGCCTCTTTTTATGTGACTTTAACCCGATCATCCTCTATCTCATGGTTCCTTTTAGACTTAATGAACCATCTTTTAGTGAAACTGTGAGGCAATTTCAAACACCATGATATATCTTCAGTACACACCATTTTTCTTCAAATCCTTCTCAACCATTCATTCGCCACTGTCCTCTTTTATGTAAGGATCCAACCTAGTCTTCTTCTCCTCTTCGTGATATGGGTAGGTTGAATCGAAGTGTGAAAATGGGTGGAACCTATATGATGACCCATGGTCAGAGAGGCCATGCCAAGACCACATTGTAGCTATTTTAAATTCAAGATCTGGCTGATCTTGTCAAGCGACGACCCTAGTTCAAATCAGGGCTCATTCTAAGTTGCCTCCCTCTACTCTGATGTTCTTCAATCTCAGATGAGAACCCCGTGTTCCTTTTTTATGGTTTTCATCTGAAATTAATTAGGCCATCTGCAGGTACTCCCACCTCTAATTGACCATCGACATACCATCATCGGATATCCATCATCCATGCTTTGGCCTCCATTCACCATCTTCCCTACTCTAGAAACCTAATAACACGTCCCCTTCTTCTTTGACTTGTATAAGAAGAACCCATCTGGTCCTTCACTTCCTCCCATGTACATGCCTCCATTTCACTCACTCCAATCCCTTGAGCATGTTGTGGATATTTCCTAATCTCTCAGACCCCTCGAACCTTCAATGATCAGATGCCTCAAAGTAGCTCAATTCTAGATCTTATGCACCAATGAATGGGTTCGTTCATTGATTCAGCAACCCCCAGATCTCCCTCTCTCTTCTAGGGTCTTTGACAGCTTCCCAAGGATCTTCTCCGACCTATAGAGCTCGAGGAGGAGCATGCATGAGCTCCTAAATGCTCATTAGTGCCCAGCCTTCACTGCTACACAAAAGGGAGATGACAATAGACCACCAAATAGCATGAACCATCTAATCTCTATGATTGGATGACCATGATCTCTCGTTAACCTTGGCGCTAACCTACGAGGCTCGGTTGGACCGAGGTTATTTCGAAGCATGTATGTCACTCATGTAGCCTCTGTACCTATGACCAACTGAACCTAGAGCCGACCCTATGTGCAGGAGCTTAGTATGTGGGGTGTAGGTCATTGACAGCTAAACCCCATCCACTTATCTATATTGTAGATAGGTCCAACATGGGTGTGCTTCACGTGGCATGTTTGGGTAAATTGTAATGGGGCTCAACTAGTTCTTTATATTATTATTTGGTCCCCTTGAAATTGGAGAAAATATCAAAGAAGGGCATTTTATTTTTTGATTTTGCATTCATGCCCTTCTAAAGGATCTGTTTGTAAGTATTATTTATATATTTCTCTTGTTTCTTTCATTTATACCCCTAGACTATTTATTTCATAGCTTGAGCATTTGAATTCTAATTTTAATGATTTAGGTTTCATTTTGATGATTGTTTAATTTTCTATGTAATGGTATGATATGATTCCCAATTTGATATAACATTATCAGACCAAGCCCCCTCCTCACAGAGATATTTAAGGCTCGATCTCTAATGTGATGCAGTTTGGTCATTCTATAACTCGTCAATATTAATGTAGCCAAATAAGCATTAATCAGATGGTGCCATTGCCAGGACACGACTTATCTTTTCGACTTATTAGATTTTAATGTTTAATTATGTTTGTTATTCTAACATTTAGGTCAATGTTTGTTTTTTATTTCTTTCATCGTCATGTCATGTGTTTCTGTTAATATATCTCTTGATTATTCATCTAATGTTTAGCTTTTGTAGCTGAGCCTACAAGGATAGAGGATGCTCGAAAGACATGGGGCGAGGAGTCGGTATATCCCACTACGAGGAGCCGTAGAAGTGACTTTAAAGGATTCAAGATATTTATTAGAAGAATGTCTGATTTATGTGTTGTATATATGTCTATAATTATTTTCTATATAGCGATCCTTTTTTAAGGACTCATTACTGTAATAAGTACTTGGATTATACTATGGTGTGTAGAAGTCTATTTCACGACTAACCTTGGTAGGGATCCACTTGAGTTTTCGACCCAGGTTAGGCACACAACTCATCGAGCTTTTTTTTATTTCATATAATATTTTTCTTTTCTAAAAAAAAAAATATAATATTTTTCTTGATTGTATATAAGATACAATGAATAAGCAATTATAAGATTTGTTATATCTCATAAGATTCATTAAGATGTGTCATAACACTGCTCTACTTATTCAAAATCAAATCAAATTCTTCCCGCTAATAGTAGCATGTTCAGGTTATTATTCTTATCGACTTGCATGCATTTAGAGATAATTTAATTTCAGTCTTGCACTGCATGGAGTATGTTGGAGGCAATATTATAGCGCTTTTCTTGGGTTATAGTTTGAAAATTATGAACAAGTCGTTGCAACCCAATCAAGCGTTTTCGCAATCCAATAATTACAGAAAATATGTATCAAGGTAATTTGCTATTTAGTTATCATGTATATCAGCATGATTGAATCACAGAGACTACAACTCCCGAGGGTTATTCCAAAAATTAAAAAAATAAATTGAAAGAAATAAGGAAATCTCAACTATATTCTATGCTTGATTTTGCTTAATTTTTGTATTTTGAAATTTTTAAGTTTTTATTTTTTAGTTTATATTTTTTTATTTTTATTTATTTTTAGTTTAGAAAAAGTTTTATTTTCAAAAATAATTATTTTTCAAAGCAAATACTTTATACACGAAAGAAATGAAACCCTCTTTTTTATTTTTCAAATATGACAAAAATGCTTGAAATGTCCAAATAATTTTTTCCATGGTTTAATGATTTTTTTACTATTTCTTTAATTTTCTGAAATTTTTATAATTTTTAGAAATTTTAAAAATAATAAAAATAGGGAAAATGCATACAGGGATTAACATGATTATATGTCAATTTAAGAATACTTAAATAAAGTGAAATTTGTGAAAATTATTTTTCCAAACCACTAAAAGAAATAATTAAAATATATGAATTGAAATGAATATTTTTTATTATTTCTACATTTTTGTGATTTTTTAAAGATTTTTCATATTTTGCATTTTTTGAGTTCTGAAAGTTATTAATTCGTAAATTTTACATAGAAAAAATGCACAAAATTTAAAACTAATATTTTTTGTAGAATTTTTATGCAATTTTAAAAACTTAAAAATTTTCACATGTCAAATAGTGAAAAATGAAGTGTTTTTTTAATAATATCAATTTATAATTAAATGAAATGAGAATTTACACAATATACATGTACATAACGGGAGTCTAAAATATTTTTTAAAGAATTTATTGATAGAAAATAACATTTCTTTCAACATAAAATACCATGCAAATTAGAATATGGAAATAAAGGACTTAAACGTAAATGTTTATTATTTTTACATTAAAATATAATAATAAATAAAAGGAGGATTACATGTGCAAATTACCCCGAAGAAGCGTTCTAAGCACGTGTCTGGAATCTAGTGGGAACGTATTTACACTTTGTATAAACTCCAAGGGCAAATTTGTAAATTTTCCATTTAGGCTCCTTCTTTGTTTTTTCTTATTTCACGCCAAAAGCAACAAAGAGGTGCCACACTCTTCTTCTCCTTACCTAAAGGGCGGCGATGGTGTGAATGATGGACTACTACGGTTTGATGCTGGAGGACGGCAGTGAGCGGTGGGGCTCGGAAGTGGAGTCGATGGATGAACTTGCAATGGATGCGGGAGATGTCTCGTGATGAAGGGGTGCTCTCCTCCAGCATTGAAGCAGCGATGAAGGTGAAATAGAATGGTGCGACCCTAGGCGACTGCGATGGAGTGCTACAGGTAGTTCCAGGTCTGGTCGGAGGCGATGAACGGCATCGATGGAGAGCCGCAAAGGAAGAGTGACGGAGATGGGTGGCATCGGTTGGAGTGTTGTCACCCCCATTTTCTTAATTTTTTATAATTGCAAAAATAGAAATACGATTTTTTTATTTTTTTGTAAAAAAACAAAGAATATGCAAAAAATATTTAAAAAATAGAAACAATAATTTTTTCTTATTATTTATTTTTCGAAAGAGGAGTTGTAATATTATTATTATATATATTTTTTTACAACTAAGGTTTTTGGAAACAGACTTTTTTGAATAAATAATAGCTGTAATATTTTTTCCATTTTCCTCTGATAAAATAAAGATAAATTTCTGACTTGGGAATGAAGGCTCGGTTACAAAAAAATGTGAATGCTTTGGATTTGGTGAAAAGGATGATGGATCTGGGTCTTTGGCCACCGTACACAAATGCAGTTGGAAGATTGCGTAAGGTAGAATGTGAAGCAATGAGATCGAGAAAAATGGTGTGAAAATGGTAATCTGAGAAGCATTGATTCATGATGAAAAATTAGGAATGAAAATTTAAGATCTAGAATTAAAAATGAACAAATAAAGACGAAATTAAACCAAAAATTATCTAGAAGAGAGATTGAGAAATAGATGGATGGGTATCTCAACGTGAGAGCACATAATGCCATAATAGCCTCAATGAAGGTAGACTCGCTATCACCGGATGGTTCGGAGGCTAGTCATCTTTCTGCAATAAGAAGCTCTTGCATGTCAGGATCCTCTCATCAAAGATTGATCAAAGAGAAAGGAGGGATGAGGAGCCAATTAAATAGAAAAAAAATTGAAATTGAAATTGAATTTAAAAATTTGAAAAGAGAGGATAAGGAGGGAGGTGGTTTATGGTAGATAAAATTACATTATCTACATAAATAGGTAAATAATAATTAATTTCATAACTTTTAAAATTAAATAGTAAATGTCAATTATTTAAATTTTTTGTAATTGTTATTTAAGAATATTAACTATATGCAAATAGTACATTATATAAATAGTTAACTACGAAATTAGTTCTTTATGTTTTAATTTATTTTTTTATTTATTTTGAATAATTATATTTTTTAAGAAAATTACTAATAAAATATGTATAAAAATAAATATGGATAGATATATTCAATAAATAAATGGTAAAATCATGAAAAACATCTTAGAAAATCAACTTTCAAACCGTATCTCCAAAAATTATGAAACCACTGCCATTTTAAAGTTAATTAAATTTAGAACACGATGAAAGTGAGTTTAATTCAATTCGAGTTCATATGGAGCCGGAATTAGATCTTAAATTATCACTTTATTGCCTTTTCCAAATGTGGTTATTTTTATTATGTACATGACTCTATTTTGCAATTATTTTTATTATTTGGAAAACATTTTTATTTACAAGTTTTGTTTGAAAATTATTTAATTTAAGGTTAATTTATGTACAAATAAGTTAGTGTTAGTTTTATACAAATATACACAGAATAAATTCAAAAGTATTTTATAAGTATTTATTTAGATTTTCAGATTAAAGACCTATCTCCACTACTTTATTCCTGGTCGATCAATTGAAGTCTTGACCTTCTCTCGGGGTTCGGTTCAACCTATATCTATTACATATATACAGTCTTTTTCTTCCATTTTTCTTTATTTTCCCTTTATTTATTTATGTATTTTAGGTTAGAATAATAATATATGTACAATATTTACACATAGATGCAAGTTAGCAAGAATATGGATTTATCAATATATACATGTGTTTTATAAGGGATTTTAAGCAAAAATAAATTAATCTAGATGATTGAATGCAAATTCATCACACCCCAATGCTTTACCTTTGCTAGTCCCTCTTGAAAGAACAAGTTAATAAAAGAAAAAGAAAGACAAATAAATAAAACAGGAAAATATTGAGTATTAAACATATCTCAATAAAATTGTAGTTTGGAGATCTGTCAAACCTTCGAATTATTAGTGACGCTAAACCTTAATGGGAAATGGATTTAAAACCTAACAACCTTCAAGTTCTACAAGACTCCTATTCAGGTTGCCTCAACAGTCATGTCAGAACAAGTCTACATACACAGATTCTTATGACCATGAATCTTTACTTGTATACTATAAGTCAAATATTGTTCCTCATCTCAAAAGGAGAAAAGAAGCAGCCTCTCTCAACATGGTAACTCTAGTCCCTCGGTCTAGCAACTCTTTCCTCAAGGAGTAGGGATATTCACTTCTAAGTACAAGTACAACCAACTCAAGAAGAGGAGATAGAGGAGTGAATGGACAGTTACCAGTGTAGCTACCTATCCTTGGTTGCATGACCAGTATAGCCAAGTCATCCGCTGCAGGCTTACAAAAATTTGACTTTGAAGCTCTTATTTATTAATATTTTTTTCTTTTTTTTCACTTGTATATACACTTCGACAGGAATTTTACATTTCAATCAGACATGTCCACTTTTGGATATTATGAATTTTTTTCT
Source organism: Ottelia alismoides (assembly GCA_037367405.1). Lineage (NCBI taxonomy): Eukaryota > Viridiplantae > Streptophyta > Magnoliopsida > Alismatales > Hydrocharitaceae > Ottelia > Ottelia alismoides. The sequence goes on from JAZKJV010005444.1 coordinate 627,335, forward strand.
TTTCTTTTCTTTTTAAAATATATACAAGTTGCATCATGTACATAAAGAGTTTTTCCTCTTGACCAAGTAGACTATCCCTCTTTTGAAGCATTATTGCAACCCACAACATCATGTCTTTAGACCTCTTCGTGACTAGACCAGGTTGCGATGCACTTCCCTCCCTAGAGAAGGAAGGGAGGTTCCTCCTAGATGTAATACACTCGTATGCTACTCCAAGCCAAAACATCTTTCCTCCTCACTACTTCCTCCATGAAGAGCTACATGTAGAGTGCTTGTCCAAGATAAGCCATTGTCCAGATGAATCATGCATGTGTTGTTAAATATTCTACTTAGATTACTCAAGACGACATGTGAGCATAGTATTATGGACTCAAAGAATTAAGTCAATAGGACATAAAAAGTCTTAAATCCAGTTCTTATAAGGTTACTCTGAAATTAAGCTGATTTAAGTCCAACTAAGCTCTGTTCAATTATATTCCAAACTTAGTTTAAATGCCAATATTATCCAGAAAAATAAACAAGCAAATGCAAGAAAATATGTACAATGCAGAGAAAACAAAGGAAAGTATTTTTTTGAAATAGTTTTCTAATTTTAATATTTTTATGGATTTTTGGAAAAATGATACACATGTAGAATTTTTTTTGGAAATTTTATTTATGTAATTTTTATAGACTTTTGATTTTATACTTTTAGGGGATTTTAATAAGGAAAAAACAATTAGTGGAATATATACAATTATATACAATTTTTCAATATAAGAGAATTTTTTTAGTTTTTTGTTGTTTATTTAAAGTTTAATTTTGTATTGTTTTTTAGTTTAGTTATTTTACTGAGTTTTTGAAATAAATCAATTTTTTTAGATTAGTTTACTTTTTTATATTTTAAAATTTTATTTTTTTGTTATTTTATTTTTTTAGTTTTTTATTTAATTTAATGTTATCTTTTTAAAATATGGAAGGTGACCAAAGTCTATACATACACGTGGATTTTATGCATTGTTATACATATCCCCAAAATAACCATAATTAAATATACGAGTTATGTCGAAAATATAAATACAATATATACGATACCCCCTATACTTTGCTCGAACTATGTCCTCATAGTGATGAGAGGGCGGCAAAGGACGGCGTAACTCATGCTAACTAAAGAAAAGTAAAAAAATTCCCATGATACAACAACTGAAATAGAAGATGAAAAGAATAGAAGTTGGTGATCCCCACTATACTTCGGATCATGTAATCCTAAGTATAGAAGAATGCACGAAAGGGAAAAAGTTACGAAGAGAATTAACAGAGTCAAAGGTTTATCTTGCCCCCTATTCTTAGGGTAGAATAACCATAAGTATTGAATATCAACAAGTTAGGGGGTAAGCGAGATAAGAAAAACACAAAAAAGATTATATTAACAACACAAATCGTTCACCCCCCATATACTTAGGATAAAGCACATCCTATGTGTAGCATATATACACTTGAGAAGGGGTGAATGATAAAACGGAAGGAAAAAGAATGAAACGAAAGGATATACAAGAGGTGGTCAACTCATGTATTAGATGTAGAAGAGTGAATCTAAGGATCATCATCTGATACCACATATATATAATAAATGATGGATGGGAAAGTACCATGATCTAGATATGGCTTCAGCAACTGTCCATTTAGAACCATTAGTTGTGCATCAGAAGACAACCTAGATATGACGATATGCCCTTTGTCACGCACAACTCTCACAATGGATTATCCTGACAATTTGCTTTTCAATTTTTCTTGAAACAACTTCAACATAACATTAAATAACAAAACTTTCTGATCATGAGCAAAAGTCTTCCTTCGAATGTGTTTATCATGCCAATGCTTGACTTTATTCTTATACATGAGTGAGTTATCATATGTAGAGTCTTGAAATTCCAATAATCTATTCAAATCCTAATTCTTGTTCTTTCCTTCCTTAATCAAGACTGAATACATGGAGTCGCCCATAAAGATTTGTGAATTAATTCCACTAGCAGGTGACAAGGCATTCCATACACCAATTAGTAGGGATACATACCCAGAGGAGACCTGTACACCATCCAAACAGAACTGGGTCAAGCATCCAGGCCAGTTCTTCCTATCGAGATGCACAAGTTTTTGTAATATCATCTTGATCTCCGTATTTGAAATTTCTGCGAAGCCGTTAGTCTGGGGTGGTAAGGAGATGCAACTCTGTGCTCAATGGCGTAGTCCTTCACAAGCTTCTTTAATATCTTTTAATGAAATGGATTCCCTTATCTGAATTCAGCATTTTGGGAATCTCTAAACACATAATAATGTGGTCCTTGAGAAAGGAATATATTGTACAACTATCAGCGACTTGGGTGGGGATAGCTTCCACCCATAGACTAACCTAATCTACGATGAGCAGGATGTACTGAAATTCGTGGCTGATAGGAAATGGGCGCATGAAGTTTATGCCCCAAGCATATAAAAATCTGAAATCTTATGTATATATATTTGTAACCAATGGTTCATCCCATTTCCTGACAGTCAGTACAACCTCAAACATACTATGTAGCATCCTTCAATAATGTGGGCCACCATAGGCCACTATGTAAAACCTTTGCTGTCATGCACTTCCAGGAATAATGCCCACCAGATTCTAGTTTGTGATGGTTCTCAAGTTCACTGATGTGTTCCTCTTTAGGAATAAAACATCTCCATATACAATCCACACCCTTACGAAATGGGTACGAGTCCTCCCATTGGTAATAATGAATCTCTGACAGAAATCTTTCTATCTTGTACTTCGACCAATCTTGTGGAACTTTTTTGGAGACAATATAGTTCACAATATCAGCATACCACGGCAGTGAGTCCATAGACATGGCCTCATCTGGAATGTTTTTGGAAATAGGTATCATGTTCTACTCAGAGGTCTCTGCATCTGTGATACGGGAAAGGTGATCTGCCATAATATTTTTCACTGCAGATTTAACTCAAATCTCTAAATAAAATTCTTGGAGAAGAAGGATCCATCTGATAACGCGTGGTTTTGCATCCTTATTTTCCTGTAAGTATCGTATGGCAGTGTGATCGATGTATAAAATAACGTTGGAACCAGAGTGGTAAGATCTGAACTTCTCTAGTCCAAAGACAACTACTAACATCTCCTTATCTATAATTGTATAATTTTGTTCTGCTTCAACAGAGTATTACTAGCATAGTGTATAGCAAATGGTATCCCATCCCATCCCTATCCTAAAATTGCTCAAACTGTGAAATCTGAGGTGTCCATATTGATCTCGAAAGAAAGAGACCAATTAGGTGGCTATAAGACAGGAGCCCTAGTAACCATATCTTTCATCCGATTGAATGCAAAAAGGACTTTCGCATTGACAACAAACTCACTCTCCTTGCACAGAAGCTCAACAAAGGTCTGGCGATCTTGTTGATTTTTTTATGATTCACCTATAGAATCCTACGTGTAGCGGAAATGACCTTAATTGCTTCAAATTTTGCAGTGTCTCTAAGTTGGGAATCACATCAATCTTAGCCAGGTCAACCTCCATACCATGTTTAAAGATGACATGGCCCAATACATTCACATTAGTCACCACAAGGTGACTCTTCTCCCACGAGAGCACTAGGTTTTACCTTACCGCAACGTTGAATAACTCGATCTAAATGAGCAAGACATGCGTCAAAACTATCCTCGTAGAAAGATAAATTATCCATTAATACATCAATGAAACAAGCCACCATATTGGTAAAAACGAGCAACATATACCATTGAAATGTAGCAAAGGCGTTACACATTCCAAAGGGCATCCGTCTAAAGGCGTATGTGCCAAACAGACAAGTGAAAGTAGTTTTCTCCTGGTCCTCAGGAGCGATATCAACCTTGTTATATCCAGAGTACCCATCCAGGAAATAAAAGTCTTCTTTCCCTGCCAACCTTTCAATAATCTGATCAATAAAGGGCAACGAAAAGTGATCCTTCTTGGCAGCTAAGTTCAGGCATCGCTAATTGATAAAGCCACATTTCATCATCTTTATTCTATCATTTTGGCCTAAAAATTCCTAGCAAATGCGTGTAAATACCCTTAATTTGTGCATCTTAGCATTCATGCATATACTATTTTTAAAGCCAAAATTATAGAATAAATAAAAGAAAAGAAAATATTAAAATATTGTAAATATTTTATGACCCAAAACCCCGAGACCTAGGCATCTAGATGAATAGGTCGACAAGGAATAAAGTAGGGGGAGATAAGGGCAAAAATACAATAAATACCTATTTATTTTATTCATTCTTTATTCATTTTGGGACCTATTTTTGGTTCCACTTTTTATACCTCAAATAAAGAAACTTTGAACATGAAAGTTGTAGATAATTAAATAAAGAAAAATAACATTGATTTCACTGAAAAATAATGTACAGATAAAAAATTATGGTCTGAATAAAAATCCAGAACCCCAACTTCCCAGACCTGTATCTCCCAAATAAAAACTCCAACTGCATCAAACTCACCTTTAATTGTATAGAGTGTAAAATAAGCTATTTAATGGAGGTGGTTTCGTATTTTTCGAAGTTATGATAAGAAAGTTGAGTTTTGGACACTACTTGTATACTTGCACAAATTAAAATATTCATTTTATTTATTATTCATTATTTTTATAATTTCATATTTTTATAATTTTGTAAATATTACTTATAACATATTTGTACATTAAAACATGAAGAAAAACCTAAATAAAATACAAAATAAAATACCTATATATACTACACCTAGGTATATTAACTATATACATACCTATATACTTACTTTTTTCTATTTTATTAAGTGTACAAAATACTTCAGAAAAATAAAATAAAATTTTTTTAAGTGTATAAAAATACTTTATAAATTTATAAAACAATAAACAAAAATAGTAAAATGTACAAAATAAAAATAAAATATGCAAATACATAGATATATATACCTATAAGGGGTAAAAAAGGTAACTTGTAAAAATATACCTCATAAAAATAATTAAAAATCAACATAAAATAATTTATAAAATTACAAACATTTTTTATTTAATAACCTAAAAATAATAAAATCATTTTCGATTTATAAATGAATTAATAAAATATTTTCCCAGGGTTTTTCCTGGTTGGTCCACGTGGACCAAGCAGGAGGGTTTGAGGGTTGACCGGCAGGTCAACTCTCTGACCCGCCCCCTGTAGTCCTTGTAAGAACATCGTTTGTCCCCCTTTTCTTGACTTTTTAGAAGGCTGACCTTTCACCAAATCTGATCGACGCCTTCTGCAATCTTGTTGCCCAAGACTCCATGATTCACGTCAGTGGGGTTTTTCGGGGATTGGATCAATGCTCCACCCGTTGACGCCTCGTTCTTCTCGCCCCTTGTCCATCCTTCAAAAAACCAGCCCGCCTTTCTTCTTTTTTTTGAACCGCATTTGGGGTACGTTTAGACCTCCAAGTTGAAGCTGGTGAGCTCTAGTGACAGGGGAGCATTCCCAGCTCCTCGTTCAGGTATGGCGTTGGGCTGAAGCGCGTTCCACCATCTCTGGTGGCCGCGTCACCGTGAGGTACCCAACCTAAGACCAACCAGCCTTCGAGGTATTTTCTTGATGTTTTTCTTGCATTTAGTTAATCCCAGTAATTGTAGGAACCCTTCCATTTTGATTCCAGACCGACCAATCACCACTCGCACCCCCCTCACCGGAGCTTGCTCCGGTGAGCCACCAATGCCAACCGTTCAGCCCTTTTTTTGCCACCAGTGGGGTCGCAGCAGTTTGCCCGCGACCTCCTTAATCTCCCATTGCAGGTACGCGCACTACTAAAGGATCTGGGGCCATTTTGCGCCTCGTCGAAGGTACATGGAGGTTGTGGCTTCCTCGACATCACCGGCGAGCTCCAACTGTAGCTGGAGGGTTTTGAGGCCACCAGACGTTAGAAGGCACAAGCAGCAACCGAGTTGAGAGCTTCAGACCTCCGGGGAGCGTGTAGAGGGAGAGCTCCGGTGACAGGGGAGAGCCCCACACCCCCATTGAGGTGCGGTGAGGCTTGAGGGCCGCGTTCCAGCCACCTCCGGCCACCTTGGCTGTGAGGTCCCATCTCGCCTTCATAGGCTCGAGGTTCGCGATTTTATTATTTTTTCGTGCATATTTTTACTTCCAGTAGTCGTAGATTCGATCCCCATCCTTATTTCGCCTTTCGCCCCACTTCGCCACTTTCGCTAGCATCTCCCCGGAGCTTGCTCCGGCGAGCTTCTGATCCGCCTTCCAGCACCGCGTTTGCCACCCAGAGGGTCGTGGCAGTTTGCCCACGACCCTCCCTTGACTTTTTACTTTGCAGGCCGAGCATCCAAGACGCCAGCGGTAATTTTGAAGGCGCGCCGGAGGTCCTTGGAGGCGTCGTGCTCCTCCACCTCCGTCGGCGCACTCCGGTGACCGCCACCCCACTTTGAAGGCCCAGGCGAGTGGAGCACCCCTGCAGGAGGTCCGGGGGATGTTTTGCGAGCAGTTAGGACAACCGGAGGCGCGCAACACGGCCGGAGGAAGTTCGTCTCGGCGAAGTTCTTCCCGGTTCTTCGTCGGGCCCCCTCCACCGTCGGATCAAGAAATCTTCCCAGATCCTCCAGGCACCGTTGGATCCGCCACGCATCCAGGCCGTTCGATCATCATCAGCAATCTAATCATGGCTGTGGATTTCCAAGGGGTATCGGGCGTCTCCGTGACGACACGTGCTGTAAGTGAGTGATTTAGCGTCGTCCGATCATGCCCAGGCGTGGGTAATTTTGCTTCCTACCCCGCCAAATTTTGTATTTAAATATTAGTGCATAATCTTTCCTTGGTAGTTATACTTTTTTATAGAATTTGCGTGTAGGCCCCCCGCTTATTGTAATATTACATTGAGACCCCTGCCAGGTCACGTGCGTCGCGCACGTGACTTGGTAATTTTGCAGGTTTACCCCAGGGTTTTTGTGTATTTTTTTAGGGTCAGGATTTTTAGCTTCAGTTATAATATTCGGGAATTTTTACATTTTAGCCCTCTGACTTTCGTGTCATTACAAAAACACCTCTGACTGGGGCGCGTTCTCTGGCACGTGTTCTTGGTAATTTTGCGGGGAAGGGCTCACGGGTTTTGGTATTTAGATTTAGTCCAGAAGTTTTATATTCCAGTTATATATTTTGTGGAAATTTTGCATTCTGACCCCTGGACGTTTTGCATATTACAAAAATACCCCTGGTAGAATGATTTTTCCTTATGCTTCTAGTATTTATTGCATGTGCCTATAAAACCCCAAAAATTTCACAAAAATCATTTTAAGCTCCTGTTTGTTTGCTTATTCACGCCATATTTTGCATTGCATTTTTATTGCATTTTCATATTTATTAAAAATAAAAAACATGCATTTTCAGCACTGTTTGCATTAGAAAATCCATAAAAATTATAAAAACATTTTGAAAAATTCCAAAAAAATATGTTTTGCTTGTCTTATCATATTTTAGTGTCAGTCCAAAAATCATCAAAAATTTCAAAACAAAAACCTTAAAAATTAGAAAACTCTAAAAATCTTCATAAAAATAAAAAAAATCCTAGAAAAATTCTAAAAATATAAACTCAGTTTCTGTAGTTTCTCTATTTCATTGTCTTTTAGTTAAAATTAATTTGGGAAAGTTTTGTTACTGTCTGCTATTTTTCATTCCCATTTTAATTTCGACCGGCATTGTTATTCACTGTTTTCTTATTTTTACACTTTTATAAATACCAAAAACATTCAGAAAAGTTCCCAAAAATCATAAAAACACTCGAAAAATATAAAAAGACCAAAAACATTTCATTTTATGAATTTTGGCTATTTTTACCTATTTTTATAAATACCTCACCTTCTTCTTTCTCTTATCTTATATATATTCTATTATTGAAAAAGAAAATACAAAAATATAAAATACAAAAAGAAAATATAAAATCAGAAAATCAAAAACCAAATACAAAATTTAAAATAAAAAATAAAAAATGTATAAAATGAAAAACCTACAAAAAAATTGCATCATTGTAGGCACTTAATCACATCACATATCTTTGCACTTGCTTGATCTATCCTGCCTTGCTCCTTGTGTTTGACCTCTACATACTTGGACCTATACATCTTTTATGTAGAGATAAAATAAAATTGACTCCACATTTGTTTGTCATTTCTTGATTAATATTGTTGTGGGTTCATTGTTGATTAAATCCAGATTTCTTAGCGGTCGCCACAGCGACTTCTGTGTTCCCGCCTTGTGTGGAATACACGACCGTTGGATTTTTGGGTTTATCAAATGACGCCGTTGCCGGGGAGCAACAACGCATAGTTCGGCTTTTTGTTTGTGATTGTGATTGCTTGTCTATTTTTGCAGCTTTTACTTTTCTTTATTTATGATTGTTTGAGTTGTCTAACCCCCTCTCTTTGTTGACTTCGTGCGAGGTACCGCGGATCGATGGAGGCGCTTCACCCGAGGCGCCAACGCACCCACGTGAAGCCGGCTCTAGTGAGCCTAGCACCGAGGAGACGAGGAGAGACTTTTGAAGACCGAGCTCCCTTTTAGTTATAGCATTTACATTCTATATTCATTTGTGTAATTTATTGTGAGAGAGAGACCTTTAATTTGTAATAATACAGGTACATTCAGACTTGGACTTTCGGGCCCAACTTCTAAGTGATTGTTCACTTGGGGGCTCACCGCGGATTTTTGTCAGCTTTTCATCGCATTTTTTTATTTTGTGTTCTCGGTTTTGTTTTCTTATTTTGTGTGATTGAGCCCTTAGTTGTAGGATTGCTTGCGATAGAATTAAGGCCAAACACCTAATATATTTGCTTGTACCTATAGTGCGCTTTGGACTCAGTTCAAATCTTTAAATAGTCGCCTCATCATCTTCGAGCCTTCGTGCCGCGAGCCCACCCTGTCAAGCGCTACTCCTGAACTTGATGTGTCGAGAAGAGGAGGGGTGGGCCTAGACCGAACTCTAGGATTGATGATCGGTGACCGACTTGTGGTTCTTCACGATAATAGCAATTTCTGAAACTTAGGGCTATTTCATCGGCTTTGCTTTTGCATATATATTAGGTTTCAATTCTGTTGGGCATCTTTGCATGTAGAGTGCTGGAGGCAAGGTGAGCATTTACGCTTTATCATACATCATCATTTTGTCGCTTGCATTGTTTTTCCGACTCTCTACCTCTGATTTTGATCACCTAGGTGCTAAGTAGAAATTGACTCCTCGTTAGGCTCGTGCATTCTCACTAAAAATCCAAAAAAAGTGATAACCAATAAAATTGGGACTGTTAAATTTACTTGACCCTAAAAACCACCAAAAAGAAAAACTTGTATTAGGGCGAGTAATCCCCTCATCGTCTTCGTTTTACTTGCTCGCACACACACTAAGGTTAGGGCCCAAATCCCATTCAGCCCCTAAGTGTTTGCGCAATTTTGGACCTCTCACCTAACTCTAAAACAGACAAGATAAAAAGACCGACTTTTCAGTCTCTACCGAGTTGAGTAGGTGAATTGAGGGTTTGTTTTGTGAGTTTGATTGTGATTGTTTGTGTGCACTTCTAGATCATCTCTGCGCATTTGTGCCTTTCTCCACACTTCTCTTGACTTGACCATCGTGCTCTCCCAATCATTTTCTATTACTTCGAGATGATCGACTGGAGCGTATTTTGTCCGGATTTTACGGATCCCTCGTTCACTCCAGCCGGTCCACCTCCTTTTTTCCACGAGGACTTCGCTCCTAATTTTTGTACATATCCGCCTCAGCCGCAGTATCAGACCTCGGACTTCTACCCACCTCCACCTCCACCTGTATATTATCCACCTCCACCTTCACATCCACCTGTGTCTGACTTGTTGGAGTCACCTCCCTCGATCTCTATGAGAGATATCTTGAATCGAATGATAAAGTGCCTTGATTTGATGAATGAGGATATGGTTATCTTGAGGAAAAAACAGATTGACGCTCCATTCATCAAAGATACGGAATTCCTTGTGGGAGATCATGGGAGATTGCAATCGCCAAAAATACAAAAAATGAGAAAAATTTAAAAACACAAAAAGAGTTCGGGAGACACTTGGTTGATTCAGGTTGTAAGGAGAATGTCCATTTGCCAAATCATTCACCCACACATCCATTCACGTCCTGTCCTACCTTTGACCCCGAGGATGCCGCTGTACAGACTGCTCTTGGCATGCCTCGTGTATATGCTGATTCCGACTTCCTCCCTTGTATGGAGGAGGTCCAAAAATTCAAAAAAATGTTGACTGAACCCGAAGTGGTGGCTGCTATTCACGAGATTATCCGTGCCCCACTTCAGCAGGCCATGACCGATTTATTTGCTCCTCTTCCCAAGAAGAGAAAGCGGAGGAGCAGATCTGAGCGTCACATTCTGACCATGGCCACTACCCATGCCATCACACAACGTCACATCACTAGAAAGAAGAACACAGCTATCCCTTTCATCACTTGCACTATCTCTGACCATACTTTTGATCACACTGTCCTTGACTGCGGTGAATCTATTAACATATTACCCTTCTCGCTGGTACAGTCTCTTCGCTTAGGGCCTCTAAAGAAAACCAGGATGATCGTTCAGTTTGCTGATGGATCTATCAAGAGGCCGAAGGGTATCCTTGAAAATGCCGTCATTTCGATTTTGGGCACGAGCTACCATGTTGATTTCATCATGTTGCCCATGGATACCTCCACAGGGGAGCCATCTCCAATCATCCTGAGACGACCATTCCTCTCCTCTGCGAGGGTCGTTATTGATTATGGATCAGGAGATATTCACTTCCGTCTTGTTGACGAAAATGAAGCGTTGATCACCACACCTACAGTTGACCAGAGACCTGCACCTGATGCACCTTCACTGATTCTAGCTGACTCCTAGGCCTGTGACCAATCTGATGAGATTAGAGATGTTTTCTTAGCGACCGTTGATAAGACCTGAGGAAACCTTTGAAAGGAGAGGAAATCAGAAAGCATAGACCTTGCAGTTCCTCCTTCTGGTGTGTGGCGATGTGTTGATGAAATCCAAGGAATTTTCGTGATTGATCCCATTGAGCGGAGGGCAGATACCAAGACTAGACAGGACGGATCTGGTTTGACTACTTCCACTGATAAGTCTGTTCCTGGTCACTCAAAAGTAAAGATGATTGAGGCCGGTTATGATGCTAATCATTATTCTCAGAATTTCTAGCCTCTTGATGAAAAAGAAGATCATGGTGAGACTCTTAAGGACGATCTGAGTTCGTATACTTCCACTGATGATTTCGTTCCTTTTGGTTTTGACCTGGACGAGACCTCGCAGGACGACTCCGATTACACTTCTTCCTACGATGATGAGTTTGCCCCATTCCACTTTGATATCAGCGAGACCCCCAAGGCCAGACCTTGCTATACTTCTTCCACTTACCCGTCTGAGCCTTCACACCATAGGAACACCAAGGACGAACCTAGCCATACTACTTCTACTGATCAATTCGTGCCATTTCGATTTGATTCCACTGAGGGCCGTCACCCTGTTGACCCTGATCGGCTTCCGTCTACTGTGGACCCCGATGTCGACCTGTACCACACTAGATCTATCCCTCAGCAGTCTTGCAAGAAGGTTAGCTTTCAACCTTCTTGATCCTGTGTATATCCATCTCTGTTGTATAGTCCCTTGTGTACCTTTGTTCTCTCTCCCGTATTGCTCGTCCACCCATTCTCGTGTTTGCCTTGCTTAGGACGTATTTTGTCCTAAGTGTAGGGGGGTGGAAGAGCCGAGTGTTCATTCATCGTTCCGTTTCATTACTCTTGTTATTTCTTATACTTAGGGCTTTTGTTACCCTAAGTATAGGGGGAGTGATGCATACATTCTTCTCTATCTTCTTCCATCTGTTGATATCTTCTCTTCTTTTCTTCTTTTCTTCTTTTCCTCTTCTATCTTATTTATCTATCAAAAATGTGTCGCCTCTTGTAGATAGTCTTCTATACTTAGGACGTACTTTGTCCTAAGTATAGGGGGGTGTACACCCCGAGTTGTTCTATTCTTTGATCCTCTCCATTGTCTCCTCTTCTTGTCTATACTTAGGGATATCTTACCCTAAGTATAGGGGGAGACAATCTGAGTACGATCTGTTCATTCCCACCCTTAACCCTCCATGTGTTGTGTACAGTCTGCTATACTTAGGATTATTTGATCCTAAGTATAGGGGGGACGATCAACTTCTCATTCTTTTGTTCATTTATTCATCTCTTATTCATTTATTCTTTAAATTTGCCTATACTTAGTACAAGTTATGTCTTCTCTTTTATCTCTGGTCTATGAGGACATAACTCAAGCTATGTATAGGGGGGTCGTATATATTGTATATATACTTTAGCCATAACTCGTACTTTCGTATTTTCCTAATAATTATGGCTAATTATTCTTATAAAATTCGTTAAAAACCTTAATAAAAAGTTGTGATCATTCCTCAATATCTTTTTATATCTACTGATTAATAAATCAGGTGAAAATGTTTTTTGCAAAATGTTTGAAAAATGGTTTAAAATTCTTTGTGAGAATTTATTGAAAACTATTTTGAAAACGTTTTGTTACATGTTTTCAACCTTTGTAAAAATATTTTGATTGTAGAAATATCTTGTTTGTATGAAATAAAATATTTGAAAATGATTTGCAAATGGTTTGAAAAATGGTTGCAAAAATATTTGAACAATCTATATATATTTTTCGGCAAACCTTTGCAAAATGATTTTCAAATGTGTATACATGTGTGTAAAATTGTTTGTAAAAACTATTTTGGACTATAGTTTTCAAAATTGTTTGAAAAACCTGTGTCAAATAAGTTTGAGGAATACATACATCTCATCTAAAATTCACTATATATTTATAAAATTGACCACTTACCCTATAAATTCTTAAAATCCACTTCTTATATATATAAGAAGCATCCCCGTGTAAATATTTTAACTTTGTTTTTAGCCAAAATCTTTTGTTTTCAAAAGTCCCAAAAACATTTGCAAAATTAAAATCCAAAAACAATTGAAAAATATTTCTAAAAAATCTAAAAAAATGCATATGCATCATCTTTTCAAAAACCCATAAAAACTTCAAAATATTTGAAAATTGCATCACAATAATATTTTCTGCATAAGCATTTGCATGGCATTCGCATGTTTCGATTTGAGTTTGATAGTTGAACGAGTCTAAGTAAAATCCAAAGATTGGAGCTTGGTTGGACCTTAAATCTACCTAATTAGTAGGAACCTTATAGGAACTGGGATTGAGGTACTTCAGGTCTAGTTGACTTAATTTTTTGAGGATCACGAGACTTGGTTCAATGGATTCTTGTACACGCACGACTCTTGTTGATAATGACCTAACTTGGACACTTGCACCTTTCACATGGCTCAACTCAGTTGGAGTGGTGAGGAGGTTGGATTTGCCGGTATGAGACGCACACAGGTGGAAACATTTGACCTCCTCTAGGGAGGGAAGTGTACCCTAACCCGTCCAGTGATTATGAGTTTCGAGGATAGGAGATCGTGGGTTGCAATAAAGATTCAAAAGAGGGATAGTCTACTGGCTCAAGAGGAAAAACTCCCTATGTAAAGGTTGTTGTATATGGTATTCAAAAAAATGCAAAAGCAAAAACTCCAAAAAAGTGGACAGGCATGTACAAAAATAAAAATGCATGCCGTAGTGTACATATGTTGTATAAGCAAGCTTGAGCTTCAAAGTCAAATTATGTGAGCCTGCAGATGGATGACTTGACTACACTGGTCTTGCATCCTAGGATAGGTAGCTACACTGGCTACCGTCCATTCTTCTCTTCACCACCTCCTCTTGGGCTGGTTGCCAATTGAACTTAGAAGGGAATACCTTGCTCCTTGAGGGATGAGTTGTTGGATTGGGGAATCATTGGGTTGTCATATTGGAGAAGTCAGTCTCTTTGTCATTTCAGTTGGGGAGAGCCACCATCACTTACACTGTACGAGTCAGATTCATAGTCATAAGGGTTTGCGGATGAGTTGAAATATTTCTGACCTGACTATTGAGGAGACTAGAGCAGGGTTTTGGGATTCTCAGGGACTGTTGGATTTCAAATCCGGTTCTCATTAAGGTTCTGCCCACACTAAAATTCCAAAGGTCTAACTTAAGCCCCAAACTTTGATTTTGTGAAGACAAGTTTGATAATCAAATTTAATCCAACTTCTTCTTTTTCTTTTCTTTCTTTTTCTTTCTGCACTTATTGCATAAGTGTTTGCTAGGGACTAGAAAAGGTAAAGTATAGGGGGATGATGAAGCCACATTTCATCATCTTTATTCTATCATTTTGGCCTCAAAAACCCTAGCAAATGCGTGTAAATACCCTTAATTTGTGCATCTTAGCATTCATGCATGTACATGTAAATAGTGTACAAAATACTGTTTTTAAAGCCAAAATTATAGAATAAATAAAAGAAAAGAAAAAGAATAAAGTATTGTAAATATTTTATGACCCAAAACCCCGAGAACTACGCATCTATATGAATAGGTCGACAAGGAATAAAGTAGAGGGAGATAAGGGCAAAAATGCAATAAATACCTATTTATTTTATTCATTCTTTATTCATTTTGGGGCCTATTTTTGGTTCCACTTTTTATACCTCAAATAAAGAAACTTCGAACATGAAAGTTTTAGATAATTAAATAAAGAAAAATAAATATTGATTTCACTGAAAAATAATGTACAGATAAAAAGTTATGGTCTGAATAAAAATCTAGAATCCCAACTTCCCAGACCTGTATCTCCCAAATAAAAACTCCAAATGCATCAAACTCTCCTTTAATTGTATATAGTGTAAAATAATCTATTTAATGGAGGTGGTTCGTATTTTTCGGAGTTACGGTTGGAAAGTTGAGTTTTGGACCCTACTTGTATACCTGCAAAGATTAAAATATTTATTTTATTTATTATTCATTATTTTTATAATTTCATATTTTTCTAATTTTGTAAATAATACTTATAAAATATTTGTACATTAAAACAGGAAGAAAAACCTAAATAAAATACAAAATAAAATACATGTATATACTACACCTAGGTATATTACCTATATGCATACCTATATACTTACTTTTTCTATTTTATGAAGTGTACAAAATACTTCATAAAAATAAAATAAAAATATTTTTAAGTAGTAAAAATAATTTATAAATTTATAAAACAATAAACAAAAATAATAAAGTGTACAAAATAAAAATAAAATATTCAAATACATAGATATATACCTATAAGGGGTAAAAAAGGTAACTTGTAAAACTATACCTCATAAAAATATTTAAAAAACACCATAAAATAATTTATAAAATTACAAACATTTTTTTATTTAATAATCTAAAAATAATAAAATCATTTTTGATTTTTAACTGAATTAATAAAATATTTTCCCAGGGTTTTTCCTGGTTGGTCCACGTGGACCAACGAGGAGGGTTTGAGGGTTGACCGGCGGGTCAACTCTCTGGCCTGCCCCCTGTAGTCCTTGTCAGAACATCGTTTTTCTCCTTTTTCTCGGCTTTTTAGAAGGCTGGCCTTTCACCAAATCAGATCGACGCCTTCTGCAATCTTGTTGCCCAAGACTCCATGATTCACACTTGTGGGTTTTTTTAGGGATCGGATCAATGATCCACCCGTTGACGCCTCATTCTTCTCGCCCCTCGTCCATCCTTCAAAACAACCAGCCCACCTTCCTTCTTTTCTTGAACCACATTTGGGGCATATTTAGACCTCCGAGTTGATACTGGTGAGCTCCGGTGATAGGGGAGCATTCCCAGCTCCTCCTTGAGGTACGGCGTCGGCCTGAAGCACGTTTCACCATCTCCGGCGGCCGCGCCGCCGTGAGGTACCCAACCTCAGGCCAACCGGCCTTCGAGGTATTTTCTTGTTGTTTTTCTTGCATTTAGTTGATCCCAGTAGTTGTAGGAACCCTTCCATTTCGATTCCAGTCCGACCAATCACCACTCACACCCCCTCGTCGGAGCTTGCTCCTGCGAGCCACCAACGCCCACCATTCAGCCCTTTTTTTGCCACTAGTGGGGTCGCGACAGTTTGCTTGCGACCCCCTTAATCTCCCTTTGCAGGTACGCGCACTACTGAAGGATCTGGGGCCATTTTGCGCCTCGTCGGAGGTTCCTGGAGGCTGCCGGCTTCCTCGACATCACCGGCGAGCTCCAGCCTTAGATAGAGGGTTTTGAGGCCACCAGACATTAGAAGGCACCTGCAGCAAACAACTTGAGAGCTTCAGATATCCGGGGAGCGTGTAGAGGGAGTGCTCCGGTGACAGGGAGAGCGCCACACCCCCGTTGAGGTGCGGCGAGGCTCAAGGGCCGCGTTCCAGCCACCTCCGGCCACCTTGGCCGTGAGGTCCCATCTCGCCTTCGTAGGATCAAGGTTCGCGTTTTTATTATTTTTTCGTGCATATTTTTACTTCCAGTAGCCGTAGATTCGATCCCTATCCTCATTTGGCCTTTCGTCCCACTTCTCTACCTTCGCTAGCATCTCGCCGGAGCTTGCTACGGCGAGCCTCTGATCCGTCTTCCACCACCGCATTTGCCACCCAGAGGGTCGTGGCAGTTTGCCCACGACCCTCCCTTCACTTTGTACTTTGCAGGCCAAGCATCCAAGACGCCTGGGGCAATTTTGAGGGCGCGTCGGAGGTCCTTGGAGGTGTCGTGCTCCTCCATCTCCGCCGATGTACTCCGATGACCGCCACCCCACTTTGAAGGCCTAGGTGAGTAGAGCACACCTACAGGAGGTCCGGGGGACGTTTTGCGAGCAACTATGACCACCAGAGGCGCACGACACGGCCGGAGGAACTTCGTCTCGGCGAAGTTCTTCCCGGTTCTTCGTCGGGCCCCCTCCGCCGTCGGATCAAGAAATCTTCCCAGATCCTCCAGGAACCATCGGATTTGCCACGCGTCCAGGCCGTTCGATCATCATCAGCAATCTAATCCTGACCGTGGATTTTCAAGGGGTATCGGGCGTCTCCGTGTTGACACGCGGCGTAAGTGAGTGATTCAGCACCGTCCGATCCCGCCCAGGCATGGGTAATTTTGCTTCCTACCCCGCCAAATTTTATATTTAAATATTAGTGTATAATCTTTCCTTGGCAGTTATACTTTCTTGTAGAATTTGCGTGTTAGCCCTCCGCTTATTGTAATATTACATTGAGACCTCTACCAGGTCACGTGCGTCGCACACGTGACTTGGTAATTTTGCAGGTTTACCACGGGGTTTTTGTGTATTTATTTTTAGTGCCAGGATTTTTAGCTTCAGTTATAATATTCTGATATTTTTGCATTTTAGCCCTCCGACTTTCGTGTTGTTACAAAAACACCCCTGACTAGGGTGCGTGCTCTAGCACGTGTTCTTGGTAATTTTGTGGGGAAGGGCTCGTGGGTTTTGGTATTTATATTTTGTCCAGAAGTTTTATATTCCAGTTATATATTTTGTGGAAAATTTACATTTTGACCCCTGGATGTTTCGGATATTACAAAAATACCCCTGGCAGAATGATTTTTCCTTATGCTTCTAATATTTATTGCATGTGCCTATAAAACCCCAAAATTCCACAAAAATCATTTTAAGCTCATGTTTGTTTGCTTATTCACGCCATATTTTTGCATTGCATTTTTATTGCATTTTCATATTTATTAAAAATAATAAACATGCATTTTCAACACTGTTTGCATTAGAAAATCCATAAATATTATAAAAACATTTTGAAAATTTCCAAAAAAATATATTTTTCTTGTCTTATCACTTTTTAGTGTCAGTCCAAAAATCATTAAAAATTTCAAAACAAAAACCTTAAAAATTAGAAAACTCTAAAAAGCTTCATAAAAATCTAAAAAAATCCTAGAAAAATCCTAAAAATATAAACTCAGTTTCTGTAGTTTCTCTATTTCATTGTCTTTTAGTTAAAATTAATTTGGGAAAGTTTTGTTACTGTCTGCTATTTTTCATTCCCATTTTAATTTCAGCCAGCATTGTTATTCACTGTTTTCTTATTTTTACACTTTTAAAAATACCAAAAACATTCAGAAAAAATCCCAAAAATCACAAAAACATTCTAAAAATATAAAAAGACCAAAAACATTTCATTTTTTGAATTTTGGCTAATTTTACCTGTTTTTATAAATACCTTACTTTCCTCTTTCTCTTATCTTATATATATTCTATTATTGAAAAAGAAAATACAAAAATATAAAATATAAAAAGAAAATATAAAATCAGAAAATCAAAAAAATACAAAATTAAAAATTAAAAATATATAAAATTAAAAACCCACAAAAAATTGCATCATTGTAGGCACTTAATCACATCACATATCTTTGCACTTGCTTGATCTATCCTGCCTTGCTCCCTGTGTTCGACCTCTACATAGTTACACCTATACATCTTTTATGTAGAGTTAAAATAAATTTGACTCCACATTTGTTTGTCATTTCTTAATTAATATTGTTGTGGGTTCATTGTTGATTAATTGAGGATCTTTGAGCGGTCAACACACCGACTACGGTTTCGCCTTGTGAAACCGTACGACCCTCGATTTCCCTAGTTATCAGTAATCAACACAGACATGACATGAATTAGGTACTTGACTCAGAATCTCCTCACCACGAGCATTCTTTATCGTTGTAATCCTGAATTTCTTCGGGACCATATGTAATTGGAAGACTCACTTGGAATATGAGATCGGATATATAAAGCCAGCATTACATCATTTCTGATATCCTTCATGACAACCTCTCTTAGATTTGGAGTTATATGGTGTTGATGTGATGCATTTACGAGAGGGTTTACAGTCATCCTCTAGGTAGATGTGATGCATTCACATAGCTGGACTAGTCACATGGAGATCTAAGATATTCCCTACTATGGCCTTGTGGTTTCTCTCAATAACCTCTAGCACACTAGATTCTTGTTTAACGATCAACTAGTAGTTGAGGATTACCGGAAACATTTGGGGGACCTGCAAGGAAGGCATATTTCAATGTTGAATGTAAAACCTTGAGATCAAGTGGTGTCTGAATTGGATCTACAATAACATATGATATTGTACTGGTGGATGATATGTGATCTTGACTCTGTGGACTATCCACCATTGCTACTAACGGCTCAACAAGTAAAATCTATAACCAATCTTCAATGAATGTTCTTTGCTAAAAAAGAAGGGGCTCATAAGGATGATCAGCATTTTCAATACCTAATGGCTCAGATATCTTAAAAATAATCGCAGAAACATATCTCTCATTTGTACATAACTCAGAAAATTCAACAAATGTCTCGTATATTTGTACCTCATAAATCTGAGAAGGAGGCGCATCATTAGTAATCTCAGAAAAGTATGTCAAAGGAATATAAGAAAGTACCTCAAAAAACTCAGATTGATTCTCATAAATCATCTCAAACTGTTCATTAGAAATTACCTCAATTGGACCACCAAAGAAACTCATGTCTATTGTGCTTTCCATAGAGTACTTTTGGGAAATGAACTCCTAGGTTTCTATGAAATCAATGAAAATATCTGTTTCTTTGAATTCAACAAGAAAATCACAGTCATGTGACACTGATATAACTTTCTTTGTCTCGTCTGCTAATGGTGGTGGTCATGGTTTAGGATCAGAGATCATTGCAATTTTCATCTTATCAGTGCAGGAGTGAAAGATGATCTCTCCAATAGCATAATCAACTACTGCTTAGGTCGTTCAGAGGAACGGTTGACCTAGTATGATTAGGGTATGGAGTAACGGTGCAAGTGTGTCCATATCCATGACAAGAAAATCAATAGGGAATTTCATTCCATTCACCATTGCAATAACATCCTCTAAAATGTCTCTTAGCCTCCTAATTGATTCATCAACAAACTGAAGGATCATCCTGGTTGTTTTAAGAGGCATTAACTGATATTCAATTAGTAAAGTGGATGGCATGAGAATAATTGAGGAACTACTATCAAGAAGAGTACGGTCAAACTATTGATCAAAGATATGGCAACGCATGTGAGGTGCTCCCTTGTCTTTCTTCTTTGGAGGGATATTACTGATAGCATGAACTGTATCCATGACAAAGATGTGTTTTTTCTATTTCCTTTCATCTGTTCTGCCTCGGTTGATGCTCTCTGTGTACATTCCTCTTTCATTCCCTTTTCTACTTCAGGTATATATTCCATGGCATTAAGGAGTGGCATCTCTAAAAAGATGTTCTGTAAGATCTCAATCACTCCAAGATCAGATAGGGTTGTTTTTATTTTTTTTTGAATTTTCTAGACTTAAGAGTAGAAGGAATGGCACAGATTTAGAAGAAACATTCATTGTTCATTTCCATTATTCAAATTGGAACCAAATGTACTAAAGGACAACAAGAATCAGTCGTATAGTGGTGTCCAAAATAGGTGAAGCAAAAATAGAATCTAAAACTGAATGAGATGATGCTGCTAGTGAAGAGGAAGAATATGTGACTGGTATATTCTCCCATCGGATAGTGATCTACATCTACCTGGTAGATGTGAAGGTGGTGGTAAAGGCGGTGGAACTCCAAACTTCGGTGCTTCTACACTAGGCCTCTCGATTACTGGTGAAAGAGATGATGTGGAAGATGATACTCTCTCAGTGGTTTTATCTCCCAACCCTAACAAGTATGTAGGTGGCTACAATCTCCTACCACTCCTGAGATGAATGACGTCAAATAAACATGTAAAATCAAGTGCCATACCTGTCTCGGGTGTAGGTGGAATATTTGTTACCTTCTCCTTGCCTCTGAAATTATTGGGGTTGGCTTCAACTTGAGCTGGAATCAGTTTCTTGTAGTGGTTAGGTCGTCGATCTGTTGGTCCTGTCCGTTGATGTTCTTCATGAGCAGTGCAAGTTGGTCCATCGCTGGTTTTGCTGAAGGGGCCTCAGAATAACAGGTTATAATTGAGACTGATAGTGTGGAGGTTGTTGATAACCATACGATCCTAAATTTATGAGGAATTAGAGGATATGGATATTGTCCATAATATGCAGTCTGCTATTGGTTAGGATGAGTAAAATACATAGACTGCTATTGTGGCCGGCCTTGTCTCTAGTTTTGGAACTGTGGTGGAGACTGATAATGAGATCGGATATGTTAGTGTTGGTACTGTTGATGTCTGCCTTCCTGAAACTGGTGGGGAGTGTCTTTGACCCTGTGGTGAACCTAACTGGCCTGGCCCTGACCGACATGCTGGTTTCGCTCATGGTCAAACTAGATTTCATTCACCTCATGAATGATAGGTGGAGGTGGAGATTGCTGATCAGAAGTGCATGCTACTTCTTGTTGGTACAGAACTAACTATTGTAAATGTTGCTGGACCTGCTTAGGTGTATGCACATAATAGACATGATGAACTGTGGATGGTCCTCCACTACTCTACTGGGTAAAAGATATTTGCTCTCTAGTAGATGTATCGGTCGCTGCACTCACACTGTGGATTGCATTAAGCATATTCACAAGAAGCTCCAGGTGCTTTGTTATCTCATCTAGCTTGTCCAGGTTATTCATTCTCTGTTCGATCACTTGAAGATTCTCATGCTACTTCGATCGTTTATTAATTATGTCCACTATGGATATATGATTTTCGATAATGGTTAGATCAGAGTTGTCCACCTATCCACTTTATGTGATGCTGTCATATTGACTGCCTTGTGGGGTACTGAAGGGATGATAATGGGGTATTTCTGAAAAGCACATAAAGAATAAAGAGACATCGAGTGTTCTGCCATCTCCTTAAAATTTTGATAGAGATGTCCTTGTCTTTGTTGAAATGGATCCCCCACATGTGGCATCTACCAGCTTTTGATTCTCTATGCTTAAACCCCCAAAAATATTTTGCACAAGGCTTGTCTTTGGATTATAATGATGGGGAACTTCTCCGTAAAATCTTTAAATCTTTCCCACGCCTCGTGAATAGGCTCATGGGGCAACCTGGATAAGTTAGCTATCAAAGATGGCATTTGGTTGAGTCATCCAAGGGGGTAGTATTTCTTCAAAAATGTGTACCTCAACACTTCCCAAGTAGTGACAACCTATCACATGTGATATATCCAATAAAAAATTTTATCCATCGAACTGAATGGTGAGGATGCCATCTTCACTACCTCTAATTGGACATTTGGGTAGTGTATTGTTCCACAAATGTGATCGAACTGCTAGAGGTGTACATAAAGTTCTTCCTTAATTTTCTGTGGAATATTGGAAGAAGAGGAAAAATAGTGGGATTAAGCTCAAAATCCAATTAATTGCAAGGATTTGAATCCAAGAATTTGTTTGTCTTGTCTCTGGATTATAATCATGCTTTACCAGTAAGCTTAGCCACAAGTTCAATATCAAAGTCTTCTCCCCCATTTCTACGGTTTCTATTATCCTCATCTCCTCTATCTTTTCTTTTGTGTCCCTGCTCGAGAATCATATCTCAATGCAGTCTGAAAGTTAGCATGTTCTGTTAACTGGGCTTGAATCAACTGAATTGAGGCTAACATGGTGCTCTTGATCTCGTTCTGCTCCAACATGGTTCCCTTTACCTTTGGTGGCATTAAGTATCAAGTGTCTGACTCTAAAAATGTGCATGACACTCGATTAGTTCTCAGAAAAGATGGAGTCTCAAATATTAGTTTGAGATTAGAGCCAATCTCAAACGGGGTGTTGATGGATGTTGGGAAAGGTGAAGTGTAGAAAATGCAATATTTGGGAAGTGAGTCTCCACAAATAGAAGGTGAACATATCGGAGTGTCGAATGGGTTCACAAAGTCCGAAAGAGAAATACTCCTTTACAACATCTTAGAAATCAATAGGCAAGATGCGAGAGAACGAAAGTCAATGCAAGAGAGAAAATAAGTGGAAGGTGCAGATTGCACAGAAGGACCTCTAGCACTTGCAATCAAACACAATGCAAACCCTAATTCACCAAATCAACTCAATGTGAAGACCGTGAAGATTAGGTCAATTATCTTGTCAAGATTTATAGTTTGGTGAGAATACAATATTAGAAAGAGTTACGAGTTGTTATGTGCATGTCTTTCCCTATAGATTGAGCTGATTTATACAACTACTTGCATTTACTTTCAAGTTGTATAGGAGTAAGTATGTATCATAAAAATAAAGGTCCATGTATTTCTTAGGCAAAGCCTTTACGTCATACTATAAACCTCCCACTCAGCTTAGAAAATTCAGATCGTTTATCGGCTACATGCATTTCCTCACTGAAAAGTGGCTAATTTTTTTTGGAGAATCAATAGTCTATCTAAAATTCCGGGTGTCGCTCTATCCTATTATCGTCCCTCTCTCTCACATTGCAAATAAATCAAATAATGAGGGGGTTACTCTCCCCAAAACAAGGATTTTTCCTTACATTTATTTTAGGGTCGAGTTTTCTTTAGCAGTCATGAATTTTAGGTGGTTATCAGTTGGTTTAAATATTTTCAATGAATCGCCTACTGAGTGTCCAAATTCCATTTTAACTTATGCACGTAAAAATATGGAAGGAGATCGAAAATATCAATGCGCGATTAAATACAATGATGCATGTAGGGACTAAGAGATGTGTACCTTGTCGCTAACACTCTACATGCAAAATGATCCACGCAGAATTTAATTATAGAAAAAATAAATTAACATATATGATGCGAGCGAATGATCCTAAAATGATAGATTCTATTATAGGAAGAACTATTGTTGACTAATTATAAGAGAGATCTTAGTTCCGTCTTGGAAGTCGCTCAGTGCCTGCCACAACGGGTCCTACTAGCGTTGTATGGGACCTCTAACAACACGTGGTTTCTAATCCAATCAAGTTAACTTTTTATTTCACTATGTCCGAACGTGATCTATAGCAACATATATACTATTAGGTTGTTTGGACCTCAGTTCTATCAAGCGCAACAAAATCATTAAAACAATCAATAGGTAGCTCACAAAATCCACATGAAACAAATAAAAATAAGATGATGAAAAAAAACTAGTGAGGTCCCCCAAGCGCACCGACACTTGACGAAACAGATCCCACAACAAATGAATGTCCTTTTACAAGGGTTCAAATGTTGGAAATAAATAAATGAAAGTCTGTGCAATTTTTTTTTCAAATGCTTGATCTCCTTCAAATATTATTCTTCTCCTCTCACGCTCTCTTACGGTTCTGTGAAGAATCAAGACACCTCCGCTTCATTGGAGTGCACTAGCGCTCATAAGAAAGCTACTCATGCTCGTTGGGCCCTCGTAAAAAAGAGAAATGAAATTATATAACAAACACAATTATAAAAAATATGAGCACAAATAATAAATTAATACAGTGAACATGGACAATGAATTAAATGTGGAAAAATATAGATCAAAATTTACAATCAAGAATAACAAGTCAAAAGAGAAACCTAACTACCCTCGTTGTGCCTGCCCAGCAACGATGTCATTTTATTATAGCGCTTTTCTTGTGTTTAATTAGAAAAATTATGAACAAGTCATTGCAACCCAATCAAGTGTCAAAAAAATATTTATATATGGTTCTCAAGCTAATAATTATAGAAAATATGTAGCAATAGAATTTGCTATTTAGTTAGCATACATAGCAACATCATCGACTCAGGGAGGTTACAATTCCTGAGGGTTATTCAAATAATTGAAAAAAAATCAATTGAAAGAAAGAAGGAACTCTCAGATGTATTCTATGCTTGGTTTTTATTTTATTTTTGTCTTTTTAATTCTTTTAGGGTTTTTTAATTTTAATTTTTTATTTACTATTTTTTAAACTTTTGTTATTTTTTGTTTTGTATATTTTTAATTTTCAGGAATAATTATTTTTTAAAGAAAATAATTTATGCATGAAAGAAGTGAAACCCACTTTTTAATTTTTCAAATATAACAAAAATGATCAAAACTGTCCAAATAAAATATTTTTATGTTTTAATTATTTTTACTGTTTTTGTAATTTTCAGAGATTTTTATATTTTGTGGGATTATTAACAAGAATAAAAATAAAGGAGAATGCCAACATAAACAAATAGGATTATATTTCAATTTAAAAATACCACATAAAATCGAAAATTTTGAAAATTATTTCTATTAAAAACACAAACTAATTATTTTCAAACATGAACTAAAATCACTATTTTTTATTTTCTTCAATGTTATGTGATTTTTTTAAGTTTTTTAGTATTTTTCAATTTTTGAGTTATAAAAATGATTAATGAATGAAATTTATACAAGAAAATGCATAAAATTAAAACAAATATAATTTTATATGCAATTTTTGAATTTTTAAGACTTTTCACATGTCAAACAGTGAAAAATGCATTGTTTTTTATTTTTTTAATAATATCAAATTATATTTAAATGAAATGAGAAAACTACTTAATAAATATGCACATACCAAGAGTCTAAATTATTTTTTGGAGAACTTATTGACAACAAATAACATTTATTTCAACAAGAAAGGGCATGCAAATTAGAGTCTTGAAATAAAGGACTTAAACACAAGTGTTTATTATTTTGATATTAAAATATAACAATGAATAAAAGGATGATTGAAAGTGCAAATTACGCTCAAGAAGTATGCTAAGCATGTGACTGGAATATGGTGGGGACATTTTTGCAATTTATATAAACTGTATGGGTGGATTGGTAAATTTTCCATTTACGGCTCCTTCTTCGTTTTTTATTTCATACCAAAGCAACAAAGGGGTGTTGTCCCTCTTCCTTCTCCACGCAAAAAGGTGGAGGCGGCATCGATGATGGACTAGGGTCTGATGCTTGAGTACGATGACGAGCGGTATGGCTCGTAGATGGAGTCAATTTCTCAACTTGTGGTGGATGTGGCCGGTGGCTCGCAGCAGAAG
Source organism: Ottelia alismoides (assembly GCA_037367405.1). NCBI lineage: Eukaryota > Viridiplantae > Streptophyta > Magnoliopsida > Alismatales > Hydrocharitaceae > Ottelia > Ottelia alismoides. Next base: position 653,246 of record JAZKJV010005444.1, read on the forward strand.
GGTGCTCTCCTCCAGCGAGGAAACATAGATGAAGGAGAAGGAGAATGGCGCGATGGCTCGCAGCGGAGGGGTCCCGATGAAGGAGTGGAACGGTGTCAATGGAGAGTCGGAGGTGGTTGTGAGTCTGGTCAGAGGCGATAAACAACGTCGATGGAGAGACGTAAAGGAAGACTGGCAAAGATGGGCTGCAATGACTGGAGTGCTGTTGCCTCCATTTTTTATGTTTTTTATAATTGTAAAATAGAAACTGCAGAATTTTTTTATTTAGAAACTGAAAAAACAATTTTTTGTATTATTTACTATTATTTTTTATGAACAGAATTTGTAATACTATTATATATTTTTTTAACGAACAATTTTTTGGAATCATATTTTTTTGAATAAATAACTCATGTATTTTTTTAATCCATGTTCCTGCAATTAAATAAAGGTAAATATTCGACTCGAGAAAGAAGACCAGTCAAGTATATAAAAGTGAATTGTTTGGATCCGATGAAATGGAATATGGATCTGGCTCTCCGATTTCCGTATGCGACTAAACTTGGAAGATTGAGTGAGGTAGAACATGGAGCGATGAGATCGAGAAAAATGGTGTGAAGTCAATAATCAGAGAGGGATCGAGTCGTGATGAAAAGTTAGGAATGCGCATCTAAGATATAGAATTAAAAATGAACAATGAATAGAAGGAAAATATTAAACCCAAAAGTTTCAAGAAGAGAGATTGAGAAATAAAGGTATGTAGATCTCACCGTGAAACAGATAATGCAATAATGGCATTGACGAAGGCCGACTCGTTTCACTGGACGGTTCGAAGGCTAGGTACATGTCTACAACAAGAAGCTTTTGGTGATTAGGTCCTCTCACCAATGATTGATAAATGATAAATGAGGGACGAGGAGCCAATTAAAAAGAAAAAAGGAATTTGAATTGGATTTTAAAAATTTAAAAAAAGAGGATAAGGAGAAAGGAGGTTAATGGTGGATAAAAATACATTATGTACATCAATAAATAATTATTTAATTAATTTCATTACTTTTTAAAATAAAATAGGAAATTCAATTATTTATTTTTTGTGCGGTGGTTATTTAAGAATATTAATTTTATACATATACTATATACATATAGTACATTATATACATAGTTAAATAGGAAATTAGTTTTTATGTTATAATTACTTTTTATTTTTGTTTTAAATAATTATTAAAAATAATTACAATTAGTTACAAAATACAATATGTGTAGAAAAAAAATATGGACAAATATATACACTAAATAAATTGTAAAATTGCGAAAACCACCCTAAAAAGCTGACTTTCAAACCATAACTACAAAAATTATGAAACCACTGCCATTTTTAAAATAGTTTAATTTAGAATAAGATGTAAGTGAGTTTGATTCAATTCGAGTTTATAATGAGCCGGTGGATATTTTTATTCTGCACATAATTCTATTTTGCAATTATTTTTACTATTGAGAAAACATTTTTATTTACAACTTTTTAAAGATTATTTAATTTTATATCAATTTATGTACAAATAAAATAGTGTTAGTTTCATACAAATATGCAAAAAATAAATTCAAAAGTATTTTATAAAGTATTTATTGGATTTCTAATTAAAGTCCCGATCTCCCCTTACTTTATTCCAGATCGATAAGGTCAAGTTTTAACCTTCTCTCGGGGTTCAGGTCAGCATGTATCTATTACATATCTACAGTGATCTTCTTCTTCTTCTTTTATTTTCTTTTTTTTCCTTTATTTATTTTAGTTTAAATAATAATAAATAAGTATAATATTTATACATAGATGTAAGTTAGTAAGAATATGGATTTACTAATATATACATGTATCTTACAAGGGACTATAAGCTAAAATAAATGAACAAAGATGATGAAGTGCAGATTCATCAGGCACTGTAAGTACTCTTAAGCATACATCATGTTTTCTCGTTGCATCAGCTTTTCTTGAATTGCCTATCTTGGTTTAAATATTAGATTAAATGAAATCGGGACAAGATGGTAGACATTGATTTCTTGAGTTCTAGCTCAAATTAATTTCAGTGACAATCTAAGCTAAAGTTTGGACTGATAATGCAAGTTGATTAAAATAGAAATGGAGCAAAAATGATATTTTCATTATGGGAGAGCAATACCCACATTTTACGTAGGATGGATGATTATGCATGTTGAGAGGTGAGGATGCATCCCTAGGATAGTTCCCAAAACCCAGCATTAAGCTTTGTATAAATGATACACCTATTCGAGACTCCTTTCCAGACGAGTCAGTTATGTTAACTACTCACTCCCATGGTATGCCAATATAGCGAACTATCTTATCCCGAAGAAAGTTCCCGAAGATTGGCCCAAGAGCCACATATGTCGACTTAAGTCGGATCTGAGACATTACCATTAGGAGGATCCAATCCTTTTCTTTGAAGGATCGGATTGTGTCTGTAGGAGGTGTATCCCTCAGGAGGAATATCAGAGTGTATTTACTTTCTGCCATAGTCAGGAGGTAGGAGGACACCACTCCGGGAAGAGGACCGCATGGAAGGTACCACAATATGGCTTAGACTAGCCGACTTTGTTTCGCATGCTCTCATCGTTGCGAAGTCGTGCCCAGTATGCCAGCGAATGGGAGGAACCATTGGTTCCAATGATGAGATGCCAATGCAGCCAGTCATCGTTTGTGATGTCTTTGATGCTTGGAGCATCAAATTCTTGTGCCCATTCCCGGTTAGCCATGGTTTTTAATATATCCTTCTTGAGGTAGATTATCTGTCAAGGTGGGTGGAGGTTATCCCGACCCGACCCGTAGACATCAGGACTGACTGTAAATTTATTAGAGATCACACCATCTCTAGGTTTGGGATCCCCAAAGTATTGACATTCTACGGGGGTAGCTATTTTATGAACAGATACATGAAGAAACTTGTAAAGGATTAAGGCATGGAACATCGTTTCACTAGTCATTACCACTCACAGACTAATTACATGGCAGAGATGTCGAATAGGGAGGTTAAGACCATATTGCAGAAGCTTGTTCGCCCAGACAAGAAGGACTGGTCTCAGATTTTGGATCAGGTCCTTTGAGCTTATAGGATAGCTTACAAGACACCCACAGGAACCTCCCCATTTAGAATGGTGTTTGGGAAGCCGTACAATTTGCCCATAGAATTAGTGCATAAATCATAATGGGCAATCAAGAAGGTCAACAGAACACACACCTAGGGAAGAAACAGAGAGAGATGGATATGAATGAACTTGTGGAGATCAGAAACCGAGCATATGACAACAGTTTGGTGTACAAGGACAAGGTAATGTGTTGGCATGATAGATTTATCAGATGAAAGACCTTTGTTCCTAGACAGAAGGTATGGTTGTTCAATGAAAGGCTGAAGGTTTTCCAAGGGAAGCTTAAATCCATGTGGACAGGTCCGTTCATAGTCTGTATTGTACATGATAGTGGATGTGTAGAGATCTCAAATCTTATATATGGAGCACATACATCCCAAGTTAATGTACAACTGATGAAACACTTTGTCAAACCTATTGAACAGTTAGTCCAAGTTAAGGAGATTGTTTTCATGCATGAGGTAGACTCAGAAGACACACATAAATCGCGCATGAGACCTTGCAACATTGAGCTCTCGCCATCAGCACCATCAAAAAGATTCAGATCTTGATCCTTGTATATACTCTCCTCCTTTTGTACATACTTTCTATCCCTCCATCCCCTGTAATTCGAATCACTCTCCCATGCTTCATATCTTTCCATTTTATGTATATACATACGATAAACAGATTCTAAGTATAGGGGGGAGAGTAACCCGAGACTATTCACCATTTGTTGTACATCCTCCAGATCTCACCGGTTCTCATATTCACTCATGTCCTATACTTAGGCTAACCAAAGCTTAAGTATAGGGGGGACCGATACCTGCTCTGTATATATACTTAAAATTCCCCTCTTGGCCTTGTATGCCCTATTTTTGATCTTCTTCTACACTTAGGCTACCAGAGCCTAGGTACATGAGGCGGATAGACTTCTATACATTTTGTTATTTTAGCTCATCTATGCTTAGCACAAGCTATGTAGTTTTCCTCGCTTGTCATGCTCTGAGGACATAGCACATGCTAAGTATAGGGGGGTATATATATTGCATATATAATTTACCCATAGCTCATACTTTCGTGTATTTTTGTATATATTATACAATAATCACGGGTGATAAAAATTGGAAAAAATTAAAAAATTGGCTTCTTATTTACTCTTGCATATCATCCATGCATTTAAAATGAAAAATGTGTCTTGCATGTCATTCATCTCTATAACATGTCATCTGCATACATCTGCATATCTAGCATGTGCAAAATGAAAAGTTAGTGGGTTCTGAACCAAGTTATGAATAGATGTCGAGGATGGATTTTATTTGACCTTAATCTACCTAATCTAAGAGGAACCTTATAGGAACTGGTGTTAAGATTTCTCAGGTCAAGTGACTTAATTCTTTGAGACTGCAAGTCTATGTTCACATGTCATCTTGATTAGTTTAAATAGAATATCTCGTACACGCATGATTCTTTTAGACAGTGACCTAACTTGGACAAACACCATGCACATAGCTCTTCATTGATTAGGTGGTGAGGAGGTAGAATCCTTTGGCTTGGAGTAGCACACGGGTGGAAACATCCGTCCTCCTCTAAGGAGGGTAGTGCATCTCAACCAAGTCTGGTGGTGTTGATGTCTAAGGACAGGATGTTGTGGGTTGCAATGAAGCTTCAAAAGAGGGATAGTCTACTTGCTAAAGGAGAAAAACTCCTTATGTACCTGCTGCACCTTTTATATAGTTAAAAAAATGAGAAAACTCCAAAAAAAATGGACAAGCCTGATTGAAAATAAAATGCCTGTTGGAGTATGTATATTTGCAAGAAGCCTATAGCTGGATGACTTGGCTACACTGGTCATGCATCCTGGGAACAATAGCTACATTGGCTACCATCCATTCCTCTCTCCACCCTCTCTTCTTGAGCTAGTCGCACTTGAACTTAGAAAGGAATACCCCGCTCCTCGATGAAAGAGTTACTGGACCGTGGAATTAGAGTTACCTTGTTAGAGGAGTTTGGTTATTTGCCATTTCTGATGTGGAGAGCTATATTGCACTTACACAGTACATGTAAGAATCATAGTCATCAGAAATTTGCGTATGAGGATTTGTTCTGACCTGACTGTTGAGGTGTCTTGAATAGAAGACTTGTGGAACTTAAAGTCTGTTAGGTCTTAAATTCAGATCCCAATAAGGTTTCACCACACAATTAATCTAGAGGTTGAGTCAAATTACATTTTCACCTTATGTTCATGACCTTGGTATGGAACCCAAATCATTTCACTTTTGCATTTCATTTTAGTTGCTCGGGTTGACCAAGGTTTAAGTACAGGGGGTTGGTGAATCTGTGATTCAGCATTCTAAAAGTTAAAAATAGAGATTTATGCCGAAGTAATTAGCTACATATTTCCATTTATATTGCATAATCAACATTCATTCATGCATAAATAATATCTGCATTTTAGCATTCATATTCCATTAAATAAGGAGCCCAATTCACATACAAAAATCACCTATAAATAATCATATTTGTATATATTCATACTAACTCCAAATCCAATAAATTCAACTCTATAGTGTATATATTACTAACACTAATACACAAAAAATAACAAAAACTACTAACTTGAAGATTTGACCAATAAGACCCAAATCCAAGTTTGAGACTAGGAACCTTAAAATGAGCATATCTCTCTCATACAATGTCCGATTTAGGTCTATCACTTTTAAATAAATATACATTCAAAGACCTTCAAAATGAGACCAATTTCATTAAAATCGGAAATCGTATGCAAAACATGGGTTTTGGATCCCACTTGTAAATTCTACATATTGACATTTTCACCCTTGTATTTTATTGCTTCATTTGAGCTCGATTCACAGCATGAAACTTGTAGATCTCATCGAGATCTACAACTTCCATGTTTTGAGTTTTTCCAAATTCAGCCATCTTCCCCCTCATAATTCACTTTATTCATCGCAATAATGTCATTGGACCACGTGGCGCCTTCTGGTTGCGCCACACGACCCGTCTAATCACACGCCACGCGTTCCCTTCCACAGCCACCCGATCATGGCCTAGATAACTCCATCTCAGCCGCTTATCTCCACTTCTATCCATGACCGTCCAATCGATAGTTGCCTTTAATCACCATCGTTCGTCTCCGCCTTAACCTCAACGCGTCATGTAGCTCATTATGCGCCATACAATCGCCTCGTAGTGCCACAATCGATGCCATTCACTTCCGCTGTGGATCCCACCATTCGATCTCCCTCCAGATCTCATCTAGGCTGCCTGCTAGCGCTCATATCCTCCTTTTCCACGTGGCTCTTCCCTATACCCTTCGATCCAACCTTAGAGTTATAATCTAGACCCCTTATCAGCGCCCCCTTCTCAGCCGTTGGATCGCGAGATCCAACAATAGGGAACTCATCTTCCACCTTCCATTCACCACGTACCCATGATCTCCACCTCGCACGACAACCTCCCCCTTTCCATTTCCCTTTCCTCTCCGGCCACCACCTCCACTCGCTAACCACTCAACGACCGACCCCACTCTTCCCTCATCCTCGCGGGTCGTCACTCACCCCACGACAGCCTCTCTCTTGCTCCATAATCTCCACGTAAAGCTAAACCCTCATCGTTGGAGTTGCCACCTCATCTCTATAAATACATCACCTCCAGCCACCTTTATCCTGATCTGCCCTTGCACGAGAGTCCCTCGAGCTCTACTCCTCCGATTTGTGACAGAGATTCGACATGAAAATGAGCGATGGCATAGGATCTTCTTCGACGAGATCCACGACGAACCTTCACTGTACAACAGCCTCATCTTCAAGCTGCTCGAGCACGGGCACCTTCCGAGCGGCGACCGACGGCTCAAATCAGAGCCCCAATTCCCAGGTTGCCTCCTTCATCTTCTTCTTCGATCCTCTCCTTTTCTACTCCGATTTTCTTTGAATTTCTCCGACCTCCTCGCTCAATACCACCTTCAACCTACCATCGATTGAGCTTCGCATCGGATCTATCATCTTTGCGCTTCACTCAGCTTGTCTTCCCGAACTGTCGCCACCTCCGAACACTACTCTACCCCTCACGGTGGAGGAGCACGTCGGCCATTCACCATCTTCATGCCATAAGGCCTCGAGCACCCGACTTCGTCCACGAGACCTCACGCAACATGCTTCATCTAGTCACTAACCTTGCAGGTACCTCCTTTGTCACTGGCCGGGCTCGTTGTCGGAGCTTCTTTGAGTGGCTTCGTCTCCGGCATACAGGCATCCATCGTGACTCGCAGCTACTCCAGCTGCTCTGCTGCACTCCCACGATGATGCCCAGCCATTCAGGAGCTACTTGGGGTCCTTGCCATGCTTGATAGGAGGTTGTAGAGATCATATCCCATCGTCGGAGGCCTATTGCCGCCCGACGCATGAGAAGAAGATGGTACAACTACCATTGTATTCACCCTTTCTATGGTCATCCAACGGTCCACAAGGACCCATGTCGACGCTAACCACACTTCCAACTACTATCATATCTTGATGATTGGGCATCCATAGTTCTTCCACATGTCAACATTGGGAGGTGGTACCAATCCTCCAAGCTTGGATTCCCCCGAGCCTAATCCGAACCTACCCTGAGCCAGCCGAGCCTACCTCCGAGCCTCTAGCCGAAGCAACCCCGAGCCTCCATAGACAATCGATCCTAGCCCTCACATGTCCTTCACGTGTGCTTTGGGAATCTTACATTGAGGCCCCGCCGACTTCTCATAATTGCAATCGGGTCCATATCACGTGATCTGCATGTGTACTTTGGTTAATTTGCAACCGAGGACCTACAAGTTTTGGAAATTACATTCTAGTCCCGTCGGGCAACATGACGTGAGGTGCACGTGGTTCCATGGAGAAATTGCACTCAAATCCTCATTGATGAATCTCCATTTCATCACCTTTATTCTATCATTTTGGCCTCAAAAACCCCGGCAAATGCATGTAAATAGCATTAATTTGTATATATTAGCATCCATTATTCATTGTATTAATTATACATTAAATAAGGTTTTTGATGCCAAAATTATAGAATAAAGGGAAGAAAAGAAAAAGGAATAAAATATTGCAAATATTTTATGACCCTAACCCCGAGACCAAGGCCAGCATGGTATTGGTCGACAAGGAATAAAGTAGGGGGAGATAAGGGCCGATATACAATAAATCTCTCATTTATTCATTCATCCATTTATGCATTTTTGACACCTATTTTGTACATAACTATTTATTCCTCAAATAAAGAAACTTTGTTCATGAAAGATGTAGATAATAATGTAAATAAAAATACAAAATTGAGTTTGTATAAAAATAACACTCAGTGTACATTTTATACACAGAATAAAAAGCTAAAATCTCAACTTCACAGACCCATATCTTGCAAATAAAAACTCCAAATCACCCAAACTCACCTTTAATTGTATATAGCATCTCATAAACTATTTTATAAAATTGATCTCATAATTTTTGGAGTCCATCTGTGAAAGTTAGGTTTTTGGCCCTCCTTGTATATAGTACCCGATTAAAATATTCATTTTATTCAATAGTTATTATTCTTACAAATTCATATTTTTAGAATCTTGTAAATAATGTATATAATACTTATACATATTAACATTAAAAGAAAACCAAAAATAATTTGTAAAATAAAATAAGTCTATGTACCACATAGACAAAATACCTATACCACTTATATGTAAAAGGGGATTTTATTCCATTATTATTTATTCATCCACATTTTTTTTATAATATTGTAAATATTACATAAAACATATTAAAAATACAAATCTAAAAGAAAAATAAAGAAAATTCACTAAATAAATAAGATGTATATAATCTATAGGTAAAATACCTATAAGTATACTTACTTACACACATACATATTTATTTGAAAATGTAAATGAATACATAAAAATCAAACAAAAATACCCTTATACTCATAAAAATAAGTTATAAATTCATAAAATAAGAAAATAAAATAATAAAATAAAATAAACAAATTAAAAATAAAATACACAAAAACACATGTAAATACATACATATACACATTATTTTAATAAAACCATAATAAAATAATCCAAAAAAATAAATAAAAATCATAAATAAATACTACATGAAATAATACACATTTTTTATTTTATAGGAAAAAAATAATAAAATCATTTACTATGCCAAATAATTCAATTTCGCGAAATATTCCCTATTCTGTCTTGTAGCGGGCTGAGGTGGACCAACCCAGTTCCTCCGAGAGTTGACCCCGGTCAACTGGACCTCCAGGCGTCTGACTTCACGCAACCTGTCTTTTCCCCGATTTCCGCCATTTTTCCCGCCTGGCTCAGTGAACCATCGCACTCGCTTCCTTCACAAGATTTGTCCTCTGATCATCCATGATGCCCGCCAAGATCATAGATCAACTAGATACTTGTTGGATCATGAAATAATCGCCGGTCAATAAGGCTACTCGCCAATGTGTATAAATAAAGAGCTCCGCTTCCTTCCTCGAATTTGGCCATTTTCACTCCACCAAAACGCCTAGATCTTGCTCCTGGTGTGTTCCTCGTGACAGGGGGAGTCGCCCAGCATCGAGACTCGGCCGGAGGTCGGAGAAGTTTTGACGCGGCAGAGCTCCGGCGTCCGCCCTGCTCCCTGGAGGCCCCCAGGTATAAGAGCTGTTCTTTCTTGCTTAGTAGTTAGGTTTTAGTATTAGCTTTTGATTCCAGACCTTAGGTTAGCATTTAGATGATTGGCTTAGGCCAAAATCCGAAATTCGAAGTTCGCCGGAGCTGAGCTCCGGCGACTTCCCCACCGTGATCCTATCTGTCTCCGACCGCCTAAATCGCCTCATCTCCATCCCCTTCGAGTTCTCCATCAAATGCACACACTTGTTCAACCCAGGACCCCAGGTCTTGGCGAATCGGAGCTCCTCCTCCGCCCTTCGTCGGAGCTCCTCCGTTCCACCTCATTTTGCTGCACAGCTTCAACCTTTTTGGTCGAGGAGCATCCCCTCGAGCCATGCTATCTTCCTGTGCAGGTCTGGTGCGCAAATAAGCACCCTGAGGCGAAATCAAGTCACGCCGGAGGTACCTGGAGCCCCACTTCTTCTCCGACCTCGCGAGGGTGCTCCAGTGTACCTCTGGTCGATCCAACACCTCCGGACGACAGAGGAACCTTCCAGGAAGCTTTTGGGACACCTTGGAGCAGCGATGAACGGCGGAGGTGCGAGATCCAGCCGGGAGAAGCTCGCTCAGGCGAGGGTTCTTCCCTGTTCTTCCAGATGCCCTCTCCGTCGTTGGATGAAGACGAAGGTCCCAGATTGAACCAGAGCCGTTGGATGGAGCTCCGTAGCAACCGTCAGATCACCTCAAGTGATCTAATCTCAAGCGTTCATCGGCGAAGCGGTACCAGCCGTTGGATGAGCGACACGTGGCAAGTGAAGAAATCCCAACCGTTCGCCAGCGCGCATTTTAGGGGTAATTTGCATATCTAGCCCCTGCATTTTTGTATATTTCGTATTTAATATTGTAAATAAAATATAACGTTGTAAATAATGTGGATATTTTGCATAAGACCCCCCTGTATTGTTCGCATATTGCACTTGGGTCCAGTCCACGTCACCTCACGTGTAGTCCCACGTGAGGTGGGAAAATTGCACAAGTCCCCCTGTAGATTTGCATATTTATGTTTAGTCCATTAAATAAAATATTCAGTGTATTATTTTTGTGAAAAAATTGCAACCAGGACCCTATACTTTCTGAAATTGCATTTTGGTCCCTGTGAGTGCGGATCACGTGCAGTCCCACGTGGTGGTTAAATTGCAAGGGGACCCTGGCGGGTTTAGTTAATTAGTTTTAGTCCTTAAAATTGCAAAACACGTTATAATATTCTGGTATTTTTGCACCTGTGCCCCTGGATGTTATTTTATTTGCAAAAATGCCCCTGCCAGGCTTAATTACTTTTTGTGTCTTATCTATTTATCTAAAAATACCTATTAGGCTTCTAAAAATCCACAAAAATTAGGATAGATGCTCCATGCCATGCTTGTTCACGCCCATATTTTAGTTTGCATTTTCCGCATTTTTCCTAATTATTAAAAATGAAAAAGAAGCCATTTTTGTACTGTTTAGATTATAAAATACAAAAAAAATTAGAAAATATTTGTGAAAAATTCCAAAAAAATATATATATAGTATAATTATATACATATTGAGTCCAGAAAATGAAAAACCCAAAAAAAAGTGAAAAAGAAAAGAAATAAAAATCATAAAACCCCAAACTCAACATAAAAATTAGAAAAACTCTTTAAAAACCCTAAAAATACATTTCTCTCTTTTATAATTATCTATATATTATTATTAATATGTGAAAATTAATTTGGGCAATTTTGGGCATCATTTGATATTTTTAAAAACCCAAATTACATACGGTTATTTACTTAGTCCTATATTGTGGACATTTTTGAATTGAAAAATACATAAAAATTAGAAATATAAAAAAAAGGGATCTTGTAGATACTATATTTTGCATAAATACATATCTATTGATATATGTACTCTAGATATCTTTTTCTCCTCACACCTATCTCTATATATATATATATCCCTATACCTATATTATATATTCTATGTATATCTATGTCCCTATATAGATAATATATATAAAATGAAAATGTAAAAAAAATATATATAAAAATATGAAAACAAAATAAAAAGCAAAAAAAAAAAAAATAAAAATATAATAAAATAAAAAAAAATATAAAACCCACATAAAAACAAGCTTCACACATGGATGACTTGGTGATACATCTAGGCTACGCATTTTGTATTGCTCTCTGTGGTTCGACCTCTACATGCTTGTCACTATACATTTTGTTGTAGAGTAATAAAAATTAATTCACATTTATTTTTTTGGACTTAATTGATACATTCTTGCTTTGTGGGTTAATTGTTGATTGACTCCAGGATTTGGTTGGTCGACACTACGACTGTGCTCCCGCCTTGTGTGGAACACAAGACCGGTCGGTCCTGGGGCCTATCAAATGGCGCCGTTGCCGGGGAGCAATGAGAATAGCCTACGTTAATTTTGTCATTCTTGTGTGCATTTTTGACTCATAATTGATGATATTGTGAGCAGCTATTTTATTGCCATTAATCACTGTGCTTCATTGATCCATTTCTTGTGATTATCTTTATGTGCTCTATAATTGATTGATTCGAGCTATTCTAACACACTCTTCTTGTGACTTTGATGCGAGGGTCCGCCACGCAAGGATGGCTTCTTAGGAGGCCAATGCAGCCAAGCTTGGAGGAGGATGGTCTTCCCTTCGCATGACCATCAGGAGAGAGTATCAAGGAAGCGAGGAGATGTGGATTAGATGGGCTTAGAACACTTAGGATTATCTCTGTAATTTTTGGTGAGAGAGAGACAATTTTGGCATGTAATAATTAACAGGACTCTACTCTTCACAATGAGGTCCAGTGCCCGGGTGTCTGTTCACCTGGGGGCCTCATCGTTGTTTTCCGTGATTTCTACCGCCTTCTTTCCTTTGTTTTTCGCTGTTTTGTGCTTTTCGCCTTTATTTTACTTTGTTTTGTGTGCTTGGAGCCCCTAGATATAGGTTGCTTGACTCGGTAGCTAGGTCCAAACATTAATAAGAATGCATGTTCCTATAGTCCACTTCGTATGGATCTAGTCAAACTTAAACAGCTAAGTCATTTATCTCTTAACCCACGTGCCGTGAGCGAGCCCCATCAAGCGCTACTCCTAAACTCGAGTGTGTCGAGAAGAGGAGGGGTGAGCCAAGACCGGACCCTTAGGTTAAAGATGAATGACCAAGCTTATGGTTCTTCACGTTAATAGCAGCTAATGTTTAGGGCGATTTTGACGAATGCACACCGCCATGTAGATAGGTTTAAAAATTCTGTTTTGCATACCACATGGAGAGAGCTGGGATGCACTGTAAGTCTTCTAACTCAGCATGCATCATTCGATTCAATGATGAGATTTCCATCATAGAACCACTTGCATAGCTTTTCCGCTATCTCCCTCTGATTTTGAGCACCTAGGACTTAAATGAAAATCTACAAAAACGTTAGGCGCTGGTATGAAAACAGATCCAAAAAAAAGTGAAAACCCAAAAATTAAAACAAGGGGACTGCTAAATAAACTTTGACCTTAATTAAAATCTGTAATGGACTATCCTTGTACCGGGTTCATAAAGCCCTCATTGTTTTCAGGTACTTTGGAGGGGGACCAAAACCCTACTCCCTCGAGCGAGTGCGACCCCTAAGGATTAGAGCCCAAAACCCAGTCTGCAACTGCCTTGTGTATCGCCTGGATTTCCGAAGTAATGGCGCTTCTATCGTACGTAGGCGAGTAGGACTTGGTCACCAATGGTGACTCTCTGATGTGAGAGCATCGACCCTGTCCGAAGTATTGAGCATAGGCCACGCCTTCACGGGGGTGTCTGTCTCATCGTCCTACGTCCGAGTAGGTTCTTGCACGCTCACGGGTGATTCCGTTGCGAGCGAGAACCGAAGTATTGGTTTCACCTATCGGCTTCCTCTCTCTTTTCTTTGGCTGAGTAGGGATCCAGGAAGGGTTACAAGGACTCCAAAAAGTACAGACTACAGGTTACACAGGAGGAGGACAAGTACGGGATACTCTTCCGGCAGTACTCTCTCTCCTATAGGGTAGCGTACTAAGGACTTGTTATAAGAAATGCCTGAGAATCACAACTCTAAAAATGAAAAGATAATAAATAGCCGAGCTTTCACGGCTTCACATGGCGTGAGTTGGTGAACCCGATTTTGTCTTGTGTTTGTATGGATCTAGATTAAGGTTCAAAGATCAAAGTCCCGCGCCTTTGCACCAATTCTGTTATGTCTTCCTTTGACCACCCCGCTCAACCGAGCCCTTCTACTGTTTTACACTCCTTTTTGTTCCTCGTTGACCATCGTATCGTTCTTCCAAAATCTGATATTCTCTTGTGCTCCGCGAAGTTGATCCATGGATGGTTTCGTCGGGACCATGCCGACACCCACATCGATTCCATGGACTCAACTCCGCCAATAACTTCGAGGCGATTCCCGAGAACCGATCCAGACCTTGCGGGTCGAACTCCAGACTCCTCGTCTTCTACCTTTCTCTTGGCCACCCAATAAACTGGGATCACTTTTGTCCCACTACCGCCGTTGTGAATGGGAGTCGATTACAGTCTACATCATTTTTCCATTCACAACACGCTGGGGTTGACTTGAACCCCAACCTCATCACGACAGCTGAGTATTTATGGCAAGTGATCTGATTCGGGCCGTCTCATTATGCAGATAGAAGACAGTGCGAGCCCTGGAGACTACTCCAGAGTTCATTTCGTCCGATTCAGACCCTGACATGGCGCCAGGAGGAAAGGGCAAGGGTCAGCAGCCACCCACACCAGAGGGACAGATGCCAGATCAGAACCAAGTCAATGCACAGTTGCTGGCATCCATCCAGGCGATACAGCAACAGCTGACTGAACAGGCCCTCACTCAAACAGCTTTCCAGGACATGTTGAATGATGTGATTAACCGAGATGATGGAGGCAGAGGCAGAGGAGGCAGGAGAGGAGGAGATGGAGGTGGAGGAGGTGGTGACGACCCCAATGATGATCCTGAATTCCAACCACAGCCGAAGCCAACACTCAAAGAAACATACAATCCAGGAGACAGCCAGATGACCGAGTGGATTCTCATCCCACCGGTACACGCTCACTTTGAGCTGAAACCACAATTCATAGCCCTTCTCCCTGCATTCCATGGCAACACCAATGAAGAGCCATACATTCACCTGCAGCAATTCTCCCGCATTTGCCGCACCACCCACTATCCGAATGTCCCCCTGGACATTGTAAAGATGACGGCTTTCCCCTTCAGCCTACAGGACAAGGCCCTCTATTGGGTCAATCATATGGGGAAGGTTGTGACGACCTGGGAGGAACTAAAGTCCGCCTTCTTGCACAAGTATTACCCTCTGGGTCGACTCAACCAGATGCGGGCCCGTATCAGTAATTTCTCCCAAGGACCCCATGAGTCGATACATGAAGCATGGGAGAGATTCACTGATCTGCAGGAGAAGTGTCCCCATCATGATATTCCGAAGACCAGCTTGGTTCAGCATTTCTTTGGGGGACTGAACATTGAAAGTCAAAGGCTCGTAGACGCAGCATGTGGGGGCTCCCACTTCAACAAGGATGAAGATGTTGTATGGCAAATTTTCGAAGAAATGGCCGAAGGAGAGGCTGCCCTCTCTTCATCCAAGGCATACCAGAAGCAGCCCCAGATCCTCCAGAAACAAGTTCACATGGCTGCATCAAAAGAAGCAGAGAGAGATGAGAGCTCTAACCTCAGCATCATCAGGGGCCATCTCTCTAAGGTCGACATAATCGAGAAGCGATCACAGGACCTTGAGAAACTCGCTGTGATCGAGAAGAGGACCCAGAGTTTGGACAAACTGGATCACATCACCAAGCAGCTAGAACTGCTGGTAGGTACCATCAATTCTGTTCAGTCGGCAGCACCGCTCGAAGCTCCAGCTGAGAGAAAAGACGAGCAACCACCGCTACACCAGCCTCAGCCAAGCCAGCAACCACCGACAGTTCAGCACGTGTACTACGTGCAAGCACCTGATCAGAGCCAGCCGCAACAGCAGATGGTTGTGTACCAACCAGAGTTTATCTCAGACACCGATTCAGTGTTCCCGCCACCACCCCTGGTCCAGGAAGTTAATGGGGTTTGGACTAATGATGCACAGCCGACCCGTCCTCAGGGACAACTCCAGGGTCAGCCATTTGCCAACCGGCAGTACCACCAACCTCAGGGTGGTCGTTTTGGGCACCCCTCTCAGCAACACCAGCAGCCTCCTCAGTTCGCACACCAATGGAGGCAGAACTTTCCGTATCAGCAGCAGCCACAGTATCGCCATCCACAGCCGTATCACCAATACGCGGCTGCTCAGCCTCAATCATACCAGCAGTATCCCTCTCCGTCCTACCAACAACTTCAACTTCCTGCTCCACCACAGCAACACCATCAGCAGCCTCCCCATCCATCTAACCAACAGCAGCGTGGTATGCACGCTGCATCTTCTGATGTGCCCCCAGCTAATCCCACCATGGAGTGTCTAGCCCAGCTTGTCCAAGGGCTAGCGGAGATGACCAAGCGGCTTGATGACCTGACCGCCACTCACACTACCATCCCGGCGCAGGTCGAAGCCAACCCCAACAATTTCAAGAAGAAGGAGCAGGTAGAATGTGATGTCCAGTCCGCGTGTGATAATGATATTACTGTTTATTCTAATGCCGTTACTCTCAGGAGCGGTAGGGCCTTGCCTCCGCCTGCTACCAGATGTGGGGTGAATAAAGAAACAGGTGGATCGTCATCTTCCGCATCAGCCGTGCCAGCTCCAGGGGCGGGTGAGGAGGAAGAGAAAGGAGAAGCCAGTCCAGCCGTCGTGCATTGCCAGAAGCAATTCCAGCCAAAAATACAAAAAAATCCGCAAAAACAAAAACACCAAAAAGAAGCCTGTAGCAGAAGTGAAGCCGCGCCAGCCTTGGAGGAGCCGCCAACAGCAGCTGATCCTGTGCCAGCCGATGGAGCCGATGCTACCCTTTTTGATCGCCCAGCAGCACCAGCAGAGTTAGATCCAGCTTGTACACCTTTTTGTAGTCCGGATGAACAACATTCTGTGGGCGATAATCCTGATGTAAATAAGAACTCTAATTTTCCTGCCAGTAAAGTGAATATTCCTTTTTCGCATGCAATACAAAAATCCAAAAAAATGATAAAAAGAAAAACTGCCTTGTCTGATCCAGGTGTTGTAGATATTTTGGATAAATTGACTGTTGAGATTCCCTTGTTAAAGGCCGTGGAATACATGCCAGCTGTGAAGAAAGGATTGAAAGAAGCATGTACTGACAGGCGTCGCCCAGCGCAAGACAACAGACGCCGAGAGGTAGAAAAACACGTTTTGTCCATGGCCACAGTTGCAGCTATCACCAACCTCCCCCAGAAAAAGCAAGACTCAGGAGCACCTCTGATCAGTTGTGTGATTTTTGATCAGGTCTTCGAGCGTACTCTTCTTGACAGTGGCTCTTCCATCAACCTTCTGCCCTCGTCCATAATGCAAGAATTCGGGCTGGGACCGCTCAAGCAGACACGAATGATCCTTCAGTTCGCTGACCGATCCGTTAAGCGGCCCCGCGGTTTGTTGGAAGATGTGATAGTTACCGTGCGGGATATGAAATTCCCAGCTGACTTTGTAATCCTTGATATGAACTCTCCTGCACCACTGCTCCAGACTCCTATCATCCTCGGCAGACCATTTCTCCGTACTTCAGGCGCCGTGGTTGACTACGGGTCTGGAAAGATCACCTTCAGCTCGAAGACCCAGCAAATCACCATCAACATGAACAAGGAGCAGAACGCCACACTTGATGAGAGTCAAGCAGCATCAGAAGCAGACTGTGAGTTTATTGCAGAGATCAGAGATTCAGAGTTATCATTGGACGATCCATGGACCCAAGAAACCCTCACTCTTGAGGAGGACTTGGAAAGCACGGTCAGCATAGGCTCCGATGAATTGTGGGAGACAGAGTCTCAGATGCAGGCGCATCTTCTTGAGCATTCACTTCAGACCGAACATAATCAGCTCACCGCAGAACCGTTCGGTACATCACTGGGATCTCAACAGGATGTTGAGGATGGTAACAGTCTCAAAATACATGCCACCGCCAGCATGGTATCAGAAGTGACCGGTAAAGGGGACAGACCGAAACCAGAACTCAAGCCACTTCCTGCAGGCCTGAAGTATGCTTTCCTTACGGGTGAAGAACACATGCATCCAGTCATCATCAGCAGCAGGCTGAATCTGGATCAAGAATCTCGACTTCTCGAGATTTTAGAAAAGAACCGCAAGGCACTTGGTTGGAGCGTATCAGACCTCCGAGGGATAAATCCAGCTCTGTGCTCACACCATATCTATCTAGAAGACGATGCCAAGCCGTCCCGCGAATTTCAGAGAAGGCTAAACCCTAACCTTCGGGACGTGGTAATGAAAGAAATCACAAAGTGGTGTGATGCAGGCTTCATTTATCCCATCTCCGATTCAAAGTAGGTAAGCCCCCTGCATGTAGTTCCCAAGAAATCCGGGCTTACTGTGGTCACAAATGAAAAAGGAGAGGAGATTTCAACTCGGGTACCGACATCCTTGCGGGTGTGTGTTGACTACCGCCGCCTAAATGCAGCAACCAAGAAGGACCACTTTCCCTTGCCATTTATTGATCAAGTCTTGGAGAGATTAGCAGGCAAGGAGTTCTTCTGCTTCCTGGACGGGTACTCCGGGTACAACCAAGTGGCGATCGCCCCTGAGGATCAAGAGAAGACTACCTTCACTTGCCCGTTCGGCACCTACGCCTTCAAGAGGATGCCCTTTGGATTATGCAATGCACCCGCAACCTTCCAAAGATGCATGCTAGCAGTCTTCGCCGAAATGGTAGGCAGTTTTCTCGAGGTGTTCATGGATGATTTCTCCGTCTATGGTGACAGTTTCGATTCTTGCCTCGAGCACCTAGACAGAGTGCTTCAGAAATGCCGGGAAGTCAATTTAGTGCTCTCATGGGAAAAGAGCCACTTTATGGTCACAGAGGGTATTGTGTTGGGCCATGTCATTTCCAAACGTGGCATGGAAGTCGACCCAGCCAAGGTGGATGTCATTTCAAACCTGCAGCCACCTCAGTCAGTAAAGAATGTGAGGTCATTCCTGGGGCATGTGGGATTTTACAGACGATTTATCAAGGACTTCAGTCGCATTGCCCGACCTCTGACAGAACTTTTGTGCAAGGAGAAAGAGTTTATTGTTGATCAGCCAGTTCTCCTTGCCTTCAATCAATTGAAGGAGCTTATTACTCAAGCTCCAATCTTGCAGCCTCCAGACTGGACTCTTCCCTTTGAAATAATGACCGATGCGTCAGATTTTGCTGTCGGAGCTGTTCTAGGGCAGAGGAAAGATAAGGCGCCCTATGCCATTCACTATGCCAGCCGAACATTAGATGAAGCTCAAAGAAATTATACAGTGACAGAGAAAGAACTGCTGGCTGTGGTTTTCGCCTTAGAGAAGTTCAGATCCTATCTGTTGGGGTCAAAGGTCACAATTTTCACAGACCACTCTGCTATTCGGTACCTACAGCAGAAGAAGGATGCCAAGCCCAGACTGATTCGTTGGATCCTTCTCCTCCAGGAATTCGATCTGGAAATTAAGGACAAACCTGGAGTTCAGAACGTGGTAGCAGATCACCTCTCCAGAATAGAGCAGCATGACTCTCCTTTGAGCAACGCACCTATCACAGAGACCTTCCCTGACGAAGCTATCCTAGCCGTGGATGCTCTCCCTTGGTATGCTGACATTGTAAATTACCTCGCCTCTGGGGTAATACCTTCGGATTGGACGAAGAATCAGAAGAACAAATTCATGTCGACCATCCGCTTTTACCAGTGGGAAGATCCCCTTCTATTCAGGGAAGGAGCAGATTGTATTTGGCGTAGGTGCATTCCTCAGAGCATTGTCATTCACTCGAATCTGGTGGGCACCATTCTGGAGAGCGTACGGCAGCGAAAGTATTGCAGTGTGGCCTCTGGTGGCCCACTTTATTTAAGGATGCGGCAGAATTTGTTAAAAGATGTCTTGATTGTCAGCGACTGAAAGGAACACTCACTGCCAAAGACTCAATGCCTCTGAAAATCATTCAGATAGCAGATGTTTTCGATGCATGGGGCATTGACTTCATGGGACCTTTCCCTAACAGTCAAGGTTTTGAGCACATCCTTCTTGCCGTAGATTACGTGAGTCGTTGGGTTGAAGCTATCCCCGCCCGAGCCGCCGACAGCAAAACAGTTTGCCAGTTTCTGAAGAAGAACATCATTTCGCGGTTCGGGATACCCAAGATTCTCATATCCGACGGGGGTAGTCATTTCATTAACAAAGAGGTCAAGAAGTTAACGAAGGAGTACGGCATCGATCACCGCGTCGCATCTCCTTATCATCCGCAGAACAATGGCATGGCGGAGTTATCCAATAGAGAAATCAAGACTATATTGTAGAAACTTGTTAGGCCAAACAGAAAAGACTGGTCTCAACTCTTGGACTCAGCTCTTTGGGCTTACCGTACGGCCTACAAGTCTCCCTTGGGCATGTCGCCCTACCGTCTTGTATATGGAAAACCATGTCATCTGCCCGTGGAATTAATTCACAAATCCCTTTGGGCAATTAGTAATTGTAACCTGGACTCACGAAAAGGTGGTCAGAAGAGAAAGAACGATCTGAACAGGCTCTTGGAATTCCGAGACTGCGCATACGATAACACCTTGATGTACAAAGAGAAGGTGAAACGCTGGCATGACCGGCACATCAGACGAAAGACCTTCGATGTTGGGCAGAAAGTGTGGTTGTTCGATGCAAAGTTGCGGATATTCCCAGGTAAATTAAAAAGTAAGTGGACAGGGCCATTTCGAGTATGGGAAGTGCGTGACAATGGAAGCATTGCTATATCAGAATTGTCCCCTGACGCACAGCCCTTCGTCGTCAACGGCCAACTACTGAAGCCTTACTTGGAACCAGATTCATTCTTGGCCGTCGTTGACTCTATTCAGTTAGTGCACCCCGAGGATATCTCTACACCTCCTGCAACACCAAAAGATTCAGACGATGTACTCCAACCATTATTGCTCTGATTTTCTTCTTTTCTTCTTTTCTTCTTTTCCTTATCTATTTTCTTTCTCTATCTAAAACGTGCCGCCTTTGTAGACAGTTCTCTATACTTAGGACGTACCTGGTCCTAAGTATAAGGGGGGGGTGAGCACCTAGGGTTCTTGATTTCTGTTCGATCCTCTCCATTGTCTCCTCTTCTTGTCTATACTTAGGAGTATCTTACCCTAAGTATAGGGGGAGACAATCTGAGTACGATCAGTGTATTCTCACCCTTGACCCTCCCCGCTTTGTAAACAGTCTGCTATACAAAGGATTCTCTGATCCTAAGTATAGAGGGGACGGTCGACTTCTCATTCATTCATTTCATTCGTATCTATTCTTTAGATCTGCCTATACGCAGTACGAGTTATGTCTTTGCTTTTCCTTCCGATCTATGAGGACATAGCTCAAGCTAAGTATAGGGGGTCGTATATACTGTGTATATACTAAAAGCCATAACTCATACTGAAAAATAAAATATCACTACAACACAAAATAAAATGTAAAAAGTAGCTTTATAATAATAAAAGATGATTGTGAGTTCCTCAGACTCATTGAAATTATACTGACTAGTAAGTCAGAAAAGTGTTTTACGAAACGTTTTTTGAAAAATCTTGTGAAAGTTGTTTGAAAATAGCGTGAACAAGTATTCAACGATTGAAAAGATTAGTTTGTGTGTAAAACCTATTTTCTTTGAGTGAAAGCAAAATATATGGAAATTAGTGTGCAAATGATTGTGAAAAGTTGATTGTCAAAAATTGTTTTGAAAAATCTATCTGTGTTGTGTAAAACATTTGTAAAAGGGTTTTCAAATGCGTGTACATGTTACAAAAATTATTTTGGACTAGAGTCTTCGAAAACCCTTGTGAAAATGTTTCTCGAGTAAGTCTGAGGAATTCACACAAAAATCTTTCATTTGTAAATAAGGAAGAAGCCAAATAAAGTTTATAAGAACAGAACCATACTATACGTCAAAGACAATTTTTCTTCTCTTGTACCTACTGATTAATAAATCAGATACCTATACAGTATGATTTGAAAAATAGTGTGACCAATTTTGGAAAATTTGATGTGAAATAATTTCAAATGCGTGAAACGATGTTGATTGCAAAAATTTTTCCTTGTGTGAAAGAAAGGATTTGAAAAACCTATGTGCAAATGTTTTGAAAAATGCTTGTTAAAAGTATTGTGAAAATTGTATATATCTACATATAGTGTGAAAAATCTTTGCAAAAATGGTTCTCAAATGTGTGTAAAGGATTGCAAAAATTATCGTGTACTATAGTTTGCAAAAATATTTTCAAAAAGCTATTAATAACACCAGTGCAGATACTAGTAAATCAGAAACAAGATACATACAATTCTTTCTATACAAACCCAAATAAACTATTTCATTCATACCTGTAAAGTCGCTAAAAATTTCCTAAATGAAAACAAAGCAGCACGCCTGTGTAAATAAATGTACATACTCTTTAAACATTTTCAGTTCATACTTCCTGTGCAGATTTCTTTTTGTAAAAACATTCTTTGACCCTTCCAAATTTTTGTGAAAAATTGCATCATTCATTGCACATAGCATAAGCATACCATTCATATTCTTTTTGAGTGAAGCTTAATGATTGAATCAGTCTAATAAAGTCTCAGAGTGGAGCTCGGTTGGATCTTACTGCACCTAACTGCACTGGAACCTTATGGGAACTAGGTTTAAGGTACTTCAGGTCCAGTCAGACTTAATTCTTTGAGAAAGCAGGGCTGGGTTCAAGGCACCTCAGTGGACTAACTAGAACTTTTCGAAACACACGCATGACTCTTGTCGGCCGTGACCTAACTTGGACACCTGCACCTTTCACATAGCGCTCCATGGATGAGGTGGTGAGGAGGCAGTTTCCTTTGGCTTGGGGTAGCATATGAGGGTAGTACTTCTAGGCGGAACCTCTCTTCTTCTTATAGTGAAGGAAGTGCACCTCAACTTGGTCTAGTGGTGATGAAGGCTAAAGACAGAAGCCGAGGGTTGCAATAAAGCTTCAAAAGAGGGATAGTCTACTGGCTCAAGAAGAAATTTCTTGTATATATGCTGCACCATGTAGATATGTTGTACAGATGCAATTGAAAAAAAAAAAAATTGCAAAAAGGAACTCCAAAAAAGTGGTGGGTCGGATTGAAAATTTAATAACCCCACTGGAGTGTATATAGTTCAATAAAGCAAAAGCTTATGGTATCCATGTTACATCTCATGAAGCTTGCAGCGGGAGACTTAGCTACACTGGCTGAGCTTCCAAAAGTCTATACTTCTTCCCCCTCTTCTTGAGCCGGTTGCACTTGAACTTAGAAGGGAATACCCCGCTTCTCGAGGAAAGAGTTGCTAGACCGAGGCCTTAGAGTTACCAAGTTGGGGGAGGTTGTTTCTTTGTCACTTCTGAGGTGGGGAGCTACATATCACTTACACTGTGCAAGTCAGCTTCATAGTTATAAGAGTTTGCGTATGGTGTAGGCTAGTTCTGACCAGGCTATTGAGGTGATTTGAACCAAGTTCTGTGACTATCGAAGGCTGTTGTGTTTTAAAGATGGTTCCCGACTAGGTTCCACACACATCCACACCTAAGGTCTGACAGGAGCTCCAATCTCAGATTTTGTAAAGACATGCATTGCACTGAAAGCACCCCAATTCACTCTATCTTTCTTGAATTTTCCTTTTTCTTTTCTTTATTCATTTTGCGCTTATTGCATAAGTGTTTGCTAGGGACTAGCAAAGGCAAGTATAGGGGGGTGATGAATCTCCATTTCATCACCTTTATTCTATCATTTTGGCCTCAAAAACCCCGGCAAATGCATGTAAATAGCATTAATTTGTATATATTAGCATCCATTATTCATTGTATTAATTATACATTAAATAAGGTTTTTGATGCCAAAATTATAGAATAAAGGGAAGAAAAGAAAAAGGAATAAAATATTGCAAATATTTTATGACCCTAACCCCGAGACCAAGGCCAGCATGGTATTGGTCGACAAGGAATAAAGTAGGGGGAGATAAGGGCCGATATACAATAAATCTCTCATTTATTCATTCATCCATTTATGCATTTTTGACACCTATTTTGTACATAACTATTTATTCCTCAAATAAAGAAACTTTGTTCATGAAAGATGTAGATAATAATGTAAATAAAAATACAAAATTGAGTTTGTATAAAAATAACACTCAGTGTACATTTTATACACAGAATAAAAAGCCAAAATCTCAACTTCACAGACCCATATCTTGCAAATAAAAACTCCAAATCACCCAAACTCACCTTTAATTGTATATAGCATCTCATAAACTATTTTATAAAATTGATCTCATAATTTTTGGAGTCCATCTGTGAAAGTTAGGTTTTTGGCCCTCCTTGTATATAGTACCCGATTAAAATATTCATTTTATTCAATAGTTATTATTCTTACAAATTCATATTTTTAGAATCTTGTAAATAATGTATATAATACTTATACATATTAACATTAAAAGAAAACCAAAAATAATTTGTAAAATAAAATAAGTCTATGTACCACATAGACAAAATACCTATACCACTTATATGTAAAAGGGGATTTTATTCCTTTATTATTTATTCATCCACATTTTTTTTATAATATTGTAAATATTACATAAAACATATTAAAAATACAAATCTAAAAGAAAAATAAAGAAAATTCACTAAATAAATAAGATGTATATAATCTATAGGTAAAATACCTATAAGTATACTTACTTACACACATACATATTTATTTGAAAATGTAAATGAATACATAAAAATCAAACAAAAATACCCTTATACTCATAAAAATAAGTTATAAATTCATAAAATAAGAAAATAAAATAATAAAATAAAATAAACAAATTAAAAATAAAATACACAAAAACACATGTAAATACATACATATACACATTATTTTAATAAAACCATAATAAAATAATCCAAAAAAATAAATAAAAATCATAAATAAATACTACATGAAATAATACACATTTTTTATTTTATAGGAAAAAAATAATAAAATCATTTACTATGCCAAATAATTCAATTTCGCGAAATATTCCCTATTCTGTCTTGTAGCGGGCTGAGGTGGACCAACCCAGTTCCTCCGAGAGTTGACCCCGGTCAACTGGACCTCCAGGCGTCTGACTTCACGCAACCTGTCTTTTCCCCGATTTCCGCCATTTTTCCCGCCTGGCTCAGTGAACCATCGCACTCGCTTCCTTCACAAGATTTGTCCTCTGATCATCCATGATGCCCGCCAAGATCATAGATCAACTAGATACTTGTTGGATCATGAAATAATCGCCGGTCAATAAGGCTACTCGCCAATGTGTATAAATAAAGAGCTCCGCTTCCTTCCTCGAATTTGGCCATTTTCACTCCACCAAAACGCCTAGATCTTGCTCCTGGTGTGTTCCTCGTGACAGGGGGAGTCGCCCAGCATCGAGACTCGGCCGGAGGTCGGAGAAGTTTTGACGCGGCGGAGCTCCGGCGTCCGCCCTGCTCCCTGGAGGCCCCCAGGTATAAGAGCTGTTCTTTCTTGCTTAGTAGTTAGGTTTTAGTATTAGCTTTTGATTCCAGACCTTAGGTTAGCATTTAGATGATTGGCTTAGGCCAAAATCCGAAATTCGAAGTTCGCCGGAGCTGAGCTCCGGCGACTTCCCCACCGTGATCCTATCTGTCTCCGACCGCCTAAATCGCCTCATCTCCATCCCCTTCGAGTTCTCCATCAAATGCACACACTTGTTCAACCCAGGACCCCAGGTCTTGGCGAATCGGAGCTCCTCCTCCGCCCTTCGTCGGAGCTCCTCCGTTCCACCTCATTTTGCTGCACAGCTTCAACCTTTTTGGTCGAGGAGCATCCCCTCGAGCCATGCTATCTTCCTGTGCAGGTCTGGTGCGCAAATAAGCACCCTGAGGCGAAATCAAGTCACGCCGGAGGTACGTGGAGCCCCACTTCTTCTCCGACCTCGCGAGGGTGCTCCAGTGTACCTCTGGTCGATCCAACACCTCCGGACGACAGAGGAACCTTCCAGGAAGCTTTTGGGACACCTTGGAGCAGCGATGAACGGCGGAGGTGCGAGATCCAGCCGGGAGAAGCTCGCTCAGGCGAGGGTTCTTCCCTGTTCTTCCAGATGCCCTCTCCGCCGTTGGATGAAGACGAAGGTCCCAGATTGAACCAGAGCCGTTGGACGGAGCTCCGTAGCAACCGTCAGATCACCTCAAGTGATCTAATCTCAAGCGTTCATCGGCGAAGCGGTACCAGCCGTTGGATGAGCGACACGTGGCAAGTGAAGAAATCCCAACCGTTCGCCAGCGCGCATTTTAGGGGTAATTTGCATATCTAGCCCCTGCATTTTTGTATATTTCGTATTTAATATTGTAAATAAAATATAACGTTGTAAATAATGTGGATATTTTGCATAAGACCCCCCTGTATTGTTCGCATATTGCACTTGGGTCCAGTCCACGTCACCTCACGTGTAGTCCCACGTGAGGTGGGAAAATTGCACAAGTCCCCCTGTAGATTTGCATATTTATGTTTAGTCCATTAAATAAAATATTCAGTGTATTATTTTTGTGAAAAAATTGCAACCAGGACCCTATACTTTCTGAAATTGCATTTTGGTCCCTGTGAGTGCGGATAACGTGCAGTCCCACGTGGTGGTTAAATTGCAAGGGGACCCTGGCGGGTTTAGTTAATTAGTTTTAGTCCTTAAAATTGCAAAACACGTTATAATATTCTGGTATTTTTGCACCTGTGCCCCTGGATGTTATTTTATTTGCAAAAATGCCCCTGCCAGGCTTAATTACTTTTTGTGTCTTTATCTATTTATCTAAAAATACCTATTAGGCTTCTAAAAATCCACAAAAATTAGGATAGATGCTCCATGCCATGCTTGTTCACGCCCATATTTTAGTTTGCATTTTCCGCATTTTTCCTAATTATTAAAAATGAAAAAGAAGCCATTTTTGTACTGTTTAGATTATAAAATACAAAAAAAATTAGAAAATATTTGTGAAAAATTCCAAAAAAATATATATATAGTATAATTATATACATATTGAGTCCAGAAAATGAAAAACCCAAAAAAAAGTGAAAAAGAAAAGAAATAAAAATCATAAAACCCCAAACTCAACATAAAAATTAGAAAAACTCTTTAAAAACCCTAAAAATACATTTCTCTCTTTTATAATTATCTATATATTATTATTAATATGTGAAAATTAATTTGGGCAATTTTGGGCATCATTTGATATTTTTAAAAACCCAAATTACATACGGTTATTTACTTAGTCCTATATTGTGGACATTTTTGAATTGAAAAATACATAAAAATTAGAAATATAAAAAAAAAGGGGATCTTGTAGATACTATATTTTGCATAAATACATATCTATTGATATATGTACTCTAGATATCTTTTTCTCCTCACACCTATCTCTATATATATATATCCCTATACCTATATTATATATTCTATGTATATCTATGTCCCTATATAGATAATATATATAAAATGAAAATGTAAAAAAAATATATATATAAAAATATGAAAACAAAATAAAAAGCAAAAAAAAAAATATAATAAAATAAAAAAAATATAAAACCCACATAAAAACAAGCTTCACACATGGATGACTTGGTGATACATCTAGGCTACGCATTTTGTATTGCTCTCTGTGGTTCGACCTCTACATGCTTGTCACTATACATTTTGTTGTAGAGTAATAAAAATTAATTCACATTTATTTTTTTGGACTTAATTGATACATTCTTGCTTTGTGGGTTAATTGTTGATTGACTCCAGGATTTGGTTGGTCGACACTACGACTGTGCTCCCGCCTTGTGTGGAACACAAGACCGGTCGGTCCTGGGGCCTATCACTCATCATTATAGGTAATTGCATTTTAGTCCCTGTAAGCATGTTTCTATTTTAAACAATTTTATTTCTGTTTGCATTTACACCCCTGGGTTTCCACCTTTATTTAACCACTCATTTAGCATCATTTATTAATTCCAAAAATTGCATCCTGTAGTACATATCAAGCTTTATCATCGTGACTACTTGTCGTATTTTTGTGAGCTTCAAATCATTACATATAATTCTTTTTGTATAAATTTACTTAGTTTGCCCACTGCGTGCCTTTAATTGGTTATTAAATTTATTATTACTTCTAAAATCACTAAAAAATCACAATATCTAGTCTAGGTAGTCTACATACTTTGTGCCCAAAAATCACATCATTTACAAAATAATGAGGCATTAATAAATTAATTGATGTTTTGCTTCATTGATTTTTCATAGATTTGAAATTCATCGTTTTTCATAGATTTGAAATTCATTAACAATTTTCCTGGATTCATCTCACTAGGTTAATTTTTGTATCCGAAAATGATTCAATTTTACATTTATTAAAATTAATTTTGCAAGAACACCCTTCATTCATTTTTAATTCATAGTTAATTATTTAGAGGTGAAGAATTCCAAAAAAAATCAGTAGCTTAATTCCATTGCATTTCACATTGTAGCCAAGTTTCGTAATTTTTGGACCTAATTTGACTATACTTCATGTTTTAACCTTTGAAATTGGTACAGATTGCATCGTATTTTCTTAATTACAAAAAAAAACACACACACAAAATATTCTCCTAAAATCCTAACATCGGAATTGACTTCGAATTAGTCTAAGCAAAAAGTTGCCTCCCTGAGTTGGACCTTGGGCTTTCCCAAGTAAAATAAAAAAATACCGCTTGCATTTAATTTGACATTAATCAAAGTGGTTTTGATAAGTCCGATTTTACCCGACTACAATGAACTTAATAAAAATTTAATTGTTAATTCGATTGAATTAAGTAGGGTAACAAAATGGTTTTTCACGCACGCATTCACGTCTTCCATTTTGATTTCAGGATCGAGTCCTCGTACTCGCATCCTAAACTATTTATAAATAAAAAAATACAAAATTTATACCTTTTCTCTAACATTTGTTTTGTAGGATAAAAACACAATAAATAAATAAATAAAGTTATAAAAAATTTCTTCTCTAAAGTTTTTAAAAAAATAATTACGAAATAATAAAAGTTTTTTCCTAATTTGTTTCTGTTAAAAAATTAAAAAATAGATGGCAGACCAGCATCGCCACTGTCATCCATCGTTTCCGTCGCCGCCACTATATCTGCACGGTGTCGGTTGCATCATGTGTCCACTCATCGACAACATAGCCGAGCAACCCCCCTTCTTGGAGGCCGGCCCGCCCTCGCACATTCTAGGACCGTCGTTACTTCCCTTGGAACAACGAAATCCTGGCATCCATCCACCCATCAACAGCATCCGCACACTCAAAGCACTACTCACGACCACCGCCTCTCGTTGTAGTAGCCCCCTGTTCATCAGCACGTCCATCGTCATCCACCACGTCTAGAGCGGTGCAACCCTCTCGCCAACCTCCCAACAATTACGGGTACCTCTACTAAAGCTTCACAATCCTCAATTGCCATGCTACCCTCCAACGCGCCATCGCCCGCCGACTCTGACCATGTTGCTGCCCCCCTTTGCAGGAGAAGAAAGTAGTCGCCTCCAACTTCGCGTGAAGAACATACCGTCGGTGGTGCTCCTTGTGCCTGCACTCCCCTTTTGGTTTGGAAAATGAATGAAGGACAAAAAAACTAGCATTTTTAAAATAAAAAAATTGGAACAAATTGCATAAAATTCCCTGGAAGATCTATATATTGCAAAAAGGCCCTTCCAACTAGAGCCATCACGTACATAGCATGCACACTTAGGTAAAATGCATTCTCTACTATGCATCTTATTCTTATTAATTTTTGTGTGAAAACATTAATTATTTACATTTATACCCCTATTTTCCATACTTCAATTGCATGATTTTAGCTTTGAAATAAATGTTTTTGTTTCTCAATAAATTCCCCAAAAATCATGCTATGCTATAGATGTGTATATTTTTCTAGCATAAATTCTCCATTGCATTTTATTTTCTATTTTTATTATAAAAAACAAAAATAATGTCATTTTCTCTTCTTGAAATTCAAAGTTTCATAGAAATTTGAATATTGCTTTAATTCTTAAAAAACTAATTAATTTCCTTTCTTTGTCTTTTCATTTCTGTGCAAATTTTGCGCATTAATTATTTATAAAATTTGAAAAATGTTAAATAATAAAAGTATTATAAAAAACAAAAAAATTCCATAAAAAACCAAATCATGTTTTTGCTTTCTGCTTGTATATATTAGCCTATATTTTGGCATAAAAATAGTTGACACGAGTTTTTGGCACTTGAAATATTTTTAAGTTACAAATTATTGTAGGTTGTGCACTGTTGATGAATCCACGATTCATCATCTCAATATCTTGATCTTAGCAAAATCCACGAGTAAATTCTCTAATAAATGTATATAAAATCAATAAATTAACAAATGACTCTTGTAAATAAAATACATGAATTATTGTATATTAGATTGTACAAAATAAATTAACAATAAAAAGCCGCAAAATCAAAGGAGTTTTATACATGTAAATAGCCCTTAACTTTATGTATTTTTAATAATTTCATATCAACTCCTTTTTGGCTAATTCTTTGTCCAACTTTTTCATGTCAATGTATATAAAAATACAAAAATACAAAACAAATTTTACCTCAAATAAATACTCCTAGATCCCAATGGGAAAAAGCCGTAAAGACCAACTTCCAAGCTAAATTCCCACTCCGTATGAACTCTAAATTCACCAAACTCACTTTTAAAGTTCAAGTTAGAAAATTATCTATCCAACGGAAGTGGTTTCATTAAAATCGGAGCTCATTTGCAAAAGTTGGGTTTTGGGACCTAGATGTACATTGTATACCTTGTATATATTCATTCTTTCTTTAATTTTTATTGTATCTTTCATAATTGCTAAAAATACAAAAAATATCATGATTGTTTTGTATTTTAATTATATTATTTTATAGTATTTTTCTGTTGTAAATATCTCTTATTAAAAAGACAAAAAAATACATATTAGAAAAGTAAAAAATATGTACATGTTGTTTGTCTTCCCTTGTAAATTCTCCACTATTTATTTTCTTCTTTTTTATTCTATTGTAATTAAAGTAGCCAACTTTATTTCATTTATTTATTTATTATACATTCTCTACAATAACCACCATTCAACTCATTCTACCACCAACCTCCATTCAACCCCACCATTTTTCTAACTTCTAATTCAACTCCACCATTTTATTAACCTCCATCCCACTCCATCTTAATTCTAACTTCTATTTTTTCCATCTCTTTATATACATTCCATACTCCTCAATTTGCCTTTGATCCATATTTATGTGAGGAGAGTCTAGTTCCCAGAGTTGAATCGGTGACAGCGACACAACCGCGGTCGAGCGACGACGGCCCTCTCTCCGGTGAGATCCGTTGGCTTTTTGGCCAACATCGCAGCCGCAACCACGCGCTGCTCGAGCTCATCGCACGCTGGCGATTTGAGCGAAGACCGTGCTCACGAGAGCATCCCACAGGCGCTCGCGTTCATCGTAGGTAATTTTAGTTCATCTTGTCTTCACTTTTATCTTTGTAATTTCTTTAGTCCATCATATCACCCCACCATTTTATTTCATCACTCATCTCCATCATCATCATCATACACCACCACATCATTTTGTTTCTCATTTGTTTCATTCTTTTTTTAAGGAAATTAAAAAAAATTAAAAAAATATGTAAACAAAAAAATTCTTTTCTTTTACATCAGTAAAAATCAAAAAAAAAATAAAAAAAATTAAAAAAAACGCAGCGGTGGGAGAACCCACCGCTGCCGCCCATCTCGCCGCCTCCACCAAGAGACTCCGCCGCTCTAAGCGGCCGCGCGTGGCGCCGCCGCCGCCCCGGCTCCCAGCCGCAGAAGGCGGCACTCCCCCGCGGGCGCACGCAGCACCTCAGCCACCTCCAACCGCGGCTCCAGCAAGCCGACCACCCGCAGCTCTCCAGGACCGCCGCCCCTCCGCCTGCCTCCTCCGATCATCGGCGCTGTCACTCCTCCTCCACGCCTCCTCCCTCACGGCCGCGTGCGGCTGCGCGCGGGCCGCCGGGCCGGCGCCGCCCTCTCCGCCCTTTGGGTTCGGCCAAATCCGCCCGGAGAAGAAGAGGTCCTTTCGTTTCTTTATTTTTTTTATTGTAAATATTGCAAGTTTATCTTCTTAAGTTTTGGTAATTTTAATTTAGTCCCTGTACATACTTTTGTTGTAAATATTGCTTTTTTCTGTAATTGCAAGAATACCCCTGTCTTTGCACTGTAATTTGGACCTCGTTTATGCATCATTTTGTTCAATGAAAAATGCCCTTGTGATGAGCAGATAATTGTCTACAATTTGACTATTTATTGGTATTTTTGTGGCTCATGGGTAATTAACTAAAATTGTTCAACTGAAATTTTGCATAGTTTACCCATTTTGGACTCTTAAAATTATATCTAACTCACGGTTGCTCCAAAAAATGCACAAAAATTAGGAATGATGACTGGAAATGTGATAAACTTATAGTCCAAATTTCATCTAAATTGGAGTTGTCTTGTGCTTAGAATAATTTGTAGAGTGGATATAGTATTTGATTTTTAATTAAATCCACATACATCATTTTCGCAAAATTTCAAGTCTCCTGTTTGCCACATGAAAACATCTACTTGAGATAATTCGCACCCTGATTAATTTGATAACGTGGATTTATTAGAAATTATTTACTCACTGTCACTCTGATTTTACTAAAAAATCCATAAAAAATTCATAACTTGTCAAAAAATTCTAAAAATATTACTGTAGCTTCCTTGCATCATCTTTTAGTTCCAGTAATTTTTTCATAATTTTTGCTTTCTGTTTGTGTGATAAATTACGAAAAAACCCATAAGAAGTGTGCATTTTTCATTATTGCATTTTAACCCCTAAAATTCTAAAAAAATATGTTTTGCATTCATCACTGGATTAGGATTCTAGGAAAAATACGAATTGGCTAAATTGGACTTCTTTTCCATTAAAATTAATTTGGCCTTGTTTGTGTTTTCTAAGTGTCTTGATTCACTTGCATTTGTATTCTTGTTGCATAAAAAAATATAAAAAATACCGCACTGGAAATCTAACATCTTTATTTTCAAATTAAACCCAAGTTGTTCCTTTGCCTCCCTGAGTTCGACCCCGGACTTGCCCGGGATATAAATTAAGCCGAGACACTCTTCACGGAGATCTTCTCTCGGTTCTGACCGAATCGCTAGGTACACGTATTACAACGGACACGAATTAAACAACGTATTTAGCGACTCGTCAGATGGCGCCGTTGCCGGAGAGGCAAACGGCTTAGGGATTAGTTTAAAAATTTAGATTTAGATTTTCATTTACTCGGGTAGTCTGACCCCCGAGCCACTTGTATTTATTCCATTTTTTGCAATTATTTCTATTCATATTTTTGTGTATATATATATATATATATATATATTTATCTCTCTAACATAAATCTTTGTTTCCTTGCGAGGGCCCGGTGGACTTGGAGTGCATCGGAGGTCGACGGACATGACGCGCGCCGACTGCTGAAGAGCTTGGAGAATTTATTTATCTTTGAGAGAGTTTTTGTAAATTGTTGTAATTATTTAGGTAGTTGCTCCTTTATAGCGGCTCTTGTTTGAGAGCTCGCGTGTGTAAAAAAGACTTGGACATTATTTGTGGTGTGTCGAGCCTGTTTCACTCTCCGGCGAGGGTGGGGCTTGACTTGAGTGGCGAACTTAAGGATTAGGCACACGGCAGTTTAGATTTAAACTTGTTTGTGCCCATCGTAAATTAGGCCACACATATCTTAGAAGATTCACATATCTTATAAGATTCATAATGAGACGCACATAGACACGTACTACTTAGCTCAAATTCAATCAATTCTTCCCCGCTAATAGTATACTGTTTAGGTGCGGTTTTTCTCGATCTGCATGCATTTAGTGTAATATTTACAAATTCAGTTTTGCATAACGCATGAAGAGTGCTGGGATTCACTGTAAGTATAACTTCTTCTGAGCATGCATCATAGTTTCTCGTTTGCATTCTGATTTCCGATTCCCCTCTTGTTTTATAACTTAAGGTCAAAAGGAAATTGGGACTGAACGGTAGACGTGCTTGTGTGTTCACATAAATTTCAAGTGATAACCTAACTCTAAAATTGGGACTGAATTGAGCAGGTCGATTTAAAAAAATTGGAATAAAAAGAACCCTTGTTCTCGGGTGCATAAAGCCCTCATTGTTTGTTTTACTTGCAAGTGAGAGAGAGACGACCCTAGGATAGAGCCAAGTCTGGATTTCTTACTTACTACTGGTTCTTTATTTTCAGGCGACACTAGTCGTAAGAACTGGGTCAGTCTGTAGGAAAATACGGACACCTAACAGCTCGTTAATCTTTCCAAGATTGTATTCTCACCAACTAAAATTGACAAGATAATTCGGCCGAACTCTTACGGTCCTCACGTGTTGAGTTGGTGAAATTGAGGGTTTGAGTTGCGTTTGTATTGTGTGAGTTTACTCCGCATATTTACGTGCACTGTAGAACTAGCGCCTCATTGAAATATCGTGTTCTAATCGGTTCTTTTGACATCGAAGATGACTGATTGGGGGGATAATTATTCGGACCTTTCGAATTTCCCATTGAACCCTCCGAGAAGTATGTCTTCAGAGGTCCATGCGCAACATGGACCAACCTGGACTCATGACCCTCTTGAGTCCAGGATCACCCACTCTCGGGATGGTTACTCTCAAACCATTCCCTTTCTCTCTTCCCACCTCACCGAGGAAGACCTTCGCCTCGATGAGAATATCTTGATTCACAAATCCTCTTCTAATCAAGAACACATTGCTGATTCAGGACCAAAAGAAGACACAAGTAAAATGCCTCCAAAGAAGAAAGAAGAGGAAGAAGAGAACAATGAAGACCCAATGAGAATGATACTTGCCAGATTAGCTGCATCTGAGCAGCAACAAGCATTACTGAGAGCTCAGTTAGGACAGTTAAATGTTGGGGTCCAACTACCAATGGATGCGGCGTATAATCCCGGACAATATCAAATTCGAAACTACTTGAATCCGGCCGAGCCCGAGGTTGATTTTGAATTGAAGCCACATTTTCTGAATCTGTTGTCACACTTTGATGGGAATGCTTCTGAGGAACCATATGCATTCCTAAGGGACTTTGAGCTCATCTGCGCTAACCTCAAAAATCAAAATGTTAGCCAGGATTATATTAGGCTCAAAGCCCTTCCATTTGCCTTGGGTGGCAAAGCTGATTACTGGGTAAAGAATCTTGGGATCGTTGTCACCACATATGCCCAGTTCAAGGACCTGTTTTTGAAGAAGTTCTACCCTTTGAGTAGAACTAACATGATGAGGACACGCATTACAAGTTTTTCCCAATTACCCCATGAAGCTTTTTGTGATGCTTGGGAAAGATTCAAGGACATCCTGCAGAAGTGTCCCTGTCATGGACTAAATGATAACATCTTGGTCCAATCATTTTTCACTGGTCTCAACCCTGAGATGTAGGGTTTAGTGAGCGCTGCCTGTGGAGGCAGCTATACATCACGAGGAGCGGATACCGTCTGGAGGGTATTCGAGCAGATGGCTGAAACTAGCCGCTCACAGATGGCCAGCAGGGCCTATACACCATCCCCCAGTTCACTCTCACTTGGAGGGGGAAAATCAGCTGTAGTTGATCTCTCTCAGGATGTGATCCCTAGCATGGGACTCCTTGCTGACAAGCTTACTGTAGTAGAGAGGATCGACAGGAGGATTGATGAGTTAGACCGGAGCATCTCCAAGATCCCAAAACAAATGGAGGAGTTGACTGATAGGGTATCTAAGATAAAGATACCTGTCGTGACTGCACCCTCTGCTCCTGTATACCGAGTTCACCATGTTCAGGAGCAGTTGGTGTCAGGGCAACCCCAGCCGTGGGAGCATGACCAATCCTACACCCACTCTTTCCAGCAGCCACCTCCATTAGCAGAGACAGTCCAGGAGGAGCCTCCACCGGTTTGGGAGGTGAATGGAGTATGGTATACTCAGGACCCTGCCAGGCAGGGAAGTATGGGAGACCGACAGACCTACTAGCGTCCCCCGACCTTTCATAACACCGCATTCACCTCCGCACCACCTCCTTCACAGCAGAGCCCTGGATTCCAGCCACCCCAGCAGCAGAGGCAGCAGTACCAGCAGCATGGCCGACAGGGCCATTACCAGGCGGGCCAGCAGGGTCTGCAACCCCAGCAGCAGCAGCAGAGGCAGTACTCTGGCCAGCAGGGCTAGTCTTCCCGTTCTTCTTCCCAGTCTTATCCACTTCCTTCTTCGTCTAGTACCGTGGATATTCAGCAGCAGATACTCGACGAGCTACGTTCCTACAGGAACGAGATTCAAGACTTACGGGTGGATGTCAACCGCCTGTCCAGATGGCGAGACGAGCAGACTGCACCCTCTACCTCTATCCCAGCCCAAGTTCAGGCTAACCCCAATAGCCTGAACAGATCTAGTTCTCAGCAGCATTTTAGTCAGGTATACTATTCAGCATCTCCTAGATCTGAACATGAGATTCTTTCGTGTGACGAGGCTAACCACATGTCACTCAGGAGCGGAAGGACCGTGACCGTACCTGACCGGGCGAGGGATACAAGGAGGGGCATCTCTGGAGCTCTACCTGAGGAGTCTTCAGAGGACGAGGAGGAGAGGCATCATATTTCGGAGCCCCATCAGCATCATTCGAGGATTTCCATTCAGGGAGCCGAGAGGAGGAGGAGAGCACGTATGCAGCATCGTCAGCATGGATATTCTTCTGAGTCTACGGAGGACCTTGCATCTCCGGTTGTGGCGGATACCACTCCAGCTTATATCCCACAACCTATAGTAGATAGTTTAGGTTTTGAGTCCATGTTGCATCAAAAAGATTCTTGTATGAAGAACTCTGTTTCCGTTAATGCAAAGAATGATTTTTCAGTTCATGATTCAGATTCTTCATCCTCTGTTTCCCTAGCTTCAATCCCTTTCCCCCGTGCTCTTACGGCAGGAAGCGCATCAAAAAGATTCAGAAAGATGACCCCGATATGGCACGATTTTGTAAAGAAAATATCACAGTGAAGGTGCCATTTGATGAATATGTGGCTAACCATCCTGCCTTCCAAAAATACCTTAAGGTGAGATGCACACCTACAAGGGTTAGCAGGAAGAAAGATAACCGAAATATAAAGACACATGTCTTATCGGCAGCCACAACCTATTGTCTCAAGAATCAGACTTTGCCAAGGAAAAAGAGAGACATGGGTGCTCACTATGTGGAGAGTCGTATTGACGACATTGCGTTTGCACGCACACTCTTAGATAACGGTTCTTCAATCAACTTACTTCCCTTAGCATTATATCAGAAATTGGAGTTGGGACCACTTTGCAAATCTAGAGCCTTACTCCAATTCGCAGATCGTTCAATGAAGAGACTAAGGGAGAAGTGAAGAACGTCGTTATCTCGATTGAGGGGCAGAACTATCAGGTGGACTTCACAGTCTTGGACATGGAGACCCCCAATCATTGGAGAGAATCTCAGATCATTCTTGGGCGGCCCTTCCTTAGGACCGCAGGCGCAGCTTTCGATTATGGTACGGGAATGATGAAGTTCCGTTCTCCAGGCGGAGAAGTGAACCTTGAGATGAAGCAAACCAAGTGTCAGCGACCCGATTCAGAGAGTAGCACAGAGTATTCATCTTCAGAGGCAGATTGCAGTTTGATTAGCACAGTTGGGATTTGGGGACAGATTCCTTCAGGACAGAGCGAGTCCCTTTCATCTGAAAAGGGTATAGAGGATGATGCAGTTTGCCAAGTTTTGTCTGATCTTGTGAGAGATGCATCTACCTATTCCCATGATGACACAGAGATCCATCTGGATCTGTCAGTTCCATCCCTTCGGAACGATCATGGGATATAGAAGATGAGTCGGACGCGGCTTTGGCCGAACTACCGCGTTTCTTTGGCGATCCGACTCCCTTTACTTCTGATTTGGTGGCGAGTACTACTCAGCTTAGCCCACCTTCATGCAGCACGGAACCAGATTCAGATTCAGTTCAGCCAGATCTGCTTGATGATACCACATTGCCAGAACTGAAATCACTACCTCCTACACTTGAGTATGCCTTTCTTGCGGGACCCAAAGAGAGATATCCTGTCATCATTAGCTCAGACTTGATTTTAGAACAGGAGTCTAGGTTGTTAGAGGTCTTGAGGAGGAACCGCAAAGCAATAGGCTGGACAGTGTCGGATCTCGTGGGCATCAACCCCGCTCTCTGCTCGCACCACATTTTTACTGAGGATAATGTGAGACTTCCCGTGAGTTTCAAAGAAGACTTAACCCCAATCTACGGGAAGTAGTGAAGAAAGAAATTGAGAAATGGTGCAAAGCAGGGTTTATATACCCTATTTCTGACTCCAAGTGGGTGGCCCCACTTCATGTTGTCCCGAAGAAGTCGGGAAATCAGATGGTCACCAACGAGGAGGGGTAGAGATCGCGACACGAGTACCTACGTCGTGGCGTGTCTGTGTTGACTACAGGTGCCTGAATGCTGCGACCAAGAAAGACCACTTTCCCTTAGCTTTTATTGATCAGATCTTGGAGAGACTAGCAGGGAAAGAGTCTTCTGTTTTTCTTGACGGGTACTCAGGCTACAA
This sequence comes from Ottelia alismoides, assembly GCA_037367405.1. NCBI lineage: Eukaryota > Viridiplantae > Streptophyta > Magnoliopsida > Alismatales > Hydrocharitaceae > Ottelia > Ottelia alismoides. The sequence goes on from JAZKJV010005444.1 coordinate 691,920, forward strand.
ACCAGGTAGCCATTGCCCCTGAGGACAGGAAAAGACCACATTCACATGTCCATCGGGCACTTATGCTTTCAGGCGCATGCCATTCGGGCTCTGCAATGCCCCGGCACATTTCAGCGGTGCATGATAGCCATATTTGCCGAGATGGTGGGAGATTTCTGGAAGTATTCATGGATGACTTCTCGGTTCATGGTGATTCCTTTTGATACATGTTTAGCGCACTTGGACGAGTCCTACGAGGTGTAGAGAGGTGAATCTGGTACTCTCTTGGGAGAAGAGTCACTTTATGGTGACAGAGGGTATCGTGTTGGGGCATGTCATCTCAAAAGAGGAATGAGGTTGACCCTGCCAAGGTGGAGGTGATCAAGAAACTCGATCCACCTACCAACGTGAAGTCAGTGAGGTTATTCTTAGGGCATGTTGGATTCTATAGGAGATTCATTCACGATTTTTCAAAGATCGCCCGCCCACTGACTGAGCTTTTAGGAAAAGAGACAGAGTTCATTGTAGATCACAGGTGTCTGGAGGCCTTTGAGCTCTTGAAGAGGAAGATTTGTGCCTCGCCAATCCTACAAGCTCCTGACTGGTCTCTCCCCTTTGAGATCATGACTGATGCTTCAGATTTTGCTATAGGAGCTGTGTTAGGACAACGGCGAGAGGGGATTCCGTTTGCGATTCATTATGCGAGCAAAGTTTTAGATCCTACACAGAAGAATTACACAGTGACCGAAAAGGAAATGCTCGCAGTAGTATGGCCCTCGAGAAGTTCAGATCATATATTTTGGGCTCTAAGGTGACAATTTATACTGATCACACAGCCATTCGATATTAATGGAAAAGAAGGACGCGAAGGCGCGTCTTCTTAGGTGGATTTTACTCCTCCAGGAATTTGATTTGGAGATAAAGGATAAACCTGGAGTGAAGAATGTTGTGGCTAATCACCTTTCTCGGATTGAACTTAAGGATTCTCCTGATCATGAGCGGGATTAGAGAAACCTTCCCCAGATGAGTCAATTGTGTTATTGACTCACTCCGTGTTATGCCAACATGGTGAACTATCTTGTCTCCAAGCAGGTTCCCCATGGTTTGACTAGGAGCAGCATTGATCGACTGAAGTCGGATTCGAGGAGATACCACTAGGACGATCCTTTCCTTTTCTTCGAAGGACCGGATTGTGTTTGGAGAAGGTGTATTCCTCAGGAGGAATACCAGAGTGTCCTCACATATTGTCATTCACTTGAGGCTGGAGGACACCATTCGGGAAAGAGAACCGCTCACAAAGTACTTCAGTGTGGATTGTATTGGCCGACCTTGTTTTAGAGATGCCATTGATTTTGTACGGTCGTGCCGATCTGTCAAAGGATGGGAAGGACAGTTGGACAGAGAGATGAGATGCCTATGCAACCGATGATTATTTGTGATGTTTTTTGATGCAATGGGGCATAGATTTTATGGGTCCCTTTCCAACAGCAAGGACATGAGTACATATTGTTGGCGGTTGACTATTTATCCAGGTGGGTGGAGGCTATCCCAACCCGAACCGCAGACAGCAAGACTGTCTGTAAGTTTGTGAGAGATCATATTATTGCTAGGTTCGGGTGCCAAAAGTTTGATATCTGATGGGGGTAGCCATTTTGTGAATCGAGATATGAGATCTTTAGCTAAGACTATGGATTTGAGCATAGAGTTACTAGTCCTTACCACCCACAGTCCAACGGCATGGCAGAGGTTTCGAACAGAGAGGTGAAGAGTATTTTGCAGAAATTGGTTCGTCCCGATAGAAGAACTGGTCTCAGCTTTTGGACCAAGTTCTGTGGGCCTATAGGACAGCCTACAAGACACCATTGGGTACTTCACCATTAGAATGATCTATGGCAAGCCATGCCATTTGCCCGCAGAATTGATTCATAAATCCGAATGGGCAATTAAGAAGATTAACTGGAGTTGTCACCTAGGGAAGCTTTGTCGAGACTTGAACTTGAACGAGCTCGTGGAAATCCAAAACAGGGCATTTGACAACAGTTTGATTTATAAGGACAAAGTAAAGAGATGGCATGATCAGCACATTAGATGCAAAGACTTTGTCCCTGGACAAAAGGTATGGTTGTTCAATGCCAGGTTGAAGATGTTCCATGGGAAGCTCAAATCTAAATGGACGGGTCCCTTTGTTGTTAAGAAAGTGCACGAGAATGGAAGTGCAGAGATAGCTGATCTCACAGATGGTGCACAATCTCATGTGGTAAATGGACAACTATTGAAGCATTTTGTTGATTCAAAAGAGCAGTTAGTCCAAGTCGAGGTCATCAACTTCATGCAGAGGTGAGCACAGAGCAGATACATCATATTACTCATCATGAGACGCAGAATCAAGATTCAACATCTTAGAAGATTCACTCACTCTTGTACATTCTCCCTTCTTTTTATATTCTCCAGATCACATCGGTTCTTACACTTATTCTTGTCTTATACTTAGGCTTACCAAGAGCCTAAGTATAGGGGGAGCCGATGCCCGCCGTGTGTACATACTCATCCATTTCTCTTCTTGACCTCGTCCGCCCCATTTTTGCTCTTCTTCTACACTTAGGCTGTCCAGAGCCTAAGTATAGGGGGGGCGGATCGACTTCTATACTGTTTATTATTTTAGCCATCCTACGCTTAGCACGAGCTATGTCTTTTTCTCGTAGCACATGCTAAGTATAGGGGGCGTGTATACATTTATATATATATATACTTTACCCATAGCTTGTACTTTCACGTATTTTTGTATATATTATACAATAATTATGGGGTGGGTAAAAAAAAACTTTTTCAAAAACTCTTAAAAAAAACTTTTCAAAAAAAAATGTTTTTTGTTCTCTTTTCTTATTTGCTCTAAGTCCTTTCTTATTTATCTATATTTTTCAAAAAAAAGGATAAAAAAAACTTTTCAAAAAAAAACTTTTCAAAAAAAAATCCTCTTTAAAAAAAGGTCCTTTCTTATCTACCTATCTTTAAAAAAACTCTTGAAAGAAAAAGAGGAGCAAAACTTGTCTAACAAAAAAAATCTGTGCCTTTGTTTAAAAAAAAACCTTTTTGAAAAAAAAAACTTTTTCTAAAAACTTAAAAAAAATTCAATCAATCAATCATAAAAAAAAACAAACAAAAAAAAAAAAAACAAAAACTAACTAATAAGTTTGTTTAACCCCTGACACAATTCACTTTCACACAAGACTAGTGATGTTCAAGAACACTTGGTTTATGAGGTCTTGAGATTTTGAGTTAACCAGCCTTAGTCATTAGGGTCTTGGACTTAATTATTCACATTTCCCTAGTTTGAAAGATTTGTGTGCTATATTGCATGCTTAGTCTCTACCTTAAGAATATGATCAGCACCTCACATACACGACTGCAGTTATGATGAGATGAGTTGAAATTTCACTTGAGGATCTGGGATGAGGGATTTGAGTTTGGACTTGATTTGATGATGCTCGAGGATGGGATAAAATCAATGAAGGCTTCATGAAACCTGAGTGTCAGCATCTTTAGCCAGTATGAGAACATGGTTCTTGTACTATCTCTTGACATTTACCTATGTGCCAGGGTGTGATAAAATAAAAAATGTTGATCAGTGTGCGCCAACTCTTGGTAAAAGCAGTGGAGCTAGCCAAAATACTACAAATCAATGAAATGTCAAAGAAAAGCTCTCATTCCATACAAAGTCAAATATCAAAGAGCTTCCACCAAAGGCGAGCGCTCCCAACCATTTAAAAAGTGTCCACTTGGACCACCGCTATTAGGACCAGGAGTCGGGCTTGCACCAAAAAAGGGCTCTGCATCGTAAATGCTACAAGTCTGGGTGTAGAAGGTATAATAGATACTCAAAAAAGACACACCCCGGTGTACTCCCAGGAAAACAAGTGCAGACGGCTCCAACTTCTCTTGACGGACACACTGATCAACACAAAAAAAATGCGTTGAGTAATAAGGCACTCGAGAGGATCCTTGTTCCAATGAGAGGGAGAGAAGAAATGACACAATCCTATGCCCTCCATCAACTGGCCTTCCATCTACACTTTCAAGTCTGACAACTAAAGAGACGGTGGATTGGATGCAAGAAATGGTTTATTCCCTAGTGTTGAGGATTGGGTCCTTAGGAGAGTCTCTTGGACTGGAACCTTGTGTGACGTTGTGACTCTACTCTTGTAACTGCGGTCAACACTTAAAGTCATATCCCTACTATAGATGTATACAAAGAGAGTCTGATGATTAGGGAAATTGGATACCTTTTGACTAGAGCTTGGTTCAGCTTAGAATTTTAGGATCTCTAAACCGAGAGTTCTTGAACGGATCAAGTCTTGTATTCACATGCACAGTCAGGGGTTAACCTAACTTATTCATTCTTTATTTGCTCGAGGACTAGCAAAGTTTAAGTATAGGGGGGTGATGAATCCACGATTCATCATCTCAATATCTTGATCTTAGCAAAATCCACGAGTAAATTCTCTAATAAATGTATATAAAATCAATAAATTAACAAATGACTCTTGTAAATAAAATACATGAATTATTGTATATTAGATTGTACAAAATAAATTAACAATAAAAAGCCACAAAATCAAAGGAGTTTTATACATGTAAATAGCCCTTAACTTTATGTATTTTTAATAATTTCATATCAACTCCTTTTTGGCTAATTCTTTGTCCAACTTGTTCATGTCAATGTATATAAAAATACAAAAATACAAAACAAATTTTACCTCAAATAAATACTCCTAGATCCCAATGGGAAAAAGCCGTAAAGACCAACTTCCAAGCTAAATTCCCGCTCCGTATGAACTCTAAATTCACCAAACTCTTTTAAAGTTCAAGTTAGAAAATTATCTATCCAACGGAAGTGGTTTCATTAAAATCGGAGCTCATTTGCAAAAGTTGGGTTTTGGGACCTAGATGTACATTGTATACCTTGTATATATTCATTCTTTCTTTAATTTTTATTGTATCTTTCATAATTGCTAAAAATACAAAAAATATCATGATTGTTTTGTATTTTAATTATATTATTTTATAGTATTTTTCTGTTGTAAATATCTCTTATTAAAAAGACAAAAAAAATACATATTAGAAAAGTAAAAAAATTTGTACATGTTGTTTGTCTTCCCTTGTAAATTCTCCACTATTTATTTTCTTCTTTTTTATTCTATTGTAATTAAAGTAGCCAACTTTATTTCATTTATTTATTTATTATACATTCTCTACAATAACCACCATTCAACTCATTCTACCACCAACCTCCATTCAACCCCACCATTTTTCTAACTTCTAATTCAACTCCACCATTTTATTAACCTCCATCCCACTCCATCTTAATTCTAACTTCTATTTTTTCCATCTCTTTATATACATTCCATCCTCCTCAATTTGCCTTTGATCCATCTTTATGTGAGGAGAGTCTAGTTCCCAGAGTTGAATCGGTGACAACGACACAATCGCGGTCGAGCGACGACGGCCCTCTCTCCGGTGAGATCCGTTGGCTTTTTGGCCAACATCGCAGCCGCAACCACGCGCTGCTCGAGCTCATCGCACGCCGGCGATTTGAGCGAAGACCGTGCTCACGAGAGCATCCCATAGGCGCCCGCGTTCATCGTAGGTAATTTTAGTTCATCTTGTCTTCACTTTTATCTTTGTAATTTCTTTAGTCCATCATATCACCCCACCATTTTATTTCATCACTCATCTCCATCATCATCATCATACACCACCACATCATTTTGTTTCTCATTTGTTTCATACTTTTTTTTAAGGAAATTAAAAAAATTAAAAAAATATATAAGCAAAAAATTCTTTTCTTTTACATCAGTAAAAATCAAAAAAAAATTAAGAAAAAAATTAAAAAAAACGCAGCGGTGGGAGAACCCACCGCTGCCGCCCATCTCGCCGCCTCCACCAAGAGACTCCGCCGCTCTAAGCGGCCGCGCTTGGCGCCGCCGCCGCCCCGGCTCCCAGCCGCAGAAGGCGGCACTCCCCCGCGGGCGCACGCAGCACCTCAGCCGCCTCCAACCGCGGCTCCAGCAAGCCGACCACCCGCAGCTCTCCAGGACCGCCGCCCCACCGCCCGCCTCCTCCGATCATCGGCGCCGTCACTCCTCCTCCGCGCCTCCTCCCTCACGGCCGCGTGCGGCTGCGCGCGGGCCGCCGGGCCGGCGCCGCCCTCTCCGCCCTTTGGGTTCGGCCAAATCCGCCCGGAGAAGAAGAGGTCCTTTCGTTTCTTTTTTTTTTATTGTAAATATTGCAAGTTTATCTTCTTAAGTTTTGGTAATTTTAATTTAGTCCCTGTACATACTTTTGTTGTAAATATTGCTTTTTTCTGTAATTGCAAGAATACCCCTGTCTTTGTACTGTAATTTGGACCTCGTTTATGCATCATTTTGTTCAATGAAAAATGCCCTTGTGATGAGCAGATAATTGTCTACAATTTGACTATTTATTGGTATTTTTGTGGCTCATGGGTAATTAACTAAAATTGTTCAACTGAAATTTTGCATAGTTTACCCATTTTGTACTCTTAAAATTATATCTAACTCACGGTTGCTCCAAAAAATGCACAAAAATTAGGAATGATGACTGGAAATGTGATAAACTTATAGTCCAAATTTCATCTAAATTGGAGTTGTCTTGTGCTTAGAATAATTTGTAGAGTGGATATAGTATTTGATTTTTAATTAAATCCACATACATCATTTTCGCAAAATTTCAAGTCTCCTGTTTGCCACATGAAAACATCTACTTGAGATAATTCGCACCCTGATTAATTTGATAACGTGGATTTATTAGAAATTATTTACTCACCGTCACTCTGATTTCACTAAAAAATCCATAAAAAATTCATAACTTGTCAAAAAATTCTAAAAATATTACTGTAGCTTCCTTGCATCATCTTTTAGTTCCAGTAATTTTTTCATAATTTTTGCTTTCTGTTTGTGTGATAAATTGCGAAAAAACCCATAAAAAGTGTGCATTTTTCATTGTTGCATTTTAACCCCTAAAATTCTAAAAAAATATGTTTTGCATTCATCACTGGATTAGGATTCTAGGAAAAATACGAATTGGCTAAATTGGACTTCTTTTCCATTAAAATTAATTTGGCCTTGTTTGTGTTTTCTAAGTGTCTTGATTCACTTGCATTTGTATTCTTATTGCATAAAAAAATATAAAAAATACCGCACTGGAAATCTAACATCTTTATTTTCAAATTAAACCCAAGTTGTTCCTTTTCCTCCCTGAGTTCGACCCCGGACTTGCCCGGGATATAAATTAAGCCGAGACACTCTTCACGGAGATCTTCTCTCGGTTCTGACCGAATCGCTAGGTACACGTATTACAACGGACACGAATTAAACAACGTATTTAGCGACTCGTCAACTGTTATACTTTTTATCAATAATTTATTTTAGAAAATACAAAACATTCGAAAATTCTACAAAAATTACCAAAAATATTTAAAGCCTTTAAATCCCTGAAATGGTATCTTTAGATTTTTCTAAGCATTTTTTAACGTAATTAACAAATACGGAAAGAGTGTGGTGTGTGCATTTTCTTTCCATGTGCATATTGTTTAGTATGTGAAAATTAAAAAAATGAAAAATTATAATCACCAAAAAATTGAAATCCGGAAAATAAAAAAGAAGAAATTAATAAAACTGAAAAATATTTGAAACTAGAAAAATTCCAGAAAAACCAATGACATTTTACCTTTTAGATTTATGCTTTTTCTCTTAATTAATTTTTTGCCGATTATTTGAATAACTCTTATGAATTACACCATCCCTGAGTTTGACCCTCTTTGCTATACAGGTAAATAAGTAGAAAAAATTTCTATTGCTTCATTATTCTCTTGTAGTTAATTTTGCAGCTTGAGAAGAAAAATGTATTGTTTGTTGATTCAAGAATCTTGGGGATAACAACGACTCCATATATCATCATTAACCGAACCTCAACTATCCTATGTCAATAAAATGGAGCCGTTGCCGAGGAGGCACGATGAGGGTAGCAAGATTTCTCTTCGACCTGCTATTCTTGGTTGTAAATATCTGTTTACATTTTGTCATTTACTCCATTGTTCATATCCACTACATTTGTTTCATTATTGTGCTCATATTTTTATAATTGTGTTTCTACATATTTTGTCTTGTCTTTTTCTTGTGAGGCCTGTGGAGCAAAGGAGGCGATCATAGGGAGAGCTGAAGCACCCAAGAGAAGCGGAGGCAGCTTGATTCATCTCGAAGAAACACGAGAGCGCATGAGAAGGAGATGATGATTTTGAGATAGACCATCATTTGGAGCATAGATAGTTTTCTTATTTTATTTATAGCATTTGAACTCTTGTAAACGGACATTCATTTGTTGTGGCGTTTGTTTCACCAAGTGCGGGTGTACTTGGGGGACCTTACCAGATTTGTTTTCATCGCCTTTATTTTATTTGTTTCACACGGATTTCGTGAGCCACTTATTGATTGATTTAATTAGTTTTCTTTAGATAGGTAATTTATCATGTCCAAATCCCTAAACAAGATTTGCTGCACCTATAGAAGAGAGGGTGATTTGGACTAAGTCAAATTAACCTTTTCATGCCCGCTAGTAGAAGATATTTCTAGGACAGTTCACTTACATTTGCATATAGGTGAAGGATATGGGAAAATCCTTAAACGCGTCATGGAAGTGCGAGGATCGCATTGAATGCGATCCAGAGAGACTAGAGACACTAGTAGCTCGAGGCAGCGGAAATTTAAAAAAATTTAAACACGATTAAACCACATGATCCAAGAACACTTCTTGGATCATTTCGTCTTAACCACAAATAGGTATAAGATTTACCTCTTAAAGTGTGGTTGTGATTGAGTCTCTAAACAGAGAAACCTCCTGTCTCAAGTCTGATCCAACGAAGGAGACACATGCGAACACGTTGATGATACACTCGCTCCCTCGTAATCCATGTTGATGATCTAAGCAGTTGATCTCCTGATCTCGTCACACAAGATCCAACATCTTCATGAACTAGTGATAACGTGGATATGACTGCGATTAATTAAGGTCTCGGTGTAGAAAACCGCCAAGGAAGATTCGCGTTGATCAAACAAAGAATTCGATAAAATATAAGAGAGAGATAGTTATGCGAATAAAAATGGCTTCCCTCCTATTTTACCTTACACTATTTTATTTTACCAGGTAAGTGTGCCTGGGTCGAACTCAAGGAGGCAGAATAACAAGATTTGTTCTTTTGAGGGAAAAAATATTTTTGTAATTTTTTACTTCTTCTCAAAGAAAATGAGAAAGCGAGAAATCCTTTTTTTCAGTTTTTGATTTTTAAATTTTTTATTGATTTTATCTTTTTCAATTTTTTATTTATTTTTCAAACTGATATTTTTCAAATGATTTATCTATTATATAGTATATGAAAATATGTCAGATATAGGTGACACTATATAATAGAAAGATAGCTCGAGCAACGGGCTCGAACGCACTCAAAACAAACTCAATACAGAGTCGAATTGCAAAGATAAATCTCAATGAAATCACGATAAAATCCTTCAAAAATCAACTCCAAATAAAATCTAGGGTAGTTAGAATGTCTATCCCAAGAAATTGTCCAAAATGATGCCAAAAAACATGTCCAAATGTACCATACAGTCCAAGGGTATAAAAGCAAAAAAAGATATAAAAAAGTCTACAGTTCAGTCCTCGATCAGAGACTCAAATGCAAAGAAAACTAAAAGTATTACATTTTAGGTCCCTACACAGGGACCTAAATGCAATTCTGGAAACTTTTGGAGGGAGTCTGAAATTCTGGATCTCTAGAAGGTTTATGATGCAAAATTCACATCGGTTTGCAGTCAGCGGACATTATAAGACGTGGGGCTTAATCTGATCCATCCGTATGGGACACATGTCAGAAGCCTGCATTCTCCAGTGTTCTTGATGATCTTCAGCTCCTTTGCACCGCGGGCGATGATAACGTCTTCTCAAATTTCTCCCTGGCGGTCGACGGCGGTCTTGGGCCTCTGATAGGGCTAGATGGGTGACTCCTTCACCCCTCGAGCTTTGCCTGTGATTTAGCTTCGCTGAAGGTGATCATAGTCAGATGGAATTTGCCGGCGAAAGAGTCCGGTCTGGCTATCGTGAAGTTGGTGACATGGTGATGTTATGATATTTTTCCTTTGGATTTCAAAGCTCTAATTGAATGATCAAATGCTCCGGATGAAAGATTGACCCGCAAATGAACATTTTCTTGCTCGATTCACAAGGAATTCAGCCAAGAAACTTAAAGGATTGAAGATTTAATAATGATTTTCCAGAATATGTAAAACCAAAGTTTAATGCGAGCAATGGGAGGTGGACTTGTAACTAATCGAATTCAGATTTGAGGGTTGAATTTAGTAGGCATCTAAGGATGGTGATCAATGAACCTAATCATGCGATTAACAATGCCAATCACGACACAAGATTTGAGTAATAAAAATGCGATAGGTGGACGAAGGCAATCACCTAAGAATTGTAGAGTATATGACTCTACGGGTCTTCGCTCAATGGGGCGGCATTCTCGGAGCTCTACGCACGCGAAGGCGGCGATGCAAGGCCAAGCTTAGACCTTGGGAACCCTCCCATCGGACTTCCTTCTTCCACGCGGGGTGGACCTAGGTGCTGTCACCACCGGAGGCAGCGAGATTTAGGCGAGGAAGGAGGAGGGTCGGCCTGTTAGTTCTGGGAGTTAGGAGGAGTTTTGGAGAGTAAGTTGGATCGCACCAACTTGGAGGTCTTTTATAGGTGAATAAAAGTGGAGTTAGGTTAGATCTAAGGGTATGTGCGGGATTAGAGTAGTTAGGAGGGTAGATTGGAAGACTATGATCGAGTGAAAAGGGCTAGGAATCGTGCGGGATAATTAGGTGAAACAGAGTCGTTGGAACAGAGCTCCAAGTGCATGTTCTTGAGCAAGAAGAACCTGGTGTTGACACATGTCAACACATGGTTGGCCAGATATATAGTATATAGTATAAATTATGTAGTAAGTAATAAATTATGTTATTTTAAATAGGTATAAAAACGAAAAAGTTTAGATAATAAAATTATCTAAATTATGGTCAATTATATTTTATAAATAAAAAATATTGTACGAAATATAAATATGATATTAATAAGAAGCTATAAATAATACTTAATAAATATGGTTTGGATATTTAATTTAATAAATAAATAATTACATATTAAGTTTTTAGTTTCATAATTATTAGAATAATATATAAAGTCTTTCTGAAATTTTGAGGATTTTAATAAATTAGTTTAGACATATTAGTAAATACAGGTATAAGTTAAGTAGTTAAATTTTACCTATAAATTATGGATTTATATGTAATTAAAATGATAAATAAGCTCAAAAAATTATGGAATAAATCATGGTTAAAATTCAATATCACAAAAACAATAAATAATTATAGAATTATTAAAACTATAAACAATGTTTTCTAAATAAAATAAATATCCCAGAAACCACGTTGTCATTAGGTACCAAAACTGACTTTTTGTAAACGGACTCCAATTTTAGTGAAATCAGGTTCATTAATGGGAGAATATTAATTTATGAATTTTCATGGTGAGCAGAGTGAAATTGAAATTCGTATGAGAAAGTTATGATGTTCCGAAGTTGAGAATTTGACAATTTGAAAGTTGGATTTCTTGGCATATATATAAGATAATATTTTTTATTTTTTTTATATTTTACATACATTTTTAGAAATAATTATGAAAAGAGTTTGGTGAAAATATGCACATATGAATTAACTAAAAATATATGAAAATTTGATATTTATTTAACAAATGGTGAAGAAATCTGTGGAGTGTATATTTAATTATTTTATGATTTTCTTTCCTTATGTCCCCCAACTTGTTTATTTGTCGACCCTCAGGGGTTAGGTTATATAAATATATCTTGCAGTATTTATATTTTATAAGTCATATTTTACATATATACATATTTACAATATGCCTTCTTTTCTTTTTCTTTATTTTTATTCTTTTATTGATTTACATGTTTTCGATGCATAAAAGTGCATTTTTATTCATGAATGATGTTTTGATAAAAGATAGAGGAATTAATGGAGATTTACATGTATTTGTTAAGGTTTTAAGACAAAATGCGACATAAATGTTAATGAATCATGGATTCATCAACCCCCCTATACTAACTTTGCTAGTCCCTTAGCAAACACTTATTTGAAAAATAAGGGAAAAAGAAAGAAAGTTAGAAAGAAATAGTTTTTTCTAAACCAATTCATGAGAACAGACAAAGGTCAGAGCTCGTTCGGGCCTAAAACAAGCATTTTGTCAGAGCGTTAACTAAGATTAGGATTTTAATCTCAACATTCATCAAGTTCCACAAATCCTTATTTAGTTTCTCCTCAACTGCTAGCTCAGATCCACTTATCCGTATCGCTAACTCTATCAACCTTGAAGTCAATTTGTATGGTGTGTGAGTTGTTTTACCTCTTCCGTCTTAAAGAAGCGAAGAAAACCGCCCATCCTAGCTATACACTTCCATTGATCCCTTATCCAGCTACTCTTTCCTCGGGAGGGAGGTATTCCCTTCTGAGGTCATTTCGTGCTATGTCCACAATCGAATATAGAGAGAAAGTAGAAAAATTATAAAAGAACAGGAGTGCAACCAGTGTAGACGCATCTCCTTATGAAGCCTAGCCGGTGTAGCTAAGTCTCCACTAGGATGTGCAGGCATTTTTGGTGGAATCTTGGACCATTGTGGTCATATATGTATTTGGTGCTTCTTCTTTGAATTGTCTTTGTAATTTGGTTGCATTGCATTCATCTATTTGTGCCTCGATGGATATAGCATCTTTTATTCTATCCCTTTTTTGAGGTCTTGGAAAAATTGTGTCAGCAGATCCTTCCCTCATCCGAAGCGACTATCGCAACCCTATCTCTCCCGTCTTTAGATGTCAATGTTGAAAAGACAAGGATAGAAACGAGCTACCAATATGGATTGCCCTTTGCAGCCCCATGCATGCGGACTAAGTGCAAAAGTGCATGTGTCTAAAATTGATTCACTGATCACGAGTTAAACGGATGACAACAAGTGTTTTACTTAGGAAAATATGAGTTTACTTCTTAAATTTGGTCTTATGGAACCTAAAGATTTAAGTCAAATACCTGAAGAGTCTAAATTCCAATTCCTAACTAGGCTCCTTACAATGAAAGTTAAAGGCCATAATCAAGCTCCATCCTTTAGACTATTGCCAATCTTTGGTTATAGAAATCAAACTTATTCCGAAAAATGCTAATGCAAATGCAACAATGTTTTTGTGAAGTACATTTTCTAAATTTTACTCATTTTTATGGATTTTAAATTTTTTTGTATTTTTTATGAATTTTAGGACTTTGTATTTTTTTAATATATTTTCTTATTTTTATAAACAAGTATATGTACAAGAATTTCATGAGATAGATTACTCATATTTTATTTGGATTAAATAACTAATGTATTTCACAAGAATTTTATATGGATTAAATGATTGTTACACATATTTTAATAGATAGGATTTTAAATAGGTATTATACATATTAAATACATATTTTAAATACATATTTTAAATTAAGAATTTTAAATAAAGATTTTAGACATATTTTACTTATTTACAGTGATTTTATATAATAATAAGTAAATACATAAATAGATTCGTTTTAAATTAATCTTCACCAATTTTTTATGGTTATTATAGATATAGAAAATACATAAAAGTACGAGTTATGGACAAAAGTATATATACAACATACACACACTCACCTATATTTAGCTTGTGATATGTCCTCGTAGCATCAAAAGAGAAAAAGGAGGAAATAACTCGTGCTAAGTAAAAGTGGATGAAAAAGAATAAATAATGTGAAGGCAATCCCCCCCCCCTATACTTACGATCTGGTCATCTAAGTATAGTGGAAGATAAAAAATGAGGTGATTGAGGGAAAAGGATACACAACAAATGAACAAGATAAATAGAGAAAACGAGATCAACGAAATCACTCGATCCCGCACTATACTTAGGATAAGGCATCCTAAGTATAGAAAAGAATGTGGCAAAAAATTGGGTACCAGTGATTTGTGGAAAGGAAAGGATATAAAAAGAAAAATAAAAAGAACAAAATCGAAAACGATAATCAACGTGCAATCGGCCCCCCTATAGTTAGTATCTAGTATCCTAAGCATAAAAGACAAGCAATAAATGGGGACGATTGTGGTCTACGAAGAATGTACAGGTGGTGGTGTACTCCAAAAATCGAATGACTCAGAACTCTCTACACAAGATAAAATGAAGTGGAAGAGTAGTCATGAGTCCTGTACAAAGTAAATAATCTCAATACGTGCCTGATGATAAGTAGTCTCCACGAAGTGCTTCAGCATCTGCCCATTCACCACGAACAGCTCTACACCAGGTGTCACATCTAATATAGTTATACTTCCATTATTGTGCACCGTTCTGACTATGTAAGGTCCTTCCTACCCGCTCTTCGATTTTCCAAGAAAAATTCTCAATCGTGCATTGAACAAGCATACTTTCTGTTGATGAACAAAGACCTTGTGCCGAATATGTCTATCATACCATCTCTTCACTTTGTCCTTATAAATGAGGGTATTCTCATATGCGTGATTTCGAATCTCTACTAGCTCATTCAGATCCATCTTCCTCTTGGTTCCTGCTTTCCGCATATCAAGTGAAATCTTTCTAATAGCCCATTCAGATTTGTGCATGATCTCTACGGGCAATTGGCATGGCTTACCATAAACCAGTTTGAAGGGTGAAGTACCTAAGGGAGTCTTACATGCAGTACAATATGCCCAAAGGACCTGATCTAGAAGCTATGACCAGTTCTTCCTATCCAGTTATACTAATTACTGAAGAATGGATTTCACCTCTCTGTTTGAAAATTCAGCCATGCCGTTTATCTATGGTTGGTAAGGAGAAGCTACTCTGTGATCAATGCCATAGTTCTTCACTAGTTTTTTTACATCCTTATTAATGAAATGGCTACCCCATCTGAAATAAGAATACGTGGAATACCTAACCATGAAATCATATTTTCCCTCAAGAACCTGCACACTGTCCTATTGTCAATGGCCCGTCCGGATATGGCCTCCACCCATCTACTAACATAATCCACAACGAGAAGAATGTACTCAACGCCACTGCTAGTAGGGAACGATCCCAAAAAATCTATGCCGCATGAGTCATAGATCTCATAAAAAATAATAGGTCACATAGGTATCGTATCTCTCACACTGACTGTCCCTACTGCTCTCTAACAATCCGGGCAACTCTTCACGAATGTGCAAGCATCTCTAGTAGGCATCGGCCACCAAAATCCACTCTCATGTACCTTTTGCATTGTCCTTTTTCCTTGAATGATGTCCCCCTTCCTCTAAGGAATGGCACGGAGTGAGGACACTATTGTATTCCTGCTGAGAAATCATCGCCTATAAATATAATACGGTCCCTCACGAAAAAGAATCAGATCCTGCCAATGGTAGTATCATGCCTCAGAAACTATTCCGTTGACTCGGTCCTTCGGCCAACCATGTGGACTCTTCAGTGTAACCAGAAAGTTCACTATTTTTGCATACCGTGGAAGATCAGTAACTGCAAAGATACTCTCATCTGGAAATCTCTCCGCAATCTCTGGCATGTACTCATCTCAAGGTTGCTCTATCTGAAATAAGGAGAGGTGATCAGCTACCACATTCTTTACCCTAGGTCTGTCTCTAATGTACAAATCAAACTCCTGAAGTAAGAGAATCCATCTAAGAAGTCGTGCCCTGTCATCCTTATTCTCCATTAAAAATCTGATAGCTAAATTATCTGTGTAAAATGTAATCTTGGAACCAAGAAGATATGATCTGAATTTTTCCAATGCAAATACCCATACCAACATCTCTTTCTCTGTCACTGTGGAATTATGTTGAGCATCATTTAAAGTCCAACTGGCATAGTGGATAGCAACATGAAGTCCATTCCTCCTCTATCCTAATACAACCCTGACCGGAAAATTTGAAGCATCCATCATGATCGCAAAGGGAAGAGACCAATCTGGTGGTTGTAGGACAGGAGCACTAATAATCATCTCTTTCAATGTGAGGAAGGCATGAATCCATTTGTCATCTAACAAAAACTCGATGTCTTTGCCTAATAATTCAGTTAATGGTCCGACAATCTTGGAAAAATCCTGAATGAATCGTCTATAAAAGAAAACATGCCAAAGAAAAGACCGTAACTACTTGATGTTGGATGGTGGCTCGTGACGCTTGATGACGTCCACCATGGCAGGATCAACCTCCATGCCTCATTTGGAGATAACATAACCCATCACGATCCCATGTGTAACCACAAATGACTATTTTCCCATGATAAAACGAGATGTACCTCACCACATTTATGAAGAACTTGGTCTAGGTGCGTCAAATGATTGTCAAAGAACTCACAATAGACTGAAAAATCATCCGTAAAGTTAAGAGAATCACCAACCATGTCTGCAAAAATTGCAAGCATACACCTCTGGAAAGTAGCTGGGGCATTGCACAATCCAAAGGGCATCTGTCTAAAAGTGTACATGCCAAAAGGAAATGTGAAGGTAGTCTTCTTCTGGTCTTCAGGAAAAATAGTGACCTGGTTGTATTTAAAATAAATGTCAAGGAAACAAAAGTACTCTTTCTCTACCAACCTCTTTATGACCGGGTCTATAAAAGGCAAAGGGAAGTGGTCCTTCCTCATCACGACATTCCACTTCCTGTGGTCAATGCACACACGCTACAACATGGTTACTCTCTTTGGAATCTCCTCTCCACTCTTGTTCGTAATCATCTGAATTCCCTACTTTTTTAGGACAACATGTAATGGGATTACCATTTAGAGTTGGAGATGGGATAAATAAACCCTACGTCACACCATTTCATAATCTCTTTCTTGACAACATCTTGTAAATTTTGATTCAGTTGCTAAAACTCTCTAGAAGGTTTGCTGTCATGATCAAGATAGATATGATGAGAACACAAAGCAGCATTTATCCCATGGAGATCGGATACAGTCTACACAATAGCCTTGCTGTTTCTTTTAAGAATCTGCATCAGATGAGATTCTTGCTCTTCGGTCAAAGATGAGATCATAATGATCGGAAACTATCGATGTGGAACCGCAAGGAAAGTGTATTTCATGTTTAGTGGCAATGTATCAGATCTGGTAAGGTAGAATCTGGCTCTGTTGTAACCTCGTCTGTGTGTAATGGGATTTATGTTTGTGGTAGATGTGTCTGCAATATGGTTATCCACCATCTTAATATGCTCAGGAGTCGGACTTCAGAAGATGTCTAAAACATCATCCAACTCGTTACTATGCTCATCCTCAGACTGACTAGAGGAAAACAACTCAGCTAAATGAAACTCAGTCTCCAGATCATCTGTAGTGGAGGAATTGTGTAAACTCTCTGAATCTGAAATGTCTGTAATAAAATTATCATGTATCTGCTCCATCTATTCATCATCATCCATACTGAAATATAATTTACCATCAGAAGAACTGCCAACTATAGTCTCAATCCCATACTCTACGAGTAAATCCTGGGTCTCTACTCGATACCTCTCAAGGTCATCAAGGTGAACCTCATCCATGTAATCACAAGTGGCTAAAGAACTCAAGATATCTGAACTGGTTGTATATGCAAACTGGATGTGTGTAACTCTCTCACCATCTCTATATGTACCTTCTCCCCCTCTGCACGAAAAGATACCTTCCCTATATCATAATCGAAGAGACCCTTCGCGGTCTCTAAGAAAAGCCTCCAAAGAATGATTGGGGTAAGGTGCAACTGTGTAGGGCAATCTATGTACAGGATAGTAAAGTCCATTGGGAACTGCAGGCCCTGTACGGTCACGATAACGTTTCTTAATATGCCTCTAGGTCTCTTTACAAATCTATCAGCAAACTGAAGGATCGTGCGGGATTTGTTAAGAGGACCTAACTCGAGCATGTCGAGTAAACAAGATGGTATCAAATTGATCGAGGAACTGCTATATAATAGAGTTTGATCGAATGATGCATGAGAAATCTCGCATCTGACATAATGCACTCCTAAATCTTTCTTATTCTTTTTTTACTAATAGGATTCGAACCCTGGTCCTTTAAAGTGGGAGCCACTACTTCTACCACCAGACCATTAGAGGGATTCAAAATCTTTCTTCTTCTTGGACAATCTTTTGCAAACGGACTCTGATTTTAGTGAAATCACCTTCATTAATTGGAGAATATTATTTTATGAACTTTAAAGGTGAGTAGAGTGAAATTGGAATTCGTTTGAGAAAGTTATGATGTCCGGAATTTGAGGATTTGACAATTTGAGAGGTGGATTTCTTGGCATATATAAAAGATAATATTTTTAATATTTTTATAATTTTACATACATTATTAGAAATAATTAGAAAAAGATTTTGGCGAAAAATATGCACATATGATTTAATTAAAAATCAATGAAGATTTGATATTTATTTAACAAATGATGAAGAATATGTGGACTGTATATTTAATTATTTTTATGATTTGCTTTCATTATCTCCCCCTACTTGTTTGTTTGTCGACCTACTCATGGAGACTTTTCCTTGAGGGTTAGGTTATATTAATATATCTTGCAGCTATAATTATTTTATATGTCATATTGTACATATATATATGCATATTTACAATCTGCCTTCTTTTCTTTTCTTTTCTTCTTTTATTTATTTATATGCTTTTGATGCATAAAAGTGCATTTTTATTCATGAATGAGGTTTTGATAAAAGATGGGAGTTAGTGGAGATTTAAAACTATTTGTTAAGGGTTTTAAGATAAAATGCGACAGAAGTGTTAATGAATCATGGATTCATCAGCTAGGCACACAGAAGGAGATGGAGATCCACAAATAGATGATCCGACAGCATAACGACGATGTTACAGCGATGACGACTCTCACAATGGCTCCATGGTGGATGGCCATTATGAAAGAGAGAGGCTTGGCATGCGGAGAAATAAAGGGGGAGAGAGAGCATTCGAAATTGAGTAGCACATAAAGAAAGGAGTGTCTCCTCTTATATAGGGTTTTTAGAGTCCATGGATCTCAATCCATGTCCAACGCACTGTCAATAGTTGGGATTGATTTGTGTTTCTTTCAATGGCTAGATATTTTTGTAAAAACACAAAAACAAATGAGTTAATTTAAATTAATCTATCTCGATAAATCAACAAAATTAATTCCAAATTAAATCAACTTTGACTAGAGATGAGATAATGAGGAGACTAACTCTTTCCCTACAAAAGGGGGGACAGCTGCTCTTCTCCACATGGAGAGTAGCGGCCTTCCACTCCTCTAGAGAGGAACGAGTCTATCTCCTCTATTTATCATGATATTTCATTATCTCATGATATCTTCTGATCTCTTGTCGATTTTTTTTTACAAAAAATAGTTCAAAAATTATCTTCTGAAAAATGTCAATCGAGCCACTGAAATTACGTCAATCTCATTCGCAACCCAAAACAAAATGTAAATTATAATTTAAATTAATTATCCAACGTGAAATTAATCCACATCAATAATCAATCAACAAATTTAAAACACAAATAGCTCTCTCTTATATTGCATATCACATTTATAATATGTACGGTTAATATAGGTAGTGTTATCCATATTATTCATATCCATGATAATTAAATCACATTTAATCATCTTGGATCTCTATTCTCATGTGCCTAAATAATATGAATCACATTCATATTATTCACATCTTTGATAACGGGATAACATTTAATTATCTTAGATAACCCTCCTTATAATATGAATTAAATTCATATTATTCATGATAATTGGATCACAATTAATTATCCATTTTCTTAGTGCTTATATATATATATATCAACAATGAAATTATCCATGAACTCTTTCAAGGATAATATGCTATCGTCACGGATACTGGGAGATAAGGACAAGGCAATTGTATTATTCCATATATAGTGACTTGAATATTCAAATCTAATCTCAAATCCAGATCTTGCGGACCTCCCAAAGATGCTTGATTAAATCAAGGTCGTAGATCTAATCTACTCATTGCATCCGAATCGCATTCAGATCAAGGTCCAACATTAGGACTAAAATTAGATCACTTCTCTATGAGAGGAGTCGGTAAAATCCAGACCCGTTTCATCACTCCCTCGGAATGGAAGTGTCATGGTTATACAATCTCTTGTGATCACATCACATGCAGGTATTCCCAATACATGTACTTCCTGCATACTGGAAGATCCAAATTAAACCCGAAGTATTAGATCTCTTTTAGACTGTCTCCTTCGGGATTTTATCATGAAGTTTCTCATTCGATCATTGGGAGTTGATATCGATCATTTACTTTCCAAAAGCATATATCATACCCAGGTCTTGATCATATTCCAAAAGTATATATCAAACCTACAAATTTATTCAAGCTTCCAAAGTGAGATGACCATGCAAGAAATTTGATTCTTTGCAATATCTCATGAGTGAGCTAATGTCTTCCGGTTCAGTAATAAACTTGTATTATCCCTTTGAGAGATTGTATTACTCATATGCCTTTGCATGCACACCAACACGTCGGTGTATAGACCTTGGTTAGGTCATCAACCTATTGGTCTACTAAATGTACATACTCAAACATATAGTAACACATCTGTCTCCAGAAGGATGCATGTCTATATCGTAACAGCATACGACATAGGACTTTGGTTATCTAGATATCGTTAAGTCAACTCTTTGACCTAACTTATCTAACACCTCCGAATCTCTATTCCTATGCAGAGGACCTGCATCAAGAGGTAGGTTAGATATCAGCCTTTAGAGAAAAGATTGTCATCTCCTTCTCAGGATAGAGATCCTCATTTAACTATAATTTGACAATTCTTATTGCATCCTCAATCTAACCAATTAGATATAAATCCAAGTACTAGCCTCTATGATTCAATAATTGAGTCAACAGTTATATGATCATTAAGATGGGCATGGTACATAATCCTAATTGTACTAAGGGACCTATTATAGTTATTCTTCATTTCGGATCATGGAATGATATTTGAAATAATGTTTATTACATAATGGCTCGCCGTGGGCTCTCATTTCCAACAATCTCCCACTAGCCCAAAGAGCCATTATTGGGCCAATCATTTAAACTCGCACTCACGTGACAATCATAGGCAATTCAGAAAAATAACTAGATAAGCTGATTAATCACTGTGTTCCCAAGTGATTACGTCAAGTCCTTTTACGACACTTGCATATCCCTCAGTAATAGTGCTCGCATCCAATGCGAATGTTGCATCTCATGCGAATAATACTCAATCATGTCAATTATAGTGTCCTTGACACTACTTCTTAATGATTATTATAACCGATATTTCTATAATCCTTATCAGAATACCCTTCTTCCTGGAGATCTCTATCTCCTATGTTATCTGTAGTTAAGACCTTTTAGATCACTATATATAAAGTCTTAAGTTCTTGAAGATAAGACATTGAGATCACTATCTCGAAAGTCTTATCACCTTTGAATATATTGTTATTACTGTTATCAGGTGTTTTATCTCCATAGCTGGATTAGCAACAAGTTTACTACTCCCACTGCATGGCAGACATTTGTCTTTTGTACACATCTAGCATACACTCGGCTTCCTATAACTGATGCACAAGTGTAAGCAGTTTTAGCATTCACTTCCTTGACTCCTTGAGGTGCTATCCCTTTAGGCAAGTCAGTACAATATCTTAAGTATGGAAACCTTTCTTGGAAATTTCCAGAAAACATGTCCAAGGTGTACAACTAACTAGTACAAAGCCCGCGCTTCGCTGTGTTGGTTGTTGTATAATATGCAGAAAATTAAAATGGTATGTTTTGACATAATTTTCACTATATTAATTAAGAATTACTTTTGATATTATGTCTTGATGAGTAACTTAACTACCTCACGTAGGGATGCAAGCGGTTACAGAGATATCCGTATCCGATCCGTCATCGTATCCGTTTTATACAAAATTTGTCATCTGTATCAGTATCCATTTTAAAATGGATACGGATACGGATATCGTTTTGATATCCGCAAACATCCGTATCCGTATATTTGTTTTTGTATATAAATATAGTCATAGAATTATTTTTAACCCTATATAACATAATTCTATACCATCTTTTACCATATTTGTATAGCTTTTATGACACAAACACATTTAGTGAATTTATATCATGTGTTTTCTATCCAATTCATATATATTAAGTCAATTCTATAGAATATTTCTAATATTACCGGTATGCGATCAACATCCATTTTACATCCGTATTCGTTTTTTAAGGATATGGTAAGCTAGTTTCAATATCCGTCAATATCTGTATCCGGATCCATATTCATATTAAAAACAGATAAAGATACGGTAATACCTATATTCGTATCCGACCGTTTGTATCCCTAACCTCGCGTAAGATTATAGAAATCATATTCCCACACTCTTACCAAATATAATATTGACTCAAACATTCTTACTAATTAAGTGAATATCTTTCACCATAATAAAATGATCTCTTTTTTATTATTTGTCTTAAATTATATTTAAGACAAATTCCAAATCTAAGTAGCAAGAATTTCACAGACTCAAAGTTATATGTGCGAAAATTGAAATAATTACGTAACAACATGTTGATTGTAGTATTAAATTCCATTGCTCAATTTAATAAAGTAACGAAACTTACTTTGCTTCAAATGCCATCTAATGCCATCTAATGCATGGAAACGTGAATGAAGAGAGGAAGCAACCCACGTGGCCCGACGAGGGAAAAAACGCGGAGAATCAACTTTTGTGGACAATACGGGGAAGAGAATAGGGAAGGCCCTGGGAGATCCATGTGTCAAAAGCCGGGTGAAAAACCCGGCTTTAATATATGTATATAGATGTGACGATCCCAATACCCTCTTCTCTTTATTTCTGAACAATTTCATAACTATGATCCAAGAAGTATCCTTGAGATCATATCTCAAGTTATGGAATATTCGGTCTATAAAAAACTTATTATTATCCTTATATCGTTCCAAATGATCAGGATATTATCTAAATTTAGCACAGGAACACAATGTCACTCCCACTAACCTCCACATGGTACATCAAGATTCTATATGAAATCATAACATTTATAATTTCATCAAATCTTATGTTCCTATTATAAGAAGATTATTGGAGTCCATAGATGGAGTCATTCAGCATGCACACATAGATTTCCTTAACTATGAAGCCATGGGGCTACTTCATATGAATATCCCTAGAGAGGTATTCATAGAGGAATGCAATCTTGACTCACATCTTGGAGATGTCATAGTCAAGTTGTGCAGCTAAAGTTGGCAACATTTTGATGGGTTTAAGCATGGTTACTGGAGAGTAAGTCTCATCGCAAATGATGTCTTCTCTTCAGTTTGTATCTTGAGGTTACGAGACGTGCTTTGAAGGTCTCAACCTTCTCATCAGGTTCCCTCTATGTCTTGAAGATCCATTTACACCTTAATGGGTCTTACCCATATAGGTGGATCCTCGATGGTCCATATACAACATTTGTATATGAAGTCTAATTTATACTTCATTGCTAAAATCTATTATTCCATGTCATGATCTTTAGAGGCTTCATCACATGAAGTAAGATCATTACCAAGTTTAACTGACACATTAAACACATCCTCAAACTCATTTGAAGAGGTATTAGTGTTTCATCTTTAACTATCCTTTTAGTTTCTAATTTCTGGAGCCTCATTATCATCTCAAGATTAAATGAGTTTCCCTTACTTCATTTTCATCTTGACTCTCAAGAGAGTCATCCTTTAAGAATTACATTCTCATAGATGAATCTTTAATAAATATCAAGGTCATAAAGTAGGTATCCAATACCATCCTTTATCTTCCTAATGAAGTAGCACTCTTTTGTGCTACATTCCGACTTACTTGCATCTGTAACAAAGTTATGGACCAAGAAACCCTAAATCCTCAAATGTCCAATACTAGGCTAGGTTCCAGACCATAGCTTGTGAGGATGTTTGGGTTTAGATTTACAGGGAACCTTTTAAAGATATATATCGTAGTCTCTACTACATATATGCCTGGAAACTAAGAGGTAATTCTGGCCTCGACGATTATATATGAGGATGACAAGCTCCCACGCCTCAATTGCATGACGGGCTGCTCATGAGGGTGAGTTTCAAATGGTTTCCCTCCCGATCTCCTGTCGATCCTCACTCAAATGGGAATCACGCATGTCATACATGATCAATTGTATCTCTGTAAAACTTTATCGAGTTTAGGTGAATTAGGAGGAGTGAGATAGGAATGATATTCCTTTCTCCATAAGGTATTCTATGAATTAATCTAATAGGTACTAACTACCTAGGTTAGATTAAATTCATTTCATTTTCCTTTACACGTTGGTTCTAAACCAAAATTGTGAAATCTTTAAACATTTCAAAGGTTTCTAAGGTCAAGGGAATAAATATTATATCACAAAATCATCGCATGATATCTCATATCATCAATGTTTATTATGATATAGATGATCCACATATATCAATATGTATGAGATCTTGAATACCTCAGCATCTAACACCATTTCAAGAGAAGGGTGTATTGGACTTTTTACTTTGAATATAATATTCATAAGTATGTAAGTTTTGAAATTTTAGACATTCTAAATTTTCAAATCTTACTAGTGTATTGATCAAATCAATAGATAAATGTCCAAGGCTTGATGCTAGATCATTGTCAAATGATCTTCATATGCCTATTGATCTAATAAGTTTTAAATTTTAGAATTAGAAATCTTAATGAACCATTCATTAATTTTCTAAATTAGTAGGGTCCACTAGATGTTACATTACTATGTGAAATATATCCATCATAACTCTAAATGATAGGTTTATTCCAGAATTCATGTTTACTTCAAACATTTAGAAATAAACTACGAGTGTATTCTAATATCCAAGTCATTGAGACATTGTCTAAGTCTAAGGACTCTCCCACTGAAAATATGAAATCTATCAATGCAGTAGAGATTGTTGCAACAATTACATCAATATCTATCGATGACTAGTGAACTTAATATTAAAATTTTGTTATCTTCTAAAACATATGCAACCAACTGCAAATATCATTAGAAGAAAGAGATACTATTGACAGAGTTTGATATTATCAAATAGGAAAGTCAATATCAATGATTATATGTACATATAAATTATTCTAATGCACTGTCTGAGTCCTTCTCAAAGGATCCTAGATAGACTATATAGTCACACTATCAATACATCGATTATTGCAGTATTGGCATTCATCAAACTCATTGGATGTCATATGTATGAAAACCATAGAAGTACAATCAACTCTTTGAGTTTCCTTCTAACTTGGGTCCAACCCATGCTTCCATTGCGCTCCTTTCATCTATAAACAACCATTTCTTAAGAGAACTGGTCTCTTATATTAATTTAAAATTTTCAATATAAGAGTACTTCAACATATATATTGTTCATTCCATTCATGCAATATGAATATTTTAAAGCTTCATGAATGACTAGAGTATCAATAGTAGAATAATGACCCTTATCGTATCTACAATCATCTAAACTCTTAAAACATTGGTTCAGGTAGATACTCAAACATTTTGAATACATCATCTCTTATAGAGCTACCGTTTTGCATGATGCAGTTAACCATGTCATTCATGATTAAATGTTGAGAGCACATATGTTTTACAAAACATGTTCTTTGATTTTTATAACCATTATTTGACAATTGTGATCATCATCGACATGTTATTTCGAAGGTACATTCGATGAGATCAAGACTATAGAGACATACAAACCCTGGAGTTGTAGATCTATTGTCTATTTAATTGTCATTCCTCATTATTATGAGGAAACTTTCACATTGCAACCACATACAATCTATGTCCAACTGTAAGTACAATGTCTAGGTCATGGATCCAATCCATGATGTTATACTCGTTATTATTGAGTATATCATTGAGTGGGTTTAATGAAGGATTATCCGAAATAATAAAATCACATAAATATATAGAAATATATGTTCTAATTTGATTTAGGAATTTTTATATCAAAGTTTTCATGCCTTGTCAACACCAAAAGTTCATTCCCTTGATCCCTTTCAATGTAAGAGATATACTTACCATTATATCTCAACAAGATCTGGGATCTCATTCCTTATCTTTGTCACATCTCAATAATATGAGAACATGTAACTCCAATAAAAAAACGGGAAAACATTCCTCCTTGTAAGTCCAACTTGCATTCCCAATTCGGTCTTTAACACCCAGGCCCACCACCCGAAAGGCGATGTTAACCTGTTGTTAATTGAACCAATCGTCAACAGGATTAGAACTCACTATGCGCAATCCGATATCGCCCCAATAATATGAGGACTCGATATTAGGGTCACTACACATACAACCTTATTCTTTTGAGAAGCAAAGAACCCGATCCAGATGTGCTTCCATACCAGAGATGTCATTTCGGACAGGCATCTCCTACATACAATCCCTGGCGACGGAACCCTACACCTTGATGGGAGACCATGGATGTCACTTATGTGATCCTCCATATCATGTTCAACTCTAATTAATCATTATGAACCATATTCATTACGATTAATTATTCCAAGGGAAATAACAGCTCTATTCAAAATAGAGTGTTTTAATTGGATATAATAAATTTAATCTCACTAAATCTATTATTAACCCAATTCAATCAATAAACTTGATTTTTACTTGAAAGTATGGTATTATCTCAAAGTATGTATTATTCGAATTTTAATAATTAGAAAATACACTATGATTTCTCCAGCATTATCGAGTCCTACCTGCTGTCATGGCCAGTACCGACAGGAGTGGGACAGACCGCACACGGTGCAACTTGCTACCGCAATACTCCCCGACTAGAAACCATATCCACCTCAAGAAAGGATAATTCCAAATCGATCATTGTATACTTGAGACGTTCATCATTTTTTCAACCGAAATTATACCATATAGTAATAATCAAAACCATTTTGATTATAAAGAAATTTTCCTAACGAATTCCCAAACCTATTCAAGTATCATGATTGTTGAAAGTGTAACCAATTAGTGATATAGATCACATCTAATCATTTATTGGTTGATGCAATGTCATTTAAGGGAACAATTATCAAGGTTCATGATCGAGTATGTAATTTTCAGCAGTGACCCCTACTTACTAATATTAACATATCTCAATCAATTTAAATACAAACTAAGAAAAATAAATTTATAAAGTTTGCAAATTTATTTAAAACCAAACTCAAGTAATAAATACACATTTTGAGGCATTTTAAAACCGTAGTTAACTCTTTAATTACGTCATTATTCGCTATCCCCCAAAAAGTGGACATATGGTCATTAAAATGATCATAACATGAGCAAACAGAATCCAAATTATGCAAACTCAAATTCCACAATTTCCTTATTTAATGGGAAAAATTATCAAAGTATATTTTCGTGCTTAAACATTTTAAATTTATAACAAAATAGGGCTGTAAAAATTGAAATGCGATAAAATTTTCATAATCCCTTATGAACCCAAGTCTTCTTTGGTTTATGGATCGTATCCAAAATCTCCGACCTAAGGCTTTGATAGCACTTGAAGTATATGAGAAAAATCCTTATGAGCGTCATAGTAGCGTGAGGATCGCATCGAATGTGATCGGGAACGACTATTCGCACTAGTTGCTTGAGGTAGCGGAAATTTAAAAAATTTAAACACGATGATACCACATGATCCAAGAACACTTCTTGGATCGTTTCATCTTAACCACAAATAGGTATAAGGTTTACCTCTTGAAGCGTGGTTGCGATTGAGTCTCGAAACCAAGAGACCTCCAATCTCAAGTACGTTCCAACAGAGGAGACGCTTGCAAGCATGTTGATGATACACGTGCTCCTCAATTTTCATATTGCTCATCCAAGCAATGGATCTCCTGATCTCGTCACACGAGATCCAACATATTCTTCACAACCCAATCACACAAAAGGAGATGGAGATCCTTGAGCAGATAATCCAGCAGCATAATGACGATGCCGCGGCGATGACGACTCTCACAGTGGCTCCATGGTGGATGGCCATTATGAGAGAGAGAGAGAGAGAGAGAGAGACTTGGCGTGTGGAGAAATATAGAGGGAGAGAGAGTACTCATAATTGAATATCATGAAGAGCAAGGGGTGCCTCTTCTTATATAGGGTTTTGGGAGTCCATGGATCCCAATCCATGACCAACACACAATCAATGGTTGAGGTTGATTTGGGTTTCTTTTAGTGGCTAACATTTTGTTGTAAAAACACAACAACAAATGATTTAATTTAAATTAATCTACAATCATAAATCAAAATTAATTCCAAATTAAATCACCTTTGACTAGAGATGAGACAATGAGGAGACTAACCTCTTTCACTACAAACGGGGGGATGACTACAATTCTCCACATGGAGAGTAGTGGTCGTCCACTCCTCTTGAGAGGAACGAGTCTATCTCCTCTATTTATCATGAGATCTCATTATCTCATTATATCTCCTGATCTCTTGTTGAATATTTATTTTACAAAAAATAATTCAAAACTTATCTTCTGAAAAATTTCAATCAAGCCATTGAAATTATGTGAATCTCATTCACAACCCAAAACAAAATGTAAATTATATTTTTAATTAATTATCCAATATTAATTCAATCCACATCAATAATTAATCAATAAATATAAAACACAAATAGCTCTCTCTTATTTTCTAAATCACATTTAATGTATTAATTATTAAATATAAAACACAAATAGCTCTCTCTTATATTCTAAATCACATTTAATGTATGTATGATTAATATGGGTAGTGCTATCCACATTATTCATATCTTTGATAATTAAATAACATTTAATCATCTTGGATCTCTATTCTCACGTGACTAAATAATATGAATCACATTCACTTTAGTCACATCTTTGATAATTAAATCACTTTTAATTATCTCAGATAACTCTCCTTATAGAATGAATCAAATTCATACTATTCCTAATAATTAAATCACATTTAGTTATCCATTTTTTCAGTGCTTGGATACATATATCAACACTGAAAATATCCATGAACTCTTCAAGGATAATGCGCTTTCTCTGCGGATACTTGGAGATAAGGACATGGCGATTGTAGTGTTCCACGTATAGTGGCATGGATATTGAGATATCTAAACTCAAATCCAGATCCTGCAGACCTTGCAAAGATGCTTGATTAAATCAAGGCTGTAGATCTAATCTTCTCATTGCATCCAAATCACATTCAGATCAAGGTCCAACATTAGGACTAAGATGAGATCACTTCTCTATGAAAGGAGTCACTAAAATCCAGATCTATTTCATCACTTCCTCAGAATGGAAGCGTCATGGTTATGCAATCGTTTATGAACACATCACCCTCTGGTATTCCCAATACCTGTACATCCAGCATACTGGAAGACGCAGATTAAACCTGAAGTATTAGATCTATTTTAGACTATCTCCTTCAGGGTTTTAGCATTAAATTTCTCATTCGTTCTTTGGGAGTTGGTATCGATCATATACTTTCCAAAAGCGTATATCATACCTAAGTCTTGATCATATACTGTCTAAAAGTATATATCAAACAAACAAATTTAGTCAAGCTTCTAAAGCGAGATGACCGCGCACGGAATTTGATTCTTCCCAATATCGCATGAGTGAGCTCATGTCTTCTAGTTCAGTAATGAACTTGTATGATCCCTTTGAAAGATCATATTACTCATATGCCCTTGCATGCACACCAGTGTGTCAGTGTCTAGACCGTGGTTAGGTCATCAACCTATTGGTCTACCAAATGTACATACTCAGACATATAGTAACACATATGTCTCCGATCAGAGGATGCGTGCCTGTATCATGACAACATACTACATAGGACTTGTGTTATCTCGATATCGTTAAGTAAACTCTTTGACCTAACTTTTCTAACACCTCCGAATCTCTATTCATATGTAGAGAACCTGCATCAAGCGGTCGGTTAGATATCAACCTTTAGAGAACAGATTTCTACCTCCTTCTCAGGCTGGAGATCCTCTCATAAGAATCATTTGACGATGTTTGATGAGTCCTCAATCTAACCCATTAGATATTCATCCAAGCACTAGCCTCTATGATTCAATAATTGAATCAACAGCTATATGATCATTATGATGGCCATGGTACATAACCCTAATTGTACTAAGGGACCTATTATGCAAATTACTTATTTTTCATTTCAGATCAGGGAATGATATTTGCAATAACATTTATAGCATAATGGCTCTCTGTGGAATCACATGTCCAACAATAGGATAGTTTATTTTTCTATATTTAAACTCTGCGCTAATCATTTTGCATGTAGAGTACTGGCGACAAGGTACTCATCTCTAACCCCTGCATGAATCATTCTTTTTAATCACGCATTTGCAGTTCCAATCTCCTTCCGTGTTTTCACTCACATAAGTTAAAAAGGAAATTGGACACTCGGTAGGAAATTCATTGAATATATTTAAACCAAGTGACAACTGCCTAAAATTTGGGAATGCTAAAGAAAACTAGACCCTAACATAAATGTAAGGAAAAATCATTATTTTGGGGAGAGTAACCCCCTCATTTTATTTGTTTTAACTTTCTCGCATTCAAACTAAGGTTAGTGCCCAAATCTCATAATTCAACCTATGTGTTTGTACAACTTTGATATCCTAACTCTAAAATTTAGAAGATAAAAGACCGAGCTTTCACGATCTTCACTGAGTTGAGTTGGTGAATTGGGGGTTTGCAATGTATTTGATTGCTTGTGTTCATGCTAGATCATTCTGCACATTTGTGCATTTTTCTTCACAACTTTTGACTTGACCCTCGTGCTCTCTTGATCATTTTCTCTTATTTCGGAGATGGCCAACTGTAGTTATTTTAATCCGATCTTCGTGGATCCCTCTTACCCTCGAGCCGATCAACCTTCCTTTTTCTAGGAGGACTTTCCTCCTTATTTTGTGCATATTCGCCTAACCCGATATTTCAGGAGTCGGAGGACTTTGATTATCACCCACCCTCATCCCACTCACCCACTCTTGTGATTTTGAAGTCATCTTTCATGTTTTCGACACTTGAGACCTTGAACCATATGATGGATCATATGAATTCAAAGATTACAAATCTATTTCACATCAATAAGAGCCAGAATACTGCTCCACTATTTGAGGTTATGGATTCACTTGAGAATAATTATGAGAGCTTACAATTGTCCAAAATAAAAAAATGAGAAAATTTTAAAAACCAAAAAAGATTTCAGGAGACACATTGTTGATTCATTTTATGAGGTGAGGGAACCCATGTCAAACCATTTTTCCACACAATCATTCACTATATGTCCCAACATTGACCCCAAGGATGCCATTGTACAAACTGCTCTTGGCAATCCTCGTGTATATGTTGATTCCGATCTCATCCCTTAAATGGAGGAGGTCCAAAAATTCAAAAAAATATTGACTAAACCCAAAGTAGTGGCCATTATTCATGATATTATTAAAGCACCACTTCAACAAGCCATGACTCATTTATCTGCCCCTAAACCCAAGAAGAGAAAGTGGAGGAGCAGATCTAAGCATCATATCTTGACCATGGCTACTGCCTATGCGATCTCTCACTTTCCACATTTTAAGAAAGGGAACACTTCCACACCTCTTGTGAGTTGCTCCATCTTCAACTATTCTCATGACAACACTCTCCTTGACGGTGGTTCTTCAATCAATATAATACCCATCTCTATGGTACAATCTCTTCATCTTGAGTCTCTCAAGAAAACCAGGATGGTAGTTCAATTTGTCGATGGATATATCAAGAGGTCGAAGGGTATTCTAGAGAATGTTGTCATTCTTATTCAGGGCATGAAATTCACTTCTGGTTTTGTCGTATTACCCATGGAGACCTACACCCATGTGGAGAACCCTCCAATCATCATGGGATAACCTTTTCTCGACTCTGTGGGAGCTGTTATTAATTATGGATCAGGAGAGATTCGCTTCCGTTCTTATGTAGGGAGCGATGTGTTGATCACTACACCTACTATTGACCAGAAACCTACATCCCGTGAGAGTGTGCTCATGTTAGCCAACCCCAAGGACTTTGACCTTGATGATACTACTTGAGATTTTTGTTGTACATTGGATGATACTGAGACCCCAGAATTCCTCTTTAAGGAAGAGGACTCGGACAACATAGACCTTGGAGTTCCCCCTTCTAGTACATGGTGATGCATTGATGACATCTGTGGGATTTATGCGATAGACACCATAGAGCAGGAGGCAGACTCTGAGAATAGATATGACAGACATGTTTTGACTACTTTCAGTGATGAGTCCGTTCCTATTCATCTTGATTTAGATGAGACTGATAAGGTCCAATTTAATTTGATTTCTTTTATAAAGGAATTTGTGCCTTTTGATAAAGATGATGATCCAATAGAGGCTCGCTAGGCTGGAATTGATCTTACTTTTTTGGATAATGAATTCGAGCCTTTTTACAATGATATTTGCGAGATTTCCCAGGCCATACATGATCACACTACTTCCACTGACCGGTTTAGGCCTGCATAATATAAAACCACCGAGGATACATTCCTGGTCGATCCAAATCAATTTGTGTCTAATGATGACCCCAATATCAACCTACATCTTGTTAGATCCATTCCTCAGCGGTTTCGCAAGAAGGTTCGCTTTTGACTTCTTAACCTGTGTACATCCACTCCTCTTGTATATCCTTTTGTTTCATTCTTTCTTCTCTCGTTTTATCGTTCACCCCTTTTTCGTGTGTATATATGCTATACTTAGGATGTGTTTTATCCTATCTATAGGGGGTGAAGGATTTGTGATGTTCATATTCGTCATGTTCAATACTCTTGTTGTTGCCTATACTTATGGGTACTCTACCCTAAGTATGGGGGAGTGATGTTGTTCACATCATGATTTTGTGTTTTTCCATTGAGTTTGTACATTCTCTTCATCGGTTTTCCCTTTTTTATAATCTACTATACTTAAGATTACTTGATCCTAAGTGTAAGGGGAATCACTGACTTCTCTTCTTTTTATCTTTACTTTGAGTTGTTGTAGCATAGGGATCTTTTCACTTTTCTATTCTTAGCACGTGTTATGTCTTCCTTTGCCGCGCTTTGATCACTAGGAGGACATAGTTCGAGCTAAGTATAGGGGGTGCCCTATATATTGTATATATACTTTAGACATAACTCGTATTTTTAAGATAATTATTTTGGGGATATGTATATAATTTTGTAAAATACACATGTGTATAAAAACACAAAAAAACAAAAAAAAACAACAAAAAACAACAAAAACAAAAAAACACGAAAAAACACGAAAAAAAACAAAACTCAAAAAAATCTTCTTGTATATACATTTCCTTTTCCCAAAAAAAATCCCTAAAAATTACAAAACCAAAAGCCTATAAAAATTTGCATAATTAGAAAAAACTCTCTTTTCACATAAGCATTTTTCTCCAAAAATCCATAAAAGTTCAAAATTAGAAAAATTGTTTCAAAAAAATGTTCTTTTCAAACGTGCATCATTTTTTCCAAAAAAAATGCTTTCTTTTCATTATACATATTTTCTAGCATTTGCATTTGCATTTTTGAGGATAGTATTAAAATTTAAACCAAGTCTGGAATAAATTTGAAGAATGGAGCTTAGTTGGACCTTATATGAAATGGAATTAAGACTTTTCAGGTCCAAGTGACTTAATTTTTTGAGTCCATTAGACTATGTTCACATGTCATCATGAGTAGTCTAAGTAGAATATTTAACAACATGAGCATGATTCTTTCAGACCATGGCTTATCTTAGTCAAGCACTCTACACGTAGCTCTTCAAGGATGAGGTGGTGTGGACGCAGAATCTTTTGGCTTGGGCTAGCATACAAGGGTAGTACATCTAGGCGGAACGTCTCATCTTCCTTTAGGGAAGAAAGTGCATCTCAACCTGGTCTAACTATATTGAGGTCTAAAGACAGGATGTTGTGGGGTTTCAATAATGCTTCAAAAGAGGGATAGTCTATTGGCTCAAGAGGAAAAACTCCTTATGTACAAGCTTCACCTTGTATATACTTTCAAAAAAAAGAGAGGAAAAATGCAGAATCTCCAAAAGTGGACATGCCTGATTGAAAAGTAAAAGGCCTGTCGGAGTGGATATACAAAAATAAAAATTAAATAATAAGAGCTTCAAAGTCAATTTTTATGTAAACTTACAGCGGTTGACTTGGCTAAATGGTCATGCATCTAGGAATAGGTAGCTACTCTGGTTATCGTCCGTTCTTTTCTCCATCTCCTCTTCTTGAGCTCGTTGTACATGAACTTAGAAGGGAATATCCCCACTCCTCGAGGAAAGAGTTGCAAGACTGGGGAACTAGAGTTACCTTATTGAGGGAGGTTGTTTCTTTGCTACTTTTGATATGGGGAGCTATATCTCACGTACAGTGAACAAGTAAAGATTCGTAGTCATAAGAATTTGTGTATGAAGACTTGTTCTGACCAGACTGTTGAGGCGACCTTAATAGGAGTCTGCTGGAACATAGTGGCTGGTCAGTTTTAAATCCATCTCCCATTAAGATTCCGACATACTAATAATCCAAAGGTCTGACAGAGCTCCAAACTATAATTTTATAAAGATAAGTTTAATACTCAATATTGTCTAACTTCTTTATTTTTCCATTCTTTTTTCTTCTATTCAATTATACTTTCAAATAAGTGTTTGCTAAGGGACTAGCAAAGGTAAAGCATAGGGGGACGATGAATATGTGATTCATCATCTTTATTCATTTATTTTAGCTTAAAATCCCTTATAAAACACATGTATATAATACAAACTCCATGTTCTTACTAATTTGAATATGTGTGTAAATATTGTATACTTGTATATTATTTTAAATTAAATAAAGAAAGAAAGAAAGGAAAAATAAAGAAAAGAAAAGAAGATTGTATATATGTAATAGATACAGGTTGATCCAAACCTCGAGAGAAGGTTAAGACTTGACCTGATCAACCAGGAATAAAGTATGGGGAGATTTGGTCCTTAATCAGAAATTCCAAAAAACGTGTGAGTTGTAAAAACTTCTCACTTATTTTATGTATATTTGTATAAAACAAATAGTATTTTATTTATATATAAATTGACCTTAAGTAAAGTAATTTTCAAAACAGAAGTTGTAAATAAAAATGCTTGTTAAATAATAAAAATAATTCCACAATAAAATCATGTATATAATAAAAGTAACCACATCCGGAAAAAGCCATTAAGTGATAATTAAAAGATCAATTCTGGCAAATTTAACCAAACTCACTTTAATTGTATTCTAAATTAAATTATCTTTGAAAAATGGGTGTGATTTCATATTTTTCGAAGTTATAGTTGAAAAGTCGATTTTCTGGGTTTTTTGTGCAATTTTACCATTTATTTGTACATATTGTATTTGTAAATATTTTTATTAATTATTTAAAATAAGTAAAAAAATAATAGAAATAAAATTTTTAAAACCAAAAAACAATTTCATTATTTAATCGTGTAAATAATGTACTATATGTATATAGTTTATATGTATATAGTTAATTTTATTAAATAATTAACACAAAAAATAAAAAAATAACATTTAATTTTAAAATAAATAAAGTGATGAAAATACAAAAAAATAGTTAGTTTTTGTAAATAATTTTAACACTAACCTTTTTACTTGATCTCATTTCAATTTTTTCCTCTCTAATCCCTTATCTTCATCCAAAAATTCAAAAATTCAAATTTGAATTCCTATATTTCTATTTATATGGCTCCTTCTTCATCATTTCAACTTGATCAATCTTTG
Organism: Ottelia alismoides; assembly: GCA_037367405.1. Taxonomy (NCBI): domain Eukaryota; kingdom Viridiplantae; phylum Streptophyta; class Magnoliopsida; order Alismatales; family Hydrocharitaceae; genus Ottelia; species Ottelia alismoides. The sequence goes on from JAZKJV010005444.1 coordinate 727,950, forward strand.
GTGAGAGGAGCCCAATCTTCGAGAGACTTATTCTCGAAGAAGGGTGCCTAGCCTCCGAGTCATCTGATGACAGTGAGTCGGCCTTCGTCGAGATAATCAGGGTCTTTTCCGCTCCTAAGATGAGATCCATCATTTTCTTCTTATTTTTAGCTTAGGTTAATCTAAGTTTAATTTCTCTCATCTTTATTTTGTCGTCATTTTTTATCTAGTTCCTAGAATCCATCACGATTTGATCCGCCACTAACTCGATTTTTCATTTCACATCTCGATTTATTCTCGTTCTTTTCTACCTCACACGATCTCTCGCCTCCGACCACGCACGATGGTCGGAGATCTGGTTCCATCAGCCATTTCATTCGTAACCGCACATATTCACGTCTTCTGTTTTGATTTCAGATCGAGTCGTCATTCTTGCATCCTAATTTGTTTATAAATAAAAAAATACAAAAAATATACTTTCTTTCTTTCTAACACTTATTTTACAGGATAAATAAAAAACACAAAAAATAAATAAATAAAGTTATAAAAAAGTTTTCTTCTATTACAATTTTCAAAAAAATATTTAATAATATTATTTTTTATCAATTGTTTTATTAAAAAATAAAATTATAAAAAATATGATGGTCCAGTGTCGTCACTATCATCCATCGTCATTGCTGCTACTATAGCCGCACGTTGTCGGTCGTCTCCTGCGGGCTCTCATCGACAACGTAGCTGACCAGCCCCCTTCTTGGATGCCGGCCCACCATCGCAGCTCTTGGGACTACCATCACTTCCCCTAGAATCGTGCAAGCCTAGCCATCATCTACCCGCCAACAACATCCACACGCTTAAACCACCGCCCGCACCATCTCCAGCCACCACGTCGAGGACCACCGCCTCCCGTTCTAGCAGCTCCTATTCATCAGCACTTCCATCGTCATCCACCGCACACGGAGCGACATGACCCACTCACCGACCTCCCAGCAGTCATGAGTCCCTTCACCAAAGCTTCACAGTCCTCAGCCAACGAGCCACCCTCGGATGCACCATCGCCTACCGACTCTGACTGTGCTGCCACCTACTCCCTTTTCAAGGGAAGAAAGTTATCACCTCCAACTTTGCGTGAAGAACATACCATCGACGGTACCCCCTTATGCATGCATTCCCCTTTTGGTTTGGCAAAATAATGAAGGACAAGAACGCTACCATTTTAAAATAAAAATTTTTTTGGTAAATTGCATAAAAGCCCCTAGAAGATATGCTATTGTAAAGAAGACCCTGTCAGTTAGATCCATCACGTGCAAAGCACGCACACTTGGGTAAATTGCATTTTCCATTATGCGTGTTATCCTTGTTAATTTTTATGTGAAAACATTAATGATTTGCATTTATACCCCTATTTTCAAAACTTCATTTGCATGCTTTTCGTCATTGAAATAAAAATTTTTCTACTCAATAAATTCCCTAAAAATCATGCTATGCTCCTAATGTATGTATCTTTCTAGCATAAATTTTTCATTACATTTTATTTTCATTTGTTATTATAAAAAAATCAAAACCATTGTCATTTTCTTTTCTTGAAATTCAAAAAATCATAACAATTTGAATATTGCTCTAAAAATTCCAAAACATAGATTAATTGCCTTTCATTGTCTTTTAGTTTATGAGCAAATTTTGCGCATAAATTCTATATAAAATTCAAAAAAATGTAAAATACTAAAAATCTTATAAGAATCATAAAAAAATCCATAAAACCCAAAAATCGTGATTTCACTTTCTCCTTGTAGATATTTTCCTATATTTTAGCATAAAAATTATTACCAAGAATTTTGAGCATTTAAAATATTTTTAAGTTGCAAATTACTCCAGGTTGTGCACTGTTTTTCCTTTTTGAAACTTTTATTTTTAAAAAAGACAAAAACATCTAAAAATTTTACAAAAATTCTCAGAAATATTTCAAAGCCTTTAAAACCTAAAAAATTTATATGGGTTTTTCTTAGCATTTTTTATATAACTAAAAATAAAAAAAGAGTTTGGTGTGCGTATTTTCTTCCTTATGAATATTGTGTCTTATTTGAAAATTTAAATAATGCAAAATTAAAATCACTAAAAACTTGAAAATTCGAAATTTAAAAAATAGAAATTAAAAAAATGAAAAAAATACAAAATTCCAAAATTCCAAGAAAACTATGGATAGTTTGCCTTTAAATTCCTGCTTTTTCTCGTAACTGATTTTCGCCTATTATTTGAATAACCCTCAGGAATTGTAGCCTCCCTGAGTTTGATCATGTCTGCTATATAGGTAAATAAGTAGCAAAAATTTCTCTCGCTTCATTATTCTCTTGTAGTTAATTTTGCAGCTTGAGAAGAAAAAAAATTGTTTGTTTGATCCGAGAATTATGGGGATAACGACGACTCCATATATCATCCATTAACCAGTCCTCAACTATCCCGTGTAAACAGTCATCCACATGTACAAACTGATGTGGGAACAAGCTTTGTTATAACTAATAACATTATTCCAACTGATGCTTTTGATTCTGTGCATTTTCCAATCATGATGCAATGAGAAAATCCAAAAAAATTAAAAATTTGAAAACTACCTTGTCTGACCATGATGTGGTGGAAATTATTAAGAATCTTGATCTTGAAATGCCTCTTCTCAAAGCCATCAAGTACATGCCAAACATCAAGAATGATTTAAAGGAGGCATGTACCTTAAAGAGAGAACCATGTAAAACTCGTGAAAGAAATGTGAAGCACATTCTCACCCCGATTACAATGAATACAATCAGCAATCTCCCAACAAAGAAGAAGGATATGAGAGTTCCTTTAGTCCAATGTTAGATGTTTGATCTTGAGTTCGACCTAACTCTGCTTGACAATGGATCCTCAATCAACCTAATGTCCACTTCATAGCTCAAGAAATTTGGGTTGGGTTCGCTCAAGTCTACAATAATGATTTTGCAGTTTGTTGACACATCCATTAAACTGCCCCAAGGAATCTTAGAAGATGTCATCATCACCATTCTGGGAATGTAGTTCCCTACAAATTTCATAGTTCTGGATATGGACACTGTCGTTCCTCTTCTGCATACCCCGATAATCCTTGGACATTCGTTCCTTTGAACAACCAAAGCAGTAGTGAATTGTGGCATTGGGCAGATAACATTCCCTTCAAATAGTGATAAAGTGTTGATTGAGATAATCCAAGTGTCTAAACCTTCAGCATATGCATCATATAACAGTGATCCAACAGAGCAATGAATAAAAGACTGCGACTTTTTAAATGAAATCTGTGATACAAATCGATTTATGGATAACATTGAAACCCAAGCATTCCTCTCCATAGAGATAGGCTTGGATGACATAGTCGAGTTCCTAGATATCCTTGAAGACGATACTTTTGTTGACTTTCCTGATAAATACATTCATAGCCACCTTTCCTTAGCAAAGTAAGAGGACATCATTGAAAATTTCTACAAGCAAGATTCGATCATCGAAGAATTATATTCAGCATTGCACCCAGAGTCTACATTGCCAATGGTGGACACACTAAAGATGAAAGACCCAACACCATCACCATGCACAATTGTCGAAGTCACCACTGAGCAAAAACAATCCCTACCTGAGCTCAAACCACTTCCAATGAACCTTGAAGAAGACAACAAACCTTCCCGAGAATTCCGGTGCAAATTAAATCCAAATCTTAGGGCAGTTGTGATGAATGATATAATGAAATGGTGTGATGACAGATTCGTATCCCATATCCGACTCAAAATGTGTGAGCCCCATGCATGTTGTGCCTAAGAATTCAGGGATAACCATGATCAAGAATGAAAAAGGATAGTAGATCACAATCAGAGTTCCAACATCCTGGCGTATCTGTGTAGATTACCGACGTCTGAATTTAGAGACCAAGAAAGATCATTTACCACTCCCCTTCATTAACAAGATAGTTGAAAGATTGGCTGCGAAGAAATATTCTGTTTCCTGGATGGTTAAATTGGTTATAATCAAGTTGCCATTGCTTTTGAAGATAAAGAGAAGACAATTTTCACCTGTACATTTGGGTCGTATGCCTTCTGCATAATGTCATTCGGTTTAAGCAATGCTCTAGCAACGTTCTAGCGGTGTATGTTTACAATATTTGTAGATATGGTTGGGAGTTTTCTCGAGGTCTTCTTGGATGATTTCTCATTCTACGGAGACAACTTAGAATAGTGTTTACGTTGTCTAGACTAAGTTCCAAAAAGATGTTGTGAAGTGAACCTTGTGCTCTTGTGGGAGAAGAGCCATTTTATGGTGATCAAAGTAATTGTGCTCATCCATGTCATCTCAAAGCATTGCATCGAGGTAGATCCGACGAAGGTGGAAGCGACTTCAAAACTATAGACACCTACAAATTTGAAGCAGGTCAGATCATTCTTAGCTAATGTCGATTTCTATCGACGATTTATCAAAGATTTCAGCAAAATTACTTGACCCCTGACCGAGCTTCTAGGTAAGGAGGCAGATTTTATTATCGATGACAGAGTCCTCGAAGCCTTTACTCAATTAAAAGAAATAATCACCCAAGACCTTGTGCTTCAACTGCCAGACTGGTCTCTACCATTTGAGATCATGACTGATACTTTTGAGTATGCCATTGGGTTAGTTCTAGCACAGAGAAAAGATCATATTCCATTTGCAATTCAATATGCCCGCAGAGCTCCAGATGAAGCACACAAGAAATACACTGTCACTGAAAAAGAGATGCTAGTAGTAGTATTTGCCCTAGAAAAATAAGATCACATTTGCTTGGATCCAAGATTATAGTGTATATAGTTCTCTCAGCCATCAAGTATCAACAACCAAGAATATGCCAAACCATGGTTGATCGGATGGATCCTTCTTCTCCAGGAATTTGACCTTGAAATTTGTGATAAACCTGCAGTTAAAAAATGTGGTAGTCGATCACTTGTCAAGATTGCTAGATCCAGACACTCTTGAGCCAAACTTATTGCCTATCAGAAAGACTTTTCTAGATGAGACCATCTTGTCAGTCACCTCTCTCCTCAGGTTCGATGATATTGTGAACTATCTTGTATCCAAGAAAACTCCACAATATTTGCATAATCTGAAAAGATAAGTTCTTGTCAGAAATCCATTTCTACAAGTGAGAGGATCCATATCTCTTTCGAGAGGGGCAAACTGCATCTGGAGAAGATGCATTCCTCAGGAGGAAGTCCACAGTGTCCTCGAGAATTGCCATTCCTGAGAATCGGGAGGACACCACTCTGGAAGAAGAATGGTAGCGAAAAGTTCAACAATGCTCCTTTGGTGGACGACTGTGAAAACCCTTAATACCGAACATGGACTAAAATGTAAATCTTGGTTGAGTTTGGACTTAATTGCAAAATCTGTACTTTTCTAATTACCAAAAATTCTAGTAAGGGGTCCCATGCACAGGGCTCATCGATAGCTTTGCAACGAGTCCAAAAACGTAAAAATCCAACTTCGGGAGCCCGAGATATGATCATTTTAGCGAGGAGGCGTCAGGGACCTATTCGGATCCGAACCCGGATCCGAATCCGGGTTTTACCCTTAAACCCCAACCCCTTCTCGTCCAAAACGTCCAAAACCTTCCTCCCTTCGACCAGCCCTCTTCCTCCTCCCCTTTCTCCTCACTGGAGCTCGCCGGAGTGCTTTGAATCGGTGATCCAAAGCTGCAATCGCGTTGAGAAGGTCCAAGGCGTCCCCTTGTGCGGTTCTCATCGCGAACAAGGCGTTGATCGCGTCGTTCTTCACCAACGAAGAAACCGAGGTTTCTATTTTTCTTGAGGTACAATGTACCCATTCCCCTTGATGCGAGTTTCCACACATTTTTTTACATACTTAGATCCATATGCATTTCGAGGGGTGATGTAGACCTATTCTTGCATCAGTGCTTTCAGCCCTCTTTCTTGTATTGCTTTTGAATCTTGAGATCTTTTAAGTTGATTTAATCCTACATAGCATCAACGAGAACATCATATCCGGAAAAATCCCTGATTTTGGTGGGATTGGATCTCTCGAAATATTCAGCATGAAAGGAACGTTGTTAGCAGGATCATTCCCTGCTTCTATGGCTAAGCTTCGAAAGTTGCAAGAAGTGAGAGTTAGTGATGGTAGATGTGTCTCATAACTATTTTTGAGTTTGCTACAGGATACCATTCTGGATTTTAGTAATCTTGCATCCGTTAGATTTTCATGGTTGATTCAATTTGACTTAATAAGACCAACAATGCAAACTTAGATAAAAAAAATCAGCATAGATTGCTCACCATCTCTAACATCGTTAATGCACATCGCAACCAAGTAGCTTTATTTCTGGATTTATTGAAATGGAAACCTTTGAGTTTTTCAACATATTACAAGTTCATGTGTTTCCCAAATTTATGGGTTTACTCTCACATCTTGATGAGGTTGAGGTTGTAAAGAAGCTAAGGAAAACTAAGCAACGTCTAAAGCACATATTTTGGACAGAAACTCATGAAGAGGCCAAGTTATTTTATCTGTCTGGTCTAATTTATGGAAGGTACCGTAAATGAGAAATACATAACTTAGCTAGATTTAGTTCAGTGATGAAATTTCTATTACTGAAACATTATACGATCCTCCGTTGCAACCCTTTAGTAGAACTGCAAGTTCAAGTGTTGCTGATTTACTATGTTAGATATAGACAGTCAGGCATTTTATAGCTGAATTTCAAACAATGAATGAGTGAATTAGTGTGAGTGGGACATGAAGTCATGGAATATGGATCTGAACTCTAAATCCTTAGTTAAACGCTCTTTGAATAGTTCTATGATGAAGGTCTTTGCTGAAATGTATGCGTTAGTGCTCTCTTTGATAATAGAGTCAGTGATCTTATAGAGTGGGGTATTAATCCTACAGAGAAATATATGATAAGTTCATGTTATTTTGTATTTGCTATACTTTAACATACGAACTATCACCCATTTATTTTTTTTATGAATGAACTATCAGAGGCAAGTTAATGCTTGTTATTTCTATTCACGATTTTTATGATTTCAGAACAACCATTTTTATTTTATCTTTTGATTCTGTTTGGCAATTAAATCAAGCCACCAATGATCATAGTTTATAAATCCGTTCCTTGGAGTTACAGGTCAAGTAAGTCACTAGTCCCTGTTATAATTTTGTGGGGGTTTCAGTAACATATTTCTCCCATAGGCGAAAGGACCGCAGTCATAAATGGTTTAAGGGGTTGTCATTGAATCATCATGCTCGATCCCCTGTTCATTTACATAATAGAAACCCTTGATTTTGTATAATTATGCAGCTATGGGCGTGAACATCTGCGCGTATATATTTTTAGTTGGACATAATTTTCTAAGACCAGATCAAATAACAAAATGCTAGGCATTGTCGTGCTTGTGGGGAAAATGTATGCATTTCAGTGACTGAAATTAGATAAATTCCAAATATCATGGATTTAAATGGTGGCTCTCCCTCTAGTTGTATTTGCATCACTGCAAAGAATCAACACAACTAACATTAGAGGGAAGCACACAATATTTGGGCAGATGGAGTATTCGCCACAAAGGGAGGGGCATGCACCCTTGGGGCCCCGGGTAGAAGCCTAGTTGACCGCGATCCCAACTGCTATTGTAGCTGCGATGGTTGGGGGACATGTTGCTTGGCACACCGAGGTGCTGATCTGACGGTGTTGGCCTGGGCACTTGCGTGCTTTAGCCCAGTGCTCGAGCTTGGGCCAAGTAGTCATGATTGGTTTACTAGTGTTTCGCTTGTCACTTAGAGTTAACACTCGTGCACAGGCTAATGTAGGCCACATTGGTCGGTATTCCGAGTGGGATCGCTAAGAGGGGAGTTCCGGGAAATGTGGTTAATGAAGTTGGTGATGGGACGTGAATCTCCTGTGCATAAGGAGGATCAGATTGTCGAGATGACTCGCGGGTTGTAATCTAATTTGTGAACTGGAAGTACAATTGCGAAGTGGAGCTAAGTGGACGTGTGGGGAACTTAGTTAGGATGCATTGTACCCCACCGCATGCCTACGGAGGCACCCCAACCCTAAGGTATTTTCATTTACTTTAGAGTCATAGTGTGAGGTCTCATCCAGATCAAGACCACAGACTATCCACAAAGCTTGGTTAATCATATCCAGATCTAGTAATAATAGCAATGAAAAAAAAAGTAATTCTTTGTGAGATCAATTACCATGTTTCTTTCTCTTTTGCACACTTTTAAATTATATTGTACTTGTTGTTGTATAGTTTTGTTTAACTCGTATTAGACAACTTTGCTCATAACGTACCTACGTGTGGATCCGCAGGTTTGTCACGTCCCATAACCAACTTCATTAACCACATTTTCCCGTAACTCCCTGCTTAGTTCTCCCACTCAGAATACCGGCCAATGTGGCCTACATTAGCCCGTACACGAGTGTTAACTCTAAGTGACAAGCGAAACACTAGCCGACCAACCACGACTACTTGGCCCGCGCTCGAGCACCGGGCTAAAGCACGCAAGTGCCGAGGACAACACCGTCAGATTAGCACCTCGGTGTGCCAAGCAACATGTCCCCCAACCATCGCAGCTACAGTAGCAGTTGGGATCGTGGTCAACTAGGCTTCTACCCGGGGCCCTAAGGGTGCATGCTCGATCCCTTGAAGCACCTAACTTCAGCTACCCCGATCACTGTGTATTTTCATCCATGGAATGATAATTTCCACCTCCCTTCCATGACATGCTTCACAAGAGAAGGCGATTTAAATAGAAAAAAATATAGTCTCACATAAAAGTTACGCTAAATAATTATTTTGCGGTAAGGTTATGCCTTTGCATTTATACCTGTAATATCATTTGACTTATACCATATATCATCTCTATTAGCCAAGAATAAAATAATGGTACTCCATCACATTGTGTGAGAATGATCATAGTCGTATGTCTCACATACACAATTGATGATTAAGAGATATAAAAGGACTAGCACACTAATTCTAGACAAGAACGTGCATGCCCTTTTTACCAAAGAATCGGTATTTCTGCATTTATCTATTAATTCCAGATTTCATAAGATAGGTACCGACCATATAATATTCAACATTTCATATATTCTTTAAGTTAGCACATCAAAGCTGAACTGTAAACATTAATGATCATTTATTAACTTAAAGAAAAGTATTACATTGTATAATTCCATATGTCAAAAATCTGTTGCTGTTCACACAACGCAGTATAATTGTTTCCAGATCGTGATTTACAACTGTGGGGGTGGGGTTGTTCAATTGCAATAGCTATTATAGATATGTATTAGAATCATTTTCTTTCTGGTTTGGTAGATAATGACAACAATGTTCTCTACTAAGAGAAAAATAGATAGCAAGAAAGAGTGGGTGGTATATAGTCCAACATGCATAAATTGCAGGTAGTATATATCGGGATAATACTGGTTGTTAAATCGTACTCTAACATTATGAGATGAGTTTCTAGTGTACATATATTAGAATAGGAAGAATATAAAATGCTATTTGCATCCACGATTACTTAAGCATAGTGTACATTTGCATGAAAGAATAGTGCCATCCGAACTCAATCATGATATAAGATTTAAGTTTTAGAGGTCAAGAAACACAACCATCTGCTAAAAAACCCAGTTAAGATGTAGATCGACGGATTTCGTTAGATCGATGGAGCTTATATCGTCAAGGTAACACCATTTAGCTTTGGGATTAAATCTTGTATCTCAGCTCAATCCAAAATTTTAATTTATGATTAGTGTCCACACAGGTGGGATATGATTCGAACAACCATGTATTGATAATCATCTAAAATTTATGCCCCAAAGACATCAAAGGCTGAAGGCCGACTGTGGTCTTGCTTATGTGAAAATGAGAAGCCCTTTATACTTTAGGTGAGATCCCATATTGATCATGATTGAGATTGTAGGGGATGCCATGGGGACCCAGGTACCTCCCCATAACAACACCAACCCTTATCCCATCATACGATGAAAACCCTACGGCTCTACGAAGTTCAAACATACATGCTGGATGAAAATGCGTGGAACCGCAGCAAGGAGGGAGGGACATCGTACCTAAAGAAGACTCGAACCTCGATTTCTACGTCGGTGAAGAACGCCGCTTTGTTCGCGACGGAAACCGCACACGGGGGTGAGCCGGACCTTCTCGACACGATCTGGACTTCGAATCGTCAATCCGTGACGCTCCGGCGACCCTTGGTGAAGGAGAAGGAAGAGGAATGGAGGAATGAAGGGCTGGAGGTCGAAGGAAGA